>JAIFZK010000012.1:1832500-2470000 GCA_027481765.1 Tenualosa thibaudeaui
CAACCTTGTTCAGTTACTAATATGTCAGTAATACTGTATGTGTTGCTGTATAACATGAAAATTGTCACATCACACAAAATTGATTTTACATTTATTCTGTATTGTGTACTGTAATGTAATGAAGCAAGGCTGCGTACCTTTTAGGCTTGAACCAATGACTGTATATAATGCTAAAAAAAGCACTCAGAGAGTGCAGACCTCCACCAAGGCAATATAGGGTCAGTGACACAATACAAATTCCAGACGGTGTTTCGGATCACCACCAAAATGTAATCATCTGTTCCTTGTTCTGATACACACATTGTCCGAAGATTTCCGGCAAATCTGTGCAGTACTTTGAGTTAGTTTGTACACAAACAGACAGACAAATAGAAACGTAGTGTTCAGTACTGGTCCCTAACTGCAATTTTTCAGTACTTTACGGTCTGAACCTGTAACAGTAGCAGGTAACTGGTCAGGTAACTACCAATAAGTCCTACTATTCTACTACTATTTTTGTCAAATGCAGCATCACAATTAAAATCATGCCAAGCCAGTACTGAAAGTTGCTACCAACTGATTTTATGCAAATCAGTACTTACCCCAAGTACTAAAAAGATATTTACGTTTCCTGAAATTACAAGTCATTCAGTCAGTACCATGCAGTCAGTGCCCAACCCTAATAATGAGGCAGTTAGGGCTTTGTGAAAGAGATCTCTGTTGTTTGATAGTTTCCATGGTGTAGAAAGATGCTAAAGGGCTTAACGGTATCGCATCTGGGCTTGCACACTGTGGTGGCCAGTCATGAAAAAAAAAACATTTCAGGCACCAATCGAGACCCGAGGGCAGCTCCAAAGTGTTCACCACCAAACCGCTTGAACAGTCTGAGATGAAGGGTTAAAAAGAGGCCGAACAATCAGACATCTTATCGTGAGGGGGGCTCCGAAGTTTTAGTGGCATATGGGAGATAAAGGGAGCCTTCAAAAGAGGTCCATGTGGTCCGACTCACATTCAAAGGCATACCTCCACAGTGCGGGGGCCACTGTAGCCAACTTAATGACTCGCAATCAGTGCTGTGGCAGTGTGTGGAGAGGGGTGTGTGTGTGTGTGTGTGTGTGTGTGTGTTTGTGTGTGTTGGGGAGGGGGATAATGAGCTGGGAGAATGGGCAAGAGGTGGTGGTGGTGGGGTGGGGGGGTGGGGGGTGGGGTGGGGGCTGTTGGGGGGCATGTGTGTTCTGGGGGACTGAAGTCATTTGGGGTAATTACACAAACACCCCTCCCCCCCTCCTTCCACACACACACACACACACACACACACTTCATCAGACATGAAGTTCCTGCTCATGCCCTTCCTAGCCTGGGGCATGACAACACATCCCCACCCCCTGGACGGACAGACACACAAAGACTGACCAAATCTTGACCACAAATGACCTGTACTCAATCGCAAAGGAGCTGAACAACAAGAGAGAGATGAAGATGGGCTTTGAGAATGGGGAACAAACAAACTTTTACAAAAAAGGAGTGTCTCTCTTCCTCCTAGACAGAGAGAGCAAGAACAGCAGCAGCAGCAACAGCAGCATTTGTCAAGGCCATTTTACATGTCGTACTATTTCAGAGAAGGTGCACACACATACCATTTGAGACAAAACATACAGTATCTCTAACCAAGGCCAAAAATTACACCCTTCACACACACACACATACACACACCCTGAGAGAGGAATGAGAGAGGTGAGACAGTGTGTATGTGTGTGTGTGTCTGCACGCGCTGTGGAATAATTCTAGTCACGCTAACGTCATCTTTATCTGTGTTACTTTAGCCACAGGTCCCGAGGCAGCTGATGATACTAAAATGACCTCAGCGAAAAACCTGCCGGCCAAATGTAGCACAGCTTGCCTAACCTATTCTCCACGGCTCAAACACATCCAGGCCTCTGTGTGTGTGTGTGTGTGTGTGTGTGTGTGTGTGTGTGTGTGTGTGTGTGTCAGATGCATGTCTGGATGCTGAAATAGCAATAAAATGGAGGTACAGCAGCACTGTAGACTGTAGGTACAGAAAGGTCTGTGGACACTGGTCATTGAGTATACACAGAACTAAAGCATGTACCTGTAGGAGTGTGTGTGTGTGTGTCTGCTGAGTGAAACCAAGGGTCAACTCAGGGTGAGCCTGTGGAAAGTTAGTAGCCCCTTGACATATGGAGGCCGACATCTTACGACCCATTTGTCCTCAGTCTACAGTACCTCCCCCTCATTCCCTGGCCGCCTCGCGCCTTAAACACACCTCACGCGCGCACACACACACACACACACACACACCTCCCCAACCAGCCAAACTCACCATGAACCTCACAACAGCCCTCAGCTCATCACCAACTTCCTCAAATAAAAACCAGCTTAGGAACAGGCACAGTACACAACCAGTCCAGGATCCAGCATTTCCACTGTGGTTAATGTAAGCTGTACAGGAGTTAGATTACCTTTAACAGTTGCACAGAAGTCTGAAACATACTGCTTCACAACAGCAAAACTCTCAAAGGGGGTATAATTTAGGGTTTCCATTCAAGAAATATAGTTTTTGTGTAGTTTATATCATATTTTCATTAGTTTATTTTCTGTTTGTTTCTAGTTTTTGAGCTTGGTTTAGCTAACTGTCAGTTTTATGTTCATTTCAGAAAACATAATTATTTTTCACTGCTAGTTTTAGCTGTAGATTATGTTAAGTTTTAACAAGCCTATAATTCCTTGGCTGTGATTCCCCCATACTGACAGATAACTGCCTGCAGGACAACTGCAACTTTCAAAAAATCTGTTCCTTCAACCTATATATAAATAAAGTAGAGATTCTCCTACGCCCCCCACCCCTGGCCCCCAACCACCTCATGTCTTTTTTTTCTCTCTCATTCTCTCTTTCTTCTTCTCCTTCCTTCCCTAGAGCTCTTCTCAGGACTGTTGGTCTTTTCGCGTCCCACTTCCTCCCTGGCGCTTTCTTGGGCCCTGGCTGTGAGCGCTGCGTGCCGCGAGGCATTCTCCCCCGGCCCCTGCCTCGCTGCGGCACAGGAAGTTGTCAATCATCCGGACCCCCCCCCCACACACACACACACACCCACACCCCTCCATCCCACCCCCCTTCCACCTCCACAACTTCCCCTCCCCCAACCCCTTTCAGCCAACAACAGCCAAAGAGAACGACAGCGAGAGCGAAAGAGAGACTGCCTGTTTCAAGAGAATGTTTCCTCGCTAAACCTGAATCATTTTATTTGTGCAGTTACTAAACACACACACAGAAAGAGAGAGAGAGAGAGAGAGAGAGAGAGAGAGAGAGAGAGAGAGAGAGAGAGAGAGAGAGAGAGAGAGAGAGAGAGAGAGTACGAGCAGTATAAACCTGAAATGTTTGGTGCGTCCCAGACCCAGACGTGAGCAGACAGACTCGGCTCTCAGTGGCTCGCTGGGGAGACAGAGCCAAAGTCTTTTCGTCTGGCTGTGCGCTCCCTCGTCCAGTCCCCGCCGCTGCCTTTCAGACAGCTCTTAAACTAATTAGACCAGAGTTTATGGTGCTGTTAACCGCACTTCCTGATGGAATCATTTGCAACCCCTGGCTCCCGTTTGTGGATGCAGGATGGCCCATGTGACAAGTCCTCTCTAAAGTGTGATTCTGGGGATTTCATAGGCCAACCCTGCCTAGCCTCTGTCAGTCTGCCCTCGGTACACATGTACACACAAAAGGACACACACAAGTACACACACACACAGTACATACACACATACTTACACACACATACACAAATCCACATACATGCACAAATGGTTGTGAAGTACAACACATCAAGCTATCCAGTCCAACTTCATAATCATTTAATGGATTTGTTTGCCTAAAAGTACCACCACTGTGTTAGCTGTTATACAGTGGGTGGTAGTGTTGGTTCACAGAGCAGTGTAACTCCTGTGTCATTCAGTATATTCCAATACTCTTAGACTCTAGAACCCTACACTGCCCAATGTGCCTATTAGGCATTGTTCCAACACATGCATATGTGCATTATAGAGTTATATACAATTAACTCACTAATTCAAATTGATGAGAAACATTCAGGCCAGATATTTTGTCCGTTAGATCCAATAGTCAGTTGGATCTAATTGACGATGGTACGTTCTACACAGTCTGTGTGAGAGGCAGACCTGGCATGTGCATACAAGGACACACAGTCAAACACACACACAGGATAAATTCTCAATGACTCTCCTCTCCCTCTCTCTCTCCATCCCTCCCTCCTGCTACTGCTCTGAATGAACTAAAATAGTTCATGGCGGGGAGTGGGGTGGAGGGTTAAGTATAGGTTGGCTCATGAGGAATAATTTGGGAAGAATGTGCATCCCAGAAACAGCTACCCAACCCCTTCACACGCACAAACACACACACACACACACACACACTCCCTAGGTCGATCTCCTGAAGCTGTAAATCCTGAGCAGCATTTCTCCTGTCTGCAGCAACTTGCCTTGCACTGGTAATTTTTGGAAAAGGTCACTACCACAAGCCCCCAACCCCTCTCCATAGCTCCTGCCCCTGCTCACTCAAGGGCCTAATGGGCATGCACACACACAACTGAACTCTCCTCCAAACTAAAAATAAAAAACATACACCCTGCTCTACATGGCATGTACACACACAAACACACGGAAAAGGCAGAAAAATCTCCAATCCACACATGCCTGGACCATAGCAGAAACACTGAGTATCAAACATTCTGATAATAATAATAATAACAATAATAATACAAGAAATGGACACTGTCAGTTCTGTTTCAGTGTCTCAGTCCTGTGCTACAGACAGACAGTGGAAGATGAGCCATCGTTGAGGATTCCCCCTGTGCCCCCCCCCCCCCCCCTCTCTGTCTGTCTCTCTTTACTCTCTTCTCCCTCACTTCCCCCTGGGTGGCAGTAAATCACGGTGGCAGTTAGCTAGGAAGCAGCTGCCAATGGTAGTTTTACTAGCGGGAGCAGGAAGTCACCTCCTGACCCTGCCTGCTGCTGCGCATCTCCTGTGGCTCTGTCAAAAGGAGGACGGAAACACGGCCAATGGCAGCCGGCAGCGGTAATGGTGGTGGTGGTGATGATGGTGGCAGCAGCATGGCAGTCTGGTCAAAACACTGCAGGAAGCCTGGATCTTGTGCACGTGCGCACACACACACATCACACCCTAGCTCTAATTCCTCCACATTCACCCCCCACACCCACCCCTCCAACAACTATCACTGCAAGCATCTCCCCACCAAACAAAGGCCCATCACTCTTTCCCGGAGCACACAGGCCACAGGCTATAAATAGCACAAAGACCAAGCCCTTTCTGGGACAATTCACACGCTTCCAGAACTAAAAGATGGAGAGCCAGGGGAAGCACAGGGAGAAAGAAAAAAACACACCGGGACATGAGACCAAAAATGAAAAAAAAAGAAAGAATGAAACAGTACAAATAAAAAATAAAACATTTGAAGCCAACTTTACATCCTAGTGCTCTAGTCCTAGTAGAAGTCATTTGTGCCAAAGACATGCCGAAAGTGCTCTACGTCAAACAAGGTTCATTAAGCAAGAAGAGTAAACAAATAAACAGTAAAACAAGACATGCTTACCGTAAATACATCATCATCACCCAACTCGGCCTCATTCTGGAGTGTAGAGGAGGAAGTGGTGGAGCCTGGAAGTTCAAACAAACAAACAAAAAAAAGACAAACAGTCTTAAGACACTAAACATAAACGCATCTGCCCACAGCCCCGTGCACGCCGGGGTGAGGGGTGAGTGGGGACCTATCATGCCCTTGTCTGGAGGAGCTAACTTAGCTGCCTGGCAGCCCTGGGAACAGAGGGACCTTGGATGTCTGAGGAACCCGGGTCACTAGGAGAGAGGAGCTGCTTGATGGATGGATGTAACAGAGCCCCACCGACTGCTATTGCTAAACATATCGTTCCACATTGTCCACATGCTGCCTCTATTTTCTCACACCAATAGCTGTGCATGGTGACACACACACACACACACACACACACACACACACACACACACACACACACACACACACCTGTCTGTATTTTAGAACTTTTCCATGAAGGTAAAGAATACAGAAAAGTAGTGAAACATAGTAGAGACCAGAGTAAGACACACACTAGCAACAAATAGGATATGTAGGTACAGCAGGTTTCAGGAAAACTGTGTCCACATTTCATTCCCACATTACAAGGCCATTGAAATTGGATGTGGTAGAAGTTGAAATGAATGTCTGAATGAACACAGGGAAGCTGGGGGGAGGGGGGTGGGAGTTTGTGTGCTTGTGCCTGGGTAGCAGAAGGTGCCAGAGGTGTCATGCCGTGGTGCCATACCTTCCGTCAGGTCCTCCTGGGCTTTGCGCACGCCCCTGTCGAAGGCGCGCGCGTCCGCAGGACTCTGGAAGGTCAGGCCGCACTTCCTGTTGTCCACCCTCCAGTGGTGGAAGGTGGGCGTCGCCCGAGTGTAGATCAGGTCCTTCCGCACAAAGCACTCCAAGATCACCTGCCAATCATAACACAGTCGCTTGGTTGCTGTTGGCCCGCAGAGCCCTACCATTTACATACATTTACTCCCTTTCCAAAAGCCACTGTGAGCACGCTCAATACACATCATTGTCTGTTAAGTCTATGTATATATGCACCCATGAGGCAGGGAACCTTAGATCTCAGCAGTTCAAAAGCTTCTTTACCATTTGAGCAACTAGAAACTCATCTGGATCGCAGTTGGACGTTTGAGCAGCTGAGGCCAACTTGACCGGTCCAACGGATGAAAAATAGCGACTACATTGTTGTGTAAATGGCAGCTTTGTTTCCCTCAAATTAGATTTTGGATGCAAATGAAATTTGAGGAATTCAGGGGTTCTTCTAAGTTCAGAGTCAAGAGGACAGAATCTACACTTGGCCTATACTTGGTTCATTTGTCAAAATCCACTTAGTGCTCTAGAGGGAAGAATCAGTCAGTTGACCAGGAAAACATGTCCAATGAGAAAATTCAATTCGAAAGCACTGGACACCATTCACAAAATGCTACATCAGTGAAACTGGGCCAGGATTGGGTGTTTAATCTGATTTTAATCTGCACGCTAAAGCAATTAGCTCCATTACTAATCAAACTCTTTACTGTTCACTACTCAAGCCATTAAACTCTACTAAAGAGGGCTAGAGTTTTTCCACTCAGAGTAGCAGGTTATGGTGTGAGCTAGACTGTGTGGTTTTACTCGACACAGTCAGAGTGGAAGTGGTCAGCTCTTTCTGACATGCTCCTGCTTCAAGAATCGAGGTTATATTCAAACTGGTGCCCTACGCTATTCCCTCATTAGCTAGTAAGAATGAGTGCAATGACTGTAGTGTGTGTAGAAGATTGTGATGTTGACTGCGTCTCTGATCCAGGAACAGGACTGACTGACTGACAGACAGACAGAGGGGTTAGGGGGATGATGAGGTGGTGTGGTTGGCTGACGATGTTACCTGCTTGTCCTTGAGCCGCTCCCCGTGGATGAGAAAGCTGCAGCGTCCGGTCAGCTCAGTCGGCGGCACCTTGCAGACACCCACTCGGCTCAGACCACCGCCCTCCTGCGCTAGCCAGCCCCCACTGGAGTCGTCCCGTGTCATGACCACCGCTTTGACGCGCACAATGTAGCTGTCACTGCAAGACACAGACGGAGAGGAGTGTGTGTGTGTGTGTGTGGGGGGGGGGGGGGGGAGAAAAGGGGACATAGAGCATGTGCGTCAGACTAAAGGCCACACAAGACCACACATTTCCCACAAAGGCAAATGGATGACGAGCACTGCGGCAGTGACATCACTGCATCACTAGCTCTCATACATTCTCATTTAGCATGAATGCTGCATCTGACATCCACTTAGTCTATTCTAAGAGGCCGCCTACAACTCATAATCTCAGTGTCCCATTCATGGATTAAATTTAGTCCTGGGCAAACTAATTTCTTTCTGTGCAGTTTTTCAGTTAAGCCTTATTTTAGTCGTGGACTAGGCTAGGGAATATGGGAAACAGTAAAAGCTATTTGGATCAGATCATAAGAACAAGAAATAATCTGTCATCCAGTTGAGTGGCTCCTCTGACAGATGACACAGTCACCAGTTCCATCTGTATTGAGTTTAGTCAGCATCTCTGGCTTTTTTTTCTCTTCCTATTAACATCCTCACCAAATACACACAGAAAATCCACACCCCCACCCACCCTCAGGATGCAGGGCTGGACCTGACCCGCCAGCGGTTGGGCAGGCAGTCAGCCATATAAGGTAATCTGAGCTGGGCTGCTCAATAATTAACCAGGCAAGCCAGAGAGCTTAGAGGTGCGAGGAGGAGAGGCCACGTCTCAGCACCTGAGTGTCACTAAATCAATACACACCCCGTGAGCAAGTATGCCACACACACACACACACACAGCAAAAACATGATATCGGAAACTAGGCCACAGTTATGACTGTGATAAGTTATGAGGTGATTTGGCTCATTAGACACAACAAGAACCCTAAAACACAGGAACCCTGACACAACATCCTCTTGTGGCGGGTGACAAACAGAGAGAGAGAGAGAGGGAGAGAAGGTGAGTATGATCCCAGAGCCAACTAAGGCCAGACTTGGCTCCTGTCCACTGCCCTTCCCCCTAGCAGGTATGAGGACTATTCAGCCATTTTATGACCTTTGTAATTAATATATACACGCTCTACTTGCACACAGGAGACGGAAGGGTGTGTAAGTGTGTGATTGTGTGCGTGTGTGTAGGCCTATCTGAGTGCGGGCGTACAAGGGTAATTGTGGGTGTGAGGGGGTATCTATATGGGCTGGAGAGGTATATGGACTAGAGAGCTGGGTTTCTGCAGGTTGCATCAGCTGCAATTTAACCAGGCTTTTTATGACCATTATGATAGACATTTAAGACCAACGCAACACCCTTTCTAGCAAAAAAAATGCACAGGTTGGAGGGATTTTAAGGTAAATATAGGGATTCTACGTCCATAGGATATGCTTTTTACAACTACCAATTTCACATTAAAAAATTGTCCACTTCAAGAAGACACACTTTAAGCAAGCGGCAAGGCCCACAGAAAATGCACTGCACTGGTGTATCCGCAGTTATAATTAACATCTCAGACGAATTTTAGATCTAAACTAAATGTATTTTAGCCATATTGCACATCATTTCAGATATTCTAAGGCTTTAAATACATCATTTTTTAAAATTTCAAACGTTTTAAGACCCCGCAGAAATCCTGAGAGTGTCTAAGCAACGTGATCTGGTATGCTAACAGGTATTAGCTACCAACAAGAGAGTAAGTCACAGGAAAAATCTGACTGGCATCACACTAAAACATTCAATATCATATAGCAATTAGAAACCCTGAAACCCTTCCTGGCCATCAGTGAAAATGATCCTCTGCCGGCTCTGTGAACACACACACACATATGGAGTTTTTGGCAACTTCACACAACACAGACAAGAAAGGGAAGCTTAAAGAAACTCCCTCAAAGTCGCGCCCCAACTCCCCCATTACAAAACCCTGTGCCCTGAACAGGGCCATCTGGAGCGGACATGCTACATTTGCAGCAAGGAAGCAGCACCAGCACCGGCAGCACACAGCCGACAGCAGTCTGCTCCGCTGGTTCTTTCCCTCACGGCTGACCAGAGCTGGTTTAAGAACACAAACCCCAGGAGCCAGGCTAGCCCTCAACCTGACCGACGCTAGTAAAGCACGTAGCCAGCAGACACCAGCTAACAACACTGACTAAGGAGCAAATATAGATGCCGTGCAATTTTTTTCGGAAGCAGCAAAAAAAAAAAGAAAGAACGAAAGAAAAAGTAAAGCACATGGGTGCCATCTGAGATGAACATTTATTTTCGCAAACAAATAGCGAAAAAAAATATACAGCCCCCAAAATAATTGTGCATGTGAGTCACTCTGTCCATCTGTGATGTGGAAATTCACAAAAACAAATTTTCCTTTCTCTCTCTCCAGTATGAAAGCGGTCACCCCCTCACCTTCTGTGAGACATACAGAAAAAAGAGGGAGCAAGAGAGAGAAGTGAGAGAACGAGAAAGCCGCTGCCATAACATGTAGCCCACTTGTCAGAAGCAACATACATAAAATCCAGTTTTGCGCTGGCTGTTACAAAGGGCGCAATTAAAGATCAATAATCCCCTGTGGAATTATCCGACTCATAATCCGACTCTCAACGTTAAATACTAGGCAAAGAATCGGATAAAGGGGATCAGAACTAAACGCCTTCACACCAAACTGTGCTCAGCTGCTAATCAGAACTTTGGACAAGGATGAAGCCATTAGGAGGTTTGTTTTGCTGTTGAAAATAGTTTTGGGGGAGATGTCCCCTTTGAGAATTGAGACGCCTACCATCTGGTTTACAAGGCTCCAAGCAGAAATCAACCCCCTGGCTTTCTACGGCTGTGATAAACACAAGTTGGGTGAGCGTTGTGTGTATGTGTGGCTGCAGTCAGTGAAAGTATGAGTGTTAACTTTCTCTGTCCCTCCCTCACACACACACACACACACAGGAGAGTAACAGAATGTACGAAGGCGTCTCAAGCCGTGACTCCCCGTGTGGAGCGTTCTCTCTGGGCTGGAAGGTGTCTGGTTGCGGCCTCCACCTCCTCTCCCATCTGTAGTCTGGGCCCAGCTCCAGCGGCACACCCAGCCGCACCACAGCCACGACCGCGGCCTCCCAGCCTCAATGGCCTGCTTACTGGGGTGGGGGTGGGGGGGTGTGGACTCACAACCTGCAGACATGGTAGACCAGTCTACATGGATAGGTGCCGAACAGGTCGACATGATGAATGTACATTCATTCTTTCAGATGACTGTGCCAACAAAACAGACACACACATACACACACACAACTGCGCCCTGAATGAGCCAAAAAAACAATGGTGATGAAATAGGTAAACTGCAATACTGCACTGCCTGCCGTTTCTTTATCTTTGTTGCATACAGTCTCACTGATAAACCACTTCAATAACAAGTGTCTAAATGAATAATAACATTGAGCAAAGTTCATACTTAAATAAGCACTAAGAAATGTCTTCAGCCAAAAACCTTGGTTTGCCACAAATTATTTTAAAACACTAAAGACGATTTCAACAGGACACACATTACAAATAACGGCCTAAATGGAAGTGCTGATTTCTGGCTTCTGGGCAGCAACTCCTTTCCGTGCCGTGGGGAAACTGCGCTGGTTTTCAGGCCGGTGGACATGGTGTACGTGCTGGCATGCAGGCCCCCCCCCCCCAAAAAAAAACAGGAGGAGGGTACGGGGACAAGGGGATGCAGCAGATTGGTGTCGGGCGGCCACAGTTTAGTCTGCCTGGCCACAATCTCGGGGCACCACGCCTGGGCAACAATGGAGCACAATGGCACGGACACAATGAGAGACTGTGTGTTTGTCTGCATCTTGCTTGAGGATCGCCACCTCTTTCATAAGGCAGCCCTAGGGCACTCTCTCAAAATCATTGGCAACAATGGATAATACAGAACACTATGGGTGGGATGTGCCACAGAAAAAAAAAACACACACACACACCTGTGGGCACGATTCCAATGTTGTCGAGAACAAACAGCAGTCCTCATATTGGGGTCGCCGTCTAAGACACTCAGAAGGCAGGAATGATGGGAGAGGCGCCTACGTCTCAAAAGTCCATTTAGCTGCATGCCTCTAGTACTTAACAAGGAGCATGGGACTGCATTTGCTCTCATTGTTTCAATGCAATCTTCATCTCATGCCACGAAGCTGGCCGAGACCTACGTGCCAAACAACTGATCCAACTGAAAGTCAATGAAATCTTTCCTGACAGCATAAGTGGTGGATGACAATTGCCGTGTTTAAATGATGAGCTGATTCAGAATCAGCTGAACTGCTTGGAGACGTTGCAAATTCAATACACATTGTTAAGCTTAATTTCTTGTGTGCTCAACTCATTCCTGTTATTGCTGTGCAGTGCACATTGGTAATTTGGGCCAGAAGCCAGACAGATTTTGTTTGAATGGCTTGTAATAAGAATAAACACACACACAAAAACAAACACATATCCACAACTATATAACACACTTCTATGACCATGACCAATGTATCTCTTTGGAACTGCCATAAATACATATTTGTTAATGCATGCACATTTTGTGTGTGTGTGTGTGTAAGGCATATCTGAGACACTGAAGTACTGAAACCATATTAATCATGTCTCAGTTCCATGCTCTTGTCATTAGACGATCACTGGCACTCTTATATCGCAAGTTAGTGATCTTTTACATCCAAAATCGAAAGAAGCACACTAGTAATGACAAAGCACATACACACACACACACACACACACACACACACACACACACAGGCATAGAGCTCAGTGGAGCTCAACGTACAAGCAGATGATGGCACACAAGAACAAAGTGCTTTAATGTTTCTCCTCCTCTCCAAAGTTTCTATCCATCTTTGCTTATTTCTCTCAATCTCTCTGCTTCCCCACAGCCCTAGTCTGACATAATGGCACAGTGTGGCCAGCTTCCTCATTGACTCGCCTACACAAACACACACACACACACACACACACACACACACACACACACACACCTACAAACAGCCTCACCATTCCACACCACCAGAGTGGAGCCAGCTAGACACACAGAGTCAGACTAGTCAGCTAGCCAGCTAAACCAGTAGCAACCTGCCATGAACCATGGTAGATGCAACAACAGCACATGGACATGGAAGAGAAACAGGGGAGAAGAGAGAGGGGAAAGAGGAAAAGAGGGAAAGAGAATGAGAAACAGAAAGAGAAAGATAAAGTGAGAGAAAGAGAAGAGGAAAAACACACAGGAATAGCGAGGAAGCAGTAGTAGCAACACAAGCACACCACACCAGACACACACACACACACACACACAAGCACAACGACAGTAACCAGTCTGGTCAGACCAGCCCCTGTGTCCCGGTGCTTACCGACAGCAGTGCGCCATGCCTGTGGCTGGGACTGAGACGGTGGCTCCGCGGTGGCAGGGTGGCCACAGCTCGCCTGCCAGACAGCCAGACAGCCAGTCAGGCAGCTCTCGCCCTGGCGCTCCTCGAGCCGCGCCTCTCCTTTGCCATTAGCGCGACGGTTGTCTCGTAGCTCCACACATACACACACACTCACACACTGCTGTCTTTACCCCCCAACACACACACCATTTGCACCGTCAAAAGAACGCACAATCCCTCGCACACACACAAGCACACTCTGACACTCGCAAGAACATAAACACACACGCACACACACACAGCACGTATGATTCAGTCTCCTTGACAAACACACAGCGTCGGCGATGAGTCATCAGCAAGCAGCCATTCTGTCTTGAGCCGAAGGCCTGGAGCCCGGTGCTGCTTGTAGTCTCTCCTTCTCTCCTTCTTTCCCTCTTTTTCTCCCTCTCTCTCTTTCTCTCTATCTCTGTTACTGCCTCCTTGTCCTCTCCTCTTTCTCCCTCTCCTTCTCTCCTCTGCCATGAAAAGAGAGCAGGAAAAAGAATGAGAGAAAAAGAGAGAGACAGAGAAGGAGGGAGAGAGAAAACAAGAGAAAGATCGAGAGTGTGTGTGTATATGTGTGCGTGCATGTGTGTGTCTGATCAATCCGTTCTTAAAACCTGCAGTGCACCTACATAGCGATGCCCACACTCATAGATTTGCACACTCAAAGGGAGCTGTTAAACAGGCTGTCTTCGGTATTTGCTAGCGCTACGGCTACAAAGCTACACTACCGCCCCCCCCCCCCCCAACACACACACAGCAAATCGACACCCATACACCCACACACAGTCCACAGCGCTATGTCATAAAGCACGCACACAGCCATACATGCTTGCCTAGTGCTTCCAATCTTAAGTTCACACACACACACAAGCATATATAGAAATCAGCTAGGGGAACAGAAGGAGCAGATAGATTCTTTCACAATCTTACATGACTCAACACAAATCACTGAGAAGCAGCTTTATTGCTGATATTAAGTTTTGATATTGAGTTATTAAAATACCATTTGGGGAGGGGCATCTTGGCTGATTTCAACTGAAATTGGCCTAAAATAAAGGACTGGTGTGCTACTGCATCCAAGATCGGCAAGAAAAAACCACCCAGCTCCAAACCACAACTCAAAGATTTCAGATGCATTAAAAACCTCATGCAACCACAACTGCTTAGGCTACAGGCCTTACACATACACACACACAATTGTATCATTGATTGCCCCTTGTGTGGGAGAGAGGGAAAAAAACTCCATCCAGATAAGACCTTGTATTACATGTAACAGTTCCTGACTGCATCCTTATGACTCCATTAAGCTGGTGGTGCAACACCTTATCTGACCGCATCGAGGGCTATAAAAAGGTGAAAGTTCACGGCAACAGGAGGAAGCAAAGTATCCGAGTCATCCCTGATAAGGGACCAATTCATATCTCTGGAGGGGAGGGGAAGGTGGGGTAGGGAGTGGAGGGGGTTGGCCAAATGCTGCGAAATGACCCCCAAGGGTCATAGGGAGTTGTGCTGTGCCGAAACACAGCATCCTGGGGATGCAATGGGCTCACCTCTATGGGGGAAGGGGGTTAAAAAAGCAACTTCCTACTTTACAAAGGAGGTTTTACTGATGGAGACTAACAACATTAGTGTAGCCCGGTCGGAAATCAGGGCCGTCGTGTCGTGTTTTCTGAGCACAATGCTGGCATTGACCACAGGAAGGTGAAGGGGTGGGGGGGGGGGGGGGTATTTTTCGGAAAACACTGAAGATGAGCATAAGACAGGCTGCTGTCTCTCGAGGGCGAGAGCGGAGCGGGGGACAGTGTCGTCACATGACAATGATCACATGAGGGTGGAATCTGTGCTCCTTTCGTTCGCTTGCATGCTCCCTTCTCCAGGGACAAACACGTGCAGACTGGCAGGAAGGATATGACCCCATTGGCCCCAATGCTTTGCCAGCGACTGGGTCCAAACAAGCCTCGACAGGCCCTGTGCAGCAGAGCCCATCGGCTTCGATTAGCTGGCACAGCCCTTCCTAAAATCTACATGCACACAGACAGATACACTGGATAGATGTCCTTGTATTGCTTTCTTGTGTGTGTGTGTGTGTGTGTGTGTGTGTATGTGTATGCGTGTGAATGTCCTGTTGTCATTAGGCATGCCACAGTACAATCTTGTGCGTTAAAGTGACAAACCAAACAAGCAAAAAAAAAAATAAAACCAACAATCCAACTAAAACCAACAATCCAACTATCCATGTTTTCTTTTTCTGTTAGCTATCTAGACAGTAGGCTAAATGCTAATAATAAGGTAACTTGAGCTGTGTGAGTGTATAGAATAAGGAGGATTGAGTCCTCACTCTGACTATGGGCCATACCACTGGAAAGGGGAAGCAGGAGTCACAGACAGCCGTGTAATTTGTGGTCACAGAAACACAGGCCTGTCGGGCCCACTGTGAGACACAAGGAGCGCGGCATTTTACTCCAGACACGGCAAACACAAACCGCTGCTGCCACAGACACACACACACACACGTCTCCACTACCAGTCATGTTCTTCTGCATCCAATATCACTGTATGACAAGTATGGAATGTTCATGGAAAAAAGGTGTTGTAGGTGTTGCTGTTATTCCAAGGAATAGGCTATTTTTATAATTATATATAATATTTCACAGTTTAACCAAAGCATATATTCTCACTTTCACCTTTACCAAAGAACATTTACACTCTGGTCAATTAAGAAGTGATATGACTTAAGGAGTTTAACCAAGTAACCAAGTCATTAACATAGCAAGCATATGATTTCAGATTCAACAAGACCATGCTCTGTCAGTAGACACATGAATAAACTTATTTAACAAAGTCTGATTCTCAAACAGAGTTATAAACACTTTGTCAGTGAGCAGAATATTCTACCTGTGTAGTAGTTCTGACTTCACATTATATGTCCTCAAGAGTAAGGCTGAATGAGTGTATTTTCACTATGAGTGGCAATAACCTATCACCACACACACACACACACACACACACACAAGCAACAAGCACACACACATGAAAGAGAAACACGCGCACACACGCACTACACACACACACGATTAAAAAAAAGAAAGAAACTGGGGGAACTTTATCGGGCTGACTGGCTTCCGCCCTTCTTTGGCAGGTGGGCTGAACAGTTGCACCAATCCAGATAAGAGTAGTGCTGTTACTTCCTCAGATAAGACCAGTGTAACCCCGCCTGGCTCGCACCACCCTCCAACCACCAGAGGAGTGGAGCAACAGACAGGAGAAAAGGCCTGTAATCCAACCTCCACTGCCTTTCCCTCTTACACTCACACTCACAAACACACACACACCCTTTCATTCATATTACAGAAAGCAACATATTCCCAAACAATAAAGGACTAGTAATTTTGGTCCTGGGCATATGTAGTTACAGGACACAATAAAGGCATAATGGTGTGCTACCATCAAGTGAAAAGTCTCAGAAGTCAGCAGAATTCACTGTTGATCCCAGCATCCATGTTAACACATTGGGAAACTGATTACTGGAGCCCCTGTTTCCTTTATTGGAAGCTACAGCCCTCAGGGAGTTTTTATTTAATATCAGACGGTTGGTTCAGTGAGGCTTGAGTTATTGACTATTCTGATATGTTGGATATCCTGACTCCCAACACACTGAACGAACGACTTCCTGCCAGACATGCTTCTCAAAACACCAAATTGTGGGGTACCTTCTCCCTTCAAGTGAAGGGGCGAACAAGTCAAACCTAAACCTTAAACTTAAACAAGATGTTGACACAGCAGACATCCAGAAACACAATCTAGCTAATCCAACCCACAGAAGCCGAACTCAGTCAAAAATAACTACGAGAGAAACTCCCTTTTTATCTCAGAGCCACCACACTAGCCAGCGGGCTGCCTATTTAAACTAGTTACAACACTTTTCCACTACTCTTAACTTCACCTCAATCAGGACACTTGGCAATCCCTCTGTCTCACACACCACCCTACTATTATCTGGGGCTTAAACTGATCTGTCTACCCATGGACTTATTCCTGCCCTCCTGGCTTTGTACTGGCTGTTGAGGCCCTATCTGATTTGTAAGGAGCACCTCCAAAGACACCATCAACATTAGCATAAAAATGAACCCATCCAAATCAACAGGGCTACCTTGTCAGACACCAAATTAAAAAAGGGGAGCATTTGCAAATGAAAAGAGACAACTGCTGCAATAAAACACACATAATAGTTTCCTGTTCAGGACATGACTATGAGAACTGTCTCTGCCACTCTCTCAAGGATATGAGGAGTGTGAGTGTGTGTGTGTGTGTGTGTGTGTGTGTGTGTTTCTGTGTGACAGAGAAAGGATGGAGGGGAGCAAAAGGCCATCATTCAGGGTGAGACAGACTACTAAGAACGGGCGCCTTGTTTGTGCAGGACGATTTACAATAGCGGCGTAGCCTACACAAATAAACCATTCCATTTTACTGCTTAGGTTGACCAATAAAATTTGAGGAAACAATCAAATTAAATATCAACAACCTGGCAGGTCAGACCAAGGCATTTGTCCCCCTTCCTCACCTATATCCCCTTTTCCGAGTCTGCAGCTAAAACATGTGGTGCTAGTCAGTGTGACAATAGCATAGCAATACAGGGTAGCCCCCTCCAGAGTTGTCGCTCTTGAGATGGTTTGGCAAGGACAAGTGGTCCTTCAAAAGTTAATGTCGCCACTGGCCACCTTTTAACAGAAAAAACGAAAATCTGCTACCTTTACTTACTTAGGTTTAATTCATGAATTTCTGAAATAATCTATGCTTCTTTGTTGCCACCAAAACAAACAAAAGCTATTTACTAGGATATTACACTCAAAACAATTCTTGAAGCGTCTTATCTTGATTTGGGGAAGCCTGAAAACTTCCTTACATTCAGCTTTAGTAGCCTACTTTGTGAAGTGTTAGCATGTGTTTGTTTCAGGGCGTCCAAGGGGGGAGGGGGGGGGTGTTGGGGGTTGACCTTGCATTCACTCTGCAGGCTCATCACCGTCAACAGAAATCCGAAACGTGTGGAGTTTGGCAGCGCAGTCGATCGGGAAGCATGGCCCAGACAGGCCCATATCATCATCAAGCCGCAGAGGAGAAAATCCATCTGCCATTAGCCTTCTCTGTCACTTCCACTCACACCCCCCTCCCCCCCAACACACACAAACACACACACACACACCTCTCCCACCCCAATTAAAACACTAACCAGCTCATTTTCTTTTGGCTTGACCCAAAAAAAGAAAGAATGGAAAAGGAGACAGAGAAAAAAGCAAAGAGGGAGATACTGATGTAAGATAATTCCAGGTTAAACCCATTAAGACAAAGGTGACTTTACAGGCAAGTGGAAATGTGATCTATATTGAAAATGAACAGATTAGACTATCTTAGAGGACAGTGGGCTGGCATGAGGTGCATTTTTTTAAGGGAGCAAAACAAGATAAGGGTAAGAAAAGGCATTACCCAGTAAACTGTCAAACATGAAACACATTTGGCAAAATTCCCCAAAATGAAATAGACAACAGACAACAGAAACATCTACTAGGCACCTTTTTTGTAATATAAGTATTTCTAAACTTCTCTGCGCTCTAGAGAAACACTTTTATGAACATAAGAAAAGCAATCCAGGATTTAAACAGTTGTGCTGTTCACTCAGAAAATAAATGCAAAACACCTTATCGCTGCACATTTCTGTCCCCTGACCGTATGTAAATATGTTGGGTGGCTATTAATCTATACCGAGTATAGTCTCTCTTGACTGGAAATACAGTAGTTATGTTAGTTATAGTCTCAAAATGGCAGGTTTTCATATATTTTCTTTATTCTAGGCAGTAGACCTATGAGTCTCTTTCAGTAAAGGCTGAAGAAATCATTTACCAAATCAGTAGCACAGTGCAAGAAAAAACAGGCATGGATATGTTGGTTACATCAGCACTCCAGCCCTTTTTTCAGTTCCACATTTCCAGTGGCTAGAGTCCTGAGTCAGGGCAGGAATGGGGATCCAAAATCGATTCCCACCGCACAGACAGGGCTCCAGCTCGGGAGAGGATGCAGCTCTGACCTTTTGTGAATGTCATTTTACATTGTTCCCTTCTGTGTCACCACTGACAGAGCTGGACATGTTGCTTCAGAGACAACATAAGATCAATACAGCTGCCATACCCTTTGCTGTCGTGTGAGTGGAGGAGGGTGTGGGGGGCATCTCTAGTCAGATCCATACCACTGGAGTAGGCACGTGGAGTTATCACGTGCCCGTAGCGTCTTGTTTTTCTGATACGCTTTCCACAATCACTGTTCAGAGTGTAGGCTGACATTGACTAAAATCAGGTCATGAACATAACGACGATTCTTCACAGTATATGTAATAAGCATAATATTTCAGACATGAGTCGCAGACAAACCTTACTTGGTTGGCATTAGAAAAAATTCAAGATATATTTATCGATGGCTTCCTCAAAAAAGCGCAAAATGCTCCGATCGTATGTCTGGGGTGAAAGATGTGATTCCTGTCACGAATTATCCGTCTCTATTCTATCATACACATAATGTTCAGGTGCAAATTTTAATCGATATGTCCTATCATGAGCGTTCCGTTGTAAAAGCAGAGCGAGTCATGAATGAAGCGGGCAGAAGGTTAGCGATTTTATGAATGGGCCGGCGGGCGTCATGCGACCCTGGTTGGCGCAAACAGCTCCCCTGCCCTTCGCCCTTCCGTTCCAAAAGCACCGGCACAAGCACTTCCACTCACTTGAGAACGGTGTGCGTGCATGTTGAAATGCTGGTGCGGCAACATGCCGTGCATGTCCTGTATGTATAAATAAATATAAACGGAGGAGACAGCCAGACAGGAGACGGGTCTGCAATACCTTCAACTAATCTCACCCTGGTCAAAGAGAGGATCGCTACATAAACAACATGCAAAAAGTACGGGTAAAAACATGCTACCTGACAAACGTTAAAACACTACAAGTAACCTACGTCCTTTAAAATAACAATTATCTGAAAGAAATGTAGAATCTCGGCTACACGTCCCCCACTGCCAAGGGTTGTTTGTTTGGCTGACTAGCATGAAGTATAGGCCTGCCTAAGTCTCTTGGTACAACAATTTGTAGCCTTTAAAGTTTAACCAATTTAACCTGGGTCTGTTTTCGCACAAGTTCCAATATTAAACACATAATGCCACACCAATATCTAGGCCCAACTGTAACATTCAAGTCGTCGAAGCTGATCCGTCTTTTTTTATGAATGAAGCACAGTATGCAAATGAGTGCGATTCAAGAAAAAGAAAACAAATGGCGGATATAACCTAACCCAGGTTATCGGTTAACTTGAAACTTCAGTTATACTTCACGCAGTATCCACGCGCGCACGAAAGGCTGTAAGAAGCTTTAAGAGTAAAGAATAAACACTACAACCACTTAGAGACAAACAAACCACTTGCAAATAATTGAAGAATGTTTAGGATCGCGTAAGTAATTTTAAGAGAGGCGTCTTGGTTTGTAACCAAGAGATAATTTCCATATCTTTAAAACAGTAAATCCCTTTACAAAATGTTTCCGATCCACCCCCGCCATAGCCTACTCCCTCCCTCCCCAAGTCAAGATCCGGAGAACAAGGAGGGGGCCCCAATCCCCCTTTTCCCCTGTGTCCACTGTCACTTCGTGTGCTCCATACCACAAAGCACTTTCAACTCCAAAAATAGTGCCAAAACTTGTCAAAAGACAAAGTTCCCTCTAGTACACGATCTACATTACATATTGTAAAACTTTATTAAAGTATAGTTTATTAAAGTTATCCGAATAAAACGTTACATGCAAGACTTACTTTAGGGTGAAAAGATTGTTTAAAGTGGGCTACTTACTCGTTTGGGTGTGTTTCTTCAATCATTTTTCTTGTTTCACCTCCAAAACAATCCCACAATGGGTGCGCACATTTCGCTCGTCATGTTCTTGCCACTCTAAAACAATACTCCCCGATGTGTGGTTTTATCGAGCCCTTAGGTGTTTGTTTTGTTCGTTCTCTCCCGTCTTCGTCTTGATGCCTTTGCTTTTTTCCCTCTCCCCTTCGCTCTCTCTCCTACTCGCTCTCTCCTGTGGAACCAAACCAGTTGCTCTTGAAGACGCAGACGCACGGCGAATGTGTATCCGTCGCTTAGTATCTCCAAAGGTATTTTCCGGATTTAAAGTTCTGGAGCGATTAATGGACTGTCCGCGGATTCCTCAGTTGAGAATGTAGGTTGATGTTGCTGAGGTTGGCCCGTACGAGCCCCATCTCTGGTTACTCCATGTTGGATTGTGCAGCAGGCAAGCAGGCAGACAGCAGCAGCCGAAGCAGCGCCGCCGACACACAAGGGGAGGAGGGCTAGCTGGGCGGAAGCATGACGTCAGTCTCCACACACACACTTCAACGCAGGCCGTTTGGACTGAAAGGTGTTACCAATAGAGTGCTGTTGCCTTCATGCATGTTCTGAAAAACTACTCTGGATTCCTGTTTCAGAATTAACCGAGATCTGTCTCTGTAGCCACGAGTTTTTGTCCACTCAATTGTCTATGGCCTAACAACTGATTACAGCTTCAGAATCGAATATGACCAGGACATAGGCCTTTTGTACACTACCACTGCAATAAACTGAAGTGAGGTCACCCCCTTCATTAGGCTTGCGCAACTGTGCAATGTTTGAGTGGTTCTTGAGTTGACCATTTCCTCGGAGACGTGTGGCTGTGATCAAAGGTGACGGACAGTGCTTGGTTTATCTGGCGCCCCCAGAACATATAAGATTCATTCTCTAAAGTCTATCGAATAAAGGCGGAATCTTTAAAAATCAAATGATTATGTCGCAGCTTGTTCCATAACCTCCAAGATACTGTAGCTTTCTGTATGTGTTGGTGATATTCATGAATACATTAGAATGTTGAAATGTCAGCGGCGTTTTTACGCAATTACACTTTCCGACTTTATATTTGTGATCGATATGCACCACAGAATTAGCTGTTCTGATGATAAAATATACCTCTAAAGGTATCGGTTGTTTCCTGTCATGGAGTTAACCGTAAGTTAATCAGTCACTCTGGACTTTTTAGGCCATAGCAACACATACTTGACTATGACATTACGACGCCCCCAGCTGGCTATTAGTTCACCATACGCCTGAATCATAGAGGATACTTCTTTGCATAGTCGCGCGGTCTTCCACTTCAGGGTAGTCAAACATCGTCCAAATTAAAACATGCGAACCCGTATTAACAGTCCCGGAATAATTGCGCAATTTTGAGAAAGGCTTTGATGGAAGATAGGTGACATTTTTCAAATGTTCAGAAGAAATTGCTGTTCCACTATATATATATCCATTACACTATATCCACTTGTCCTCACATACTCATCTGAAACTGTCTCGCTTCAGAGCTCGTAGCTCAGCCCGAAGATAGCTGCTTGCATTCACATTCATTTACAAATTTTATCATCATACCATCATTCGACCGGTCACTTAAGTGGTAATTAAGTAAGTAATCGTTTGTAACCATGTGCTTTTCTCAAAAAATCAACAGTGAAAATGTATAAATCACTTTCTTTATTTAAATCAGCGTTAGGCAGTTATGCTATGAACCAAACAAAATAAAATAACAAAATGAAACGACAAAAATATCCAGTTACAATAACTGCGCTTGGCACTGGATGAACATTTATGGAAAAAATAATATATAGTTATATATTGAGTATGAAGTGCCTCCAATGTACACACGTTCGCTCAAGGGGCAGACAGAGACCTGAACGTTGTTTTTTTAACATCTCCACGCCCAAAGACACCTGGTCCTTTTTTTCAGCATGACCACTACATCTCTCCCCAATGACCCTAGCGATGACACCAGACCAAAGCAGAATCTGGGGGATTCTTGTCCCTTATAAGAGTCCTTACAGATGTCCATATTTGAAAAAGAAAACAAAAAGCAATAAAATATGAGGAATTTCTCATAGGGTCAGTGAAGATGTAATCTTCTCAATGAACACATGACTTTTATAAATGTCTGTGTCCTTAAACTGACACAATGGAAGTGATGCACCACAAATGAAAGAAAGAAAGAAAGAAAGAAAATGAAAAGTGGAAATAAAGACTTTAAAGAAAAAAAATCTACATCATCCAACAGAAGAAAACATACGAACCAATCCTCTCCTATAAAAGAAATTATATAAAATCATAATAATAAAGACAACACAGAAATCTGAACAGTCCTCATCTGGAATAGTTAAGGATTCTGGAGGAGGAGGGGGGACTGGCCAGTGCTTGGTTATAAATACCATCTAGGGGTCAAAGAAGAGGTTAACTGGA
Source organism: Tenualosa thibaudeaui (assembly GCA_027481765.1). Taxonomy (NCBI): domain Eukaryota; kingdom Metazoa; phylum Chordata; class Actinopteri; order Clupeiformes; family Clupeidae; genus Tenualosa; species Tenualosa thibaudeaui. Next base: position 1,855,896 of record JAIFZK010000012.1, read on the forward strand.
GGCCATACACAGATTACAAACCCAAATCAGGGCATAGAGAAAGCGCATCTTGACTTCAAAACACCCAAATGGACCAATTCCATTACCCACACATGACCGTCTTCTCAAAGGACAAATATGCCTGGTGCAATGAGCCAGCTAAAACAGGAGGGAGAGATACAACCAAGAAAAGAAAGAGAAACCTGCACTCGTTCTGAGAAGCCTGCCTATAAAATGACCCCAGCATGCTGGCTGGAGCGACAAGTGGTGATCATGACAACATGGGCAAGTGTTAATTTGGTTTGTCCAATTACTATGGTTACTATTCAGGCTAAAATGGCATTCACTCCCCCAAGCCAAAGAAGTAGAGAAGAGAGACACAGGGGTTCTACCCCAACACCTACATATCAAATCTCAATCCCCCCCAAACCCAACAACACCTCCCTCCTCTTTCTTTCTCTCTCTCTGTCTCTCTCTCCCACTGTCTATGGTGTGAACCTGTGAAAGAGACTGAACTTAGGAAGTAAAAGGTGAAATGAGAGATATTTTGTTTTTCATATATATATATATATATATATATATATATATATATATATATATAATGGTATTGTATCAGAGGACATGGGTGGTGTGGGTCTGTGAGGAGTGGTCGGAGCAAGTGTAGGGCTGGGGGGGTCGTTTTCATAGGTTTATCTGACAGTGACGCCTAGCTTCTCCAGGACACGCACGCCCTTCTCCTGGTACTCTTCACGCGTCAGCCAGAAGTTGTCCTTGTCTTTCATGATGTCTGCCAGCACCGCCCCACCCAGGAACACCATGTGCTTACGCCGTGGGGGGTCCTCGATTCGGATCTTGAATTTCTGTATAGGGGTTGGGAGGGTAGGGAGGCAGCAAATAGACACACAATTACAAGTATGCAATGACAGAAACAGGAGAGACAGACGCCTAGCCACTGGCATACCAGGCTACCTTGTTCCAGTTCATCAGCATGTGTCCAACCAAGTCCCACAATAGGCCAACTGTGACAGGCCACACACTCTTGTTGCTTCCTTAAATGAAATAGCCTTCCCAAGTCCTCCCAACAATGTGCATAAACAAGGCACTCTAAAAAAAAAAGTGGCCATTTTGATTCTATGCATCCTTGTGGCGTGCGGCTCCAACAACATGATTTGTCTGTTATCATCCATTATCATTGGCCTGCAAGCTAAACAGGTGGCTTGTTTAGGGAGGCCCTCATGAAAGTTGACACGTGAGGAAAATGAGCCTTTAATTTACCTTAAACACAATACGAGGACAGACAGGCAGAGACGGGCAGCCCGGCCCACAGACAGACATGCTACTTTAACTGTAGCCTGCGTTCCAAATGTAATTGATCATCTAAAAATAGTGCCTCTGACATGCAGGCACTGGACAGCCAGGAAGGCTTCCACAAGACTGCCCTTGCATCTAGGCCAGTGACTGGAGACAGCCCTATCCAGGTCTAGAGACGTGCTACCACAATGCCACGTGCCGCCTGGTTTTGGCCACGTCACAGGGCGCGTTGCCCTGCCCTGCCACAAAGCCACACGCACCACCTGGTGGAAAGGCTACTACAGCAGCATGCTTCTCAAGAATACAGGAGAAAATCTCAAAAAGACTCATTTTTGTCATATCAGAGGCCCCAGATACTCAAAGTTTGACTGTTGTTGAGAAAAAAAAACAAAACAAAGATAAAATAAACACAGGGTAGGTGTGGAGAGAGACCGTCCAGGTGCCAGGTGGCAGTCCACTCACCGAGAGTTTTTCCACGTCTCCCTTCAGCACGCGTTCCAGGTACAGCTGCTTCAGCTCACGTTCCAGACGAGAGGGCAGTCCGGGGTACATGGTGGAACCACCCGACAGAACAATGTGTTTGTAGAACTCCGCTCTGACATGGAGAAAGCAGAACACTAAGTCCAAGGCCTACGGCTAGAACCATCGCCAAATGCTCAAATTTCATTAAATCATTCACATCATAACACACCATGGCATTTTATTGCCATTATGGACGTGACAAAAATAGTTAATTGCCCGTGGAATTGTCCATTTACATTCATTTATAAATGCCATGCCATGAATGTGCAGGCAGCCAAATGAAATGTGCCCATTATTGTGTATTTCAGTTGTCAAAATTGACCCGATGAACTTCACAACTGGTTAGCTGTTAATTAACTAATCCTTTGTACACATAGAATAACCAGAGCTGAAACCAGGGCCCAAGCTTAAACTCTGCTTAAACTTTCCCTTATGGAGAGAAACGGCTGAGCCAGAGGGGGAGAGAGTTCTCACCTGGTGTCGATGTCGGCCGCCTGGATGGTGTTAAAAAGAAGCTCAGCCACGCCGACCCCCTCCACGTTGATCAGGTGGGGCTGGAAAAGAGCCTCTGGGGCCTCAAAGCGCTCCCCACCCACCTTAATAACCCTGCCATCAGGCAGCTGTGGGGGAGGGAGAGAGAGACAGAGAAAGGATAGAAAGAATAAAGAAGAGGGGAAAAAAGAGAAACCAGGGGTCAATAAGGTCAGAGAATGATAAGAGAGATGTAGACAAGAACGATGGGGGAGTGGATATAAAAACAAAGTGCATTTCATTAATGCTGATGTCTCTCCCAAGTAGTCTGGTTTCTGTCTGTCCAAGTACCAAGTATTGTAGCAGCAATGCTAACTACCACCTCCTGACAATACACACATTCCATTCCATTCATTATTGTGTCTATGAAACACATCACACAACTCTTTCTCCTGGTTCAGCCAAAGCATCTATCTAGGACAGATTTGTGTTGAAGTTCTAAAGGTACCCCTCCAAACCAGTTGTGTTATTAAGGGGAGGGGGGGGTTCATAGCAGCTCTAAATATCTGCAACCTATACACTTGCTGCTCCTTGTTGCCCTGTTTCTTTTGCTACATGTTAACTTGTTTTCACTTTAACTCTTTAACCAATTTCTACCTCCATGTATGTCTGTATGTATGTATGTATGTATATATGTATGTATGTATGTATAAACCCATGCAGTTCCTAACAATTCCTCCTATAGCCGGTTCACGTTAGGACTCTTTGCTAGCTCTAGGCCTGTAATCTTTGGCTGCCCTCCTGTCATTTAGCCCTCTAGGGCTAAGACAGAGATGATTGATGAAAGGATCTTTGGACTGGTGCATCATGCTTACATCCCATGTTTTTAAGCCAAAGGAAATCAAGGAAACTTGCTACCACATCTGCAAATAGTCCCTCCATGTGTCCAAGTCAAGTACTAACTTACTTACCTAACCTACTGATTTCATGATAGGTTGCAAAATTCCTTGATTATTAGGCCTGAGCAATATTCTAACAGACAAGGTGCTAATGGTCTAATCTGATTCAATGATCTATGCTAGGCTGGAGCTAAAACTGCTACCATCAGACTCAGAGAACGGCTATATGAAGAAATGTAAAACTCAATTGTTTAACTCGAGGGGAGGTGGAAAATGAGTGTATTTCCCCAAATGGTGGCGTATCCCTTTAATGGTGCTATACAAATGAATTTGATTGAGCTGAACTGGATTTGCATGATGCATCTCTGTGAAGCTTGTGGTGCTTCTTTTATGTGAGGATGTCGTCTCAAATCATGTTTCATATTGACTTTGAAGTCAAGAGGAAGGGTGGGGTGGAGGGGTGGAATGAGTGAATGCAATGCATGTGGACAGCACATGAAACCAATTGGCCCAGCTCTGTGATGCAGACCATGGTGTTCTGAGCTCCAGATCAAATCTCGGCGTAATCAAATTCTATTATGGGTCCGATGGCAGGCGGACAGAGGTAGTGGTGGTTGTGGGTATGTGTGTTGAAGTTGGGGGGGGGGTCATCCTCTCAGAAACGCCAGTTTCTTTGGAGAAACTCAATCACCCAGATCCCATTCCAGGCTGGGCCATCCTGCATCTATGGCAGAAAGAGTCCATGAGATTCTGCCTAGATAATCTGATGTTCTGATGGGGGGGGATTGAGAGAGAGAGAGAGGCCACATCAGACCCCTGTAGGCCAAGGGCGGCCATATCCAGGGCTGACTGGCCAGTGGTGAGTCATCAGCAAGATGGCCGCCGTCTGGCCCGGTGCACATAAAGGCCCCATTGATGGGAACTGCGGAGCAGCCCTGGCCGGAGAAGGGCGGGGGTGGAGGCAGCGGGCCGGTGGGGAGCTCGGCCACACAGGAAATGATGTTTCGCTGCGGGTCGAGGGCGGCTGTGAAACCACACTGCCCTCCTTGTTTCAACTAACACTCTGCATGTTTTTTTTTCCACCAAAAAGATTTTTTGTATAAGTTTTTATAGAAGGTGGGCAGGTAGAAAGATCATTCTCATCATCTTGCTACTGTGCTGCTCCTTATTTATAGAGAAAAGGATGAAACTTCTGCAGGAAAAAGTTCAACCCACATGCTTTGTCAATTTCAAACATTTTTGTGAAGTCATGAGCACAACCGAAAAGTGCCGGTCAGCTCTGCATCTCCCTCTCTGCCGCCTACACACCAATCACGGCTAGCCCCTGGGGCCGAGGTGTGTCCTGCCCACAGTGCGACCACCCAATCCATGCTCAGGCCTATATCCAAAGCACAGAACCGAGGGCCACAGAGGAAATCCCCCAACTGTTGCCCTGCGCAACTTGAGATCCTGACAAGATGGATTGCGCTGAATATCTCTCAGGGAGGAGTCCTGGATTACAAAATACTCCTTATAAACACCCACAATACTCTACTGCAACACTTTGAATGACCAAAGATGTTTCGGAAATGACCAAATGTCTCTGAATGTCTCAACTACTTGTTAGCATGTAAAACTATAGTAATATTTAAATGTAGTTTGTATTAAATCTGTTGTATATTGCACAAAACAACAAAGAGGGCATACCAACCAAGACTGCTGTGCATGTTCAATGTGGATTTTAATATCCTTTTTAAATATGGCCACGCATAACAGCATGTGTAAAACAAGTTGTATTAATCTCTAAAGATGGCATGCATGTTCCATTCCGCCCTGAAGAGGGCACACATGCTGCTACGCATGGGCATTTTTAACCTGTCCAGTAAATAAACACATGAATTAAAGCAGTCTTTTGGTCTGGAGACATTTTTCCTCTCTTTTCTCCTCTTGTCTCTCCAGTCCTAATAAGACTCAGACTTATTAGTCTGACCAGGACTGGGCACACTAAAGAAAGTCATCAAAATCTATGTTGATGCATTTAACAAGGGTGAACATCAGGGGTGAGGAAATCTTCAATTCACAAGTGGCCAACCACCTTCTCAGATATGTTTAGCCAGGTGTTCCTTGCTTGTCCATGTGTGAAATGTGCATATATTTAGCTTCACATTTAAGCATTTATTTTTTCCCATTCATTCTTCTGTTTACATGCGTCACCCAGCCATGTCATGACTCCACATAATCTCTAAACCCAGTCAAAAATCCATTTCTAGTTAGTCAGACATAGATTATGTGAAATTGTTGAAAATATTTTAAATGCTTTATGATTTCTTCCATGAATGTATTAGGTATACTTGTGACTACAAGATATACATCACACTCAGGTCTGAATGCCTATGGAGACCACTTGCCCCCTCTCTCTCTCTTGCTTCCTGTTCCTCATCGCTGTCCTATCAGAATGAAGCACCAAAACCCGCATGTGCTTACTTTTAGTTGCTATGGTGATGGCGGCGTGATTGGCAACCTGTTACAGCAGCTCTTGCAACCTTTTTCACTCTTTCCACTATTTTCACCTTTCCATATTCTGTGTTTCTAGCATTGTGCTAAATCGTGCCTTTTTATATTTGGACACTTTTTATTTAGTTTTTAGTTAGTGTTAGTCTGTTTGGAAAGTTCATCATCATAGATCATCATAGATCATCATCTTTTGCGCAGCACCTTTGATTCAAATACTGCTGCGCTCTAAGAGAAATGCGTGCCAATGAGAGAGAAGTGTTTGCCTGACTGCAAGATCACAGAAGGGAACCAAAGCTGGGGGAGCTGTAAAGGCGATGGTAAGATATGGAGAAACATTGAACATTGTTCAAGCAGAAGCTGCCGATTGCTACGTTATGATTACCAGATTCAGCCCTGTCTACCAATCCTATCGATTCTGTGGTGGTCTTTGATGCTGACAGCCCATCACTCATATCAGAATGGAAGTTCCAGAATGCACATTTCTTAAATCCGTTTAATCCTTATCACAATCTGGATTCATTTATTTATTATCTGTCTTTCCTTTCTCTCTCTTCTCTCCATTAAATATCTCAATGTTACAATTTCAACTATCTTACCTGTTCTATTCTGCTTCTCTCATGACCACTGCTGTCTTTATTGATGTTCCACCTCTCTAGGGAGAGCAATAATAAGTCTGCCAGCTCACTTAAGCATGACAGCGCCCTGTTCTGATCAAGAGGGTTTGGGGTTTTGCATTCTAGGATAGGCAACTTATTCATATTCCACAACTTCTAAGGATTTATAGTATTAGCGCTCAATGGAGAACTTTGAAGGTGAGGCAGACAAACAAGAATGACAGCATGAAAGGACAGTGCAGCATAGACCATCCCAAGACATGACTTTCTGATGTATGGAAACACCATAGTGTGCTATTTATACGCAAAAGCTTTTCATCAGGCTTGTCTGTTATATTATTCACAGGGTGGCATTATTAAATAGGTAAAGTTTAAAGTGAAAATGAATTAATTAATACATTTAAAAATCACAAAATGCCTCGCAAAAAAAAACAAACAAACAAAAAAAAAAACACACCACAAAAATCAAGCATTTTGATCACCAAAAACTCCTCCAAAATCGGTAAATCCTGGAGGGACCGATATGTAGAGATTAGATGGAGTTTACAGTGAAAACATTGCAAAATTCCTTGCAAATGTTTAGAAAACACAAAATCAGGCATTTTGATCGCAAAAAAGTCCTGGAGGGACTGTTGTATTGAGCTAATGTAACAAATACCACCAACATTGTTGTGCGGTAATAAAGTACAGTTTCAAACTATCTGTCAATCTCTCTATCTTCCAGTCACTTTGTCACAAACTGTACAACACCAATAATAGACAAATGGATGATACCAACCCTTCAAAGGGTTACACATGGCTGTTTAGATAAATAGATCTGTCTACTGAAGTAGTCTATACAGCATTTAAATAATAGTAAAGGCGTAGTGTTATTGGTTCCAATACACAATCCCCCTAGACAGTCGGCCTAATAGCATGGCTTGCCACCTCTACTGTAACCAGAGGTGTTTGAGTGGACACTACACCGATATAATTCCCATGTTCGGTCAAGCATTTAAGCAAGTATATGGTGGGAATGTACAGTATATGCATCATGAGTGGGGATTTTCAGGGATGAGATGAAGATCAAAGGTCGAAGGTCTGCGTGTATGCACATACCGTGTAGGACTCTACGAGGACAGTGGTTTCCAGGGCTAGTTTCTGCTCCTGCTCAATGTTGTAGCCCACGTAGCATAGCTTCTCCTTCATCATGCGCACCGTCTCAAAGTCCGCAGAGTGGTTAAAGGCATAGCCCCTCAGCAACAGCAGCTGCAGGTACACCACAACAAGAAACATACATGCACATAGAAACATAAATAAGAGTGCACAATGTCCAATAGGTGTAGACAGACGGAAGCCTAATAAATATCCATTCAAATGAACAAGCGTGTCTACCCAGTGATGCAAACGCAGGCCTCTAACACAGTAAAAGCATGCACACACAGACACGTGTATACACAGACATGCACACGCACATGCACTCACCTTGATGAGGTAGCGAGTGATGTCACGCCCTGCAATGTCTAGTCGTCGGGTAAGATGGGGCAGAGAGAATCCTTCATACACGGGACAGATGTGTGTGACTCCATCACCTGAGTCCACTACGACTCCAGTCAAAAGACCTGCACACACAAGTACACACACCATGAGCCTCTCACCCATCACCCATCAAGATTTTCTGTCAGAAAGTGAATTTCACACCAACAGGGAATGATTCTTCACACACAATGCAGATCCATGAAACTTGCACATGCACATTCATAAGCTAAAATGTTAAATTGTTAAATTTCATTCAAATGAAGAAAACAAGAAATACATACACACACACACTTTCTTTTTGTCTTACCTTGAGCATAAAGAGTGAGCACAGCCTGGATTGCAATGTAAACACCAGCAAACTGATATGTCTCAAACATTACCTGCACATAGGAGAAAAGACAATATTAAATTGTTAAAAGAGCAGTTTATATATATATACTTGATAATGTGCCTTGTTAATGTCTACAGGTCAAAATTGTGCAGGTATATATAATTAAGGCGATCAGGAAAGCAAGCTGAAAGAAAGGTGTAGGTCATGCTGAGATCTCATCAACTGCTGTCAGGAGTTCCTGAATCATTCACCATTTCAGAAAGAATCCCCAGAGGTTGGGTATGATTCACAAGTGCTCTCTCACACACCCTTAACTGCCCCAGGAGAAACTATGAGCACTTCCATTCATGAAACTATTTCACAACAATGGCACACAGAGGATCCATACATAGAGGTCAATTACTATAAATACAATAAACCCACAAATTTACCAGTTGTTGGTTGTCTTGAATATTTGTGGAAAATGGGCTATTTAAGGCCACGTTGTTTACCATTTGATCATTTATCACATGCGATCATTCCATTTGATTTCTCTTAGTGTTAACACACTGATGGATATTTTTTACACTAGGAGCCCCCTCGTGTCCAGCTTGCATTGTTGTAGTCCACTCATAAACACAGTCCTTTCCCATTCCAAATACATATTTCAGTGTTAAAGTGGTTAAGCTCATGCAATGCTCAGTGTACTGAAAGCACAGGGAAATCATATGCTGCCCAGGCAATTCAAACTGACTTTCACAAAGTCCAGATGGGAGGACTGGTGCTTGCCACTATTAATGCACAGTAAGCATCTGCGCCCACTCCTTGAGCAAACATGGGCAGCTGCTACAAAGACCGGTCAGTCTGACCATTGTTTTGAATTGTTTTGCCATAGTCTGAACTCTGTCAACTCACTGGACTTTTCTTGACAGGGAGAGAAAATGAGAGCGTGAAGTCATATTGGAACCAAATACAATTCACAACTGTATTTAGCCAATTTAAAAATAACCAAAAACAAATATTGAGTGTTTTTTTGTAAATAAGGGGGGAATTGTGGGAAAGTAAATGTAGTGTAGTAATTGTAAGTTAGCGAAGCTACCACAAATGAAGATGTACATAACACTGCTACCACACACCTCAATGATCTTCTCCCTGTTCTTGGTGGGGTTCATAGGCGGCTCTGTGAGCAGGATCTTGCAGTTGCGCGAGTCGATGTTGAGCTTCTCCGGTCCAAATGTGTAGTCCCAGAGGTGGCGCATGTCGTCCCAGTTGCGCACAATGCCATTCTCCATGGGATAGTTGACCTCCAGCATGGAGCGCAGCTCGCTCGCTTCATCCCCCACCATCAAGTCCTGAGGGAGGTTAAAGGTCAAAGTGTATCAGCATGTGAGAAAGAAGCACATTACCAGGATGTTCAGATTTTTCCCATGATGCTTTGAGAGCGTTCCCAGCAGAGGGAGAAATGAGTTAAATTATCTTACATTTCAATTCCTCTTAAAATTTGAGTTACTCCATAAAACAGGCCATTAGAAACATCCCAAACTATTTTTGCTGATGACAGGATGACTGGGACACAACTAGGAGCACATCCACTAGTTTCTCTTCTTACCATATGGGTGTGATGGCAATGATACAACTCAAGCCTCCATTTTGGCTCAATCGCGCACAGGCAAGCTGCACAGCCACAGTGATGGGATGAATAAACACACATATACCGCAGAATATTTTCTGCAAGACCAGCCAGTTAGCCAGCATGCACAAGACAAAAATCCCATGCACCCAGTTGTATTAGTAACTGCAACACTGAGAAAAAATATGGATTCTAGCCATTCATTCCATTATCTGTCTACGATGAGGTACATTTTTGAGTTATTGAATGACAGGTTTCATAACTGCTCATGTGAGACCATTATCCACATCATGCATTATTGACCTCTGGGAAACTGGATTGGGTGATACTTGCCACCTTCCTCTCACCCCTGGCTCTACGTCCTTCAGTACTAACTGAGAAAAGAAGGGTGCAGTGTGTGTGTGTGTGTGTGTGTGTGTGTGTTTTGGCACAAATGAAGCCTCAGTCTGGGAAGACCATGTGTTTTCAATGAGGAGCTTCTGTCCTTAAAATGCAGCCGTCTGATGCACTTCCTGTGTTCTCCACTTATGCATTCAAACTCCTCTGCACTGCCACTGTTTCTGCACAGCAGCAAAGAAGACTCTTCAGAGGTCATTTCAGTTTATAATGTAAAAGCTATAAGTAAAAACAAACAACTTTAATGCTCAAAGATATCTTCACACACTAAATAAAACATGTAGTCATAGAGTTCCATTTAATTTGGATGCTGACCATATACATAAGAGAAGTGAAAATTGTACAGAAGAACAGTCCTCTGAGAACCTGCCTATAACTCAAAAAGAAAAAAAAATTAAACTTCTACTTTTACATGTGTTTTAAGGAAATGATGAATGATTTTTCCACAACATAACTACGAAGAATTCTCTGTACAGTTCTACAGGACCTGAGTGGACAGAAGGAGAACCCATTAGAGGAAGGACAAACATCATATGCTAATGCGTCACATCAAGCATGTCCAGCCACCTACCTAACTAAAAAGGGGAACTGCTATAGCAAACACTTGTAGCTGGTCAAGATCTTCTGCTAAACATACAAGTAAATGCCTGATTTCTGAGGCACACAGCAAATATATCCATTGTAAACAATTTTCAATATTCTTGCTGGGCCCTTTAAAATCTCAAAGACCCTTAACCCTAACTCCTTTCACCACCAGTCGAACATTCAGTCTCCTGAGCTGGGATTAATTTGCATGTTCCGTTAGACAAACAAATGTCACAGTGTTAGGACAGGATTAACCTTCAATCCCTCTTCACTGAATATTTGGGGGGAAACTGTGAGAACTGTGAGAATTGTTGACAATTGCACCAACACTAACAGCAGTCAAATATACCTCTGCAGCATACAACACTGTACAACAAATTAAAACTAAATGCAGCAAGGGAATGAAACGCAAACCCACAGTTTCAGATGAAAAGAGACAGCGTTTCCATCACAGTTTTGTCATTAAGAGAAACAGCACTGCATCACACATCCCTTCAAACAGGCAGTTTGGGCAGAGATACACACCACGATCTAGCACACTTACCATCTTCTTATTATTCTATCTCAACATGTGAAGAGAGGGAGAAGGGGGGAGAGAAAGAGTAGAAATCAGAAGAACATTCCAGGAGGACTGGCAGATGTTTGAGGACCTTTGGGGTATCTTACCTGGGATCATTAACTAGGTCTCCATTCAGTTTTTTTTTGTATATATTTTTTTAAAAGAACTCATGAAAAGATGGCAAAAGAAATGTGCACCTGCCTACTTCTCTATCTGCTGTGTTATGGAAATTAAAAAGGATCATTCTCATAATCATCAATCATAATCAAGGAAAGACTTTTGAACAGCTGTGGGATCAAAACATGTCATCAGGGTGACAAAGGTACACCCAGGTAAAAATGTAACCCCTGATTAAACCATTTCCATTTTTAATCGCATCATACCTGTGTGAATCGAACCAGTCTAGACCCCTTTAATAAGTCATTTTAGATTGTTGAATTAAACCAAGGTAAAGACAGACTTTTGGTTCCCAAAGTGGTGCCTGGGGAGTCTGGGCTGGATTGTAGATTCTCCCGGGGGTTTGGGGGGGGGGGGGGCAGTCTGTGTCCGTTTTCTTTCCAGTGTTGTAATTCTACATAGGAAGATGGTGATGTAGCAGAGGAGGTCTCTTACCTTTATCTCAATGTTTCCCACTTTGGCAGTGGAGCGGATGATAGGCCTGCCCACCAGCGCTGGGAAGATGTGCTCGGGGAAGTTGGATCCTGCATATCCGCACTTCACAAACTAAATGAGGAGAGTGAATAGAAGAGAGGCGACAGAAGCAGAGAGACAAGGTGATTAACAGAGGCTCCAAAAAGCAACCAAAGTAGGTCGGGTAAGACACTGCACAGACCTACTTCAACTTGACCTGCATGCAGAGTACACTTCAGGCAGTAATCTACTGCATATTAATGTAAACTTACTTTCAGAAACATAAACAAGACATTCTTGTCAACCCAAACATGTTCTTGCTGTATGTCATTGTGTGCAGAAATCTGGGTTATGCTCACAAGCAGATTCAACAGTTTAACTTATAAAGTCATACCGGATGTACCCAAGGAAGCGCCTTTCAGTAAAACATGATCTGAAGCAATGCTGAATGTGCATTACCACATTAAAGCATGGCCACATACATGTGGGGAAATGTGGTGAGAAAATTCAACCTACACATACACGCATTCACACAAACCTCATCAAAGGTGGCAAACTATCTGCCATATCTGAACACGAGAAGTCGCCCTTTTGCTTGGTAGCTTTTAAACAAATCCTCACCACACATCCTCTCACAAGGTCCTCACTTCCGACGAGCCATTTTAGCACAGGCCCAGCTCTCTGGCCCTGGCGGCTGTGTGGTTTTCTAAATACGGCTGATCTCACTTCCCTCTGACTCATCAGGCGGAGAGAGCAGCAGCCTCTGTGAGCCAGACGAGACTACAGCAGCATTTCCACTGAGCACACTCGGCCAACATGCCACTGTGCTGTGTGCTGAGACAGAAAGCCTTCAAGCCCCCCAGGCTCACTGAGGTCTTTGTCTGACTACACTCGCTTTCCATGCCAAAGCTGGAACCACAAGTCCAGCTGATGTGAGGATTTGACCATTTGACCTACCAAGTAGATGTTTAAAATTTAAAATGTCTGTTCCTACCCTTGAAAAACAAAAATTGTGCTAGAATCATTAAGATATCATTAAGGTATAGCCTACATGACCTTAACTAAACTAAAATACTAGAGGAATTACAAACTTTTTTTTATTTGCAAGTGAATAATTGACTTTACTGAATGTCTGTGTTAATAATAAATTATTCATGTAAATAATACTGATTTTTGTTGACAACTGCTTGGGCATTTATGGATCCTTCCTTGAGTAACTGGCGCTTCCTTAGAACCAATCGCGAAATCTATTCAGAAGTTGTCAAAACAGGACACACCTCCCGCTTAATTGATGGCAAAAAGGTGATATTAAAAGTGGCTATATATAGCCAGCAATAGGCAAGTCATTCCAAAATGAATGAACAGGCAATTAAACGTGTCTTGCACCAACGGACAACATAACCAAAACACTATGCTGGCAGTTCCTAGTTTTCACGAATGGATATCGCCGTCCGTCCATCAGCTGACGGTATTACTAGCCGTGGCTAGCTCGTCCCGCTAATACTAGCAACCTCGCCCACAGAGTGAACTGAATGAGCGTTCTTGCTGTGACAGAAAAAGACCAATGCGAGGGCGAAATAGTCTACATGAATATGGAGAAATATCGTTATTAACGACATACGAATGATCACAAAAATGCATTGAACAAACTTCATTCCTAGCCACATGAAATGTCGGAAAAACTAACTTACAGTAATTTTATGCAAACATACCTAGCTTATTACATTGATTATGAGCGTCGCTAGACTATGGAACCTTGCAGGAGATGAGCGGAACCGGTAGTATTCTTCGCGACAATGCAGCACCCAGCTAGTTACTTTGACGTTCTAAAAAGTTGCAAAGTCCGTAGGGTGTTACAACTGTATACAATGTTTCGCGTATGTCCCTGTAATTGTTATTTTATTATCAAGCTGACATACACATTCCACTCCTTACCCACCCAGTTAGCTTGCTAGCTAAGCACTAGTGACTTCCTGTTTCAGGGTAATCTGATTTTTCCCAGTCAAACAACATTGAAAAAAAATCAGATGAATAAAATCGTCTTCCAGCAGCATTATACCCCATGACTTACCCCGGTTCCATTGTCACAAACCACCACTTTCCTTCCCTGGCTATCCATTTTTCAAAATCCAGGAACCAATAGACCTTCCCTGATCAACTTTCTTCAGCAAGCCGGAAATTGCCACCCCGGCGATGAGAAAGAGTATCTTCCGGTATTGTAAACGCACAGCCCAGCCTTCATTGACTGCATTAGATTATTGACTTACATAATAGCCAATGGCAACTTTGCAAAAAGAAGTGCAATGTTTTTATTTGACAACGAAGTGTGAATGACAGATCCACAATCCAGTCACGCCGTCACATAACCTTGACGCCAAAGGTTGCTGATTCTTCAAGAGGAGGAAATCAGCAGCAGACCCCTTTCTGTGCTTTGTTTTTAAAAACCTTAGTGTTAAGGTAATTATTTAGTTACATTTAAATCAGTGTGAATAGTGAGTCTGAAATGCAACAATAATTCTATGCAGTAAGTCTAAAATACAACAATACGAACTTCCAAAACGAAGAAAACTTGATAGGGGGTTGAAGGATGCTATACGATGGCAGTGTCCGACTTAGGAATATGGTCATAGCGTGTGACTGAATTTTTGCATATGCTTTTGAATGTAGAAGTAATGGCTGCAATTGGGACATGGGGTTTCTCTTACTCAGCTGTGAGAGAAATGAGGGACTTGATTATGGCAGGACAACATGCCACAGATGTTGTAGAGAGAGCCATGTCAGGTGAGCTCAGATTTACTGCACCTCTGTGAGGATGATGAACAGGTTTGCCTGATTTCTCAATGAATACCTGTATTGATACTTCCCTTAAGATTGACCTGGTCCTCTATTTATTTCATTTTAAAAACACAGTATAAAATACTGCTTCATTTGACCAGTGTAAATATACTGCTTTAAGCAAATGCTTAAATCAGTAATGACTTTCAAAAGTCTGTGTACTTTTTGTAGGTCTATAACACACACTTCTTTCTCTGATAGGGGTTGAAAATGACTTGGAGACAGGACATAATATTGTGGGTCGAGGAGGATTCCCAAACAGCAGAGGAGTGGTAGAATGTGATGCTGCAATTATGGAGGGCAGTCCTGGAAGATTTGGGGCCGTTGCTGCTCTTAGAGGGTAAGAGCAATGAAAATATTCAAAGCATAGAAGATAAAGAGTTTAAATTTGGACTCGCATGTAGTTTCTCATCAGCCAATAGAGAGTGAGCACCTCAGGGCCTCTTCAGCAACAGAAAACCAGATAAGATTCAGTGAGAACCTCACATTCCATTTATGACTTAAATTCTCCAGACTCATAATTCAGATGGTTGAATTGGACATTCAAAGGGGTGTGTAACATGCATGTTTTAAAAGAACAGTGCAGCTGATTATTATTATTGTACATTTTGTTGTAACCTTTGATAAATGTTCCTGTAAGTTTTTATATATTATATATATTATAATATTATAATTTTCCTGGTCAGTTTTTCTCTAAATGTCAAGCCTAACCCCAAAAGGTCTATTTGAACTGGCAACAAATACTGTAATCCCATAAAACTAATTTTCAAATTATCAGTTTAACATTATCAGTTATTAAGACTTGAAACTGAATATTTTTATATGCCTACATATGTTGTAATAATGTAATTCATGTCGATTATGCACTGTTTGTTATGATGCATATTATACACTTGTATATACTTGTAAACTAACTTCTGATCAATGATTTAATCGATCAATTGACATCATTGTCCTCAACAGTACGGGGCATAGGCACTTTACCATTGCTTTTTTAAGTGTTACCACAACTCATCTGTGTGTGGGCCAGAGTGGGGGCACCATGTCAAGTAGCTCGCAGGGTGATGGAGAGAAGCCCTCACAGTCTGCTGGTAGGAGAGGGTGCTCTTCAATTTGCTGTGGAGCAGGGCTTTGCAGTGGAGTCCAATGAGAAATTGCTAAGTGACCGTTCTGCCTCTGCTTATCAGGTAACCCATTATACTACAAACCAGGAATGAATAATGTATGGTAGGCCAAGCAAGGACATTGCACCACAGAAAACACTACAGCTGTAAAGAAGATGATAAACACTCCCTCTGATTAATGATTAGCCGCCCTCTTACATAATTTATATTAGGGGAGCCTATTTATTTTTTACATTTATCAGTTACAATGTTGTACTAACTGTTAAGGTATTTCACATTTAGTCAGGTGTAAGAGACAGTTGTACAAGGTGTTAAAATGTCAATGTCACTCTCTTTTCAATGCTTATGATTATGCAGCTAGGGACTGACAACAATACTCTCTTTTGTGTTCTCTTCACAAGGAGTTCCTTGAGAAGAAGAAAGACATCAGTGGTCACGATACATTAGGTTTGATCTTATTGCCGTCTGCCATGACACCATTACATATTGCCTTCTTCCTTGAGATCATTACGTCACACTTATTTTTTTCCCCTATCAATCAGTTATTAGGTCCTTTTCCTTAACCCTGAGGGTGTACTTGTAGTGATCCATGATATGCACTAGAGGGTGTCCAAATCCCTTCCCACTTTGTCCAAGACCTCAACTTTGAACTGTGAAGTTTCCTTTTGACATGACATAGCACGCTGTATGTTGTGTATTTCTTTCTTTAGTGAAAGTATTTTAAAGCAGTAACAATGGTTTTCATTTTCAGGACTTATAGCTCTAGACCTTATGGGAAACATAACAGTTGGTGAGAACAGTCATCTATGTCCAGTACCACAGTACACTTCCATGATATGTGTCCTGCCAAGTTTGTTTGAAATATAGGCCTTTTTGAATTGGAAATGACTTTTGTCTAATTGAAATTTTAGGAGTTTCCACTTCAGGAGCCCCCTTCAAATCTCCTGGGAGAGTTGGGGACTCTCCACTGCCAGGTTGTGGTTTGTTTGCAGACTGCACAGTAAGTATAACCAACATTAACAGCACCAAAGCATGGATGGATAAGCCAGTGTATACTAAAAAATATCTTTTTTTATTATTATTTTACAGTAGAACCTTGTGTGTTAAATTTATATATATATTTACAATTTGTATGTATGCCAGAAACAAATATTATGTAATAATACCATTAGACTTCCTTTTCTTATTAAAAGCAAAAGTTAACAACTGTCTTTTCTAGGCTGGTGCAGCAGCAGGTTGGTTTCTTCCGTATTTTTTTTTTTGTATATATGATTTTTCAGATCTGTATATTTTTGACTCATATTATTCATAGATTATGGTCCTGAATTTGACCCTTCTGATTAGTTCAATTTTGTAGTACCACATTATTAGTCTGTATCTCCTAGTCAAATCTTTTACTCGCATTATAGACTACAGTATCCTATAGCAGTTTGAAATGTAGATATTTCCAAAAGTAATGCAACCTAATAAGGTTTTGGTTTGAGTTTAAGTCACTGATGGTGGTGTTAATCGCATGACAGCCACAGGGGATGGAGATAAAATTATGTGCTACTGCCCAAGCTTCCACGTAGTGCAGTTGATGAAACAGGTAAGGCTAACTTGTGTATTCTATTTTGAAATCATTTAAGGCTAACTTTGTACTATTGCATTGTTCTATGGGTATGACCAAATGGATTATAGTTAAAAATGTTGTAGACTTCCTTGTACTCTCGGCACCATTGTAAATTGTAGAGTTCCCCCTCAGTGTATTTTCTGAGGCTTAAATTAATTAATGAATAAACATGGTGCTAAGATGAATCAGATAGATTGATGATAAGAGCTTTCTCTGTGTTCTGTAGGGATCAACCCCCAGAGAGGCCTGTTATACTGTACTTTCTGACATAATGACAAAAACTGGTCAAGACAAGTGCTTTGAGATTGGACTGATTGCTTTGAACATGAAGGTAATCATGGTAATAATCTAAAGAGAATTGTATAGGGAGTTATAGGTCTCTGTGAGCTGTTACCATGAAAGATGAAGCCTACAAGAGATAGTAGAATAGTGTATGTTCAGTTAGTAGAGAAAAGACTAAAGACCATGCTCTTGTCTAAAAGAATACCTGACATGAAAAATCTGAAATAAAGGAGAAACTGTATTTACATGAAGGGAATAATTAGCAAACAATTCTGCTTTAGGTGTATAGCTGTTTAAAATTTCTGCCAATGGTTTCACCTGCTAAATTATACATTGTAAGAGAAATTATTTAGAAACACTCTTTTCATATGGCCATACCACAATACCCTATGTGATTGGGTTACTCTGGGTCAAGTGTCATAGGTCAGTGGGGCTACTTTCCACCTGTTCTTTCCAAAGCACTGACACCTTCACTGTTCCACAGGGAGAGGTGGGGACTGCTTCTTCTGTTGAGTTCCCATACACATTTTGGAATCAGTCACATGAATCTGTACAGACATGCACACAATTATCTTCCTAGGCAAAATTCAGAGCCTGTAATTAAATGCTTTCCTCAGAAATTGGTCTCTGTGTTTTTTATGCATGTAAATCATTCAAAGTAGGCCTACATCCCGGCTGCCCCATCTAATAGGTTAGTCAAAAACCAACAGGTTGGCCTGGCTAGTTGGTAAAAAAGTGTATTCTTTTTTTCACGGTTATTCATTGTTAAGTTTGCTAACATGACCTAATATAATTCCTGCTCATTCACATAATCAAGTCAATGTTGAATCAGCAACACCTCTCATGTGACCTGTTTCAGTGAGCTAGCTCAGTTATTCCTGTTTTACCAAGCATAGCCAACAGGAGAATGTATATTTAGGCGACATAACATATAGTCACTTAGTACCACATTGAAATAAAACAATACACCACCACAGACATAAAAATATGAGTAATCAGATGCATTGATCGTAGGCTCAAAATCCGTGCCAACGTTCTGCCACGTTTCACTAATGACGTAATTTGTTCTTCTTTTTTGACAGTAGAGAGGGTTGTGGCTTAAGAGAACGAGGCGTTAAAAACATCACAGAACCCTAGTGTTTGCGCATTGATAGTAGGGCGATGTAGTTTATGCTTCACACGGGCTCACCTTACATTACATTAGCAAGGACTACAACTTCCAGTAAGTGGTATGACGTGGATGGCTTACGCGGTTGTAAAGCAGCCCAGTCGAAGCGTCTCTATTTCCTGGTTGAAGTGGCAGCCATTTTGGGTTCAGACGACTAGCCGCCTTGGGTCTGGGGGAGTAGCTAGTCTGTAGTTACTTTTTAAATCTGTGAAACGAGGCAGTTCTGTTGTTCATCAATTCTAAAGGGAGTCTCATCTTAAAAGAAGAGTGGTTTAACGGTGTCAAGCCACGATGAATCCTGAATAGTAAGTGGACATGCTGCGATGTAGCTTAGCATAGAGCCCACTGTTTCCAGTTGACAGGCAACGGCGAAAGGTTTTTCGCACCCAGTTAGCCTTACAGCCTATGTTAGCTGGGTATCGGGTTATTGCTTTTATGTCAAGAGCACATGAAATTCTAGCGAGCTAAAGTGACATTTCGATTTACCGAGGTTTGTTAATATTGTATTTGGAACATATTTTCTCTCATTGTAATTGTGCAAGAAAGGGGACGTTACAGGTGCTAACGTGAAGTTAATTAGCAAGCTAGCAAACTAGCCCCGGCGAAGAATAATTTCATCCCCGGTTTTCTGATGTGGTGTTTCTATGTCCTCCTGAGACGAACGCGATTTGGTTTTAATTCATGTCTTGGGAACCGATCTTTTCAGAATATGTGGAGTTACGCAGTTTATATTGTCAACAACAAGCAACAGTTATGCGACCCTAGTAACAGTTTTTAGTCACTAGCGTTAGTTGTGTCGCTAGTTCACGATCCTACATAGGAGGCAATAGCTAAATAGTTAGCGGGATAGGTGTGACATTGGTGAACGCTAAGTGGTCGCTCGAAACTGTTTGTCAGCCTCTGTCATTTCGTTCCATCTTCTATTACAATGTGTCCGCTTGAGACACAACGTAGAGGTTCCTACTAAGTAGCTGGCACAACAGTTGCTAAATTAACTGTCACACGTACTGTAGGTAGAGGTAGGCCATTGACAAATTTGAAACTTATAGACGGCTCATGCGATCAAGTCCAGGTGATGTGCCAGATCAGATCATAACGTTATCTTTACGTAATAACGCTACACCGCCTTTTCTAGCTGCAGTTGACAAGTCAAAAATGTTTAACCGTTGTTATGTCCCATTTAAAGTACCATAACGTATTGCTTTCTTCTCTCTGCGACAAGCAGGATGATAACCTGTCTGTTGTTTGTAAAGGCACTTATAATAATGTTCACCTTTAGAGGAAACTAACTAGAGGTTGACGTTTAAAAATTGTTGGCCCTAGGGCAGGTAATCTTCGAGGTAAAACTCGCATGAGTTCCAATAGAAACTTTCAACTGTTCAACTCGGTCAGTAAAATCTTGGCTGATGTTTGCCAGGAGTAGAATTTTACCTCTGGGGATAGGCTATGTGTGATAAATGATTGCTTTGCCATCACAAGCAAGTGCAAGTCGACGTTCAGGAGACACCCATCAGCTGAAGTAGTGAGTCAGTCATGTGTGGGTCACATGCCATGTGACGGGCTGCTTACAACACTGCCTCAGCTACTTCGGAAACGCACTGGAGTGCCTGAGTCCCAATCATGTTTTGAAGCACTTTGAAATTAAACTTAAATTGAACTCTGGTGCATTCCACAAGTTTGATAGTTTGTCAAAAGAAGTGTTAGAAGAGAGCATAGATGTCATTATTGACAGTTCATTGACTTGACGTCTTCTCCTAAGCAGTTTCCTCCACTTGCTCTAGGCCTATTTGCTATAACATGACTTTTCTTTGTTTAGCAAAGGTTATTTGGAGTTTAACTTTGATTCTGAACATTGTGTACTTTTTTAGTTGGTAGAAGGTCAGTCTTTCCTTTTCTTCATTTATGCAAGCCTATGCTCACACTTAATGTTTTTGGAATTGTTATGTTGCAGAAATGATATGTGTCATGTGGAATTTCTCACTCACAGCTGCATACATCCCACTTCTGTGGGTGGATGACCAGTGTGATGCGTTCACTTGGCCAAGAGCTGGCAAAAGATCCAAATGCACAAGATGCCTCACTGGCCACCGTTTTAATCTCCTGTAAACGTCTGGCCATCCCTGTTTGTCTCTTATCTGTGGGGAAGGCGGTAAAAATGCAAGAATGTACATAGTTTGACCTCTCTGGAGATGGTGAATTTTGCACTGTTGTGTTGGAAAAAAAGGCCTCTGGTTGGCTGAAACATGTCCTAGATGGTGTATGAAAATCCCTGGAAGTGAGATTGCTGGACCATGGAGTTTAGTTAAGGAAAGGTTTTTTTCTTCTTCCCCATCTGTCCATAGGGCGGCGTGTGGACACAGGGCCACTCATTGTCCTGTGTCCACTCATGGGCTAATGAAGAGTGCATGACTGGAATTCATTACAATGGGAGAGATTAGAAGTCAGGAAACCACCAGGCCACTCAAATGACACTCAGGTTTGGTGGGCATTAACAGCAACAAGGCAGAACTCTCTTTAGAAGTGGGGTCTCGCGCTTCTTGGCTTCAGTTTTGTGGAGAAGGGGCAAGAAGGGTGGGAGGCTCAAAGTGTAGGGCACAGAGTGATGCACTCCACCCCACCCCACCTCCAATGGAATGCTTAATCGGCTTACTCGAATTTCCCTGTGTTGGGCTGGTGTGTATGCACAGGAGCAGTGTTAAATAAACAGCTAGGCAAGCCCACTGTAGTCCTGCTTGGTGCTGAGTGGAGGATGGAAGGGCGAGTGGGTTCATGGGAGGGGGGTTCCTGAAGACTGTCCCCTCCGTGTTTGTTCTTTGCCATGGATACCGCTGTGTCGTGCTGATGGTGGACAATAGCTTCATGGTCTCACTGCCCAACAGGTCTGGTTTATTCTAGCAGGTAGGCCTTTGATGTTTTTTTGTACGCAGTAGGCATATTGTTAGGATGGTTCAGAGAGTGACATTCAACAGCATGAAATGGTCACTCATAACAAAAAGTCTTGGAAGTCTACAAAAACATTACTTTATAGGTGAGATGGGCTCAACAGGGCAATTAAATGTAGCACAGGTTCCATCCGCCATCTTCATGTTCGCTTATAGCACTTTAGATTGACAGTGATATAGGCTAACCTAAATGGCTTATTGATTTGAAGGCTAATCTTTTTGGCTGTATCTTTTGCAACATCAAGTTGTTTTTCTTAATTGTTTGTTTCTAATTCATTATAACCTGAAACTGGGCAGGACATGTTGTGGCAAGGGCAAACTGCACTAACAAGTGATTAATAATACACCCACCGTATGATACCATAGCCAGTTGCTACAGCAGCTCAAGTTTTTTTTTTTGTTTGTTTTGTTTTCTGTGTACAGGGATTTGCCTTTGTTTTGAAGATGCATAGCCTAGTCTGCCAAAACAACCAACGTCTTTGTGGTGGTGCTGGTAATCCAAGCTGTAAAGGTGATTAAAGTTTAGGCCGAAACAAGATGGTGATATCTTTTGGCTGAAATAGAGGAGTGTTGTGCTCCGTTTCATGTTCAGGCTGTCATGGTTTAGGCCTAATTTTCTCTCATAATGTTCATCATAGAATTGCAGAATCAGCATGAGAAAAGGCTATCAGATTCATGAAGTTTGATTACCACCACCAACGCTCGCTCGGTGCACATGCCCCATTCTGATTTTGACCATTAGGGAATGAATGGGCTTTCTCATGAGCTGTGCTCATTTAATGACACACTAAGACATGATACAGCACTCCCACTACTAGTCTGATGAGGTGCCATAAGAAATGTAGCCATGTCACGCTGAGTGCTGTGTGTTTTGGCCTGCGCTTGGCAGTGCTTTTTCTTTCCTTTCCGAGTCGCCCGAGTTAGGCCTCTGGTGACCTTCAGCCAAGATCAGCTAGACCTCTACGGGCTCTACACCTCTCCACCTCCCCTGGTCCATTTAATGGGCTTATGTTTGGTTTTGCTCAGAAATAAGCCCCTCCACCCCCCGTCCCCAACGACCCCTCCTGCTTGTTTGGTCATAGGTCTAACTGGGCTCTTTAATCACTGGCCCGCTCCAGGAGCTGAACCGTACGGACCTGCACCGACAGCCAGACATTGGAGCAGTATGGGTTTGCACAGTCGAAGGGGATATTAAAAAGTCTCTCTTGTGCACAGTGTTGTTGGGAGTCACAAATAGTGGGTCGAACTCTGTTCTTTCTTTATACTAGTTTTGTATGCTGGGGGAGGCTCTGTTTCTTTAGGTCTGATGTAGGCAGTTCATTGCACTTCCTACTTAGAAGAATGCTTATGGTATGTGTGGTGCCAACTCAGCATCTTTGGAGAGAAAAGGCATCGCACTAGGACAGGATGGCCTGTGCTTAAAGGATGAACTGTGGTCTTGGGCAGGTCAGCCTGGGCAGGAAGGTGCATGAAGGAAAAGCACAGTTTGATTTTACTATCATTATAGGCCCACTTCTTACAGATCTATCTATTTTTGTTGTTTGATTTTTTTTTTTTTTTTTTTTTTTTGGTTGGTTGGTTGGGAGTGAGCATGGAAGAGGTAGTAGCCGGGAAAGGAGTCAGCCAGTGTGAAATGCAACTCAACAGTTTTGGTGTGTGTGTCTTACATATGTGAGATAAAGGCAATGCTTTATGGTTTATGTAAGTGGTAGTTTTGCAATGGAGAATGATGCGCAAATGGCTATCAGGGGTTATAACAGGTCACTTTTCTGGACTGTGAATGTGTAGGCCTTACCCCAGAGAGCCTCCAGAGCCATGGCTAGCACTCTGTCTGTGTGAATGCCAGCCTTGTACCCCTGGCCCACCCCATTCATTCTGCTTAACACTGGCAGGGTTTGAGGTCTGATCTCTCGGGGTTTCTGGTCCAGTGTGTCACTTCAACCCAACGTGTTGGTTTGGAATGATTAGGATGGATCACAAGCAGTCTCACTGTTCACTCTCCCAGAAGTCATGCCACCATGTACATCTCTTTCTCTCTCTTTCTTTCTCTCTTTCTGTCTCTCTCCTCTCACTCCTCAGTGACTATTTATTCAAGCTGCTGCTGATTGGTGACTCTGGCGTTGGAAAGTCCTGCCTTCTCCTCAGATTTGCAGTAAGTATCCCAACTCTCTATATGTGCATGCCTGTGTTAAGGGCATTTATTAAGGCAATAATGAATGATGCCCACCTTACCTGTGCAACCTGCTAGGACCACACACACACACTTTTCCTCTGAAGTTATGCACAAAAAGGATTTGGCAAGGGTTAGTGGATTTCGCTGTCAGCCCAGGGCTTTGCACAAAACGGCTAGAGTGCAGGAGTGTGTGTGTGAGTGAGAGAGAGAGAGAGAGTGAGTGTGAGGGCTTGCGTGTGTGCTCTGTACAGGATGTGACTGAGCGCTTCCAGGGCACAGAGCCTCAGCTTTCCTTGACCCACTTCCTTCCACCTCTTCTTCTTTTCAGGATGACACATACACAGAGAGCTACATTAGCACTATCGGCGTGGACTTCAAAATAAGAACTATAGAGCTAGACGGAAAGACGATCAAACTTCAGATTGTAAGTTCCATTTTTTCCCTTCCTTGCATGACCTTTTCTTGTGTGCTTAATAACAATTTTCTCTGTGCTAAAGGGGAATGCAGTTACTGGCATACATATTACCTTGTGGACAGGTAGGGTATTGTGCTTTGGGCAAGTGCATGACTGGTCCAAAAATAGTTGTTTCCTCCCAACAAAGACAGAACTGAACCACTTTTTGTGTTGCAAGGAGAAACCAGAGCCCTTGAAGGCTGAATTCCTTAATGAATTCTTAAAGAGATGGTTCACTGTCTGTCTGTCTGTCTGTCTGTCTGGGACTGACTGTCTGTCTGTCTGTCTGTTTTCAGTGGGACACAGCAGGACAGGAGAGATTTCGCACAATAACCTCTAGTTACTACAGAGGAGCTCATGGCATTATTGTAGTTTATGACGTCACAGATCAGGTGGGTTCAACACACTACAGTGAATTCCTTGATCTGGTTTGATTTTGCAAGCCCGCCACCCTCCCCAGAGACAAACTTTGAAATTCTATGAAGAATAGCATGTCAGAATGAACAGCATTCATGTCAATATTGTTTTGATCTTGTTTGGCTAAGTTTGTAAAACAAAATTTGTTAAAGGCATTTAATGCATATTTGTACCTGTTGGTACTCTTGGCTAAAGAAAGCCAAGTTTTCAGCAGTGCCTGAGTAAAAACCAACCTTTCTGTCTTTGTTCTCTTCGCAGGAGTCCTTCAATAACGTTAAACAGTGGCTACAGGAGATTGACCGCTATGCCAGTGAAAACGTCAACAAGCTATTGGTTGGCAACAAGTGTGACCTGACAACGAAGAAGGTTGTGGACTACACAACAGCAAAGGTAACAGGCTCTTTGTAACCAAAAACCTGCAGTGATGGTGAATTGACGTGCATATAAATAATTTCAACTTTCAAATTTTTAGATGAGTCATAGCTGTCTGAACCTAACTGTCATAGTCATAGCTGTCTTCGCTAACCCGGCCTAAACCCTTTAAGACCAGGTGTACAGGGGTACATTAGGGTTTAGCCTTTGTAAAAATATTTAGGACTAACTGCACATAACCTCTGTTGTATTTATCAGTTTTTGTGAGGTGTAATGATGCTGGATTGTCTAATCGCGTTGTGCCTTCACCTCTTCTCTTAGGAATTTGCAGACTCCCTGGGCATCCCGTTCTTGGAAACCAGCGCCAAAAACGCCACTAATGTCGAGCAGGCCTTCATGACCATGGCTGCGGAGATCAAGAAGAGGATGGGGCCCGGGGCTACGGCCGGAGGCTCAGAAAAGTCCAACGTGAAGATCCAGAGCACTCCCGTGAAGCCTGCGTCTGGGGGCTGCTGTTGAGCCCTTCTCTCTCTCTGGCTCACAAACCCAGCTCCTCTGGTCCAGTCTCCTGCCCTCCACCCCCTTACACCAATCCCCAAACACTCACCCACCCCCCAACCACTTGAAATGTCACAAAAAAATCAAACGCAACAAGCCCCAAAAGACAAGACAGGCAGATGTTAAGAGGACAAGGTGCAGCAGGAAGAGAAGGAGAGGAAAAGAAAAAAAAACTAAAACAAGTTGCCTGATTTGTACTATATGTAGCCGCTCTATCAAAAGCAATGGTTATGTAAAATGACAGATTCAGTACAAAATGCCCCCCCACACACACAAACACACACACAAAAAAAAACTGAATTGAATAAGGTTTATGATCCATTAACGGTCCCATCCCATAGCCTGCCACTTGCCCTGTATACGCACACACTCACACACACACACTTGTTTTTTTCTGCCATGGGCCCCCCTCTCACCCCTTCTAGAGAAAACACATTTCTTTTCCACTGAGCGTTTAAAATCTTCTCTGTGTGCAGGTTTCCTGGAATAATGTGTGTGTTTTCTCACTGCATTCCCACTGCAGGGCTGGTCTGTGGTCAAAATTCAGTGACTTTTTTTTTTTTTTTTTTTTGGTCCTTTTTTTATTTTGTTTTTTTTCTTTCTTGTTTATTTTTTTGCTGTCTATCGGCGTGTGTAGTTCTAGGTGTTTTTCGCCAATTTGCGTGTCAACCAACTGCACAACAGTGTCTCACTGTCCAACATGAAAAAAAAGTCTAGTGAAAATATATATGTACATAAACATTATGTATATATATGTAAGATCTGATTTGCTAGTTCTGTAGTTAAATACATTATCTTGAGTAGTTTTACCTCTCAATCTTTGCTATTAATTTGTGGCTGCAGACTATTGTAATTTTGTTGCGCAATATGTAACATTTAACAGGAAAAAAAGTTAAATAAATATTGTACTACCGGACTGTACGATATTAAACATGTCTGCAATTCTTGGTGGAACATGTAGAAAACAGATTGTGTTTTAATTATTTATTCTACATTCATATGGCAAATATGTTGTTCCAATTTAGAATCTGTTTGACAAATTGGCCATCACCTGTGGAATATCTTGATTGCAAGTGGCAATTTCACAACTGCATATATAAAACACTATGTTCTCTTTTTTCATAATAAAGGCAACTGATTTCAGTTTTAAAGAAACTTGGTAAAATAGCTATTTCTTTAGATTCCTTAAGTCTAAGCACACATACCTCCAGTCCATCACAACACTATTGGTTACTACTACACCCAAGCCAGGCATTGAAAATAATTGCTAGTGTAGGGACTTGCCCAGTGCCCATCATGAGCTTTAGATAGTCTGGCTGTACAAGCTTTCACCATAGTGATCTAGTGTTTGTTAAATGCATTACAAAGTAGAGGTTTTGCTCTGGTTGACATTCAGGCAGACGTCCTCATCGAGCCATTTTACAAGAAACCCCAAGGATTTGGCCCAGAATGACTGGAATTTTGCTAAGGGCAGGGAATCCCATGGACTAAAGGAATGTTAGATTAGTCTACAGCTGACAGGCAAAGATTCCACCAAACTGTTTAAGTAGTTCAACAAAAAAGACAAGAATAGTTATGTTTTAAAAAAAGACATTTATTTAGAAGGTAGTGAGCATTGCCTTGTGAATGTTATTCCACACAGTCCTACTCCTGCTGCAGGAGGGAGGTTAACATGACTTAGCTGTAGTTGGACCCCCCTCAGTGAGTAGTCTTCACACAATATAAGTGACAGGCAGAAATGGGATATTTCCTGACTGGTTAATACATTAGAGAAAATTTTGTTCTAGAAACATTTCCTCCTGGGCATCTGTTTTTGTCATAGCAATCAGAGGGTAAAGCAAGCCAGCCTACATATGAAAAAGTACTTGCAGCAGCTTTTAGTAAACTGGCTCTTTTTCTGTCTGCCTTAAGGGCTAATATTCTTGTGTGTATCTTGACAATGGCCACACATTTAGCTTTCAGTGTGCTTAGAATATGAAAACAGAGTTGGTGTAAATCCTTCCAACCTTACCAGAGGAAATGCTAGGCAGCATGGTTGTCACAACCAAACAGCTAATATTATTGCAGGTCTAACACTGATTATGACAAAATCATTTCACAGCATGTAATACACATCAAGTGAATAGGAAAACACAAACTGAATACCAGTACCAGTAAATATACTGCACATCCTCTTTTGAGCTGAAAACTAATACGTAAAGAGCTGCCAAGAACAGGCAATGTGCTTGTCATTCATATTTAATAAGGCAATTACCTGAGATCACAGTCATGATCTGTACCGTCGCCACCTTAGCCAAATTGTGCTCCAACGTTATTGGGGATTAGTGCAGCTATGCCCACACCTTGAGATGTCGACAAGCTATTTCAAACACAGAATGGTGGTGGCTAACCAAAGAATTCATAAAACCACAAGACAACATGTCAAAGATGGGAGTGCCAAGTACACTGATGTATGCTTGAGCTGAGGGGAACAAGTAAACTGCGAACACTTCTAAAAGCACTTATGGCTGAAGTACACTTAAATGTATATTAATGTAATGAAGGCAAAGTGTAAAAATGTGAGATGTGTTAATGTATCTAAAAAGATGTTTTTTCCTTGTGATGTGACAAGAGTAGTTTGTCATGGAGTGTGTTGCTGCTGGTCCTCAGGAGAAAGTCTCCCTACCGAAACTGGTGATGAATCATGGCCTTAAGGAAGAGAAATGAAGAAGCCGGCACCTCATACGTGCTCTTACTCAGAGCATTCTGTGGAAAAGAAATAACAAGGGTTGCCATAAACGGCTGAGACACAAGAATGCTAGTTATGTTTGTTATGTTTGGGACACACTAAATGGATTTCAGTGGAGTATAACATCATTTACATGTTGGAAAAAGGTAGATTTTGAGTAAAAAAAAAAAAACTAATTTTAAAAATGCTATAAATTGGAGGTTTTATGGATAGTTAGCGGTCATTTCACATTTATCAGTTCTAAATCAATATAACCAATGAACTCACTGAAATATTGAAACCATTGCAAGTTAACTCAACAAGAAAACTCAATGTAGAAGCCTTTAATGTCAGCCCCTGACCTGTGCCCTCTTTGGAACTGGCCTCCGTCAAGCTGTCCATAGCCGAGAGGATGGAGGAGAAGAGGTGCTCAGCATGGGTCTCCAAGGCCTGTGACTGTCTCTCGATCAACACCAGAGTCTCCATCAACACTGGCAAGAGACAGCAGAGAAGACGTTACATACCTACCAAAAGGTGAACGACTGTAATCGAACTCAGTGGATTCTCACAAAGGCCTCACCCCATTGGACAGAGAGGGGGACAAAGTTCATGAGGACAGAGTGGCCAAATATAGTTTATTGGCAGCCCTTGCCATCTGTGGCACAGGAGTGAGGCTGAAGCATCGCTTGTGAGGTATGGCTGGGTCAGACACTAGAGTATAAATAAACAGTAGAGGACTGCTGGTCTCTTGGCTCGGCACGCGTGACTGCCCTCTCCTGGCTAACCTCTCTCCTTCTTCCAGTAAGACCAGGAGACTATGGGTATGGAGTTACACAGCACTACATGCTACAGTGGCACACAGACAAGCAAAGTTGGGGACATCTGTTGACCTGCTGTAGACATTTACTTCTGCTGGAGAATTTGATAATGTCTTGTGTTTAAATAGTCATCGCAGAAACAGCTGAACGGTTCAGTTGAATTTTATGATGCATTAGGCCATTTCTACATTGCACTGTTTTGGGCTGTGGAAGAACACAATGCTATCCATTCTTCCATCCCACATAAGGGTTCAATGGTAACTTGATGTTCTGTGTTTCACTTCTGTAAAATGATTCCTCACTCTTTCTAGAGGGGCTTGACAGGCAGCTCTGCACGTTGCCCAGCCTGTCTGTGTTGTCTAAGAACTCTTCTGCACAAACAGCCATAAACTACAACACAACATATAGTAAAACAATAACAGAGGAACTGGAGGGCTTATCTTGTCTTCAACACTGAGAGGTGAAGAACTCACTATAACAAACTGGTTCCTAGTTCTTGTCCAAAGAAAAACAGCTCAATCATTATGTTCAATATCTATTGCAGCCTTCTATGTAGCTAATCTCTTGACAACAAAAGTACAACTGAGTACATTGAGTGAGTAGGTTATGGTGAGAGTGCTTTTTTGGTCAATCCTCCCTCTGAGCGTTTCGAGGTATTGAGTGTGTATAGACCTCTTCCTCTGTGTTTAAACATTCATGATAGAGCCGATCAGCCTGAGAACCGGAGAGCCTCACCAGGAGAGGTCGAGTTCATGCAGCGCAGCAGAGCGTCCCCGGTGTGCAGGACAGCCGCGGTCAGAGGACGATGGGCTTGGACGTCCCGCTGGAAACTCTGGTAGACAGAGAAGGGGAAATGTGGGTACAGGGAAATAAAAAAGATGGAAGCCAAGTTGATACTTTTTTCAAATGAGTGCATTTACTGCCATAATTATCCCTCGGCTGGTTATGAGGATCATACAGCACTGCTTACCTTGTAATCAGCCAGAGAGGTTTTGACACTCTCTATGTCCACTGAGGGTGGAGCGAGGCCCTCCATTTTCTGCACCACACTGTACAGCCACTGAATGAGTTCTTCAAGGTTCACACAAAAAGTCTGTTGGCGGAGCCAAAGGGAACAGATTGAGCTGTAATAATGTTTTAGAACAGGCTGTTGTCTTTAGGTATACCCTAAACGACAGATGCTGTTATGCAGCACTCACTTTTGTGAACAGCAAATACTGATATGTAATCAGAGATGAGTTTTTGTGTTACTAAAGAAAGGGGAAGTGAAATGATATGACCTTCTGAATCAAACAGGTTTTACAGCGCAACCACAACTTTTTGCTGTACCTTTACCACTTCCCTTGGATAATTACCATACTCTCACCTGAATATGCTGCATGAGCGACTCTTTGGTCTCTGAATCTTCTGGGTCAATTTGTGGGCCCTTTGTCAACTCGGACAAAGAAACTCCGCCCAGCCGATTCATAATGGACGCCACTTCCTTCACACTGCCTCGATTAACTTCTGTGTTCAACATGTGCAGCCTAGACTCAAACATTTTCACTTCCTCTGAGGGCTCCTCAATTCTCGGCAGAACCTCAGGGACAGATCCTTCTCCTTCCTCTTCCTCTTCCAAGGTGTCTTCCTCTTCTTCTTGCACAGCGGCAGTTTCTGCAGACTGTTTTTCTGTAGAGGAGGTCTCTCTTTCCAGGGACTTCCAGCTAGAGGTCACCGGCTGGCTGATCTGTGCTGAAATATCCTTCAGATGCTGGGAGAGTGCCTGGATCTCCTGAAGCTGCTTTGGCAAAGCCAAGAACTCCTCGTCCAAGTCTCCCGGCAATGCCGGGCGAGGCAAGACATGCAGAGTGGGGATGAAAGTCATGGGAGACCTTGACGTGGAGAAGACGCCAAGTTTTTTGTAATGAAACCACTGCTGATGTTGTTGCTTGCCACTGCACTCCAAGCTTTCAACTGAAAGGCCAATGTGGTCGATTGAGTACAGACTACTTGACAATCTACAGTCTGATGACTTTGACTGGGACAGCTCCCTTGAGCTAAGACCGTGCAGTCCTAAAGTCTTATGGCCTGAGTGAGGATGGCCTGCTTTGCCCCCTCTAGTCACACATGACCCTGACTGATCTACACAGGACAGGGTGGATGAGCTACAGAACCGGTCTAGTTCAATCCCTGAGTCCTCCAAAACCATGTCCGTTTTCGGATGCGGCCCCAAACAGTCGCATTTGCTAACATGGCTCGGCCTTAGGGGGTATGTGTAATCCAAGAGGGCTTCATACTCTTTGTCCGGGTCCCAGTTTGGGGACCTGCGGTCTGGGGAGGGAGGCAGAGAGGTGGGAATGGCACAAGTCCAGTAATTTGCTTGATAAAGTGGCATCTGATGAAACGGAGGAGGACTCACTTTACTACTGCTTTTCAAAGCAGGCTCACGTACCAGAATGTCTGCAGTGGTCTTTCTTGATGGACATAATGAGGGTGCATGGGCGGTTCTCTGAGTGGAGGACAACCTGGGGCTCGGAGGCACTGCCAGGCTGTATACATCCAGCGGCGGGCTGGAAAGACTCCGCCTGCTGTGTTTCTTGGATGGCGTGTTTTGGGCCAGGGACCTGAATGCAGGCTCCTCAGACATCGACCAGGACCTCAGATCAGCAGTGGTGAGAGGTGGGGTCAAGTCCTCCCTGGACACTGAGCGGGAAAGGCCATAAGGCTTAGAAGGGCTGGGGGATATCAGAGAGTCTTTAAACCCCTGATGGGGTCGTGACTCCCTCTCACCGTTGACATGGGTTTCTTTAGAAGAACCAGTTTGGAGTTTTTCCTGTAAAAGGAATAAGGACTATTTAATACACCTATGCCTGAGTTTTCTCACACTACAATAGTTGTACACATTATTTAGAGAGTGATTAGGGATGCAAATGAAAAATGTGGAGTTTTATCTATGCAGTTTTACAGCACAGTGAATACGGCATAACATAACATAACTAAGACATCAAAGCATAATCTTTTTAATTTTACCTGTGCTGAGAGCTCCTGTGAGAGGGGGTTCTTTAGTATTGACATGTGCCGCTCTGCAGATACCAGTGGCTTTCTAGTGATGTATTGCCCTTTGCTTGTCATGCACCTTGACACTGGTGCCATCGTGACTGTTTTCTTGTTAGCATTCCTCTCTTTGTATGAGTCTTTGGCCCCATGGCTGGATGAGGATTGTGTTCGTTCTCTGTCCCCTGGTGCCGAGGCTCGCCTGTGAGCATGCCCGCTCCGGACAAACTCGGGTATCCTTGTCCTCCACCTCCCCGTCTGTTCCATCTGACACAGCGTCGCAGGGACCGTTCTGTCAACTCCCGGCGTCATGGCAACCCAATGAGGCCCACTGATGCATCATGTGGCCACGGTGATCGCTGTGTAATGACATGACAGTGTCACACTCAAAGCAGTATTCACATTTGCAGTAGCAGTGCTGGGCTCATTTTTAATGGACTATGGGGGCGGTTTGTTTTAGAAACAAGGTAATGGTATTACATGTCCTGTAAAGGGTGGGCTCTTATCAGGTTGGCCATTTGCAAAACAAGGACAAGCTCACGGAGCAGCTGATGGTAATGATATGTTTGCTCTTGGCTCGCATCAGTAATTTCATCAAGACTGCATGTCCAGACTTGTTGAGAGACCAGGCACAGAACACAGTGCTTTATACACATCTACACTGAACATGGACAGACAGACGGACAGACACACACATTCATTCTAATTCTGAACCATCTAAACAGAATGGGGTGTTAATGAACAGTACATATTTTAGTAATTTAAGCACAAAACTGCTAGTGATTTTCACCTTCATATGGTAGGGGTGCTATAGTGCTTTGTGATCACCTTATTTCAAGTACCTCTGGTTGCCATGGCAAACGACAGAGGAGGAGCCTATGAAAAACAGATCGCACAGTCTGGTCCATAACAAAGACTGACAGAACACTGTGCACTGAGCTGTTTCTGGCTGTACTGCAAGGCTTCGGACTCTATGAAAAGATGTCAAAGCAACTAAAATGAAGTGTTTGTCTATGCACTGCATATCACCCTGGAACCCATGCTGCAAAGGCGGAGGGAGCATGAAAGCCACGGGCAATCACATTAGATCGTATGATAGGTATTATTCTTCATAAAGTCAGTACTGTTGAGATTTCCCTATTCATTGTTCATCATTTCCATTAACAGGCTGCATGCATCTTCACAAATGTGCTTGTATTTAGCAAACTGATTGATTGTGGCTGATGGAAGATGTCTGTCAAGTAAACCGTGGTTGCACAATTTCTAACCTAAATATCCAAACCAATCACAGAAAAACACTTAACACTCAGTATGGCCATCATGCCACTGGCTTACATGGGCCTTCTTTAAAGTAGCAGCTGTTATCTGACATCATATTGTTTTCCCTAATGGAGGCTTTACATTGGAGTCCTCTCTATAAAAAGATAGCCCAGTTTACACTTACAAATCTCATTACAAAGACTGTGCATTGTAAGAATAGTTATTTTACAATAACAATTTGCATGAGGTAACTTTTCAACTTTGGAGAAGTTATTGATTCCTGCAGACTGGTGTATGGAGGAGGCCTTTGTGACAGTAAAAAGAAGGATCTCAAATCCTTACATTATCACATGCATCAAGCCTTGCACAACTAGGTCACAGGGTATTATAGCTTTGACATGATATGACATTAGATAACAAGGGATAATTAAAATTGGTTAAGTCTAAGGTTGAGAGGCACACATAACCAATAGAAAATCTAATGAAAACTTTCAACAGATATTCAGTACTCCTTGTTCCTGAGTCCCAGTTTTCAAATCAAACTGAAAGAAAGGTCTTCAGAACACATCTGACACATAAACCAGCCCTAATCCCACAGTAACAGTAGTAAGTGGCATCTAAACAAATCACTGTCTTTTTATCAAGCAAGCCTAAAGCTATTTGTTCTTAATGTTATGGTAGGTTGCACATGTCATAACCAGCACAAATAGATAGAGTGTGCATATGAAAACCCTGCGGGCCAAAAGGCCCTGAGACACACACTGTTTGACAGCTAAGAGCAGCAGTTTTATCTAAGGTCACTCAGATGAAAAGAGTGGAGGGACTGTCTATAAATGTCAGCACACTGCATACAATCCAGAGACCCCCATCTATTGAATATATATGCCTCACTGGGTATCATAGCAACTGGTGGTCCACGACCCCAAACAAATTACCAAAGCTTGCATTGACCCACTGCAATCTAACCTACTTAACTTTTTTGATCTGCCCAAAACAGAAGATTAGCCAGGCCACCAAAGATTTTGTTGAGTTGTGAATTTGAGCAGAATGTAGATTCACAACCCTTTCCAAAGAGAATATTCTATTATTTAAACTGGACAAACTGTCTTTTAAACACCAAAATGAGAAGGCTATCTTAGCCTCCAATAGAATTATCTTTAGTCAGCTTTTACAAATCAACCTATACCATTCACAACCAGAACCAATAAGAGGATTGGTAGGCTACCTAAAATCTGTACTGTTTTTTTAAACATAGCTTACACTAGTCATTATCATTACTGCATCATCCGATCACAAGTCAGCGCTTGCTTCCTCCTTGAAGTCACGGCTACATGTACCAGCTCATGGAAAGTTATCTGAGCCTCTGGAATGAGAGCTGGGAACGTGTAAAAGAATTCACTCGTCACCACTGCTAGGCTATATTTAAACAGTTCATCAACAAGAGAGTGCTGGAGAGAAAAGGAAAGGACAAAAATTTCACGATGAACAAACGTTGTCTACGACTTTCAGTCTACACTGGATAGTAATTTGGTATAACAATAAACACTGTGATGTAAAACACAGTGTATTATGATAGAATAATGAAGTGGGAAATGAGCATTGCACTGCCAAGTCACAGATTTCTCTTGAAAGCAATATGCACAATATAGCCTACATATTGGTTATTTGTCTATTAACCGAATGATTCTCACCCTGTGGTGGTTATGACAGCATCGTTAGGTTAACGTTACGTTCATTGACTTAAACACAAGTTTGGCAACAATTTCATAACCTTAAAACGATTCTTAATGCCTACCTTTCCCCACCGAACTTTTCTTGGAGAGTTGATGTGTTTCATTAACGCATGCTATGATACATTGCATTGAAATTTCGAAATTACTGTTACAAAGAGGCAACATCAGTAGACATTCCCCTTCCTAGTGAGGAAATGGTTCGCAAGTAAACAGGCGGGGCCAACGGAAGAGATTGCCTCAACCAGCCAATGAGGCACATCTGTAGTTTTTTTATTAAGACAAAGGATGCGTTCAAGACACAGTCCACGTCCCAGGCTGAAACAAAATACCACTACTTTGATGATTCTTTGCAGGCCTATGTTACCATGTAGACATATGTATAAAAAGATGCCATTGCATTAAAAACTATAATATAACTTTAGGTACAAATCTTTTTTTTTTTTTTTTAAAGGGTCAGCACTCAGCAGACCTCTACAAAGTTATAGGTTCACGCCACCCATTGGGCAAATTGCTCCTGCACACACAGGACAATACTGTAAGGGTTTCTTCAATCAGCCTACTATAATTAGGTCAATTAAAGAAATTAAATAAGTTATTTGACACTTATTCAACATATATGCTCAGATTTAATGTTAAAAGCAAAAAATTGACAATGAAAAGTAGAAAAGATGTATTACAAAGATAGTTCCCACATAAAGGTGAAAGGCAGTATAACACAGTAGAATATGCAAGATTAAAGATAAGAACTTCACTCTTAACCACTTTAAACTAAAAGTGTTAAATATGTTAATAAAATAGACTATATTGAAATGTGATTACAATAAATGCAGACAGTATCCATCAACAGTATCCAACAAAGAACAAATTATACAGTATTCCAAAACAATTAAAAATAAATTACAGTCTTTCATTTAGCTTATCTATTTGTGGCGGGTTCGATACATTCTGCACATCTACAAAACACATCCGTAATGGACACAGTCTGCACAGCAAAACTTTTGTAACATGATGAGCTGATAATCCGTATCTGACTATTTGTGGCAATCATAAATGCGAGAGCTGGTTGTGTAACACCTCCAAATTCTAGCTGATACAGGAAACAGTACCCCTACCCAAATATTTCACGTGCAAATCTATCAGCTGCAGCAACCATTTGTTATATGTCTACGAACATGCATTTTGGTTATTTTTTAGATCATCTTTTTATCAGCTCGAGTGTTGTGACTGTCACAAAATGACGGTATCAAGCTCATGACATGCCAAAGGTTCGACAAACATTTAAATATATACATTTAAATTTCATTTTGACCCTTGAAAATCACATTGATGAGATACGTTCCAAATAATTCCAAAACAGAAATGGTTATTTACTCCCTTCATTAAGTGGTTATATTTTGCACAGACGGTGTTTAAACGGAAAAAATAACACTTTCCTGAATAAAATTTCTTAAAGAATGTAATACTGACATTTTACCTCAGGGTGGCACTACAGTCACAGAAAAAGATCTACAATAGATCGCTAGAGCCACCAGCTGGCTATGGGACCACAAAAGAGAGCAATGTTCCCCATGGCCATCTCCATTAGATAAGACTTTTGACAAAACATATCCTTCCACTTAATTAGAATGTTGGATTCAAATTTTCTTCTGGATTATTTTAGTTCAGAATATTGACTGTTTACTTCATGCATTTTTGGCACCTGGGGTGTTGTGTCTACCATGCTTTGATTCAGATAACTCAAACTGGACCAGTTAACATGCATTGAGTGGTCACAGAGAAATGTAGTCTGTACCATTTACCAGCAACCTAGGGCTGGATAGAAAATACACCACTGAGGATAGTCCCACACACATATTTACAACAAATAGTCTCTCTTCTCTAGCAGTAAAAGATAGGGTTAATATTTCACGCAAGTAAAGAACAAACAAAAAACTTGGGTTACTCTGCAAATAATTCTTCTATTTGTTTACACTAACACTGTCTACTTCAAGCTTGGCAGAGTTCCCTTTGGATTTTTAAAAACAAACAATCTGTCAGAGAAAGAAGAAAGGGCAGTTGTCACTGAAAGAAAAACTCAGGGAGACACTTGCAAACACTTTCACACAAACAAAACAAAACCATAGCCTCTCTGACACCAAAACAATGTCAAATATGGCACATTTTATCATTATATCAATTGTTTCTGCACTGAAAAACCAATATAAGTAAACTTTCCACGTAAGAGGTAACAGTGTTCAGTATGCATGTTGGCGTGAGTTAACTGTACTACACTGTGGTAGTAGCATTGGAAACAGACAGCGAGAGAGAGATAAAGAGAGTGCACATGGGTCTCTGATCTTAGAGCACGGACTCCATGCCCTCCTTGTCCAGCAAGTTGGCACAGGAAGAGTCCGACGCCAGTGGGCGGTGTGTGACCAGTGGCGAGGTCTCGCCGTCTGCCTGCACATTGGCCACGGCCTCCACTTTGACCTCGGCGAGCTCATGTGCTCCTTGTTCCTCCTCTTCCTGCTGCTGCAGCTTCTTCTGTTCCTCCTCGTTGATGTGGTGTAGGATACCGGCCCCCAGGGCATCCCCCTCCACGTTCACTACAGTGGTGGTGCGGTCTCTGTGGGGTCATTCACACACATTTACAGTTACATTTACATTTATGCATTTATCAGACACTTTCATCCAAAGCGACTTACATTTCTCAACTCGGGGACTGTCTCAAAGAGTATTAGTGCCATTTCACACAGTATACACACATATGCAAAACCATCAGTATTATGACCTTCATGTTACATTCATTTACAAACAACAAGTGCACACTGTAATGTGTCTTCACATTCCGATGAGTTCTGCCTTATAGCTACTTCACTTCCCAGGAGACTAACCTCTTGAACCTCTTGAGCTTTAATACAAGAAGGACAGGCCTGGTGTTCACACCACATAGGCCTTAACAACACTTTGCTGCTCTAACAGTCCTCTCTGTAGTGCATCGAAGTGAGAAACAGTCTAGCATAGAGGAAGATCACATAGCAACACAGATGTGTTGTGTAATAAAAAGTGCGGAACATAAAATGAAAAGTGACATTTCAAAGCTTTCTACACCTTCATCAGAATGTCACATTAAAACATTCAGTGAAGTTCAAATCAAATCAAATCTGTGCTGCTCCGCCGTTCCTCCTCTATACTAGTACTAGTACTAATAGCAGTACGAGTATTTCTAGTAATACTCTCTGTAGTGTTTTTGTCACACCCAGTCATTGCTAAAATTATATGCAGTTCCCTTCATTCATTACAAATTTTGGATCCACAAGAGGAGTTGCTTGCATAAGACTTTAGGACATGGACACTACAGCAGTGGCTGATGGGTTTTTGCTACTGTGCCTATAACAGTGTGTGGTTTATCTTCCATTAGTTAACCAGCCAACAAAAATAGCTTGCTTACTAATGTCATAGCATTCTAGTTGGGTAGGCATTAAGAGAGCTCATAACAGAAATAGATGTGTAAAGTTCAGCTTGTGTCTGTGATAATGTTACCTTTAAGGCATTAGTATACTGTAGTTTATGTAGTGATTTATGCTTTGTTGAAGGGAAAATGTTCAAAATTTCACTGTGGGATAATTTATAGATAAAACTGGATATCTAAGATAAGTGTGTACTTAAACTTGTTTGTGTATATGTATGTTTTTATAATTTATAATGTGTGTGTGTGTGTGTGTGTATGTGGCACAGGCCCACAGCAACACACGAGAGTCAAAGCTGTATTTCACCTCTAAAAATATTTTAATCCTGCCTGTAGTAATATGATTGGTGGGTTCAAATAAAGAATTCAAATGTGTGTGTGTGTGTGTGTGGGGGGGGGGAGTGTGTGTGTGTGTGTGGGAGTGTTTGTGTGTAGGCTGTCTGTGTATGCACGTGTATAAACACGATGTGTGTGTACTGTATGTTATCATGTGTGTGTGTTCATGTGGGCACATGTGTGAATATGAGAGGGAGATAAGGCGGAAGTGAAGGAAGGGGAGCTGGAGGGGTGCACTCACACAATCCAGTCGACAGCCAGCATGAGTGACAGGTCGTTGGTGGGCAGGCCGATGGCCTCCAGAATGATTGCAATGGTGATGATTCCCCCAGCTGGGATTCCTGCCGCTCCGACACTGGAAGCTGTGGCAGTAACTCTATAGAGGGAACCAATGGCATTTCAGACATGAAACTTTATACGTCTTTCCTCGAGGATCCTCCTCTCCTCTCCTCTCCGACTGCTTCTCCATAACCTGCTGTCTCCATGCATGCACTCTCTTTCTCTCTCTCTTTCTCTCTCTCTCTCTCTCTCTCTTTCTCTCTCTCTCTTCCTCTAAAGCATGGCCATTCCTCTCTGTTTTCGAAGACTGTGGCTACAGACTTCCTGCTGTGTGGTGGGGGCCAGGGGTGAGTGAGATGCCGAACCTCTGACTTCAGGGTATTAAATATAGTTCCTGTTCAACCCTATCTATCCTATGTCCAGAAATACACATTGATGTCAGCCTTTAACAATATCTCCAATATATCTCCAATGCTTTTACATTAACAACATTTCTATTAGCACAAGCTAAATCCTGTATTAAATACTGTACATGTTTCAAACTCAATGGAGGAGAGATTGTTATCTTTTGGTGTGTCACATTGTTATACTTCACAAACATCCTCACAAACAGACCATCCAGAAATAAGTGTTCCTGTGCAGAAGGGGTTTGCCTCTGATCCAGGATTGTTTGACAGCACTCACAGGATAGTGAAGATCTGTCCAGCGTTAAGCTCATGGTTGTTCAGCTGGGCGATGAAGACAGCGGCAACGCACTGGAAGATGGCCGCTCCGTCCATGTTGACAGTCGCCCCGATAGGGAGGATGAAGCGGCTGATCCTCTTGTCCACGCCGTTGTTCTCCTCTACGCACTTCATCATGGAAGGCAGGGTCGCCGAGCTGAGGGGACAAATGTCAAAGTTTATCGGGTTCAAGGTCAAGAACCATCTTGAGCTGAGGGAACACCCAGGAGTGGTAAGGACATGCAGAGCAGGTTTAATTTCATTTGGCTGTGGGACAACTTTGGATTTAAGTCTTAACTAACATGTAAAACCCTTCAAGAATGTCTGTTGCACTGAGGATTAATCTGTCCACTAAATAGAAAAAGAACTGTAAGGTATTGTTGGCAAGTGGGACAAAGATTTAAAGGTAAGGCCTAAAGGTCTAAGAATGACTGGTGGACAAAGCCCAAGAGAAATTTACAACAAAGCGGATGAATCTGCATAAGAGAATAAAAACAACTAGGTCGAGCCAAGTGAAGTGTTTTCATAACCCCATAGGAAGCTGTGTGAGCCCCTTAAAGCTTAAAGCGATAGTTTGCCATCATTCCAATCATAGCCTTGTTGTACGGGCTTGCAGATTGCTCTTGATAGGAAAGAGAAGGAAAGAATTTGGAACCACAAAGACCAAATAGCAAACTATACAGCTGACGCTAAATGAATGGCGTCGTTCATTCAGCTGACGCTAAATGAATGGTACCATGAGTAATAAAAGCGAAAGTGAGCTTATGGTGCCACTGAGTTAGCGAAAACTGCGTGTTCGCTATCGACAGCACTCTGCAAGCTACTACAACAGGGCGATGATTGGAAAGACGGAAACTATATACTTTAGCTCAGTGTGTGTGTGTGAGTGTGTGTGTGTTAACTATTAAACTATCAAACTATTAAAAAAGAAAATTAGCAGTATAGAAGTTGTTTCTGTTTGAGGATTTGGAAACAGGGGTTTCAGAGTAACTCAACAGTCGATGTCGGTGACCTTACCTGGAGCAGGTGGCGAAGGCTGTGGTGAAAGGCGTGATGAGTCCCGAGAGGAAGGTGAAGGGGTTCTTGCGCGTGAGGCCAAAGTATATGAGGGGCAGGATGATGCCCCCATGGATGACATGGCCCAGGATGGAGGCGAAGATATATTTGCCCAGGCTGGTGACCAGCAGGACTATATCCTCCATCTCCACAATCTTGCTGCCCACCAGGAACATGATGCCCAGGGGCACATACCTGAGGAACACATACATGGGCACACCTCTTGACAATAACCCTCACAGTGATACCAGCCTAATCCCCAAGAACACCTAAGATGATGTTTGAAACCAAGTGGAATTTGCAGTCACACTTGTCAAACAACACTTGTGCTCTTGTCAAAGCACCCAAATTGCAATGCCTTTGCATGCCAATTATCCAATGAGATTGTTACATGTTTCTCTACAGGTACATGCTACTCTAATTAAGTAAATTAAGTAGGTTAATCTCAGTGCTGAATGACCTTGGTGTAAACTGGAAACACTTGACCAAATAGAAGGGCTTTCAGGGAGGCTGGACCTTTGCCAATTATGACCAAATGCTAGATAGCAAAATTAAATTTGTGCCACCACCTAATGACTCCACATTTTAAGGGGTTCTTCTTTGATGCTTGCTACAACTTTCCACCTTCAAAAGTGCAGGTAGTTTTAGTATACTCCTGCTTTAGTGAAGACAGGCAGACAAACGGCACAGAAAACATGACCTCCTTTGTGGAGTGTCATCCCAGTGACAGGTTTATGGGGCCTGAGAGTGCTCTACTGGCTGACAGGTGCTTCTGAAACAGCTGACTACCACCAGGGGACCCTCAGTCTCATTCATAAAGTGATTGTGGTCCTTTAACTTCAATATTAGCGTTGTGTATGGAACCCCTGACATGTCATATTTATGAAATTGTCTTAAAACTGTCAGGTGTTTTTTCTTATGTTATATTAGACTTATCCAGTCAGATGCCATATTTCTGCAGTGTATGTGTTTTCTATATCACATATGGAGAACAACTCAGAGCATAAAGTACCAGTTGTTAAGATATACTGATGACTGCTGCAAATAGTAGTTAGTTGTAAATGCCAAGTACACTCTGACTGGTAACAGTGACAAAACATGACAACATAACTGATGGAGGGCTAACTTTAAAGCCACCGGTTAGGCTGCTGAGGCAGTGGTGTTGGTCTTTTTCTTAACACCCACTTACCACATGATCCAGGACACCAGCACCATAGTGGCCTCATTGAAGGCATTGAAGAAGCGGATGAGCTCCTCTCCCTCCGCACCCAGCTTCCTGAGGGCCACCCCAAACACCAAGGCAAAGAGAACCAGGCCCAGGATATTCATGCCATCTGTCTCGGTGCCATAGGGGACCTGTTGCAAACACAACAGCATTAGAACTCCTGATGTTACCATCCAAACACCTGTCCACAATATACAACATTACATTGTAATAGTCAAGACAAAATATGAAAATGATTAATCTCAAGGTCTTGAGATCCTTAGAAGACACCGGTTGAATTTTTAGCAGGTATGGTGTTGAATTTTAACCAGTGTCACATAGTTAATCACAACTCTGAACAATAAAAACTCTTTGAGAAGCCAGACTCATTGAGAAGCCTGGGCAGCATGCAGCATAGACAACTTCCCTTCTTGAGTTTCTCAGTGTATATCTGTCAATCAGAAACTCAGAGGTTTTGAGCCATGGTTTGGGCCTCCAGAGTATCAGAGATTTCACCAAAGCAGAAATGAAAACAAGGAGATTGGTGTGAAGTAAAGAGGCTTACTGGACAACTCTGACTTGAGCTATGTTGCTTAAAAAGGGGTAAATAAACAGTCGACTCTATTCATGAATATGGATATTCCAGCTAACAGTGAAAGGGACTGAAAGGTAGCTTAATGCTGTAGTCACTTCCTCCGTTTTCCCTCCTCCGATTCCTGTAAGATGTTAGATTAAAATCCTAAATCATCTGTCCTTTCTGTACAACCTACTGTACTTTTCATCCAGCCACCTGGATGGCCATTTCCACTTCCAGGCATCCCCCTTTCCCAAATGTGGCCATGCATGGCCTAGTGTGCGTGATCTCATTGTGTCTGACTAACTGAGCTGCTAAAGACCCTGCGCTAAAGGGACTGAGATTATTATCCTGCATCTCTTTCAAGGGGGTGTGACCGGGCTGGGGGTACTAAGGGCTATCGGGTGCATCGGGCACCAGAGGGTCTGTGACAGCGATCAGACAGGACAGAAACTAACGCACGCCTCAATCCTCCCCTTGTTCTGGTCCATGTCAGACAGGGAGAGGCAGCTTGCAGTTTGACACCACTTCACTGTGTGTGTGTGGTGTGAGTAAGCCCCAGATTGACTGGGGGGCAGGAATGGAGATCCCCGCAGATCAACAACGATTGCACCGTGCTTTAGCCATGCACCACTGGATAAGAACCATTGTGGCCCGAGCAGAGAGGTGCTTTCTATTAAACTACTGAACCCAATGCTCTCAAAAAGATCTGCATTGTCTGTTTTAATGAGGTATTAAGGTCTCCCTCTCTCTCTTTCTAGAAAAAAAATCTCTTTTTCCTTTTATTCTAATCAAGGCCTCTCTGTCTTGACAAGAGAGTGAATAAGCATTTTTGAGGCATTTTATCTGGCCCTTTCAGTGGGGAAAATGCTGAGCTATTGAAAAGCACTCTGGGAAAGACTTGCCATCCCCAGCTGCTTAAACTTGAGCTCCCGGGAGTTGGAGCAGACAGCTTCACCGTCTCCAAACCCCCTGCTCCATTGCAGGGAAACAAACAGCAGGCTCTCTCAACACTGCCAAGTAGCTGTTCAAGGCCCTGAGACAGCCCAAGAGACACAGGACAGCAGTGCAGTGCTGCTGCTGCTACTGGAGATCTGGGGCCCAGCTACCTCTCTGCTCCCTCACTCCCAAGCCCAGAATGGACTTCAGCCTCCAGGCCCCATGTGCAGACTAAAAAGGACACGGTCACAGTGACTCGCTCTGCTTCTGGATCACTGAAAGGTCCTAATGGAAGCCAAAATGACACTGAGAGATCAGAAGAAGCAGAAAATGAGGGATATGATGTAATGCACTATGGATAAGTGACTACCAGTTCAGAAACTAAATATTAAACATTGACAGATTGTCTTTTCAAAGGTCATCAAGATGTTTAGGTGTTCATGTGCAACTGAACTTCTTTTTGGAGCTGGAACACGTTTCACCTTTCATCCTAAAGGCTTCTTCAGTTCTAGAGAACTGATCTGAATTTCTCAGATCTGAAGCCTTTTAGATGAAAGGTGAAATGTCTTCAAGCTCCAAAAAGAAGTTCAATTGCATATAACTGAACACGTTGACTACTATGACTTGGCTGAATGAGAATCTCCACAGACATGTCCACAAAAAGCATTTTTTTCCATCACCATTGTTCTAATTCATTCCTTAGGAGGCCTTTCTCTTACAAACATGTTTGTGTCCAATGGCCATTTGACCCCAGCTCTATAGCTCATCAAACATGATTTAATTCTGTGCCCATTATGAGAGCTGCTTCACAAATACAAACACACAAGTGTTGATTCATTGAGTACATTAGTGGTCTTCCCTAAAGAGAAACAGCTTGTGAAGAGTTTTCAGTATCC
Source organism: Tenualosa thibaudeaui (assembly GCA_027481765.1). Lineage (NCBI taxonomy): Eukaryota > Metazoa > Chordata > Actinopteri > Clupeiformes > Clupeidae > Tenualosa > Tenualosa thibaudeaui. Next base: position 1,900,755 of record JAIFZK010000012.1, read on the forward strand.
CATTCCATGAAAATGCTAATTAACCTGTTATCAATATTATTATTGTTATTATTATTATTACTATTATTATTGTTGCTGCTGTTGTTTTGCATATGGTCACAGATTTGATAATAAACTATTACAATCAAGAGAACTGACAACCTTCTGGTAGATGAGGGTTCCATTGCTGCCACTTCCCACTGAAATGTTCTGGTAATCCGTGACATACTGTAACACAAACATCAAAAAGACACAAGGCAAAGCAGTTAAGACCCAAGTTTAACATCATTTAACAACATTTCTCACTTCTCAATCTACAAAGAATGTTAACTCTTGCTCTGCCGGGCTCTCTCCCTGTTACAGCATGTAGTTAGGGCCCCCTGCACTGAGCATGTCTATCTGGCGGTGGGCCCTGGGCCAAGACTGGGACAAAGCCGCCTTCAGAGCTGTACTAAGGAGGATCTGGCAGCCGCTTCCCTCACCGACAATGCTGGTGACCCTCTCCTCCTCAGTAGCTCATTCAGAGCCTCCAACTAAGACACCACCAGCTATGTGGGTATGTACCCCCACTCCCCGCTCCACTCCCCCATCCTTGACAACCCCTGGCCACCACATGCACTGGCAGCCATAGCAGTCTGTGCTAAAGAGAGGCCTCTTCAAATAGCCTCCTGAGAAGCCCTGGTGAGATGCTCCCCTGCGTTTAAAAGTAGCTTTCAGGTTGCACCACTTGTTCTGGTTTATTTTCTGAAAGTAAATACCAAAATAATCGCACAAATTTTGGTTTAAACTAAATTCCAAAAAGTGTTTTGGTGATAACAAAACAAAGTAAGCCTGAAAATTAACTGGTCAGACATTCCTCAGACACATAGTTAACAAAATGTTTGTATTTAATAGCTTTTCAGGAAGATATATGTTTGTTAAAGGTCAAATTGTGTGGGAGGCTGGGGGCCCCGAGTCCTTAATTTCTTGTGGTCTACAAACTGGAATCTCATGAATCTTGATCCGGGATGGAATTCCCAGTTTGGAACAGTTTCCCTTTTTCACACCGAGGATAAGCCCCTCTGATTGTCTAAAACATCTTTCATCCATATGATTATGTTGCACTGATCCCCTCGTCTCTCCTCTCCCTATTTGCTTTTTAATCCTCATTCTGGACTCAATCCAGGTGACCGCAACAACCACCCCTCTCTCTCTCTCTCCCTCTTTCTCTGTCCTCCTCTCTCTCGATGAGCGAGCTCAAGGGATGTGGAAAAGTACACAACCACCCTCAGAGCTCAGTAGCCCTATCGGCCCTCTTAGGCCCTTAAGCCCTCTGCTGCAACAGGCGCTGACCGGCCTGTTTATGGGCTTATTATTGACTGAGGAAGTTAGCCTAACCGGAGTCAGGGAGTACATCTGTCCACCCCTACATATACCCTCCTGGCTGAAGCCCATGCTGACAGAGACAGACAGGCAAAGAGTATGAGAGAGAAAGATAGAGTTCTGCCCAACCCACTCACCTCTATGAACCCCCTGAACCTCACCCCACCACCCTACACTCACTCACACAGGTGCTTTGCCTAGATTTATTCACATATTCATTATACACACACACAGGGGAAGCTTGATGTTGACTCTTTTACACACACACTCACACACACATATACACACACACTCCATTCCACTTCCAATCTGTAAGAAAGTGGCCCTGGCAGACGACAACGTGGCAGTGAGGCGTGCAAGGATCTGTTACCGTTGCTAGGAGTTGGTGGAGAAGAATGGCCCATCTCCATGGAGATAGCCACACTGTTTCCCTGATGAAGGGAAGGTAAGCAGGGTTGAAGGGAAAAGCACTAAAAAGGGAAGATGGAGGAATTGTCTCTCCACTCAGCCAGGGCCCTCTTCATAGGCCTTACTACCTACTCTAATAAACTCTTAAAGGGGCAGGGGTTTGTTTCTTTGAAACATTAGAGGCTGGTGGCTGAGGTGTGTGTGTGTGTGTGTGTGTGTAAACTGGAAAAGTAGCCGAGAGAAACTCACCGAGCGGAATGCTGCCGCCACAAGGTTTGATGGAAACAAATTTCTGTGGAAAGACGGATAGAGTGAACAAATATTAAAGTAAAAAAAAAACATAACTTGATAGGAGGGACGTGTCTTGACTTGTTTGGGTAAACCAGTTTTCTTAATCTACTCTGCAGCATGGGTCCTTGGCCTGTGTGCTCTGAGTGAGAACACATGCAGCTGTTATTTACCTTCTCCCCATTGGTCTCCACTACTGGTGTCTTTGCCAACAACAGACATGCTGAGCAACAGCAAAGTGCATGCAGGAGAAGATATCTGTTCACATGAGCTAGACTATACAAACAAGAGTACCGTTAGCATGAGGGCTACATGGGATACAACACTTGTGCTCCTGCAGAAACAATGTTTTACAGTGAAGAGACCCCACAAGTCATTTTGCTAGTCCCTACTTCTTTAACTTGTGTTGGAAATTATATTTGACAAGATATTTAAGCAATAGACGTTAAAGTGAATGCACAGAGAAACAGATAGATAGATAGATAGATAGATAGATAGATAGATAGATAATTTATTAATCCCTAAGGAATTTTGGGGCATAGATTAATATGGATTAGGAACTAAGAAGAGAGGCAATCCTAAACTGGTTGTAACACATGACGCCAGGAAGGATCGGGATTACAACCCTTGAGTGTAACGGGGAGGCAAACGGGGGACAACTTAGTTTTCACAACATACCCCCAATCAAAGCCCATTGTGATTTTAAAGCCTACAGTTGCATAACTCAATAGTGGCTACCTCAGTGTCTTTAGCAATCTGGGGTAGTGTGTTAGCTTGAGAGATTGGCTGAAACAATAGTAATTGCTAGCATGTCTCAAGGCTGAGCCTGACCAGCATGTGCATGCTGAACAGAGAAAACCAACAAACAAGTGGACGCCTGTTTGGAATACTAGAGATAAACGGGAGGCTGTTCTCCCACACCGGTATTTTGGAGAGCCAGAGATAAGTGACGCGTGCTGGATTTTCCAGTTGGGACACTCTCCAGCCCATATTCTAGTCCACTGGAACGTGACAGTGTTTTAACAGCTGTGCTCTTTCCTCAACTTGGAGCCAGTTCATTCCACAAGCACTGAGGTTGGTGTTCTCAAGCCACACAGATCTTAAGTAAAATACGTTTTGTGACGTATTGATTTCTCATCATGTCGAGATTTGTAATAATAGAATATGACTTAAGCTTAAGTGAATAGGGTATATTTAACAGGCATTATGAAAGAGCATACTATTGCTTTAAGAATGGATGACACTAGAGTCGTGCCATACCGGTCTCTGCCAGTTCAGAGACAAGCATGGTCGGATGCACTGTATAACCCATATAGGGCTAATCACGCTGCCGGGTAGGAGTGCGTAAGTGAGTGGTCAAGTGCCAATATCATGTTCCAGTAATGCCCTCCAGGTTAAAAACCCATTGTAGTTATTCGTGGTTTCAATGACTAATGCTTTTGAAGTTCTGCAGGAGGAGATAATGGAATACTTACCTTGCAAGGTCTAAAAAAGAGTCCGCGGTTTCTTTGTTGGTGCTCACGCTTTCCAGTGACAAGCTATTAGTGTTCAATGCACCAGCGCCTACACCGGGTTTGATGATGAACGCAAGAGCCACGCCGATAGAGGAAGCTATGAGGGTGGTCACGAAAAAATAAGACACCGCGATTCCTCCCAGTTTCCCCAACGAGCGAGTGTCAAGGCTGGCTGCGCCCGAAATCAGACTGCACACCACCAATGGAAGAATGATCATCTTCAGCATCCTCAGCAGCATTTCGCCCGGAAAGGCAAAATATGTCATTTGAGCCCGAGTGAGATTCATGTTTCGAATAATCATTCCAAGTCCAACTCCTACCAAGACCCCTGACACCGTTAGAATCACTAACAGATTTCTTTTCAAGAAAGCCATAAATCTATCTTTGCAGTTTTTCTTTTCGCAGTTGACTGTGCCTGATGATTCTGGATGTTTGGACATGGCGTGTCCGTTTAACTCACACTTTGTCTCCATTGTTAATGAATTTAAACGTGCGGAATTCACGGTTACCGGCACTGTTCTCCAAAAAGCGTGCGCCCCAGTCGGATGTATATCAGTTTTCTGATCCCGCTTCTGCCAGGCGCAGCTTACTCATCTGCCAATGGCGAGCGAGCGCTTGGACAAAACCGGCTACGCATGCACACTTCCCTCCCATTCTTATAACCCAGGATGAAATGATGCAACAGGGAAAGATATTGCCAGCATCTGCTGTAATTCCTTATGAGGAATAATGTTACAAAATGCTTAACGAGTTTTAAGATTCATATAAATGTGCCTCTGATATTAAAAAGTATTATGCAGAATGGCCTATGTACCGTTGCATCATTCAGTGTGATGTTTTCTGCATATAATGTACGCTTATAATCAGCCATGTTTTAGACAAGGATCTGAAAAAACTTCGAAATATAGGCTGTCGTTAAGTGTTTCTTCCCCTTTTTCCTTTGCGCCATACGTTTTCCACAGGAGGCTGCTGTGGCTCTCTGTATGACCAAATACATACTTGCTTCCTAAAATAACTGTTCCTTGCAGCCAAGGGAGAGCGGCCAAAGCGCTTATTCAGCCGCCCTGCCATTCCCTGCTTATTCTCATCTGTAATCGTTTAAAGAGGACTGGATAATTATTCATTTTTTGTCTTGAATGTTCAACAAATTGTAGTCGGTGTATGTTGTACATTATGTGACCATTCCACGATTGTTCGTTAGGTAAAGTTTCTCACTCATGTAACCATTTATACAATTGGCACATTGCTGTTATTTAACTTCAGATATGAAATGTGTTCCTAACAGGAATCGTTCTCAATATTTCAGTCTAACTTTATTGTACCTCCTTTACCCTTATTCCACCGCTAGAGGTCATAGCCTCCCTTTTCTAAAAAAAAAAAAAAAAACAAAAAAAAAAAAACAAAGGCTGCACAGAGTTGCGATGTCAGTTTATTTCTTCATGATTTGTTCATGTATTCTGCTATAAGTATTTATGTGAGCAAACAGCCAGTATGGCCAAAATGGACGAGTCTTACCTATACCAAAAAAACTGTCAAAACATTCTCATGACTGTACTTATTGTACTGCTGTATTGCATTACAGTTTTTCTTGATTGCTTCAATACTGCAAACAACACAGGTCAGGTTTATAAGTACTTTGAATCAATCATAACATAAATGTGTGAAAGGTAATTTTATCCTCTAAGTTATTATATAAACATCAACTGCAATTTTCTCTACCGAGAAATAACTGTCATTGCAACATGCAAGGTAGTTAAAACAGGTTAGCTGTCAGACAGCTTTAAGGTAAAGAATGGAGTAAGGCAGGGTTGCCTATTGTCACCTTTCCTTTTTCTCTTGGTCATACACTACAAACACTACAACAGGAAGAGGAAGTGGAATACAGTGGACACAATTGGATGATCTCGGCTTTGCCGATGACCTCAGACTCCTGTGACAACCACAACCACAATCAGATGTCAGACAAAACTACCCACCGTTCTTCTGTATCAGCTGGAATAGGGTTTAAGATCAACAAGAAGAAAACAGAGCTCATTCAGTTCAATTCAATTCATTTATATTTATATTTCTACAGTGCCTTTTGGTGCTTCACAGCAAGGAGCACCCAAGAGCAACAGGGGCAAGGAAAAACTCCCTTGCGGTAGTTAGTCTAGGATCCAAGGTTATCCAAGGCTAACCCAACTGCCATCAGTAGTTACCATGATAGAATACAATTTGTCCATGATTTTAGCTGCACATCATAATAATTCCAGAATATTGTCCTACAACATTATATGGTAGCCATAGGCTGTTATGGCTAGCCAGACATAATGTCAAGGAGTGAGACTGATCATGGGGGTAACACTGGGAGGATCCATTTTGACAACGGCATTGTGAGGAAGGGTCAGTTGTAGGGCCTCTCTCTCTCTCCGCTCTCTCTCATACTCTCTCTCTGTAATCGTTTAAAGAGGACTGGATAATTATTCATTTTTTGTCTTGAATGTTCAACAAATTGTAGTCGGTGTATGTTGTACATTATGTGACCATTCCACGATTGTTCGTTAGGTAAAGTTCCTCACTCATGTAACCATTTATACAATTGGCACATTGCTGTTATTTAACTTCAGATATGAAATGTGTTCCTAACAGGAATCGTTCTCAATATTTCAGTCTAACTTTATTGTACCTCCTTTACCCTTATTCCACCGCTAGAGGTCATAGCCTCCCTTTTCTAAAAAAAAAAAAAAAACAAAGGCTGCACAGAGTTGCGATGTCAGTTTATTTCTTCATGATTTGTTCATGTATTCTGCTATAAGTATTTATGTGAGCAAACAGCCAGTGACTTATTCAGCGACGAAAGCCATGAAGCGATGGGTAAGTGTTTCTGCGTTGCTGTTATTCTGTATATGATTTGAGGAACCTCACAAGAAAACAAGGAACCTTATACAGTAATGTAACTTTACTTAAATCTGACAACACTTGGGGGAGCAACGCTCACACATTTTCTCTGGACCTGTGTGTGTGTGTGTGTGTGTGTGTGTGTGTGTGTGTGTGTGTGTGTGTGTGTGTGAGTGTGTGTGTGAGAGAGAGAGAGAGTATATGACTCTAGCCCATCATTCAAAAAAATGGACGAGTCTTACCTATACCAATATATCAATATGAAATAACAAGGGTATAGTGTTTTTTAAAGAGAAGAACTAATGAGGCTTAGTTTATTTACTCTTATCATGAATAAAACATATCCCTGTCATAAACCTACTTACAACATGTAGGCTAACGCAAGGGTTATTTTATAATCACTGACTGAAAGATGATACCCTTTGCAGATAATGACCTGCCCTACCTCCACATCAACTGCCAGACCCCAAGATTAATGACTGTGTGGCCTAGTCTCAGTGTTCTTGTTCATAAGTGTACTCCATCAGCAGCTCTTGACACACACACTTTCACACACACACACACACACACACACACACACAGACAGACAGACACACAAACACACACACAGGTTCTCACACGTTCAGACTTGTGCAAACAGTACAGCACCAACACTGTGCAGCATGTATTTGTATTAGCATATTCCATTACCAGGCCACAGTTGTTATTAGCCTCAAAAATTGAGCAATTTCACAGCATTTAGATCTGTCTTAACTCTCTGCCTATTTTCAGATATGGTACTTCAGCACTCCATTTCCTGTTATGCAGCGCAGATTGAACTTGTAACAAAAAGATCTGGCCAAACACAGCAGGCAGTGCGCCAGCACATGCTACTCTCTCTGCTTCCCTCCTCCTTCGCTGACGGGGCACGATTCACGGAGCAGCCCGGGGGCCTGCTTGTAAAACTGCCGCCACCGAGCCGACGCGGGATCAATAAATATCCTAATTGTGCAACTCGACGCTTAGTTTGTAATATCATGGAACAGGGCCAGTTTTATTTATGGTGCACCCTTAAGCTTGACATCCAGCAGTTGTCTCAAAGCAGTACTTTATTTGGGATACTTTGGCTCCTTGGCTCATTATAAGACATTACTCAGTCATATATTACCATAATGTTATCACTTTCTGAAACAACTGAGTAAGGGATAATAATGTAAATTATGATTATATTATATATTATATATACTTATATATTGTATTATTAAATGGTAATATCATTATTGTATAATTTTATTTTGTATTTGTTTTGTATTATTATTGTATTTAGTTTTGAACCCAGCATTCATAAATCGTTAGAAATACATAAAGGAGTATAATGCATACATAAGGCCTTATAACTAGTGGCATTAGTGTTCAAAACTAAAACTAAAACTGTCAAAACATCCTCATGACTGTACTTATTGTACTGCTGTATTGCATTACAGTTTTTCTTGATTGCTTCAATACTGCAAACAACACAGGTCAGGTTTATAAGTACTTTGAATCAATCATAACATAAATGTGTGAAAGGTAATTTTATCCTCTAAGTTATTATATAAACATCGACTGCAATTTTCTCTACCGAGAAATAACTGTCATTGCAACATGCAAGGTAGTTAATGCAGGTTAGCTGTCAGACAGCTTTAAGGTAAAGAATGGAGTAAGGCAGGGTTGCCTATTGTCACCTTTCCTTTTTCTCTTGGTCATACACTACAAACACTACAACAGGAAGAGGAAGTGGAATACAGTGGACACAATTGGATGATCTCGGCTTTGCCGATGACCTCAGACTCCTGTGACAACCACAACCACAATCAGATGTCAGACAAAACTACCCACCGTTCTTCTGTATCAGCTGGAATAGGGTTTAAGATCAACAAGAAGAAAACAGAGCTCATTCAGTTCAATTCAATTCATTTATATTTATATTTCTACAGTGCCTTTTGGTGCTTCACAGCAAGGAGCACCCAAGAGCAACAGGGGCAAGGAAAAACTCCCTTGCGGTAGTTAGTCTAGGATCCAAGGTTATCCAAGGCTAACCCAACTGCCATCAGTAGTTACCATGATGGAATACAATTTGTCCATGATTTTAGCTGCACATCATAATAATTCCAGAATATTGTCCTACAACATTATATGGTAGCCATAGGCTGTTATGGCTAGCCAGACATAATGTCAAGGAGTGAGACTGATCATGGGGGTAACACTGGGAGGATCCATTTTGACAACGGCATTGTGAGGAAGGGTCAGTTGTAGGGCCTCTCTCTCTCCGCTCTCTCTCACTCTCTCTCTCTCTCTCTCTATATATATATATATATGTCCCACCAGGGGGCAGAGACTGGCAAGGCAAGAGCAGTATTCATGTTAACAAGCATCTAGACCTCAAGGGAAATTTGAACAACTCGAATAACTTCAAAAATGCATATGCAATAACATCAAGTCAATTTTGCTTTATGGATCTGAGTCATGGAAAATGACCAGGACACAAGGGCAGAAGATACAGACAGTGCAGATGTAGTTTCAACATCAGGTGGCCAGAGAAAAACAATAATGAAGAGCTGTGGCAAAGCGCAAGACAGGAGCCAGTCTCCAAACAGATTCTGGGAAGAAAATGGGATTGGATTGGACACACCCTCAGGAAGACCACATCCAGCATCACCCGCCAGGTATTAACCTGGAACCCCCATTGTAAAAGAAGATGTCCCATGCTCCACAACAAGCCTACGGGGGCAACAAGGTCTAAGTTAGTAAAGTAAGCAACATGCAAGACCCACGATAGCACCTGAAGATATATACACTGTACAACACAATTGCACTAATTGATACAAATGAGAGAACAGACTTTTTGACCAATTCATGGATACTTTCAACATTACTTTACTTTCTATGCTCTTGGCGTCCATGACCCATATTTCCGAACAGCAAAGGTAGTATCTTACATACACATAAATGATTGTGGGTTGATGAATTGTGTAGAAATTCAGAGACACTAGAAACATATGTATGCAGAGCATATATTTTTAGCTGTGAACACAATGCTTGTTATTTTTTTTTTTTTTACCTCCGGAGCCCACTTTATGGTCATAGATTTAAAAAAAAAGAAAAAAGAAAAAAATAGCATTATACATTCTCACCAATCCATGTGGATTTGTTTGCAAACCAAAGCAAAGGAACCAGCGATGAGCAACGAGGTTATATTGACTAACAAGGTAGTAAACACAAATTCAGTTTAATTCAGTTTAGGTCTCCTTTAATACCGGCTCACGTTCAGCCTGCAAGTGCTTATAACTGTGTGACCTCATTCACCCCATGATTAGACATTTAATCATCAAAGTGATTAGGAATCTGGTAAATTCACCTAAAAAGGTTGCCTGACAGGTTATCCCTTTCAGTACTGATAAGGCAGTATCAAAAGCCCAAAGAAGCTTCATACTGGTTTGTGACAATTCAAGTTGAAAAGGCTTATGTGATTAACATTATAATTCCTTATGACTTAAGAGAACAGTCATGACAATGTATGACCAGTTATGAATACTATACTTATGAATACTATGCAATATGTAATTAGTTATAAGGCCTTATGAATGCGTTATGAATACTGGGTTCAAGTGTTACCAAGATGACTTTCATCGTAACTAAATTGTCATATAATACCTATAATGCATACAAACTGTCAACAGAGTCAGGGTCTAAGGGCTAAAAACATGAATTTTCTTCTTCTCCAAGTGAGAGTGACTACACTGTGCTTAACAGATTGACAGGGTTAATGCCGATACAATAGAAAGGGATTGGTGGCAGCAGTAATACAATAGGTAACATGTTGTAACTACTTTTGGTGCAAAGTAATAAAAATGATAATACTATTACTTTTTAAAGGCAGTATCTGTCAGTATTTTATTATTCTTTCTGAGTAATGTGCCCAATACTGCAGGTTAACCAATCAGTACCCTACCTGATTGTTAGCCACTCCTGCCTGCATGTGCACAGTGCACCAACACACTGACAGCAGAGGCAGGTCCCCTACTGGTGGGCTGAGTCTGTCACCATCTTTAAATGTCAGAGTCCAATCCATTCCCCTGGAGCAATTCATCTTGATTTAACATATCATAACCACTTACCTTAAAAATAATAATAATGATAATAATTAATTATAAATGTTCATCTCTGTCTGTCTATTTCATGGGAGTGTCTGGTCTGCAAGCATGTCCCAAACAAGGCCCAGTCCATATGAAGCTCTTTGCCAGGAGTGGAAAATTTGATATGTTTAGAGAAAATGGGCCGCGGACAGTCTTGGCTGGCTTCCTTTGGTTGTAGTGAGGTGTTTCGGTAAATAGATGAGACATTACAACTTATGTCCCTCTTAAAGACCCTGGTTCATACTGTATAATTCCTATGCTCATAAGGTGATATCGGGAAAATCAAAAGGTGGTGTCACAAAGGATGCCATTTATGAAGGCCTGCAACATTGGAAAATTGGTTGACAAGAGCATGACATATTTGTAATGGAATCTTTGTGTACTGTAAACATTCAGCTAACCTAGAAGTTTTTAAAATAGAAATGATTATTTTTTGTTTGTCAGGTTTCAGGTCTCAGTTTTATTGAATTTGCAAACATGTCAGGCTGTCCTGTCCTGTCATTGATTGCAAGTTTGGTAGTTGTTAGATTTTGGTGTTTTTTCCCAGCATACAAAGGCTATGCAGTTTCTATTAGTGCCTCAGATGCAGACATGGGCTGAGTGTTATGCATGTGAATGTAAAAGATGCAGACACATAGCTTTGCAACGTATGTAAGCCTTTCTTCCTCATGCCATCCCTAGCTCGTGACTGATCAGAGTCACTGCCGGGGGTTAGAATGATTTAAAGGGCCTGGCACTGACTGCCTGGCCCCAGAGAACATTTCTATATTATAATCAATGTTTGGGGGGCAGTATTATTTTCTGTCATAAGGCCCAAAATATCTAACAGTGCCTCTGTGACTGATAGTAAGATGCTCATCTCCCATGCCTGGGATTTAGGGTTGACCTAATGTACCCTATTTCTCACCACTTAGCCTAGTTCCCACTAACTGCCTATGGATAAACTGTGATTAAGGCACATCAACAGTGAGGTGTTGGCCTTATTCTCCACCTCACAGTGCACAGTGTAGGCTATTTCAGATTCAAGATGGTCTTAGATTAAAAAACAAATGAATTGATTTTTTTTAAGTTGCATTACAACTGGAGTCAGAGCGTGGACCACTTGTTACTCTCGTGATACCTATACTTTACATATTACATAGTACTGCGGTGTAATGAGAACCTTAAGTCTTCTCTAAATGGAAGAAGACAGTTGACCACTGGAGTTCCATCGCCGCGCAATCCGATTAGCTGGCGATTCGAATAGGCGGGGCGTGTCGCCAAGACTCTGCCCACGAGCCACTGCACAGCCCATCAATCAAATTAAATGTCTTGCGCTTGCAACCGGACCTCGCAGCTGCCGACTCTAACCTACTGCCTACTCCATGGGCAGCCCGGACTTGTGACATTGAGATGAGCGAATTATCGCTTTTACGCATTCGATTTCGAGATTGTGTCTTTCAAAGAGTAAGCTTACGTTGAATGCAGTGGACAGCCCAAATCACGGCGTATAGAAGATTACAGATTAGACGTCCCTGTTGGTCTTTTGAAAGTACCTTGTTGGTTGTCTTATTTCATGAGTTACTTCTGATTTCCGTGGAACCGGACTGGACCGGACTCCTGAAACGGGTAAGAGTGAATGACTTAACTGGCAAAAGTGGAATCGCAGCATGGACTGTCGCATTATATACATTGTGATTTAGGTCAAGGAGTTTGCGCGTGTGTGTGTGTGAGAGAGAGATAGAGACCGTCCGGGAGCGCGCTTTAAGTAAAAGGCATCCTTCCTTAAGCAGTCATGAACCTGACACAACTACCAGCATGGGGCAAAATGTGAAACATGTCTATGAAAGTAGAGTACATTTTTTTCACAATCTGATTGTGTTAATAGACTGTTACAAATGTAGCCTGTCTTCATAAATCTTTCAATGACCACTAGCACATGACCTGGCCAAAAGCATGTTACACCGATAGTCAGACGTTTTTTTCTCTCTGGGAAAGCAGGGCACATTTGCCGAGGCGATATTATAAAACTGAGTTTTTGTACTAGGACAGCAGACTTGCACGATGGCAGATATTCTTTTCCATTGAAACGACAGTAGGATACCCATACTGGCCGGCTTTAAGTATTGTAAATAGGGCACAAGGTGTCTTTAGCTTTCTTTTTTAGGAAATGAAGTGGTTGCTGGATGTTTCATACAACCTCAGCGTAGCAGACTAATAGAATCAAGTATTAGTGTAGTCCTGTAAGACACTGGATCAACATCAGATGTCTCTGTCATGTTAATAGCTTTTCTAATTACGCTCTAATTAATTGTCATAAATGCCTTAATGTTGGGTGTGTTAGGTGCACATCTTTTATTCCCCACTTAAAACAACACATGTTAAAGGCTATTGAAAATGATTGTCCTCCATATCTTGAAATCGTTTTTTGAAAATCAAAAGCATGTTCAGGCACTCCATGATGAAAAACTGTTTGAGTGGAGTCATAGGCCTATGTTGTGTGTATGTGTGTGTGTGTCATGGGAAGAGTGTAGGCTGGAGCTGGTGTGAATCAGTGAACCATATGGGTCTGGCTAAAGGGCTCTATTCACCACAAACTGTTCTGCTGACACAGTGATGCGCAATCAAATTTCATAGCAATTCAGAGATTTTGTTTTCAGTGCATTAATTAAGAATAAATTGACATCTGTAACTGATTTGCAAGCCAAACCAAGACATACCAGAGCCACATGGCCATTGAAAACCAGATAAAAGAAAAAGACATTTAAAATCTGGACCAAAACTGATCAAGTTATAAATATGTGCATAAATAAACAAAGAAATAAATTGATGTTTACATGTTTAATACTATGATAAATGCTAGCTGATAAGAAATCGGTCAGTTATTCCAGTGGCTGTTCCACCATCTAGGTGCCACTGCAGCAGGCCTACTGTAGAAATCCAAGAAGACTTAACTGTAGGGCCTGGAATGCCTTATAGGAGGTTCTAAATTAAGTAGGCCTAGTTCTATCGTGGATGCTTATCTATGCTTGAGCACACAATGGTTTAAAAAAAAGTGGTTAAAGAATCAAATTAACACCTTTTTAGGCTACGTCACAGAAGCTAGAATTACGGTCATTTGAGTCAGCTCCCTTGACCTCATCAAGCACCTTAGTAGCATTTTCCTAACTACTTCTGTAGTTACTCAATCAGTACAGAAAACATTATCACTTTAAACGTTACAGTAAACAGGGTGTGAAGATAAAAAAAAAACTTTTTAGGTAGTTCAAAAATAGCCTCTGTTTGAAAGCTTTTTCTTAGTTGATAAAACAGGATAATACGATGCACTAACATGATTTAGCAGACATCATTTTGAGTTACCAAACATGCTTTCGTTTTTATCCCACCTTTTTAACATGGCATTGACCGCTCCCCAAGAAGTTGATGGAGAAAGTAATAGTTGTAGTTTGATCCAATGATCTGTTCTTGAGGTGTTTAGTGGGAAATTGCAGAACTTTGGCAGATGTATGCATTAACAATGGCAGATGTATATTAATGTGGATTATTTAGGAATATATTAGGAAAGATACCTGAAACTAGACTGGATATTTTTCAATATCATTATGGTCAAACACATAGAGTGGCTGTTTAGCAGCACCCTTCCCTAATAGCATTGCAATACATGGGAGTTTTGAGGTAGAGTTGTAACTGCTGGATTAATGTAGCATCCAGGTTTTTTTTTTTTCAACCATCAAATGACTGCAGCCGCCACTTGTCAATGGTGGATTAGACAGGCATGTCTAATTTTACTTATAATCCAGATTAGGACAACATGGGTTGTGCAGTGTGTTCCTGTGTGATCACTGTCAGTTGGTCACTGCTGTCAGTCTAAAGAAGTCTGTCAACTGCTCAATTCTGAGAATGAGTTCAGTAATGGAGTCACTCAGAATATATTGTTTTATATGTAGGCTATTTATGAGTATTATGTAGTGGTTATGATCATTGCTGTATATTGTATATTGGCTATATTTAATGCTGGTGTGCTGCTGTAGTGCTACAGATACAAATTCAGTCATAGCTACAGTTTTACCTCAATTTTTTTAAAAGGATGCCTGACTGACAAGACCTGCTGACCTTATAAGACTGACATTGGTATCAGCTATATTTAACAGGATTTAAAAACACTCAAAATGCTTTGTTTTTTATTAAAACTTTTAGAAAATCCCTTCATTTGCAGAGCTTCTAAGATGCCATTGCATTTACATCTTAATACTGTCTGGGTAAAAAGTGACATCAGCTGGTTGAGTCAGAGAGTACACTTCTGTTCAGCCTTAGCAGTTTTGACCCCAACACACCATAAATCAGTAGGACAACAAGCAAGTAATTAAATTTATATGAAAAGACTGGACAGTCAGCAACGTGAGAACAAAAGGGTGGACCAAAATCGATGGTGTCAATGTGCAGCAACAGCTTGGACCTTGTATAGCTCGAACCAGGTGATTTTTACAAGAATGGCAGTTTACGAGTGAAACGATTTCTAAACTTTTAATATCACCAAAAACATTTTTGAGTGTATATAGCTGACGCCAATGTCAGTCTTGTAAGGCCAACATGTTTAACTACCCGGGGATAGCTTTAACCATGCATTGCGTACACATGGTTCTGCCTGGATATTGCCCAAGCCTTCACATCAGAGATGTTGGTTTGATGCCCCTTTATGCATCATGAGAACAAATAATGATTTATTGTGAAGAACTAAAAAATAGAAATAATAAAGTAGGTTTTGACTTAGATGGTGATGATGATTAAGTGTGCACACAGTATATATTTCAGTACATTTCAATCATGCCTTTCATTTGCATAGTCATTAACATCATCAGCCTCTGTAAATGTCTTTTTTAATTAATCAATACCAAATGGTGGCCAATGGCATTCCTGTACAGTTGGTACAACAGGAACCCCCCCATGAGAAAAGTCACCATCCCAGGACCTCATTGTAATAGTACTAGTCAGAAGTGTTAAGAAGGTCTGGATAAGGTGCACTGAGCACAGTGCAACATGATCAGCAGGGGTCCCTCAGGGCAACGACTTCCTTTTCATTATTACACTTACAGGAAGCACCTTTTGTTCCGAGAAGCAGAAAAGGTGAAGTCTGATGAGCTGAGACCTACTGTTCTGCATGTCTCCTGACATGGCCGTGTCGCAACTCTCTCTGGTAGTGTGGGCGGGTGAAGATAATGGTAATGTCTGGGTCGGACTGGGGTTCCTCTTTGTCGCTCAGCTCTGAGGTTAGCTGGCAAAGGGAGCTGGGGGTGGGGGATTTAGGGGAGCGGTTAGGCAGTGTCAGCTGGCCTCAAGTGGGTTTCCCCCAACCATGGCTCATCATATGCGTATCACACGTAGCACCTCACCCAGGAAGCGCACACACACACACACACACACACACACACACACACACACATACACACACACACACACACACACACACACAGTGATGTGCACGTGTACAGTGGCACTTTTTGCATAGTCATTTCTCATCAGTCTCTGCCTCTTGCTTCCTGGAGTCCCCCTTCACTCTCATTCTTACACGTCTTACACTTCTTACACATAGTCAATGTTAGGGCTTACTTTAAACTAAATGGACCTTCATCAGCTTGTTATGAAATAATGTGGGTTGAGTGGAGAGGCCATGAGGTCCAAATAAAGAAGTTAGTGCAGGTCTCATATCCTTATTGCATCTATTCAACATACTGGACAGTGACAATGTAATAGAGCAACCTTTTCTCAATAACACCCTATCTTTCACTTTCTTTCTCTGTCTTTTGGTTTTGCTCTCTCTCTCTCATCCTCCCTCCCTTCCTCCCTCCCTCAATAAACACACACATACACACACACACATATATGACACGGCCATACACACACACACACACACACACACACAGACAGGTGTAGTTCACTCCTGATGTTTGTAGTGGAGCTCTCTGCTGGTGGAGTAGGGTTTATAAGTTGCAATGAGACCCACAGCAGCAGCAGTAGTAGGTCTCTAAGCACAGGATGGAGGGAAGTGCAAACAGGGATCAGATGACGCTGGAGCAACGGTCGTGTCAGTGTAGGCTCACACACCCTCAAACACACACATACACGCACACACACACATACAGTGATAGTCACACCAATACTCACACACATTGACACACACTTCCCCACAAATATGCACCAGCACAATCATGGATATCCATACACATGTAGAGTTGCACACACACACACACTGGGTTCTACTGCTGGCGGTGCTGCAGCATTAATATTTCATGCGCCCACCTTAAGGCGAGGAGGAGACTAAGGAGAGGAGAGGAGCGGAGGGGAAGGAGGGGCCTTAGATGAACGACCTGCTGGGACTGAGGAGATTCTCCTCAGCAGAGCAAAGCTGAGCACAGCACCACATTGCACAGCACACACAGTCAGAGGATCAGGCTGTTTCTCTCTCTCTCTTTCTTTTCTCACAAACACACATACTCAGTATCTGTCTGTCTATCTATCTATCTATCTATCTATCTATCTATCTATCTGTCTGTCTACTGTATCTATCTGTCTCTGTCCATAATCCATTACATTGACACCTTGTTTGTAGCTCATCTTAAAGGAATGTTTTACTGTATTAGCCCCATTCATGCATTACAGTTGTACCATGACCTTTGCATCAATAGAAGTGTAGTACAGGAGGGGACAGGCTTTCATATTGTGTCAGGCAAGGGTCTTCCAGTCCATCCCTTATAAACAGCCCCCTGAGCACTTGATTGAAAATGAGAGAAGTAGAGAGGCCAAAAGTGTCATGACAGATAAGCAGGAGTCAGGCAGTGATAGCAAACAGAATGCAGTTCAACTTCCTTTGGTTGCTATAAGTAGTAGTGATTTTAGTAGTGATAGTAGCAGTAGTAATTGCAGTATAACATCTGAGCTAGTCCCACCTCTGATGAATAATAACAGATCCTACTCCAGTCACAGATCGACATTGACTCTGTTATGATCACTAATATATCCACATAGGTATAAACTGCTTGAGTTACCTAGAGACTTCTGACATTGAGACTACAGAAGGACACTTATGTATAGTATATTGACTGAGGTGTGATTTCTGTGAGATGTTCGGTTAGTGTAATGGATAGTGTTGCATATTGCATGCCTTGGGCCCTCCCTGTCTCCCTGTCTCATTTCCTGCCTGGCCCCAGTATCTCGGCCCTTGTGTGTGCAAAATTAGAAAGGAGGGGAATTCTGATGACTAAGCACCAAGGCACTTTTCCCTCCTGTAGGCCTGTGTGTATGACTATTATACTACACTATTGTCACAAGTATTGAGCTGCCTCTGATGCTCCAGGACTGCTCTTCAATGTTGAAGCATCATGAAAAATAGAGCTAATGTTCAATGCATGCAGGACTATGAAGTTTTAGCATTTGTTGAAAACTTTGGATGACTTTTTTTTTTAAATGAAAGGATTTCTTCATCTGTGGAGCTCCAGTGAGGGAGTTTTGGTCCCCCCCCCCTCCCATTTCAGATAAAGATTTAATGTGCCAAAAAAAACTTTCCTCCTTGCTTGTGAAAATGATAGAATCACCCTGCTCTGCTCATTGTCGTCAGAATTGTTTCACTCTCAATAATTCATGCGTAGAAACGACAAGTGTCTCACTGGCCTGTAAGAGGAAGTGCTATAGTTACGCCATACCATTGCCTTTGAGCGGGGAAAACATCAGAGGGCTGACCTTGGGATGCCTGTGTCATCTGGAGTCAACAGACCGAGATCTCTTATCCTGATCTGACGCACCAATTCGAATTGGAACTGTCAACACTTGGTTCAGCATTACACCCCCGGCAAGCTGATCTTGAATTAGCTTGAACTTGAATGATACATAAAGCATGTTGGCTGAAGGGTTGTTGTTTATGAATGTCATCATGGCAAGTGATGATTGTTGTGTAAAGTTGCACGATTTCCAGTCCTTGCTCTTTTTTTGGAGCGCAACTAATTTTAATTTGCTAACACTGTAGCATTACTTGCTGTTGTTATACATTGACGTCAGCCATAAGTGCTGAATGATTCAAATTCTACCATGAAGGCCATGAGTAGTGTGTGGTGTTATGTCTCGGCGTGCACGTCACCAAGCTAATGGCGTGGTGCACTGGGTTGTTAAATGCCCGGCAGACGCAGGCAAACAGAGGAAGCAGTCAGCAAAAGGGTTGGCTGGAATAAAGGGCACATTTACCCCATTCAAGATGTACCACCACCCCCACCCATCACACATACACACACACACACACACTGCCTGGGCCAGCCCACCATCTCAAACCCACTCATTACGTGGCGCAAAGGCCACCCCACCCCATTTACAAAACTGTGTATTATCACGCCACACTCTACCGGCTCCTAGACTCTGTCTGTCTCCCATAGGATGACCTAATCAGCACTATCTATTTTAGAGACAATGTTGGGAAAATCAAAATGCCTGTGGCATGGCAGGATTGTGGGCTTTGGAGAACAACAGAGTGAGGTCTTGTCCATTTGTTATTTTTTTGCCGTAATTTGGTTACTTTTCATTTTTTATTTACCGTCATTTGGTGTGTGTGAGTGCCATATTTCATCCTGCATTCTGTGAAAAGTCTACAGACTTTTCTGGTTGTTTGTTTTGCTGTCATTTTTGTGAAGGGAAGCCCAACTGTGAAAATATACAATAAGCGTCCAAACCAGCCATTTTAAAGCAAAACAAATCAGCATCGGCATGGGCCTATCGCTTACAGCTGGGCTGAAGGTCAGGTCTTTGATATTGTATCCCTAGTGTCAACACAGAGATCCCGCAAAAGACTGAGCCACTGGAAAGCGTCTCCGGCCTCTACAGCACTGTGTGATCGTACCTCAGATGTGGAGGTTGCAGCCGGCCAACACTCAAGTCCTTTAGCCGAGGAGATGGAGGCACAGGGGAAAGAGAGTCTGCCCAGGAGGAAGAGAGAGGCGAGGGTTAAGGTCAGAAAGGAGGAGGGCTGGAGAAGGATGGGACAAGTGTCCAGTTATGTAGAAACTGGGCACATTGATGTGGGTGAGGGAAGGAGAGGGAGAGAGAGTGTGTTTGTGTGTGAGCGTGTGTGTCTGTGTGTGTTTGTGTGTGTGTGTGTGTGTCTGTGTGTGTGTGTGTGTGAGAGAGAGAGAGGGATAGAGAGAGAGAGAGGGAGAGCAGATGTGAGGGGAGGCTGCCAGTGTTGTATCCCAGCATGACACAGCGCTGTGGCGTCACCTGAGCACAGAGTGTGCCCACTGCCTACTCTTCACAACAGCCAGCCTTCTGCCTCCATTGTGTGTGGCCCTGGCATCACAAACGTCAGGGCTGTGTGCCTTTGTTAGCTCCCGTAGCATCCCTGGTCATGTTACCTCCAATGAAGGGAAATCAAAGAGACAGACAGACAGGCAGTTGCAGCGACTCCCATGGTCTGATTCTGAATGCGTGGGAGCCAGCTGCCACCTTCCAACTGCTAAATGTCTGACCTGAGTGTGTGTGTGTGTGTTTCTGTCTGTCTGTCTGACTGTCCGCTTGTCTGTCTGTCTCATCCAATCATTTGTCTGCTTTTCTGTTGCCTTCTTGTTTGTTTTGTTCACTGTTGTACCGGTCTGTGTTTTTTTGGTCAACATATATACTGCATGTGTGTTTATGTGCCTGTTTGCTAGGATCTCTTAGACTTTGTTTACATGTACCTGGGTATTTATGAAAATGGGCATATTTTTCTTCCCCACATTAGAGATTATAATTCTATAAACACAATGCTCAAAAACAGTAAGGGGAGGCTGTCAAAAACATGTCAAAGGAATAGAAAGCCAACCAAAGATCTGAAAACTGGTAGCCGTTTTCAGTGACTGAAACCCCTGTTTACATGTAGATGATAGGAGCAACCACATAAATAAATATGCATTTCTGATGAACTTTTTATAGATATCCAGCTACATGTAAACAGGGTGGCAAAATGCCTTTAGCGTCTGCTGAAGTGTCGTTCTCTGTCCTTTGCTTTTGTCTTTGAGGTTTGCTCATTTGTGACTTGTACATTGTTCTGTATTGTTAGGAAGTTGTTTACAGGGTCTTCTCACATACTTGCTGGGTCAGTTTTCATGGTATGTGAAAAAGTGTGTCATTGTCAAGAGCAGCACACACACACACACACACACACACACTCATCACTCATAGCTCTTGTGATAAATGATAAATGAAAAAAGGAAGAAAAAGCACATGACAGGACACACTCCAATGTTGAAATATTTCTTATCCCGGCCTTGGAGACACATAATTATTTGTTTGTATCAGGGGGGGCACGGAAAGTCCCATGTTCATGTATCTGCCACTGTTTGGCTAGGCTCCTAATCACTTCAAAATATATATTTTGCCAAGCAAATGTGGACAAAGGGACTTGTATTTGTGTGTGTGTTTTAGTGTGTGCGTGTGGATGGCGTGTGTGGGTGTATGGGCAGGGGTTTGGGTGGGGGTTCAGTGTGTGCAGTGTGTGCATGTGCATGGGTTTGGGTTTGGGTGTGTGCTGGAGGGTGGAGAGCAAGAGGGGTGTGTGTGTGTGTGTGTGTGTGTGTGTGTGTGTGAAGCGGGTGGGGTAAGGGTCGGGGTGGGAGTGGAGGTATTGGTGCAGGCAGGAGATGAGAGGAGGAGATGGAGAGACTGGGACAGAAGGAGGGGCAGAGATGTGAGTGTGTGTGTGGTGGAAAGTAGTGTGTGTGTGTGTGGGGGGGGGGGGGGCTGCTTTTTTTTTGTTCTAGGTTGCCGGGCAATGGGGACTAAAGCATTAGGAACAGCTGTGGGGGCTGCAGCCTTTTCCCTTCCCTGTGCTGGCTGAGGCCCTGGAGGCTCTGCTCTGATGCAGCAGCCCACTGATCACTCAGCTGTCTCTCCTCCCGCCTGCCTGCCTGCCCGGACGCCTCACCCAGCCGGCCAAGGAAAAAAGGGAGGGAGCCAAGGAGGGAAGGAGCAAAGGAGGGAGGGAGAGGGAAAGGGAGGGAAGAAAGGAGGGAAACGCTCAGGAGTGGGAAGGTCTGGATCATGTGGTGTGTGTGTGTGTGTGTGTGTGTGTCTCTGTGTGTGTTTGGACAGGGTGGATAATATCGAAAAATAGCTACACCAATTAGATCACTAATAATACTTGATAATTGCAGAAATCACTATTCCAGTTATTCTAAATTCTAAACTAAGGAGAGGGTGAGATTTTTGTGCTTGGAATCAAATATAGCAGAATAATATATCAGATTGTACACTGGTGTGTTTTTTTTGTTTAACATACCATGATGTCAGGGAGGAAGAGTTAAAAATATCAGAGAGCATAAATGTTTTACATGTACCAAATAAACGAGGTGACTGTCTACTGAAATGTGACTGTCAGGAAAGGTTAAGAGCAGATTTCATTCGTTTCCGTTTCCTGAAAGTGGTCATTTGAGTGCTTGTATTTTCAAAGGCAGTGTTTCTGTTACAGAGGTCGTTGGAGTAACCCAAACATTAGGTGCATTATCGTTCCACAGCAGCCTGTGAAACCAGACATTGCAGCAGGCTGTTATCTACAACATGCAGTGGTAAAACAGAAGATCATACAGGAGTTGAGCGCAAAGGCTCATGTTTATCTAGATGTAGCCGACTACACTGATCCAGAAACAGCTGTATACAACGTGAGAAAACGATGAGAAAAAGCTTCCCTGGCGTGTCTTAGTAAAAGAGCTTTGCATGGGCAGAAATCAAGCCAGTGCTTTTTTTGTTAAGTTAAGTGTACAATGTGAGTTACTGTTCGAAGACTGGAGAAGAGTCAAGGGAACGTCAGCGTCAGGCCGTCGCTCACCATGTGTGATTGTTAGTGAAAGACTGCTACACTGATTTGACTTAAGGAAACAGTGTGTGCCATTGTATGAGGAGGACTGTCTGGTATATGGAGGGCAGAGGAATATAAAGTGCCAGCTCTGGTGGAAGGCATGTGCCGTGCGGCAGTGGCAGTGGCAGTGGTAGCGGGCGAACAAACAAGCGGCATACAGTGAATTCAGTGGGAAAGGGCTCATCTGGTGTTGTTAAAGGCTGCAGAGGAGACCACTGCAGACTGGGCTGTTATTGTTACGGGGAGAGAGACAGACAGAGAGGGAGAGCGAGAGATAAAGAGAGAGAGAGAGAGAGAGAGACTGGTGGTTAGTGGGGCAGCAGACACCGTAGATGAACTCACCACAGGGGTCCTCCTCCCTTGTGTGAGCTGCGCACACATACAGGCTCACTCACACACATTCACACATACACAGAACACGCCTTCACACACGCAGGCACACTCACACACATGCACACACACACATACACAGAACACGTCTGCACACACACATGCACACACACACATACACAGAACACGCCTGCACACACACAGGCACACACCCACCGACAGACCCACACACAAACCACCCCCTACCCCCACTACAGGCCCTGCACTGCCAAACATGACTGTGGGTCACTTATGCCCACAGAGTGCCCACATACAAGCGTGGGGTGAGAGGCGTTGTTACAGTCTCCCATTACACAACTTTATAGTTGCGCAGGCAGACAGACAGGCAGACAGACAGACACACACATGTAGGCAGACAAATGGGACAAATGAGATAGATACTGCATGTGTATGGCTGTGTGTGTGTGTGTGTGTGTGTGTGTGTGTGTGAGAGAGAGAGAGAAAAACAGTAACAGTCAGCATTGACCACATAAACTGAGGGCAGCCACATTTATAATTGTGGAGTCATTATTAATACTTTTCTGTAATCCAGTGTTGTTATATTGTGATCAAATGTTCAAATGGATTCTAACAGTTAACATCAGCTAACCTAGATATTGCAGTGCAAACAAGCAATATCATTGGTTCAGATGAAGGTTTGTGCGTGGTTGGACTAGTGAGCGTCACCACGGTGTGGTGGTGGTGATGGGTATGCCTATGTGTTTGGTGTGGCCCTGTGGAAAGAAAGAGAGAAAGAGAGAGAGAGAGAACTGAGGTGTCTTTGACACTGCTGCCACTGATGTTCCCCCGTGACCTTGAGCGTCACATTCTCCCAGGGCAGGGCTCTCGTGCATGAGAGGTTTAAAAGGGATGGGGGGTGGGGGAGAGTGGGGTGGACAAATGGCCCAGTGTGTTACCAACAACTTAAAATAACCGGAAAGGGCAACCACAAAATACCAAAAAAGTGAGGGAGGAAAAAAAAAGCAAAAAATAATAAAACACATGCACACACACACTCACTGACACACACACACACACACACACACTCACACACACTCACACACGCACTCACGCAGAGGAGACGAATACAGATCGGCATTCAAGGCATTCCATCTGAGCCCACAGTTTGGAAACACTGAAGAGTTTTTTTTCTCTTCATCCTCCTCTTCTTCTTCTCCTCCTCCCCTGTCTCTAACTAAAGAGGTACTGCTTTCCGGGGGCACTAAATACCAAAATGATTGCCTTTCATCTGCCTTGTTTTTCACTAAGATACTTGATCTCTCTTTTTTTCATGTGTGCCCTGCTGGTCTATGTCTGCATTTGTCATGTTGGTTCCAGACAGCACGAAGCACTGCAGACACTCAAGTGTGTGTGTGTGTGTGTGTGTGTGTGTGTTTAAAGAACACATATTTTAATGCTAGCACAATTCAGTCATTACTGTCAAGACATAGGCATTTGCTTTAGTTTTGCACAGTTTTACAGAGAATTGTGTAAAGGATTTTTTCTTTTTTTTCGCAAACAAGAAACAAGAGCAAAGGTCAATGTTCAAAACACTCATTCGCTGTGCACAAAAAGAAAGAAGGATGCACGTCTGTGTAGAAGCTACTTATATATTTGCAAGCCAAGAGATACATTGGACTGACCTATATTTTTCACCCATTTCTCAACTTCATAATGATATCTTGCTGCACTTGTTTTTGTTAGGTACTATGTGTGTGTGTGTGTATGTGTGTGTGTGCGTGCGTGTGTGTGTCAGTGTGTGTGTGTGCATGGTGAGGTGGGGAAAGGTGTCAGTATAGGACAGGGGTAACTATGGCCCTGGGGCCAATTGCAGCCCTTTGCTCTCTTTGAAGTGGCCCACCATTATGCAAAAAAATTAAAGTGTAATGTGGCCCATCACCACATTATGTGCACCACACATCATAGTATCAGTTAGAGTGACATGTTTGTCAATAGTCTCATTGGGCCCCGTAGTATCATATGGTATGTTTTAGATGGCTTTTCTAATCTAAAACACTTTCTCTTTCACTTTAAATTGGTAAAACTGGCCCTTGGCAGCTTAGGTTTTCAGTATGTGGCCTGCATACAGAGAAGTTTGGCCACCCCTGGAATAGGGGTCTGCTGTGTCATATCCCTGTTTGTTTGAGCTTAAAGCTGTTCTGTTGTTCAGGTGTTGCACAGAGAAAAAGAACTCTATTTCTCATCTGAGCAGGATGTTGGTCATTAAGACTTGTGTGCATTGTGTGGATGTTGATGAATATACATTCACACAAACATGTAGCCCCACAAGGGCAAGGATACTGCAAACTCAGCCAACATGCTCACACATACACACACACACACACACACACACACACACACATATAACACATAAGCATACATGAGCACACATAGAAGCATGCACACATGCACACAGAAGTGTACACACACACACACACATACACACACAGACACCGTACCTCCCTAAAAACCAGCACGTGTGCATGTGCAAAAAAAGGTTTACACCCTCACACATATTCACAATAATTAATCAGATGCCTGCTGATTGGCCTCATTTTCTTCTCTCTCCCAATAATGCTCCTTTCCTCTGTACAGCTTTGAACCGCTTTTATTGAACCTCCATTCCAAATCCTACCCCATAATGCACTGCGTTACGGTGGTTCAGAACATTTGGCCAGACATTTTTCCTCTTTCTTCTTTTCATCTGAAACCTCTATGGTGTTGTTGTTTTTTCTTTTGTAATTTGTTTTGTTTCATCGCTTTTAAGAAATTTGCTCTCAATAAACACGACACAGAACCCCTTTCTTTTTTTGGCTGTTCTGGCGACGGGGCCAAGAGGTCTGAAAATGAAAAGGAAAAACAGCGTGATGAATGGACGCCTGTCATACAAGGAGTCCACTTCCAAAACCACAGCCATTACTGTCTTGGTTTAGTTCCAGCTGAGAGCGGTTGTGCATATGCATGTGTGTATGTGTGCAAATAGTATGTGCAAGCATGTGCCGTGTGTGTGTGTGTATGTGTGTGTGTGTGTGGGTGTTGGTAGGGGTGTGCGATATCTCTAAACTTTAGGTTAAACCAACATTGTTCTGTATGATTACCATGACAACAGGATTAAACACTGTGCGTGTGCTTAGACTCGAGCTCCCGGCATCTCTGCCGGCACAGGCACCAGTACATCTCAAACAGTCATACACACTCGTCTGGTTTACAAGCCCCAGTCCGGGGAGCCAAGAGGGTGCCTGCAAATGGATCAGTGCGATAAATGCTGGTTTTAAGTGCCTTTGTGCTGCAAATGAGAGTTTCACAACACTCCCACTGCTTTTAAGTTGAACTCATGAAACGGTTTTGTAACCAGGCTCTGCAGTGTGCATGTTGCCGAATGCAGAAAATCTCGTCTTTGCATCTGCATCCTTTTTTGACTCCCTCGCTGTCTCTCTCCATCTCTTCTCCTCCTCCACTACCTTCTCTTGCTCCCCCTTTTCCCTCTCTTCCTGGCAAAACTGTACCAGCGTGAGCCATCAACAACAAAACATTCTACCCCCACACAGGAACACACACATACTCACACACACACGTACATACACAGACACACTCACACACATGCACAGATACGTTCATGTGCATGCAGTCACACACCAATTCCTGTCAGATTGTTTCCAGTTGCTGAAAAGTGTTGAGTCATCATTAGCTGTGTGCTGCTGGGGAGGACAGGAAGCTCAGGACCAGACTCAGACAGAAAGTCTGCCATGGGGCCAAAGCACATGGAGACAGTGGTCTGCTTTGGAAGTCTCTGTCTCTCTCTGTCTCTCTGTCTTCTCTCTCTTTCTTTCTTTCTCCCTCTCTCTCTCACCCTCTCTTTCTCTCTCTTGCTTACTCTCTTTCCTTCACTCTCTCAGACGTACACAGCCACATATCCAGAATGCGGGTATCTCACACTCATATCTCAGGAACATATAGGGTACATGATGTAACATCTGAAGAGATCACATGAGTGACTGGAGTGAAAGCTAAGAGCGCCAGCAGAAAGAGCACCCCCTAATGTTCCACTTGACCGCTAGAACCAGAAAGCATACGAATTATGCAGGAGATTATATAGGAGGTTTATATTTTCATACTGTACATTCCTGTACCCCCATGTCAGTCACTCAATAAAACAGTTTTACCCAATGATCAGTCTGATTTACCCTATAGAGCACAAATTCTACCATCAGAAAATGTGAGGGGGGGTCCTGTCACATGTGATTTAATTGGTTAGACATAGTAATGTAAGTTGGTAAAAGTGGCAAAACCTTTAAAAAATTATAACATAAATAAAGTATCACAAAAGTATCACATACATGCCGTCGTCACATGTTCTGTTGGCTGTTTCATGCAGATTTTGTCTCTGAATCACATTCACTGAGTGTCCTACAGTTTCCCTACTTTAGTTGATATTCCTCTATACCATTCTTGCATGGTTGTGTGTGTGTGTGTGTGTGTGTGTGTGTGTGTGTGTGTGTGTGTGTGTGGAGGGGGGGTGGCTGATTGCATTCATGGGCAGCATTCTTCTCACATGTTGAACACCCTCTATCTCTCGGGATGGTGGTCACTGCCAGAGACATCATTCCACACTTGTCACATGTCACTAAAACTGCCATTTTTCATATGACACTCACGATTAAAAAGAGCACTGAAGCATTGGGTCTTCAACACTACAGAAACACAAGGTATCACACAAGCTATCAGACAACTAGTTTCGTTATCATCTTCAAATCAATTTTGGTAAACACATATGCTATTGTCACTTGCCACAAAACGCATATTTTATTCCCATCCAGGACATGCACTATGCAGTTCTGTGTGCCGGGTAGCAACAAATCATAAAAAGAAAAGAAAACCTTAAATACAACACTGCTGACTATGTGACTATATGTTTGTGTGTTTTTTCTGCCTTTGAGGTAGCTCACTAGGTTTACACCAAACTCCAACTCAGTATTGCTTTAACATCATGCTATAAAGACCTCGCTGGCTTGAAGTCCACCCCTCACCTTTACTGAGCTGCCACTAGAGTGGAGCCATAATGAGTTAGGCACTCCTGATGGGACTCTCTCAATTACACTCTTCAAAATGAGAGGGCGAAGTCAGCCATACCCGGGTGGCAGATTAGTTAATGAGCTTAATTAGATCATGATGGAAAAGAGTGTGTGGGGGGGAGGGTTGGATGCACTGTGGGCCTTCCAGTTGAGTGTGGGACTAGAGTGAGGGAGACCAGAAAGAAAAAGGAACAGTGGCAGAGTGTATGTGTTTGTGTGTGTGTGTGTGTGTATACTCACTAAGAGAAAGAGATCCTTAGAGGTAGAGTTGATGTGTAAAAGAGGGGTAGGGGCAGAGATTGAGAGGAGAAGCGTGCTTTATGTAGGCTGAATGGCTGGCGTGGAGTAGTGCATCTCTGTTGCAGTAGCATTGAGAGGCCTGTCATTAAGAGCACTATAATCAAGCAGCCTCTTTGTCTGCGTGACGCTGTTTATAATTGGCCTGATTTAGGAGGCGGTAGTGTCATTTTTCTGCCCTCTCTGATATAAATACAGAAAGCCCATTGTGACTGTACTTTTTGTTCTGTTTGTTTTTGTTCTTTCATTGACAATATTGCTGGGCAATTTAACTTGATTGAGCTGATCTCTCTTGTGCTGATTTGTTTTTGTGCGGAAGTCCAAATGCCATTACAAAAAAGGCTTTTGTATGTTTTCCCAGCTCAGATGTCCTTAGTCATAATCTTGGATAAATTATGAAACTGTAACTGTAATGAGGTGTTCAATCGGCAACCACTTCAGTAGTCCTGACATACTGTTAAGGTTATATTTGTTGACATTGCAGATTATAAAGCAGATAGCTTGTGTGACATATACTGTGAGGCTTTCTTAAGCTGGTCTCTGTCTCTCCAAACATGTTCGTGTACATATTCATGCAGCTAACTGTTGCTTGTGCCTTGGTGTGATTCATGCTTTTGTGAGTGATGATTACCCACACGAAATACGCACATGGCCTCCTCTCACTGGTTGACTGCTGAGTCAGTGTTCTGTGTGTGTGTGTGTGTGTGTGTGAGAATGTGCGTGTGTGTGGGAGCAAAGTGGCGGGGAGTTGAGGGGGCAGAATAAATTATCAGAAGCTTTGTGCCAAAGCACTCTTGGCAAAGATGGAACAAGATAGTTCAGAAAGAGAGAAAGAGGCTAGGATCAAGGGAAACAATCACATCAAGTATGAAACCAATAAAAGGAGGCAAGAAAGAAGGCAAAAGAGAAATGGTGAGACAGAGAGTGACAAAGTAAGTGACAAAGTGAAAACGAGAGATCCCAGTGTATTTGAGGAATGTGTTAAGAGTAAGTATGAGTGCCAGAGAATGAGGGATTATGACAGAAGTATTTAGAGCTGGAACTTGACTGAGTTTGTAAGGTGAAGACAGCAGTGGGGCGAAATTAGGACAGAGCATTGGACAAATAGTTTTTTTTTTTCCTTTTAAAAACATTCTTTTGAAATAAAGCTATGAGGAATGAGAGAGGGAGAGACTGAAAAAAGAGTAGGACTGATTGGGCAATATACTGTAGAGTGACCAACAGAGTGAGTGAGAGAGAGAGAGAAAGAGAGAGAGGAGGGAGTGGGACAGAGCAGAAGGGCTGTGGCTCCTTCTGGGGAGGGAACAAAGGGGATGTTGTGGATGCCGCCCAGCAGCCTGCTGTGCTCAGTCCTGCCCTGACTGCTCACTGAGCCATTTCCTGTTTTTGACCTGAAAAAGCTTTATTTAGAACCAGCTCTCTCTCTCTCTCTCCACTCGCCACTACACGACGCACACCACAAACTCACTCCCCCGTTCGTTCGTGACAACACTGAGACAACCAGAGAGAGACAGAGAAGGAGAGTTGAGGGATAGGGAGGGAGGGAGAGAGAGAGAGAGAGAGAGAGAGAGAGAGAAACTAAGGGGATCCAGGCTGAAACTGACACCATCCGTTGTCTTGGAGACCTCAGCTTGTTTATGTGTACTAAGGTGTTTTTTTTTAAATATCCCACATACAGACAGGAACATGTTCTTAGTTGCTCGTTTGCCTGCAGAATGGTACAGCTTATTCCAAAGCTGTGTGCTCCAGCTTGCTCGCATGCTTGTTGTCTAAAGAGGTTGCTGAACCATGAGAGCAGCTACTGCTGCTGTTGCTGCTGCTTGGCTCCTGAAACTGGCTGCCCTAAATCTGAGAATGCTGCAGCCTTAAAATAGGTGAGCTTGCAGCCAGTCGTCATGCCCCACCGACAGTCGCACAGGCCGTCCGTGCGTGGCTCCTCAAGCTATTCCTGCTCTTTCTCTCTCTCTCAATGCAAACATCTAATATTTTGTATGTATGTAACCTCAGAGCTGCTGAGAGGAAATGGCACAAAACTAAGAATTCGGCCGATCTAACACAATTCCAAGAACTCCTATCTTCCTTCTCATCCAGTGTCACTGCTGCGAAAAAGGCTTTCTATGATGATAAGATTCCTCCTCCCACTCCATCTAACCTCACAGCTGACACTTTTGCTGCATTTTTTTACTAACAAAGTTGCAGCAATTAGTAGTCAGTTCTCTAACCAATCTACAGAGGTTCCTCCTCCAAGCCTCTTTAAACCAACTGCTTCCTTTTCTTCTTTCACTCCTCTCTCCGAGGCAGAGGTGTCTAAGCTTCTCACAGACAGCCGGCCTACCTCTTGTTGTCTGGACCCTATCCCAACAATACTTCTACAGGCCATAACCCCCACCATTGTGACAGCAGCCACACATGTGGTCAATGCTTCACTAACTGGGGGTACATTTCCCACCACCTTCAAACAAGCCCAGGTAACACCACTGCTCAAAAAACCATCCCTTACTCCCATTTAAGTGGAGAACTACCGGCCTGTCTCACTTCTTCCCTTCCTTTCCAAAACCATTGAACGAGCTGTCTTTAGACAGGTCACAGGATTTCTCACTCAGAACAACCTCCTCGACTCCAACCAATCCGGTTTCAGAAGGGGCCACTCCACTGAAATGGCGCTTCTGTCTGTGACGGAAGCATTAAAAGAGGCCAGAGCAGCAGGTCAATCCTCAGTGCTCATCCTGCTGGACCTATCAGCAGCATTTGACACGGTCAACCACCACATCGTACTGGACAAGCTGACCAGCATGGGTATTGATGGCACAGTGCACTCCTGGTTCAAATCCTATCTTACTGGATGGTCGTTCAAGGTTCCATGGCTAGGACAGACATCGGCACTTCACCAACTCACCACAGGAGTACCCCAAGGATCTGTGCAGGGGCCCATTCTCTTCGCCCTGTACATCACCTCACTGGGCTCAATCATCCACTCCCATGGCTTCTCTTATCTGATGATACCCAGCTCTATCTGTCCTTTCCGCCTGACGATTCCATGGTGTAAACACGGATCTCGGACCGTCTTTCTGATATATCTCCATGGATGAAAGGACATCACCTCCAACTAAATCTCTCCAAAACTGAACTGCTGGTCCTCCCAGCCAAACAAGCCATACATCACAACATCAGCATCAAGCTCGACTCCTTGTCTGTTTCTTTCACCAAAGTGGCAAGAAACCTAGGTGTCATGATCGATGACCAGCTGACCTTTGCAGATCAAGTTGCTCGGTCGTTGCTGTGGCTCGGTCGTGCCGTTTTTCCTATTCAACATAAGGAAGATCAGGCTGTACCTAACCCAACATGCAACCCAGCTCCTGGTACAGACCCTGGTTATCTCTCGTCTTGACTACTGCAATGCCCTCCTATCAGGTCTTCCAGTCTGTGCGGTGAGACCGCTACAGATGATCCAGAATGCAGCTGCACGTCTGCTCTTTAACCAGCCAAAAAGGGCACATGTCACACCTCTGTTCATTGAACTCCACTGGCTACCCTTGGCTGCTCGCATCAAATTCAAGGCACTTATGGTGGCCTACAGGGTGATTGATGGCTCTGCTCCCATCCACCTGAATACTCTCCTAAAGCCCTATGTCACCCGCCAACCACTTTGCTCCTCTAAGAAACGTTATCTAGCACGGCCAACACCTTGCGCAAGTCAATCCAGACTCTTCTCATGTTTGGTTCCACGCTGGTGGAATGACCTTCCAAGTGCTACCAGATCAACTTATACCCTCTCCACCTTCAAGAAACTCAGAGACCCAGCTCTTCCAAGAACATCTCCTTGAGAATGCACTTAACAACTTATACTTAATTTCTCTTTTATACTGCACTTTATTACACTATTGCACTTTTAACTTAAAATAGTGCAGTTTTTATGTTAGCAATATGCACTCTTTGTTAGTTTCTTTCATTGTGTTGTAGCTTGAATGTTATCCTCTTTTGTAAGTCGCTTTGGATAAAAGCATCTGCTAAATGCTTAAATGTAAATGTAAATGTTTCATGACAACTAGAAGGCAGTCATTCTTGAACATTTACACCATTTCTCAGTTGTGCTCATCTCTGTTATATGCTTCAATCACAATGTATCAAAGATAGATGAGAGATAGAATGGGACTGAATTGCACTCCTACATTCAGAGGACTTTTCTCTTTCCACAGGCTTTCACTTGTTCATATGGTAGGAGTTTTGTGTGGTTTGGTGCAGTAGGCTGGCTTCTGTGGTCACAGTTTCCCATTGGGCAAAGTTGTGTGGGCATGCAAGCCGTGGCCTGGGGTGCCACAAGTTACCTTTTTAACTGTTTCAGCACGCAGTCTACCCTGTGCCCACAAAACTGCGATGCATCGTCCAAGACTAATGTGAGTGACTTGCCACAGTGTGAGGTCTGCTGTGGTGGTGTGTTTGGTTTTGATGTTATACCACTGGTTGCCATGGCGAAAATGGTGTGAGTCACGTGTGCATGCATCATCAGTTGGTTTTACAACTGCCCAGGCTGCCGAAATTTTTACCTTTCAGAGGCACAGAAAAAAACATTTTTCTTCAAAATCTGCATATGACTTGTACATTCACATCGAAGCTACACTCAAAAGTGCCGGACAAAAATTTGTGATCAGGCCTCACTCTTAGTATCGGGTGCCATTTTACCCAGCAGGCTCTATTGTGGTGAAGTGTATTGGGCTTGTCCTTACCATCTGGTGACAGTTGGATTCTCTGGTCAGTAAGACCTGAGGTGAACTTTTACAGATATGTGGCATATGTTCATTCACTCGGGCTAGATGACATATGTTTGAATCAGACTTTGGATATATCCCGCTTGCCCTTTATCAAGCCATGGAACATGGCCATAGGTGTCAGAAGAGTGACTGTAGACCTATATGGGAGTCACAAGAATATTAGATTTTTGTGGAAGAGTTAAAAGGCTTCTGGTGAAGACCGCATATCAGTCTGCTCCTTCCACAGAATGACAGGGACCAAAAGTAATGACGACCAGAATAGCCTCTTGCCTTCTCTATTTTCAAGCCATTGCTCACGTCTGTAGTTGTCTTTCATCACCATTAAGTTTAAATTTAGAATTTTATTTCATAAATAAATTTAAAAAATTAAATGACAGACCCTATTGGGAGGTAAAAATTAAAATCAAGCCACCATGAAGTGGAGTCTTAGGCTTGCTTCGTATTCTGTTTCTGTAACGGCCTTTCAAATTGCTTGTAGTTAAAGTACAACTGGATACTTTAGGGGAGCCGTCTACTAAATAAATAAAAGTAAATAATATCAGAAAAGAATATTCTTAATAGATATTAGTAGTAGCCCATGTTCTACCTGCGTTACAGAAAGAGTGAGCGTGAGTGAGGGAGAGTGTGTGTGAGAGAGCGAGAGCGAGTGAGACATAGGGCAGGCTGTTTGCGTCTGTAGAGGGCGGGCGGACAACACCGACGACATGTAGCCGACTTGCAGTGTAGTTAAAGCCTCACTCGACGTCATTCCTCTTCGGGGACAACTGTGGTGGCAGCGCTATTACTCTGTTATTCACCACTACTTGGCAATTTTCATTCTGTCGCTTAGCCTCTATCAACGCCATTGCTGAACGACACAACTTGTATTCATGAAACGGGGAATTAAAGTGTAACCGTGAACGAGGGAGACTTTAATCGTTAGTCTGACATTAGCGTCGCTTGACTTGGAATCAACACTTCACAATTAAAAAGATCCATCCTGATGCTTCATTTTAAAGCTCCGTCGGAACTATATGTGGTAGGTAACCCTTACATGCTATTTTCTGGGATAAAATAGTGTTGGCTATTTACAGGTGGAACTAATGTAGTGTTTTAAACCTTTACAGACACAACCAGTAGATATCCATAATACGGCTGGAGGCATTCTTGTTTTTGTCTTAAGCTCTCTCATGCCACTCGTTAGCTCCGTGAAGTTTAGCTGCATGTCGCGAACTAAGCCAGCAAAACAGTGCAGGCAGGTCACGACAGCCACTAAGAGTAGCCTGCCCTGCCGTTATTGACCTTCTAGGTTCAAATTAGTCCACTTAATTTACGTTTCCTATGTTAAGTATTATGTTATGTGAGACTGTGGCAGACGACTCTATTTGATCATTCTTTGTTTTACGACTAAGCTTGGGCGCTATTTTTAGGTTGCTTCACTTCAGATCTTCATTATGTGCTATATAGTAATTGCTTTCGCCACACGTTTTTGAGGTTACATTTCTCTTGTTGAGTTACGGTTCCTTCCTTTCCACCATTGTTGCCATTCATGGTGTCTTCTAACTGAAACATTGTAACAGTTATTTAAAGTAGGTCCGTCATACTTTATTTTCTAATATGTGTCATGTAACATTTGAAAGTCGACACGGGCTGCCATTCAATTAAGTCATTGTTGTTAATCCCACTACGCTGCTGGTGCCGCAGCTCTTATCTCTGAACAAATTCTTGTAGAGTGAGTGTGTGAACATCGCTCCCACCCTGGTGGCCATTTAGACTGTGCCTGGAATCGCATAACCGTTTGATTGAATCTGAAATTTGGCAGGTGACTCATAACAATTTGTGTCGGATGACCATCTTGTATTAGTTGCATTGTTAAAGAGTCGACTAAGTGTGTGAAGACAGGTTTTATATGGCTCGGGCTCAGAGGGCGCTCTTCTGCATTTTATGTCTCGCATTAGCCAGCCTAGCTGACTAACATCTCTGGCCGTGAAAATCCGAGTGTGACTAAGACCTGCCACAGCAGAGCAAATGGAAGACTTTTCCGTTCGAATCAGTGGGGCATATGTGTTGTTCTTTACAGAATGCTCCTTTGTTTGATTTAAGAACGTGACTTCTTTGGTATCATTAATTTTAGAGACATACTAAGTTTGATATTAACTGAGCTGGCATCTGATCTGTGACGTCGAATTTTGTGTGTCTATTTTTGGTTGTTTGTTTGTTTTTTGTAGAAACACTTTCCCTCTCCGTCAGAAAAATATGTTTGTAAGTTGGTTTGTCACTCAGATATGCATACGGTTTGTTGAGATCACAGTCCAAAGAGCAAAAGCACACATGCTAAACACTCCTTCTCTCACACAGTCACCCCCTCACTGTAGAGATCAAAGTTCACTAGGATTTGCTAACCAGTGTTAATTTCACATAAAACAAAGCAGATTAAGTACCAGCTCTCATGCAACTCTGGACTCAAATCACTTTTACAGTGAAAACTAGAAAGTGAGGTTCATTCATTATGTAGCTTATTGGTATGCAGCCTTCCCTGTTCTTCTAACCCCTGCATTCACACTCCACAGTTAAAAACACATTTAGCTTATTGTAGCTTTTCCACATATATCTGAATTATATGGCATAATGAATGTTCATACACAGTCTAAACTGCGATCAGCGAAATAGTTCCTTGGCTTGGTTCTTTATTAATTTAGACCTATTTGCTACCAGTGGGAGCCAGTGCCTGTAAACCTGTGTTCTGCCTCAAATTGCAACCAAGCATTTACCCCTTCCAGGGATGACTGTCTTGTCTCTGCTCTGGGTGTCAGTGGCCAATTGTGTTTCGTAATTGAGTGTGTCAGCGTTATGCAACAGGCAACACGTATTGTCCATATTCTCTTATGTCATGGCCTTTTAGTAATGGCTACATTTGGAGAACATGGAGAATCTGCCAGGATGAGTACTCTTTGCCATATACATACTTACATATGGATTTTGTGTGAAAAGGAGGACTCTTAGGAACAGCGTGCATAGGGACGATTTATATTAAACTGGATCGTGTTGACCCCGAAGTTATTGTGTGTGATCAACTTGTGTGTTCAGTTTAACC
The DNA here is from genome assembly GCA_027481765.1 of Tenualosa thibaudeaui. Classification (NCBI taxonomy): domain Eukaryota; kingdom Metazoa; phylum Chordata; class Actinopteri; order Clupeiformes; family Clupeidae; genus Tenualosa; species Tenualosa thibaudeaui. The sequence goes on from JAIFZK010000012.1 coordinate 1,936,762, forward strand.
AACAAATTCAAGGTTGTTCAGATCATACCTTATTCCAGCTGTGTCCTGCTCTGACAAGATAAATTCCTGTCAAGCACTTTGGAAAAGACACCACTGGAGGTTGGAGTTTTGCCTAAATCTAAAATAGTTTCTTGCTCAGACAAAGAGGTTGAGCTCACATGTGACACAAATGTCTTTGTGGACTCGTGAGTAAATGTGTTTTTTTGAAGATGGTAGAAGGCATCTATATGTCTGCAATATTGTGTGCGCGTGTCTGCCTCACACTCCCACACATAGTGTGCAGTCTTTGGCCCCTCCAGTCAAACCGGTTTCAAGTGAATTCAGCTGTCCTCCTCTCCACAGTTACTTTCACTTTTTCTGGCTTTGAGGTAAAAACGCTTCCACAGAGATTACCCAGAAACTATTTTCTCTTTAATGAGTTCTCTGTTAACATTATTAGGCTGCTGCTGCTGTAGCATGTGTGTTTCCCTGTATGTTATGTTACATGTACACATAAGCACATTTGAGCACTTGCTTAGTTTATGCTATGTGAGTACTTGTTGCTTGCACTACAACTTGTCTAGTGTGGGTGGGTGTGCTCTTATGTGTTCCTGTCTGTTTTTTCTGTCTGTGTGTGTTTCTGTGCTTGTGTGTGTGTGTGTGTGTGTGTGTGTGTGTGTGTGTCTGTGGCCTTGGTGCTCCAAAGCCACACACTACTGAGTTCACTTTCAGTGCAATATCCCTGCCGCATCCTCCCATCACCTGGCTGACTTATCACTGTCTACCATTCGCTCCCAAGTAGCAAAGCGTTGTTAACAGGGCCTCAGACACTCTCTCTGTGGTGTCTTAGACCCCAGAGTTTTGTCTGTGTGTGGCTCTCAGAAGACCAGCCTAATTGTCAGACGTAGGCCCGCTTAGCTTGTTACATTCTGGCTTGCCTCTTTTATTGCCTCAAAATTGCATGCTTAGAGAGTTTCTCAGATGCCACAGATGCCAAAGCTGAGAATTTACATCAGAACAGCAGCCTCCATTATAAGCTGTGTTATACATAATTTATTATCTATTTTCACAATAAGAAACAAATCGCTTTCTAATCCAGCCCTGGAACATGGTGACTTTTTGACACCGTGGCGTAGATTTGTGTGCCTCGTGCTTGTTTTCCAAAATATTTATTGAATCTGGCAGCCTTGACCAACTTACAGCAGCTCTTTGTCACATTTGTCTTTGTGTTGCCTGATATTATATGTGGTATTAGCACAGCAGAGGGAGAGCAGGGCTGATTTAGTTTGGTTCTGCTGTGCCAGAAGGCCTGCTGTTCGCTCCTCACGAGGCATTTTCAAAGCGCACTGCATGTGGCTCACCTCCTCATCTCCATCGCATGCTGCTCCTGCCGCCCGCTCCCCCTCTCTCTCGCTTTTTCTCTCTGTGTGTCTCGCGCTCCCTCCCTTACACCTTCCCTCTCTCTCTCTTTCGTTTGCTCCCTCGCTCTGTCTGCCTGTCTGTCCATCCCTCTGGCACACGATCTCTCTGTGTCTCGGCTTTTCACCATTTTCTCTTTCTTTCTTTTCTTTTTTCAGTTTATCTCTCTCTCTCTCTCTTGCACATTCTCTCTCCCTGTTTTTCTGTGTGTTTGCTGTGTGTGCTGTGGGTGATGGTGACGGTGTGGTATTGAGTCTCCATCAGGAGGGCCTGCACCAATGACACCCTCTCTTTGTGCCGTCAAGTGCCATGACAAAGCACACTGAGGGCTCCCAGAGCTCCGGCACACAGGAGGATGAGGATGTATTATGTGCCTGTAATGATACTGTAAGATGAGCCCAGGAGTGTGTGCCGCCTCACTCTCCTTCTTTTCCGCCTCTCTCCGTCTCTCTCGCTCATTCACTCCTTCCCTCACCGTCAGTCACATCCTCTCTGATCTTTTTCTGTCTCTTTTTCACTCTCTTTCTCTCCTCCTCACTCTCCTTCTATCGTGTGCGCTCTCTCTCTCCCTCTCTCTTTCTGACTGTGTGTGTGTTTCAGTTATTCTTTCCTTCTCTCTGTCTGTCATTTTCTCAGTCTGTCTTTCTCTCTCTCTTTCTTTCTGCCTCTTTGCTGTTACTCTGCCTCTCAATTTGCAGAATGGCAGACTGGTTGTAGACTACCAGAAGAGGACAATTCTGTGTGTGTGTGTGTGCACGTCGAAGTGTGCCAAGGTAGAATGAGTATCTACTGTATATTCTGTTTTGCTAAAAATCTGTGTTTTTGCCACCTGTATGTTTCCCGGGAATAGGTGCATGACAACAACATTGCAAGTTGTGTGTTTTGTTTGTGCACATACATATGTGAGCAGTCATGTGTGCAGGAGTGTGTGTGTGTATGTGTGTGAATCTGTACCCTTAGGACCTGAAATAGCACAGTGTGTCGAGGCCAGAGAGAGGGGGATGGTTGGGGAGGTGTGTGTGGGGTGGGGGGGTGGATGGGGGGGTTAGCTGAGCAGGGTATGCTTGAAGCTCAGGCATGGAAACGCGTATATCCAGTTACAGGATCATAATATCGCTGCAGAAGCCCGTCCTGTTTTCTGTCTCCGTCTTAACACCGGCCACCTCTGTCATCGGCCGCCGTTTTTCCCTCCACACACACACATGTCCCATCCTATCCACGCTGACAGCTGTCAGTCAATCACGAGAAGCATTCTGTGCCTGCTACCTAACCTCAGCTCCGCTCCCCAGCCCCTCCTCCTCCGCCCCTCTCCACTGCCTGCCAGGACCATGTGTCCAGGCAGTAGCCCTGGCTGTGATTCTTCCCAGCCCCTCTTGGCTGGAGCCTCTGCTGCTGGTTGGTTCAGGAACTCGTCTTAAACCGAGAGCCGCATTCAGGAAGCAAGGGTGGCTGGCCCAAGCTGCTGTAAAATGGCCGTTATATAACGCCCTTTAAAGGTTCCCTCGCCGGTTCAGGGGAACAGCCTTTGCGGATTTCATCTTGCTGTTTTTTTGGGGGGGGGTTTATCTCTTTTTGGGGGGTGTATATGTGTGTGTTTGTGTGTGTGTGTGTGTGTGTGTGTGTGTGTGTGTGTGTGTGTGTGTGGTGGGGGAGGAGGTGATTTTTCTGCAGCAGGTCTTGGTTAGACTTTGCACAGATTAAAACAGTTTGTCAGGGGAGAAGGTGTCATGCGTGTCAGACGGGTCTCAAGACGCACGTCAAGATTGTTTAATGGGACGTTCCCTTCTTTTAGAGTGGTTCCTCTTGTTGTTTCCTGCTGTGTGTGTGTGTGTTGGGTGGGAGGGGGGGGGTTGTGTGTGTGTGTATATGTGTGTGTGTGTAGGTGTGTCGGCCAGGGGCCAGAGCTAACCATCTGTGTTCAGCCCATAGTCTTCTCTTTGTGTGACCTTTCACTCTTGGTGCTGACAGCGGAAGGTGGGGAAAAAGGGGAAGAGAGAGGAGTAGTAGAGAGGAGGAGAGGAGAGCAGGGGAGAGAGGAGAGAACACAATCAATTGGAATGTGGAGGGTGGGGTTGCAGTGGCATTTCAGTCCTGCAAAAGTGTTCTGTGTGTGTATGCGTGTGTATGTGTGTGTGTGTGTGTGTGTGTGTGTGTGTAACACACCCCAGAATGAGTCACAAGGACAGCTTCAGCTGCTGCAGCATTCCTCGTCCATTCTCCCCCTCATCTTCAGATTTGCATGCACACACTCAAACACACCCACACATGCTCACACACCCACCCACCCACACACACACACACCCATCTGTGTCTCACACTCTCTTAAATAAGCATTATCACTCTTGAGCGTATCATTTCACTCTTAAACACTCACACTCTCTCAAGCCCTTGTTTAACCCTGTGTGCAGGGTATGTGTGTGTGTCTGTGTGTTTTGTTCAGCAGTGAGCAGTGAGTCCTCTCACCCTTTAAGTGCTATTTAAGTAGGCTACACACTCACTCTTAGACACTTTAATGAAGAAGCAACTTTTCATAATTAGTCTCCCGTCATGTTCATGCTCTCTCTCTCTCCACTTCTCTCTCACTCTCTCTCTGTCTCTGTCTCTCTCTCACTCTTTCACCCACAACCTCCTCTCCTTACCTCTATGACTCATTCCCACCCCTACTCTTTCTCTTTCTCTCTCTCCCCCCCCCCCCCCCCTGCTTACTCTTACTCTGTCTTGTTTTTTCCTCCATACATACATTGTTAGTGCTTGAGCACATTTGGGACTGTGGTGATGATTGGACCTTAGTCCTCCCAATCACATGCCTGGTCTGAGGTGAAAACAATAACTAAGTAACGACAAACAGCTAAAAATCACTCTAATTAGTATGAACGACAACGTCAAGTCAACCGCAAACGACAACGACATGTGCAATAATATCGTTGGATCACTTTCAGAGCGACTGACAGTCAGTCAGAAACCATGGAATTTTAGATCATAGTTCATTCACAAGAGGACAGACTTATGTTAGCATTGGTCAGTGTGGATGGAAATATTGTTGTATTTACAGTTATCTTTCTAGTCATCGTTCCAGGTGTGAATGTCCTTTATTCCTCTACTTATAGCAAACTACTACCCAGACTCAAACCGAGGCTTTTATTGTTGAGTGTGTCCTATTATTTTCGAAGAAACATGTCTGCATTCTTCCCCGAAATATGCATGATGAGGATCAAAGTTGCTCAGTGCTTCAGGAGATTTCAGGACATTTTCTTTCTTCCCCCCCCCCCCCCCCTTCTCTCTGAGCAGTCACTCTTTTCTTTTTTTTCTCTTGAGCACAAGCACATTGCCACAGCAGCATGCTGAAAGCCAAGAGAGCAGAAACATTTCTTTTTCTTCTTTAACCCCCCCCCCCTTCCCCATCTCTCCCTCCCTCCCTTCCTCCCTCTCTCCTTCCCTCCCTTCTCTCCCTCTGTTCTCCACCTCTTTGTCGTCTCTTTGGGTGGATTCCCAGCTGACTGTGTTTGTCATGGTAACAGGCGGCGAAGCGACTGGCCCAGCCACTTGCACTTCCTGAGTGAGTGGGGCTGCCTGGCAGAGCTGCGACTGCGCGTTGCTTTGCTTGCGTGTGTGTGTGTGTGTGTGTGTGCGCCCGCTCACTCAGGCAGGGCTGGGGTGCGTGAGGCTGTCAGCCTGGATTAGATTCAAGCACACTGCAACGCTGCCTACCGCTACTGGGCTCCACTTTATGGAAATCAAGAGGCCTCTAGAGCAGTGGCTCTTTTTTTTTCTTTCTTTCTCTCTCCCTCCCTCTCTCTCGCTCTCTTCCTCACTCTCGTTCTTTCGGTGCTTAGATCACAGAGAGGATCTTTGTTTTTCCACCATGGTTTTCACGTTACACTCGAGAGGCAGCCCAGCGGCATGAGAACATGAGCATGTGTTCCTTTTTTGACTTTTCTTCGCACATTATGCATACGAGATTATCATGACATCTATCACATGCAGCAGCACCTAGCTCAGTCAATTGTGTGTTAATTTTTAATTCGGTGGCAGGGAGAGAAACGTTTGCACGCAACGTACAGAAAAGTGATAGGGGGGAAGGCTAAAGAAACCTGTTCACTTCCTTCTCTTTTTTTCCTTCTCTCTCCCTCTCTCTTTCTCCATCTGTCAGCGTGTCTGTCTTGTTTAGGTTTGAATATGTATGTCATACTGGATTGGTAGGCTGCCATGATTGTCGTGTGTCTGACTGTGTGTGAGTATGTGTCCAGTGTCTCTGTGTTTCTAGTCAAGGGAAGATGGTGAGTCAGAGTCATGTCACTGCTCTGTGGGCTCAAAGAACATGAACCTGTCTCAGGTATCACATGGCCTCTCAGCACAAGGGAACTCCAGACACTCAACAACACACCATGCTCCTCCACTCCACAATAACCGGCCGCCCAGAGACCGGACGGGAGTGTGTGTGCATGTGTGTCCACAGTTTCAGTCCATGTGACACATTTTCACTGTAACCACTTACTGCAAATCTGACACTTTCATTCATCCGCTTGGCCACAGTGCAACGCCCCAGAAAGGAACCAGCCACTCGATTGGCCAGTAGTTTTTTTCTTTTCCTGTTGTGTCCATCTGCTTTTATGACCCTGCTAAACGTGTCATTTGTTTTGTTTTTGAAGTTGAGCTTTCAATGCAAAGTTCTTTAGAGGCAGTCATACAAGGAGTGGATACCTCAGTTATTAATTATTTTCTTTTTTTTTGCGTGTGTGCTTGAGAGCTCTCTTTGTCTTGTCACTGTGCATATGAGTGTGTTTGTGTCTCTGTCTGTGTTTTGTGTAGTGTGGATTTACAAATGTGTTACTGATGTGTCAGAATGGGTGTAGTTTATGCATGTAGGATTGAATTGATTGCAAAAGCTCCTTGTGTTTGCATGTTTGTATTTATTTATGTATGTGTGCGATTTGTGTGTGTGAGTGTGTTTATTTACATATGCATATGTGAATCTGCATTTCAGAGATTGTATGTACTTGTTTAAGTGGTGCAGATGTGTGTGTTTATATAAATGTGTGTGTGAGAAACTGATTGTATATGTCTGTGAGAGAGAAAGAGCAAGAGTGATTGTGTGTGTGTGAGTGTGTGTTGTGTGCGTGTGTGTTATCTGTGTGTGTGTGTGTGTGTGCGCCAGTGTGTGTTGTTGTGTCCCAGCGGCCGTGCGTTAGCTCCGTTAGGTAACGTGTGCTCTCTCCCTCTGAGCTGGCTGAGCAGAGAGCCGGCAGGCAGGGCATCTCCCTCCAGCAGCGCAGCCTCTCCGCGCTCTCATGACGACCGTGCGCTCGCAGGCCAATGTCATGGCAACAAAGCTACAACCTGGTAATAGAAACGGTTCTCTCCCTCTCTCTCTCCCTCCCTCTCTCTCTTTCTTTTGCTGTCTCTTTCTTTCTTTTTCTCCTCCTCTCTCTTTGACCCTCTCTCTAGATTTTTTTTTTGTTCTCTCTTTCTCACTCTCTTTCATCCCATACCCATTACACCACAACAACCCCACCCCCCCCACCCCCTAACCCCCCACTCCACCCCCTCTTGACAAGTTGTTTATGCTTGAACCAACTGCACCGGTTGGTTGCTGGTCGTCCGTTTCTGTTGGTTGTGTATTGCGTCCACCATGCCCCATGCTCCAGCTCATCTCTCTAGCTCTTTGTTCCTGTGATGGGTGACTATCTGCCTAACCATGTGGAACCACCACTTTCATCTACTAAAATGAGAGGCTCTGATCACTCCAACAGCGTCTGAGTCGCGTTGGTTTTTTTTTTTTCTTTGTTTTTTTCCCACTGATTTCTCATGGCAGTTTTGTTCTTAAGATTTTTGTTGTTGTTGTTGTTGTCGTCGTTGTTGTGGAGTTTTTCTGGTAACCTTGAAAGATTTTTTTTTTTTTTTGAAGTTGACTGTTTTGGAATTTGAATTTGAAAATAAAAATGTGCCTGTTGTACATATTTATCTGCATTCAAATTCTGGAGCGATCTGTTGTCTGATGCATACTGTGTGCCAGCTCCTGGGCTTTCATGCTGAGGAGGTAAAAGGTGACATCGCATGAGAGTTGCAGCAGACGGTGTTGTGTCTAGAGTGGCTTTGTGCTGACTGTCGTTTCTCTGTTTTTGCTTTTTCCTATCTCCTCTTTCTGTCACTCTCTCTCAATCACTCACTCTAACTCTCTCGCTCTCTCACTCTCTCCCTCCTCTGTTTTACTGCTCCCTCTATTAATGTCACCTCTTCCTCTATTACATTGTCTCAATTTGTCTTCTTTTTTTTCTCTCACTACCATTCTCCCCCTCTCTCCTTCTCTCTCTCTCTCTCCCTCTCTCCCTCCTTCTCTCTGTCTCTCCATCTCTGCAGATATATGTTGGGTAAAGGTGCTAAGCGGAAGCTGGACGAGGATGAAGAGGGGCTGGAAGGCAAAGCGATGGCGGCGTTGTCCGGAGCGGCGTCCACGGGCGGCGGCGGTCCCGAGGGCCCAGGCGGCGGGGTCACCAAGGGTGTGTCCTACACGCTCCAGCGGCAGACCATCTTCAACATCTCGCTGCTGAAGCTGTACAGCCAGCGGGCGCTGAGCGAGCCCAGCCTGCAGCGCCGCGTGCTCATCAACAACATGCTGCGTCGCATCCAGGACGAGCTCAAGCAGGAGGGCGCGCTGCGGCCGCTGCCCTTCCCTGCGCCCTCGCCCATGCCCGCCACGCCGCACGACCACCACCTGCTGGACGAGGGTTTCCGGCAGGCGTCCTCCTCACCCACACCCTCCACCACAGCCTCGTTCGGGGTGCTGTCGGCAACAGGGTTGGGATCGGCAGCGACGGCGACGGCGACGCAGGGCTCGCCTGCAAATGGACTGACGTTGCAGCCCCCGCCGCAGGCGTGCCTGACCCCCGCCTCTCTGCTGGAGGAGGACGCAGGGGCTTTTGCAGCCTTACCCCCACCCCCTGCCCCCTCGTTGGTGCCTCCCTCCTCCACATCTTCCCCTTCATCCTTTTCTTCGCCTCTACTCCTGGGTGCCCCGTGTAGACCCCTTCGAGACAGCTTCTCCTCAGCGCTGGACGAGATCGAGGAGCTCTGTCCATCGGCGGCAGTGGCGATGACGGCCATCCACGCAACTACCTCCCCCTCCCCATCCCCTCTGTCCATCTGCTCAATGTCTTTGCCTCCGACCTCCCCTTCCACCTCATCCCTGCACCTCGCACTCTCCCCTCCCGCCCTCGTCCCCTCACTGGCCTTGTCGGTCTCGGACTCCAAAGACTGTGGCAAAGCCGACAGCTCAAAGCCCGATGTGATCCCCATGGACGTGCTCCCCCCAGCCGAGCTGGACATGAGCACCTCCCCTTCCTCCTGCACCTCCTCCTCCTCCTCCACCTCCTCGTCCTCCTGCACCGCCACCTCCTCCTCCTCCTCCTCGGGCTTCCTCACTGACCTGGCCCTGGATGACATCCTGTTCGCTGACATCGACACCTCCATGTATGATTTTGACGCCTGCACGACGGCCTCGGGCGCCGGTTCCGGTGCGTCCAAACTCACGCCGGTGGTGACGGCCGACGACCTCCTCAAGACGCTGTCGTCGCCAGGGGTGACACCCAACCAGCCTTTCAAAATGGACCTGACGGAACTGGACCACATCATGGAGGTCCTTGTGGGCTCATGATAGTCAAAAGAGTGCTGTGCTATAGGACAAAGCAAAACACACAAAAAAACAGCCCCATACACAGACACGGAGACGGACACTCTCGTCGACTTAAAGCGTAAAAAGCAAAACAAATCAAAGATTATTCTCTCTTTCGGCAAAACCTGTACACGTTTTGGGCTTGTTTTTGTACAGAGTGTTTGTTCCTTGTTTTTCTTTTTTGTTTGTTTGTTTGGTTTTATTCATAAGATGAGGCAGTTGTAATAACGAATGATGATGTCACCTGATACTACTTCACAACACTGTGCATGCACTGTGCTTGCCTTTTCCCTAACCGAGGGAGGAAAAAAAATACAGAACCGGAACATGGAACCGGAACACAGAACACACTTCGCTTTCTCTCAGAACTCCCAGTGCCTTCATCATCATTTGACCAGTGAGGTCAGTTCCTGCTGTTTGACCATCGCTCTCCATACACGTCTCCACCTGCATTGTAAAGACACAAGGCCTTAAGAGGCCCTTTTCTCTAACTAAAGCAAGTCCCCTTATACGATACCCTCTGGTTCTCTCTGCTGGTGCAAGTAACAAACAAAATCTCACACCATCTTCTGGTGTTATCTTTTCTCTTTCTCTTTAAAGCACAATTTTTTTAAAGAAATGCTGTGTGTGTGTGTGTGTTTGTGTATGTGTGTGTATGACCGTATGGCTGTGTCCTGTATGTAAATAGCCTATATTTCAGCCTGCAGACATACCCATATGTTTGATCCTTTTTTGTGTGTGTAATTCTGCTTTTCTCTGTAGCCACTGGTCCACTCCAGTTACAAATCTGGGACAGCTCTATAAATGGACTATAGTGTTCTTTCTCCCTTACATGGGGAGATTATGTATGTGTGTGTGTTTTGGGGGTAGGGAGGGTGGGGGTGGGGGTTGCATCAATGCATCATCTAATGGTGGAGGGTTTCTCTATGTTAAGTGGCTGAGTCTCTGGGTATTGAGTCAGGTATTCACCTGCAAGCACGTTTCACACATTTAACAAGTGAGGGTTTGGTCAGCTTGTTTACGTTCTCTGACTCTTACAAAGAGGCAAAAAGAGGCCCTGTGTAGACATGATAGGGATATCTGAAGTCCAATGAGGCATGGAAATAGTGGCCCATATAGTATATGCAGTCATCAGTCACGTCACTATCATTCAACTCTTGATCGTAATGTTCCCAAAAAAAGAAACCAAATCTTACCTCGTCAGGTGATCATTTGGAAATTGCACCTGTCCAGTAGAACATTCTCAGAAGTAATCGGAGATGCAGAGAGATGTTCACCTGTCCAGTTGTAGTGATTTGCCTCTAAAAACACTAGTGTGTCAGGTGCTCTATGTACAGCCATAAGTGCACAGACTGAGGACTGCAAGTGCACCACTTTTTCATCAGCCCTCCTCCCATAGGATGCCAAAATGACAAACAGTTGGAGCCCAGGACTAAGCAATGATCGGAGTTGATTTAGTTGCCTCTCTGTGTTATTTGAGATTTCTGCTGTGGTTTTGAGAAGCACTGACACCTCTGGTCTCTGGGCAGGGTCATGAAGAGGACAGTTGTGAAAGCAGAATCATACACGCAATCTTCATGGAGGGTGGAATTCCTCCATCAAAACCTTGCGCAAATGCAAGCTAGTAGGTGCTACAGTTGCAATTGCCATAGCGAGTGTGTATGTGTTTTTTTTTTCCCCTGAAGTGCAGTTTGTTTTGCCCCCTGCCACTGTAAGTCTTTCTGGTTGCGTAGCCAATATGCACTGCGTTACAAGCATGTCAAACTAACAGCTGATCGCTTTCATCTCATGGGAAGCACTGAGCACAACGGGGATGGTTACAGTAGCTTTAGAGACAGTTGGATACATGACTGCTCAAGAGGGCAGTGCCTGAACATGCAGACATTTCAAGGGACCAGTCCCCCAGTCTATCAACTCAACTAAAAGTATGGTGCAACATCCAATTTTCAAAGTGTTTGCTACTCACAGCCTAGAGCCTGGCGAAAAAACATTGCTTGTAATGGACTTAATGGATTTATTTTATGTTTTTTTCAGATTCCAGACATGTAGCTCCCTCTTTACGGTAATCTCTTGGAAGCAATTTTAGCTAAAATTACTGCTTTTACGTTCAAACATATGCAACTTTTTTCATGTTTTTATTATTATTATTAATACAAGCTTCATGTGCAAAACATTCACAGGTGCAGCAGCTAAAAGATGCGCGATTAATAATCCAGATTTCCCCCACTGTGTTACGAGCACTGGGAAAGACTTACTGAGTTACTGAGGAGGACACATGGATCCTCTACAGGTTATACACAGAGTAGACAGAGGGGGACAAATCACTTGGGTTAGTCAAAGGGGCCTCCACAGAAACCACCTGTGGGCAATATGCAGAGTCAAGCCCAAGTGAATGGTGAGTTTCCAAGAGTGTCTTTATTTTTGGTGAAAATAGGGGAGCGAAAGGGAGAGAATTGACAGAGAGCTGAGTGGACAATATATATAGTTTGTAACTATGATTAATAATGAGTTTGTTTTGTTTTTTTCTTTTGTGACATTTGGATTTGGAGTGATTGTTTCTTATCATTTTAAGTTATTTATTCTTCCTTTTCTTGTGTAAATATATTTATTTTTGTTGTTGTGAAGCTAACATCTGGATTGTAATGTGTACAGAATGTATGTACGGAATGTACTTTGCTTATAGGAATGTATCATGTATTAAATTGGGGTGGAAGCCATTATTTTATTTTTGTTTTAGTTTTGGTTTGTTTTGAAAAAAATGCATCATCATTATTGTTTCATTTATTTTTAGGGGCAGTCTTTGTACAGGTTTGTGCTCTGGACACCACGAGTTGCTCCTATTTAATTATGAGTATTTAAATTCGCCTCAGTTTTATCCTGAGTGGAAGGGAATGGTTTGTGCAGCAATACTTTACTCTCTTAAATTTTTACAGGCTCAGACTCCAAAGCCGTACTACAGAGAAACATGTCTATTGTCAACTCACAATGCCAAAATGTGTTCGTAGAGAAGGGGGAAGTTCAGAATGCTTTCGAACATCAGTCTGTTCAATACAAAATGATGTCACACTTTGTCCAGTCTATGGTTCAAGCCCTTACATTTGGTTCAATGAAGATGGTGGAGTGGTTTGGGAGAGTGACCACTGGAAAAGTGTTTGTGTGTATGTATGTGCATGTGTGTGTGTGTGCGTGCGTGCTTGCGTGTCTCAGAGCAGTTTGAGTGGAAGAAAACTCCTGTTCTGTTAAAAAATGAGAGGCTGTATTTTCACAGACCTTGGAGCTGTGCCTTTTTCTATGCAATATTACCAACATATTTGTCTGAGAAAGAATAAAAAAACATCAAGTGATGATCACTGTATTTGCATCAAGGTGTGGACTGTAGAATATCTATGAAAATTGACAGGTGTCTATGAATTTGAAACAGTCTTACTTTTGTAGTTTTATATTATACAATAAACTGTAAAATAAAACTCTTGTCATCTTGTTCCTTTGAGCTAAAGATCCATTATAGGCACACCAGTGAAAATGTCTTCCACTGCCGTCACAATTTGTTCCACTGACCTTTTGATTAAGGTCAAGCCAGTAGTCACGGACCCTCTCTTGTCAGACTCTCACACACATTTGCCATTTTTTCTGTCTCTGTTGTTTGAAACCTTTCTCCATCTTCCTTCCATTTTCCTTCAGGTTCTTTTCTGTCTCTTTCTCTTCTCTCTCTCTGTCTTTCTTTCTCTCTCTCTCTCTTACATCCACACAGACATTTGCCACCCATGACTCATGGCTTGCCGGCTGGTGTCTATTTCCAGCATGGGGGCAGCCGCAGCTGTGCAGGCCAGAGCTGTATTTAGCTCCCCCCTTGTGTCTCCTACATGCTGTTGGTTGGTAGTGTACTGCGGATGGATGGATGGTTGAATGAATCTTGAGGCAGGCAGGGTTTTGGGTGGTGGGGAAGGAGGAGGGGAGCATGGGGGTTAGGGGGCAGAACTGGAGGCATAGTGCCCAGAAACAGACAGAGACAGACAGAGAGAGACTGGCCCAGTTGCTCTGGGTCCCGAGACACAGAGAGGGGGATGGCTTTCCGCTTACGTTAGGCGCCGTGTTTGTTTTGCGAGTGGATGAGTCACACCTCTGGCAATGACTGCAACATGAACGTGTAGAGTGCAATCGCTCACACTTGTTCTGTCAGTCTCTCTCCCTTTCTCTCTCTCACTTCAGTACTCCCCTGTCCCTTCCTTTGATAACCCATTTTAATGGGCCTATATGTATTGCCTGGGTTGTGTTGCTTAATCATTTTAAGTAGTATTTCATTTTAGTCTCTGAACCCCTTTAAGAGGTCATAAGTTTAAAGGGAATGTGAAGTTAACACCAAAATACATCTCTTTGCTCTATGAGGTAGTTTTCCAAAGCTGCACTGAGAAGGCCTAAATGTCTTATCACATAAGCAGTGCCTAGAAATAGTCAATGGCATAAGCAGATGATGTCATTTTGTTTATTTGTCAAAATGCTGTCATTGCAGTCCGTGTCCTTATATACTTCAGTCTTGCTCTAAAGGAAAGAGCCAGAAAACATCCTTTCCAAACAGCAATGCAGTGGGTTACAGGTTTGATTCTTCCTCAGTCCCCATTGTTTCCTCCTGTGTTGAGATGACTGTTTGTATCAGCTGGAGGTCAATGGGAAACCCCACTTCTGACCTCCCCTTTGAACTCACTACACTGTGGTGGAAACACACACATACACACACACATTCATTCATTTCTGTGCTTTCATTGGACACACCTGCTCTTTAGGGTAAAGAGGGTCATGCACTACACTATTTGTGTGTGTGTGTGTGTCTGTGTGTTGTTACTAATGTATGTATTTGTGACCACTACAATTTCAAACAGATTATTGTGTGTGTGTATGTGTGTGTGTGTGTGTGTGTGTGTGTGTGTGTGTGTGTTTGTGTGTAAAGAATAGTGCAGATTGGTTGACTTTACTTCTTTGTGTGAAAAAAAATGTCTCACCAAAGACAAATCTAGAAAGGGCAGCAATCCAAAACCTCACTCAGAAAGCGAAACAAGGCCAAGCAAGCGAGGGGAAGTGTTTCTCATGTACAGGATACCCTCCTAGCCCAAACTGTGAACTCACCAGATTCTACGGAACGTCTGAGGGTGAGCTGCACGAAATTGCTGAGCAGCGGCATTCTTAATTGGATTCTATTCAGTCCACAGAAGGCATAAAGAAGTCTTCATTGTGTTGTTACACAGAGCAAGTAGAGAGAGGAGAGGAGAGGAGAGAAAAACTGAGATAAAGAAAAAGAGAGAGAGATTGCAGCAGACCTGCAGCCAGCCATCCCTCCCGCCCTTCCTCTCTCTTCACTCTCCCTCCCTCTCTCTCTTACCCTCTCCTGTCATGACTGCTTTGTGCGGATATCTGAATGATCCCCTCCCCCCACCCCACCTCCCCATCCCATCCGCTAAGGGAGCAAAGCCACACCTACCCTCCGCCAATCAGAAGCCCGGCACAGCAGACACACAGACACTCACACTCACACACATGCAGGAGCACATGTTTATGTAACACTCGCTCTGGAGCGCTTCTGCCCCCAGTGATGGGAATGCAAATTGCATTAAGTGGAACTGAATGTTCATATCCACATACTCACATAAATACTCTGTCTCCTCTGCCCACAAGACATGCTATTAATGCTCACCGTGCGCCATTGTACAGTCAGATAAATTGAAGTCTGTCTTGGAGAAAAGAAAGTGAATTTGCATGTAATTCTGTGTAAACATTGTGGCTGAGGTATTCCTGCAGTATACATAATGACAATAACTCAAGTTAAATTGGAATTTATCTGATAGGCAGTGGACAACTTAATATAATTAGCACAATCAACATGTCTACACTAACTATAACAACGGTGACCTGATGACTCTAAACCAGGAAGTCACAAATGTCACATGGGAAAGAAGGTTTTCACTCCTTGTAAAATCTGCCTTTTCAGTGACTATGAGTCAAAGGTCTGGTAGTTAATAATTACAGTATTAGGGTTATACCACACCTGTGCAAGAATATACTATGAGACACTGCAGCAACCTTAGGATTTTCTAACTATTACTAAATAGTGTGTGTATGGGCAGAGTGAGACACAGGCAATTACACATATTCAGAGAAGCATGATTGGAACAGTGTGTGTTTATGTTCAACTGCAGGCACATGTGTGTGTTTAATTTCACAGTTTGCACTTGTAATACATACTAAATCAGTTATGTCAAGATAAGCATGCGTGTCAGCCTGTGTCCAAGGTACACAACTGCATGCATGTATGCATTCACACATGTTACTGCATATGTGCTCTACCATACAATTTGCTGTGCAGTGCTGTCTCTGTATCTACGTAAATGTGTGTGTTATTTTATTTAATACAGGCATGGATACATAAGTGCATGCATGCATAAAGAACATTCCAGCATTTGAGTCTGTATGAATGCATGTGTGCTGTCTGTTGTTTGTCTAGTCTGCTGTTCTGCTCTCTCACTCTCTCTTTCTGTCTGTGTGTGTGTGTGTGTGTGTGTTTTAATGTTGAGGGGAAAGGCCCTGAGTATGAGGCCAGAGCAGGAAGTCGGAGACAGACCACACACACACACACACAGCTGTGGCATGGAAGCAGTGGGTGTGAGGAAGTGTGTGGGAGCATAACATTCTCACTTGAAAAACACATGCATGTACACACACACACACACACTCAAACTACTGACTACAGTGAGGGTAAGAGGAGAGGTAAACTGTGAAGAGAATGAGCTTTGCAAAGCAGCACCATTGCTGTGAGAGTGACTGGCCTCTCAAACTAGATGTGTCACAGAGAGAAGGGTGGCCTAATTTTAGTCAGGTCCATTCATGTGCCGCTAACAGAAGAGAAGATAGAAAAAAGGATATGAAAATCTAACTATTTAATTTCTGAAAAAAGGAGATGTATATAGATAAGATAAGATATATAGATAGTAATCCTCTTATCTATATAGTATATAGATAAGAGGCTTAAGTAAGAAGACATAGTTTATTTTGTGGCAAGACCATCTCTTTTCTCCTCCTTTTAGTTTAATTCAAAAAGAATTGCGACCCCATCCCCTGCCACATACTGTCAACTTCATGGGCATTTTCTCTCGGAGAAACAAACGAGGGACCATATTGCCAACTGACCGTTGATGTCGGTTGGAGGGGTCGGACGCTGGCACCGAAGCGGGCTAGTCAAGTGGGGCGGCTGGGTCTGTGTGTGTGTGTGCGTGTGCATGCATAAAAGGGAAGGCCGGCAGACCTGGCGAGTCGAGCCCAGAGAGTGGCTGGTGGCGGCAGGTCCGTCTGTGCAGCTTTCCGCCTGAACAGGTGAGGAGAATAGACCAGTGGGAGAGCAGCGCACTCCAGCTGCAGCATTAACCTAATTACACGCGGCCCTGCTAAATAAACACTTATTAAATTTGCATGCTCAAATACACTTATGACCAGAGCAGGTCATTCACATACACACACACACACACACTCACAGATCTGTACCAGAGATGGAAACTCAAATGGAGGGGAAATGATGGGGCGTCACAAACATAACTTGAACTAAAAATGTTCTCTGTGTGAATGATTGATTTAACAGTCCAAACACAGAAAAAATGGTCTCCTACAGACTTCTTACAGACTGCATGGCCTTCATTAAAAAAACACTTGATGTGATGATATATGTGAGTTATTCCACTGCGCTGACCTTATGACAGTAGATGATAAGAACACGTATTGTGTCTTATTTCTTATTCAAAACAAAGATGTAAATAAGTTTATGTGTCCAATCTAGCATCAACCAAACCAAAACCAAAATTGTATTGTGATAGGGGATGGCAGTTGTAACATACTAAAAAATGAGATTTCATAATGTGTTGCCATTGTTTTCCTGAACAAGGCTGCCTCCTAGTGTAATCCAACCTGTACTGCATTCTACCCCATTTGAAGCCTATGGTCTATTATTTGCAAGTCAAATTGGCTATGTACCCCGAAGACAGCTGTTTTTTTGTAATTACCTTATGTTAATTCTAAGAGCAGTGGTAAGCTCATGCATCAATACATGCAACACAATAAAAGAGAGAGAGAGAAGGAAACAGAGGAATTGAGACCAGGGAAGATAGAGAGAGAGAGAAGGAAACAGAAGAATTGAGACAAGGGAAGATAGAGAGAGAGAGGTGCTCCATGCTACTGCTATGGAGAGGCAGCAGGTGAGCTGTTGAAAACTATGCCTGTGCTATGTTCATGAATATTTGAGTAGGCCAGGCAGGTGTTTTCAGGCAGGCCGTTTTGAGAAGTCGACCACATCACTGTGCAGAGAGCTCCATCTGCCTCATAGGTCACTCAGTTAAGACATAAACTCTATTTATAGACACACTTAACTTCTTTGAAAGTCTTGTTTGTTACATTTCCATTTTGCGATATCTGTAAAACAATATCTTTGGGAGCTTACAGGAGATTAAACCCATTATTTGCGTTTTTTTAATCCAGAGATAGATTTACCATCATAAATCCAGTCATAGTTGTAGTTGTCATAGTTGTTGACACAAGGGGGCGGTCAGTGGCAGGCATGTGGAGTTTTGAGTATGCCTTCCATGCTACAAAATTGCTGGGTACTGAAAGTGCGGGCAGTTTCCGGGCTGTGCTACAATGTTGTTCAGAAGGAAAACTTGGTGACGTAGGCCTACTGTTTTGTATAAATAGCCTACATTAAACCACTACCAGTTAAGTGTAGTTAAGACTTTAAAAGTCTCGAGTAATCATTTAACTCTTTTATACAATTATAATTATGTTTCAGTGTGTCCTTAGGGGAAAATGTTCTTTTAACTCATCAATACTAGGTAACCAGTAACCAAAAATGCTCTATTGACACAACTAGGCCTACATAAAGAAGCTGCTTTAAATATAATCACTGTAAGTAGTCTATTTCATATTATGTGAGCTTAGCAATAAAATGTTTTTCTTATTTATTAATTAAGTTAAAAATTCGCTCCATTCCACTGAGACTTCATGAGAAACTACCGGCTTTGAACAAAGTAACTCCACCTCTCACAGCAGTAGCCTAATTAGGTGAAGGGGCGAAGAAAACCCTGCAGATTAGGTATTTGAGTAGACGCTGGATTAACCCTCTGTCTGTATGTAGCTATAAACCACGTCAGCAGATTTATACCCACCCCGAAAGGAGCGGTTCTTGTATAGTATTGTGTGAAATGCCACTTGCTACCATTCTGTAGTTCCCTGTTGAACGTGGACACCTTGCGATACTGCCTGAGTCACCGCGCGACGCCGACAGATTCCAAGGCTGGACTGCCGCTCTGTTGATAAGCATCCGATGGTATTCAGTACAAGATGGCGGTGTCTGGCATGGAAAAGGACGGAATAGTGAGTATCAAATAACACCATAACGGCATCACTTCACGAGACTATGCATTGTTTTGGTGTTCCATTTATTGTGTTGTCTAGATTGCCTATGTGGCCCGCTTTAAGGATTAAGATGTTTGTGGTGGAATATACCCTAATCACAGGAAACCACCATCCATGTCTTCCGTGCAGACTGGCTGTGACTCTTAGTACCTTCAGAATTGTGAAGTGGGATTTGGGCTCTTTTTTCAATCAAATGCATAAATGCGTCCAAGTTGTAACCCACGAGCAGAAATCAATATTGTAGGCTACTGTAATGTGTATCCGAGTCAGATTATATTTCACACGATGCCCATAGTAGCACTGATGGTAAACTGGGGTATACCCGTGCACTCCTAAGTCTCTTCTGAGCACGGTAGATGCTATGACAGACTTAAGGTGTGCTCATTTCTAATGTCACACAAAGCCATGGTGGTCCTTTTTATAAATGGAATCCACATATTGCATGCTTAGCTGGTGGAGGCTACTGACCTATAGGCTACCAATCATTCCCTCTCAATCATTCACTAACCTTGTGCTTAAATCCGCACCCGTTTCTTTTCTTTTTTTTTCTTTCTTTTTTTTTTTTTTTTTGGAAAATGAAGAATACCGAAGATGATCATCTTGATGATTCTTTCGGAAATGCCGGATTGATTTCTCCGGACAAGGAAGATATCTCACGCCTTTTGGTAGATTTGAGATTAATTTAGAAATTCATCTCTATTTCCCACAGTAACTCGATTTAAGATAAAAGCGCTAACATGCTTTTTAACATACTGTGCATGTCCTAGACGGTTCCTTTCAACGGTCGGATCAAAGGTGGGATGAGACCGGGCAAGAAGATCATAGTGATGGGCATCGTAGATCCCGAGCCTGACAGGTGAGTTCTTATCTATTAGCCAGTTTGTGCTTGTGATGACCGAGAGTAGGCCCATAGCCCACGCCCAATGGTACTTACGGTTCTCTTGTTTGTTTTAGTATTGTAAATCTACTCGTGGATGTACGGTTTAAAGCGCAGCTGATAATGACAAGAGCTTCTTAGCATTCCTAGATTGCTCACACCTTCTTGCCAAGAAGTAGTATTAGAATAGCACTGGCTAGTCGTTAGACCATAAGCTAAGAAGAGCGGGGAAGACGTGGATGTTTTTTAAGAAAAATGGCTTTTCTGTTCACTGGGCGTATGCGTACCATGGGAGAGCTTAATCTGATGGTATAATCACTGTAACCTACTCCGCCAGAATGTCATTGCCATATGGTTATATACCCACATAAACCATAGGATTATTTCATCCTATGTAATCCTTATGTCGTGGTTGTTTTTATCCTATTATAAATATTTGGGTGTGAGTGTATAATTCATCCTCATCATCCTGTTGACTAGCCTAAACATTTGCCACTTAAAACTGAATTCCCAACAGACGAAACTAAGGGCCTTTCATCTTTGCATACCTAAAATTCCATACTGCTTGCAGCACAACCTCTCACACAGGCCACTTTGGCCACGTACTTTAAAGACATGTTTGTGTAAATATTATCTGTCATCAAAAACGAATTTGTCTGGCAGCCCAAAAAAATATGTTTGCTACCACTCCCTAACTGCAACTCTCTTTTGTGCTACACACCCTCTGTACCTGTGATTTATTCTAGTAACAGATATGCTGTTGCTTTGTTAGGGCACTGAGCCTATTGATTTGCCAGTGTTATGTGTGTCTGTCTGATTCCTGTTCTAGCTTTGATGTGAGCCTGACTTGTGGGCCCATGGGGGACAAGGGTGACCAGGACCCAAAGACGGACGTGGCTCTCAAGTTGAGTGCTCGATTCACTGACCGCCAGTTCCTACGCAAAGCTCGTGTGTCCGGCAAGTGGAGTGAAGAAGAGGCGGCCATCCCTTACTTTCCCTTCATCCAAGACCAGCCCTTCAGGGTAGGCCTCCAGCCCTCTTGCTACCTTACAACTGGCCTCACAAGTACACCCACCCATGAACACTCTTTCGCTTGTATACACACACACACACACACGTGCAAATGCATACACGTAAACACACACACACACACATACACGTGCACACGCACAGACACACACATGCGCACACATACACACGATCACCCTCTCTATTTTATGATCAACCACAACACCCTTTAAAAGCATATAGAGGTTGCCTCTGGGTGTCATTTACAGTTCCCTATACATTCAATTGGAGTGATCCAAAACTTGCTGTTAAAATGTTTACTAACATTTGTTAATGAGAGAATGCATTGATTGCATGCTGCAGGACATGGGTGTCCTTTCTCTCTCTTTTTTGCGGTGAAGTTGGGGGAAGGGAGGGCCGTGCATCCTCACAGTACTCCAGTGCACTGAATGGAAAACCCTGCTGTTACACCTAAGCAGTGAAAAGGTGCCTAAAATGCCCAGCCCCAACAGTAGTCCCTTGGTCCAGCTACCAGACTCATTTCCATCACAAGTCAATCTTAATTGAGATCTTGTGTGATAGGCTGCCTTTGGAAGGCAGTCCAGGCAAGTATTTACAGTCGACTGCGTTGGTTCAAGTTTTTTTGTCCCCATTACATGCTGTTTGGCTTCATGGGTTGTGACTTATTTTAGAATTTACTGGCTGCTGCTGGCTGCTCACTGATAAAGGAAGCTCAGAGATAACGAGGGGCCCCATTGTTAGTGGATGAGGCACACAGGATTGAAGAAAACAGGTCACTCCAGTTCTAGATCAGTCTGGAGCTGTTCCCAAATAAGCACTGATGATAAGCAGCCATGCAAAATTTAAAGCAAAGATCTCCCTCCGTTTTTTTTTTTTTTTTTTGGGATAGGATGACCACAGCTTGCTCAGCGATACTTTCAGCACTCTGCTAATTTCTGTGCTAATGTACTCTATCTCTGTCCATGTTTGTCCTCTGCCTCCCTTTCTGTACCTTTTATAAGCCTTCTTCTTTTTTCCATGAATTACTGATCATCTCTTCCGTTTGGTCTCGTCCAGATTGAGATCCACTGCGAGCACCAACGGTTCCGGATATTCGTGGATGGCCACCAGCTCTTTGACTTTTATCACAAAGTGAAGTCTTTGCTATCCATTGACATGATCAGGATAGACGGAAGCCTACAGATCACCAAGCTGGGCTGAGGCCAGTCAGCCCTCGAGCGGGCTGTGTCGGATGGACCTCTTTCAGGTGACTGTGTCTCACCTGTCCACCCCCACCCCCCCACACACACCTGATCCACACCCTGTACTGCTACAGGAGTTTAGGGTTCTTCCCTGCTCAATCCTGAGCTCACCAAGGCATCACCTTGCTCTACTCATGGCTTGTTTCTTGCTATCTGGTTCTCTCTCTCTCTCTCTCCCCCCTCCCTCTCCCTCTCTCTCCAAGGCCCTCAGAAGGGGTCCATTTGTCAGTGAATGGTTGCAATGCTCAGCTTAGTGTGTTGTTTATTCAGCAACGCTTTGCGGTTCTGCTCTACATTTTTCTGTTCTGATTTTTTGTTTTGTTTATTTGTTTTTGTCAGGGATGTCACAATATAATACAATATGCACTCATAGGTCAGCAGAGAAAAGCTATAGGATGGTCTGCTGCATATTTGCTGCTTCAAGACTTAAGTGCAAAATTGTGAGTATTACTAGTGTTAACCTTCAATGGGAAAGAAGTACTAGTTAAAGCACTCAGGAAATAACCTTAGGTGTATTTATTCATTCAAAGGCATATTTTATAATCAGTTAAAGATTTATCGTAAATACCTAGAAATCAATTATCTTCAGCATTCTTGTACAGTAACAATATTACTGTATCTCTTCTAGTCTAATTAAGTATAGTGCTTTTTATTAATACTTGTATTTCAGACCTGGTGAATGAAATACAAGGATATATTGCAGTGTCTTTACAATGTAGCATCATTTTGATAGATGATCTAGATGTTATTAACATTTCTTTTGCATAGCTCTACTCCCAAGGCTCTGTTCATTGCAACCATTCATTAAGGAGATTTAGATCATGCACTGACATACTGTAGAATGTAACGTACAGAGTCGTGTTGAAGCCCTTAAAAGAAGTAATGAAGGATTTGACAAGGCCCAGAGCTGATTTTAATCAGTCAACACTTCTGCTTTGCCAAATGTCCAAGCTTTTTGCAAAGTTTGGAATTTCAGCATTCAAATCATGCAAAATTCTCAGTGATGTGGCTGTACTATACAGTTTAGCCTTGATTTTGATCAAGGGATTTTGGGATTTGATTCAGGCTTTAATTAGATTTATGAAGTAGTTGAAAATAAATGTGAACACAGACACGGACCAATTATAGAAAGTGTAGGGACTTCCTCTCAAAGTTTACAGTAGTGTAAGATTTCTGTGATTGTGGTAGTGATGAAAACAGGGCTGATTAGCTTAGTTTAGTTTTTCATGAATGTACAGCAACGTACTTTTGATTCTCTTCAAAGTATGAGTATATGGTGAGTGCAAAACCTTTTACAAAATAGGCCTCTCGTCTCATGGTTTCTTCCCTAGATGTCAAATATTTTAACAACTTATTTTATTTCATGCTCATGCGCAATGTTGTGCTGCCATTTTGGGCAACCCTTATCAAGTTTGCCAGGGTTGTGTTTCCTTTGCACAGCGTTTTTCCCCCGCTCATCCAGCGTGCTAGATGTGACGGTCCCTTTTGTTTTTCTTTTTTTTTTTCCTTTTGCAGCCGTCACGAAAGTCTCCTCTGGAAGTTTATTCACTTTGAGGCTGTCTGTGTGCTATGTCAGCAACTTTCTTCACGTAGAGTTTGATCATGATTGTTACATTTGCAAAACAAAAGGCACTTCACAGTAGTACAGGAGGGGGTAGCACCGCTAGGCAGCCTGTGAGGATTCTGTCACTGCTTGTGTTAGGCATCTCTGTAGATGTCCTAGACTAAGATTTGCTCATCAGACCCATGGCAACTGAGTAATCATCTGCATTTGTGTAGGGCTGAAACATGACACTTAGCCCTCATGCTAGCTCTGCAGCCATCAGTATTCTTTTGCTCTCTGCATTGCCACTGCACATCTATATCAAGTTTAAAATACCTCTTGAGAGCAGTGAAAGGCTCTGAATAAAGCCATGTTACTGAGTTTGTATTCTTGTTTGTGTGGCGAGCCCTCTCTGGGTGGCTTGGCTGAGAGGTCCGACTTTCCTTTGGAACTTCACAGAACTTCTCTAGAGCTTGTCTCTGAGCCACTGGTGATGTGAATGTGTGGGTGGAAATGCCGAGTTCATTGTGAGTCAGTCTCTCCGTCTGTCATGGCCCGATCCCAGTGTCCGTGTGCCTGCATGATCTGAGGCTTGGCCTCTTGCTGCTGTGGAGACTGGATGCAAGAGGGGTGTCCTGGAGAGAGAATATGGTACAGAGATGTTATTGTGTGCTCTGCTGAAGTTGTCCATTGTGCAGCTCACTGCTGTCATTGTCAGACACCGCTTTGGTTTTGACCCGCTCCTCCCACGGGCCGACTCTGCAGTCGGGTTTGTTTACTATTGAAGTGTTTTGAGTCATAGATGAGCCATCAGAATTTTTTCCAGATGGGGATTTTGGCGTTTTCCATTGTTTCCATGGTTTCCTAGCAGATGTTTGATCACAAATAACACTGTGAGGTGGACCACGTATGCAGAGTTCACAGTGTGCTTACAGTGTTATAAAATCAGCTTAATCCTTTAAAAAATAATTTCGACATTTGTTCCAAATTTCTTTTTTTGCATTCAACAGTCATCAAGCAATAAAAAATCACATCACATGCTAATGCTCTGATTTACTGGAACAGATTATCTGACAGTCTTCCCAAGTTGAAGCAACTGGCAGTGGTCATTTGCATAGTGAGCGTTCCTTTTGGATGGAGACCCAGAAGCCCGATGAAAATTCAGGGCAAGAGGAAATCACATGTCCAGTCTTGGCAGTGTAATTCTAAAATGCTATTTTCACTGCTCTGCTCTCAATATGATATTGGCTATGCCGCACCGGTGCTCTCATTGTTCTGTGAATAAGCTGAGCGGAGACGCCTCTTTGGGTTCATTTTGAATGTGAATCAATGTGCCCCCCTCCTTTCTTCATCTCACCCACCTACTTACCCACCCACCCAGTGCAGTGCTGCTCAACAGAAGAAACAGGCACACTTGGGAGATGCTTGGCAGATCAAACGAAAGGAAGGAAAGCCCTGGATTAAAGTCTGTTTTTTTTTCTCAACGGGGCCAGATGTGTTACTGTCAAGTTAAATTGGTACATTTGTTTTTTTGAGTGTACAAGAAATCCAGAAGCTCGTGTTGGGTGAATGATGGATGCAATGCTTCCATTATCAGCATTATCTGTTTTTCTAGTTGATGCTTGTCAGTGATTGCTCAGTTAAGTTTGATCTGTTCACTGTTACTTACTTAACTCTTAAATGAAGGAAGTATTGCTTTGCATTGTCTCAGATGTTGTTCTTGGATTCAAACCAGCTTTGATCACTGGGAGAAAGCTAAAAATAAAGCTTGTATTTACCCTCAAAACAAATTTCCAGTAGCTTCTCCATTTGGAAAACCTTTTGTCATAAACCAGTTTGAGCTGAATGTCTTTGCTCATGATTGTAACTAATTGTTACTATGCCTTTGGACTTTGGATGTAAATATTTTGAACAGGGTGAGATAAAGTCTGTTTTTACATGTTGAAACAACAGCATAAGTGCTGTAGAGGGATAATTGATTGTTTAAGCGATATATCCAAGTACCTATCTGTCCTCATGTAGTTAGCTTATTTTTAGTAGTATGTTTTAGCATGTTTTTTTTGACTTTCCATTGCTCTATACTAATAATAATCAACTGAAGTGAGGGACAGTGCAAGTATAGTCTTAGTCCTTATTTTGTACATGAGCAGAGTAAAAGCAATGTATCATTGGGGTAGCCTAATGCCTAGAACTAGTTTGTGCTGTTGTGTAAATGTAATGTGAGGTTATCCGATCATGGTTTATTTGAAAGCATTTTAGTAGAAAGGGCTGCAAAGTAGAAATGGATTCCCCAGCATTTTGATGCCTGCTTTTCCATTCCAAAATGTGCCTGTTGAGATATGGCATACAGAATGAATTTAGAACCCAAGAGAGTGTGTGAGTTGATTTGAATACTTGATTCTAACCAAATTTCTGTTTCACCAATTGACTTACGAATTCAAAGCACTTTTAAACCACACAGAGGCTTAGAACACAGAACACAGAGCTGATGAATCATGTGTGATTTGAAAGCAAGCACCTTTTATAAATCTAGTATAGTGACACAAAGCAGCCAATATAAATGACACAATAAAATGGTTCAACACTATGTACTGTATGTGTGAGGACTCTTCTTTCAGTTTGCCAAATGGTCTGGTAAGTGGTAAATATACTTCTCTGAAAAAAGGCAGTTATTGCAATGCACAGCTGGTAACGTTCAGATTATTTACTTTCTATGCAGCATAGTGGAGAGAGCATTCTGTTCAGTTGGCGTTACACAGATCATTTCACCAGTTGTAACACTAAATGTTGTGTGTTGATTCATTTTGCAGATCAATAAAAAATAAAGTAGTTCTGCTTAATGTCTCATTTTTGGAATGATTAGTCTACCCTGAGACTCAGTGGTGTGTGTCTACATGTAGTGGGACACTTGACCAAAATCCACTGTTTTGATAGTCTTCATTTATGGATGTCTTGTCCATTTCCGTTAGTACTATACTTTATCATACCAGACCAATGTGTTGAGTTGCCTCCGGCCGGAAATTTGCAGGAAGTAAGGGAACATGTTATGTTTTCTGAAGAGGCCTGTAAGAAGTGGATTCTGGAGTGTTTAAACATTGCCTGTAGCGCCCTCTATGTTTCGCTGATGAGTAATGCAGACATATTTTTTTTCCTTTTTTCAGAGGGTTCAGATGAGTTCAAACATCAATGGATTAAATCAGCAAATGTTGGCCTGGATTTTATAGACAGATGTTTTTCTTATTACAAGATCAAATGAAGAATTTATTTATTAGGTCAGCATTCGGTCGTCATCATTTGAACAAGTTCAATTATATTTTTCAATATTTTTTTGCTCCATGTTAATAGAAACTGAACATGACTAAAAAAAATGCTTTTTATGGATGCATTCCTGTGGGACTAGCAGCCTAGAAGCATGGCACTCCACAAGGTTTCTATTCATTGTTCATTGAGGTTATGATGGTGTAAAAAACACTATTCTATTTCTATTTCTAACCCTTTGCCATGTCTATGATGAACAGTTTTACCTCTACGAGCCAAGGAATTTTCAACATGCTGGCATACTATTAGCATCAACGCAATGTGTCTACTTCAGAGATCCTGGCATCTGTAAAGCAATGACCTCTTAATCCAATGACCTGTGAACAAATATAAGATACCTGCAGTATAATGCATGACTACTCAGCAAGACCCTCACTACACCAATGTCAATATTGTGGCAGTATTGTAGCTGTGGAACTGAGCAGACCTAAGGAGGTAATAAATGCACCCCTTAATTGAAATGTCTGTGTTGTTTATGTGAAGGGGGTGTTGACACAGACTTAAAGCTCCCAATTTCCTTATAAGCTATAGCTATCATCATTTCAAGGCTGTGAAAGAGCTTCCTACCTCAAGCTGTCAGACTGTTGAACAACAAAACATGACATGTTTTACTCACACTGAACTGAAATGCACGCCTGCACTTTTTCTATGCTGCTAAATGCTAACTCCACCTCACCATGAACCTAGCTTAACAGAAAGTACTCTTTTACTAGTCTGTTTATGCAGTAAGTAGTAAGAAGGAACTGAACTTTATGTATATCTACTATGTGTGTGCACTAAATGTAGCCTAAATGTGCACTAAATTTAGCCTGTCTTAAATATCTTTTAATATCTTAAATGTAGCACCACTTAAATCCATGGTGAAACGTTATTTCGTCTTACTATGTAAGACTACAGTGTATACGGCTGAAATGACAATAAAACCGATTTGCTCCAAATACATGAACTCATGTGATTTAACATTTACAAGCTGATGAAAAGGCTTCACTTCAGTGAAACGATGGTAAAAATCCAACCTTGGCAGTCTTATTTGCATATGCTTTGCAGAACAGCACCTCATTGCAAGAAAGTGAGTTTTGTCATCATGTCAAAGGGGAGAGAAAAAAGTGCCGAAAATAATTGGTATTCTGGTATTTTCTTCTTTCCTGTCATCTCCCCTTAGACCCAAGTAGGTCAGTCATTGCTTGGAAGGCAATCCTCTCACAACAAAAACCAGCAACAACCTATCGACACCACTACAATCCAGAAACAGACAGAAATAAATAGCCAATGTAGCTGTCTAGCAATCTTCCCTTACAATGACCGAACCTATTTTAAATGTTGGGGAACGTTGTTACAAGAGTTACAGGTGCCCCATCACGAGAGACGTTTCAACGTTTTCAGTAAACAGTTTTCATTTCCGGATATGACGTTGTTGGAGACTGCCCCCTTTTCACTCTTCAGTTGACAAGAACCCTTGCATGCTGGGAAGGCAACAGTTCAGAGAGCTCGGAAAGGATCGGTAGAAGCATCAGCCGGGCTATTTTAGCCTTCTTCACCAAGGGCAGTTGCCAAGGATTAGCGAAATTGCGCTTGTCTAATTTTTTGCCATCGGTAAGATGCCGCTGGCGTTTGGGCCATGGACCACATCGCTGGGCTAAAACAGGTAATTTCTTGCCAGCGAATTGCTAGCTAACGTTAGTGTTTCAACATTGAAGATCTTCCCTGGCAACAGCTTACCTAGAGGTGCCAAAGAAATATGCAAGATGTGATGTGGACTTGTCAAAGAAATATGCAAGATGTGATGTGGTACCTGTCATTTTATTTAACTTGGGGAAGTCAAAGCTATCGGCGTTGGATAGGGAAATAATATTTGTAACAGTGTTCTGCCAGGTCAGTAGCCTAACATTTGGTTACGGAAGCCACTCAAGTCGGCGTTAGAATAGCTTCAGAGTTGTGTTAGCACTCCTGAAGCTCAGGACTTTGTTTCTTGGAAGCAGGCTTGGAGTTGTTCACAGCCATGTTTGTTTAAACTACTTGCTTCATCATTTTAACCTATCATAGAGGGTTTTTTGGGAAACTATGCCAATTAACAGTCGGAGGTTGGCCTTTCACTTTAATAATGTTTATCTAATTGTTAATATCTTACAAACATGAAGCCATCGAACGTCATCCTACCCAGCCTCATAACAAGCTTCTTGCGCCTGGCACGATGTGATTATTTAATCTTGATGCTTATCGAGGCTAATTATAACGGCTAATTATAACTTTGTCCTGTCTACATATTTCTGAAAAAAGTTTGCAAGTGTCAGATACAAGTTGACTGACTCACTAGTTGCTTTTAAAGAAGATAGAACAGAAGTGCAGATATTTTACCTTTTCCCAGAATGATGAATACAGAACAGGCGCAAAGTTGCTGCTGCTACTGGACTCCATTTAAACCAGCTAGACCCTTTTGTACACCGTCCATCCACATGTCCGTGCAGGAGCCCAAAGCCTATTCTGGCCTGTTTGTGAAGTCTCAGTACATAAGTCAGTCTCTGGTACATGCAACTGATACTCCCTGGGTAGAGGTCAGATTACAACTGTCTCTGCTGTGCTGTTTATCAGGGACACTTTGTTGTGGCCATCTGATTATTTACTCTTTGCCAGCCAGCTTTTCAGAAGGTGGCTCTTCACAATGACCTCTCTGTTGACTGTTTGGCCTCAGTCTTTACATAAGGGTGGCCCTGGTGTGAGCTTATTACACAAACTGAAGACTGTGTGTGTGTGTGTGTGTGTGTAGGCAGGCAGGCAGGCAGGCGAGGTAGAAGCAGTTTGACTAAACACAATGGCACC
This sequence comes from Tenualosa thibaudeaui, assembly GCA_027481765.1. Taxonomy (NCBI): domain Eukaryota; kingdom Metazoa; phylum Chordata; class Actinopteri; order Clupeiformes; family Clupeidae; genus Tenualosa; species Tenualosa thibaudeaui. Next base: position 1,966,098 of record JAIFZK010000012.1, read on the forward strand.
AGGATAGGATGCCCGGCTCAGTTTCACAGATCTGAAGACAGTCACGTCATGTCACAAGGTCTGTGGCTGGCCTCTCTTTCCATCTCCGGAGCTGGAAATGCTTCGATGAAAGAAAGACAGAGACATCGAGGTGTGAGGGGTGCTGGAGTGTGTGTGAGTGTGTGAGAGACTCTGTGTGTTCCACTGCTTTTTTCACCATCGCTGGACATCAGTTGCCAGTGTCAAGTGTCTTTATGATTACTGTGTTGCTTTTTACAGTTCCCCTGAGAGTGAAGTTCCTCTGTCCTAGGTCAGCAGTTATTGACTCGCTCGGAGGGAAAGCCTCGGCTGTAACATTTCAGCAGAGTCGGGTTTTTATCTCATGCCCCTCTGTAGCTGAGCTCAGATAGGGACGTGTGAGGAAGAGTGCTGGCTGTCGGAATAGGAGAATGGGAGAATTAAAAGGCGAATGAAAAGTGAAGAGAGAAACCTCAGCTGAGAGCATGTTACTGAGGTGGAAAGTGACATTTGTGGGAGGAAGTGGGTCAGTAAAAAAAAAAGATGAAACAAAAATTTACCCTGTAGCCTGTCCCAAACTCTGCCCGAGAGGCACCCAGGTGTAAGAACCACTTTTCCTCCTCCTGACCACCTGAGCTCTAATCTCCCCATTATCTCTGTTCTCCTTAATAGAAAACTTGTCCTCATGATGCCCTTCAGCCACTACTGCCTACCACTGCCTAACCAGCCATGTGCAAAGCCTTTTTGACATAGTTCGATTGTTCTCTAACACGGCATAATCAGCCATGTGCACTGTATTTTTAGCACCAAGTGCTAAAGTGGTCTAAAAATTGAATTTAGGCTAGCGCATACCGACCGTCTAAAGACACTACTCGAAAAATTGTTCCAGTCAGATTGTAAAAATGAAATCGCAGCCCACATGCTTTTGTTGTTCTGTTTAGTTTAACCACTGTGATCACATAGCCGTGCACCTTTGCCAGTGACTAACCACATCCTGAATGTCCTTGGCTTTTACAAGACTAGGCTAGTGGTGACAGCAAAATGATTCCTCAAATTAATTAAGTTAAAGGAGAAATTTGTTGTGAATTCAGTGAACTCAAGGGCACTGAATGCTGTCTGTAGGAAAAAGAACCATAAATTTGATGCAACATAGACCGAATAACAAACCAATAACTAATGTTAACTGAATGGGTGTAACAATATGAAATTAAGTTGAAAGTAAGTTGTGCTCCATTCACTTAGTGTTGTTGCTGGTTCACTACTCAGTCTTTGTCGTATAAACTTTTCTCCTTTTTCCTACTGATAGCACTTGGTGAACTTGAACAACAGAGGTGTGGATTCACTCTCACTGGATTTCTCCCACAGTTATTTCATAAATGTAACAGATTGGTTTGCAGATGTGTTTTTGTTCTGACAGTCTAACCACATATCTTTGCAGGAAGTGTTGCGCTTGTGGAGAGGCTCTCCTAGCAGTGTTGGTCTCTATCACTGTGGAGTTTGTAAAGGCTCGTGCTCAGAGGATGCACTGAGAATGTTGTGGTTTTGATCCTGTGACTGGCTTTCTGAGGGGATGGATGGGGGAGGATGACCTTGGTCTTCACCTCTGGCTTAGTGGCTTGGCCCAATCGCGGGAAGGGGAAGGGGAACAGGGCTGGCTGGAATGAGATGAGATGGGTTGGGCAGCACTGGGGTGATGATGTGTTTACGGGCCTGGGTATGGGGAGAGCAGAAAAAAAGCATTTAGCTCCGTGCTTTTCAGCCTGTGCACATTTTGCAAATGACTTAACTCAGTCGCTACAACGAGCAACTGGCCTTATGGCGTGTAAGTGACAGACTTAAGTCATTTGTATAATTAACAACTGACTTAAAAACCATGCAGCTTAGTGCTTTTTTTGGACTTAAGCACATTGGAGAATTCCCCCATAGTGTTTTATTGTGATTTGTATTTCAGTATAGTGTGCAGTGGGATGGGTGCTTTTGCCACAGGTCTGGGGTGTATGTTCCTCCCACAACACAGTCGCTCCAGCTCACAGCTCCCCCTCATGACAAAGTGGACTTTGAAACATAACTGTATGCCTGTCATGCATCAGAAGCAGAGTTCACTTATTGCCACCAAACACATGATGTGAGAAGCATTGTGATCACAGAATCAGTGACTCCCAGGCTGCCATGGCTGAGAGATTAAACCATTTTATAATTAAAATCGCAAATTAAATAATTGGAATGAGCAATTCACAATAGTTGCAGTTCGTTTTTCATCTTAAACTCTGATTATTAATTATTCAGGACTACTAATTACTAATCAAGATTACTATTTCAGTTGTGTTAAAATGATGATGGAGGACAATTAACTGAAAATTGACTTTCAAAAATTATATCACAAATGAAATCCCAATTACAATACCAGCCCAAAAATGCAGTTGGATACTTCCTTGAGTTATTCCACCCTAACCAGGTCAAAGTCAGCTCACCTCTCTGTGGTGAGAATATTTAAGAGTGAAGTGCCTGTGATCTGATAGTGTTGACCAATATCACCATCAGTGTATTTGAGGCACTGGTTGATGAGTGCTAGTGAGACTTCCTGTTTTGCTGGATTGCAGTGTCATGCTGATTGGTCACCAGATGTACTTCTGCTCTGGGTCATGTGATTTGACTACCATATTACGGTTTTGCATTTGCTCAACAAAGAAAAGGAGGAATATAACTAAAATGTAGAAAATATGTGGGTTATCAATGTTTCTTGATGAAAATACACCAAACTTACTCAAACTTCATGCACTGACAGCGACTAATGAAAATGTCAAAGTGGACATGAAAAGGCAGTGATTTTATACTGAGTAAGCAGGCCAAATGTTACAATAGTGTCTTGAAAAATTGTAGAGGAGTTGAATGAAGTTCCTTGACACTTTGACTAATTACTCCTCAATTACTACTCAACTGTCGAGATGATTCATCCTGTGAAACTAGTTATGGCTGATACTGATGGCTTTTTCCTCTCTCTACCCTCTTGTTTCCCAGGTGTCTGTGCATGAGGCCCCCAGGTGTGGCTAGGGGACCATGGAGCCTGACGTCATGCGCCTTTACTCCTCCTCGCCTCCACCGCTGGACGAGGGGGCAGAGGAGGAGGATGACGAGTTTGGGGAGTTCGGGGGCTTTGGCGGAGCCATAGCTTCCAGCTTCAGCTTATCTGAGCTTGACACGCCCCCTACGGCGTTCAACCAGTCGCAGGCCTCCGACACGGCTCCTCCCGAGCTCCCCTTGTGGGGCCTGTCAGCCCCTGGTCCCAGTAAGATCTCAGCAGCGAGCGGAACTTCGATCTCCGATCCGCTCAAGCTGCCAGCAGGCACGGCCCAAGATAAAGTGGACCAGGACCCCACAGGATCAGGGGTGAGTGGGTCAAGGACTGAGGCTTGCAGCTTCTACATGAACGGAGACATGACATCCCCAGAGCCTCTACCAAATGGCTTCCCACAGACAGATGCACAGGATGCCTCAGAAGACACCACCACCTCTGCCTTGAGCTCTAGCTCTCCTTGCGTGCACCATGGGTCAGAGGACACTGACCACATTGACACTAGCCAGCACAAAGCCACCTCAGAAGCAGGGACCAGCTTAGCCAACGGCTTCACCAAACACCACAGGCACATGAAGCAGGAACACACTAGTGATGCGTCCGCTACAGTGGCCCCAGTGGGACAAGAGGCATCCTCTTTGGAGGAAGACTCGACGCCCAGGGACCAGGGGATGTCGGAAGAAACACAAGGCGCAGTGGACTCAGGATTTCACCCAGAAGCCTCTCAGACTGACATACAGACACAGACTCAGTCAGTGGTTGGTGGGAGAACCCCCAGCCCCAGTTGCAACAGTCAGGAAGGGGAAGTTCTTCCGGAGGATCAGGACCTTGCAACAGCAGAAGAGGAGCTCCCGACCTCCTCAGGCCCAACAAGGACCTCTGCAAGCGACGATTTTGCCTCCTTCTGTGAGGTTGTGTCCCCAGGTGATCTGGATGAGTTTGGGGACTTTGGCGACTTTAGTAGCATGGCTCCAAACACTATTGTTGAGGGGCCACCTCCGTCCGGCGCCCCTGAAGATGACGGCTTTGGCAACTTCGGGGAGTCTGGTACACACTCCACTCAGGGCCTCACCGTCTTCAGTCAGACTGAGTCTGGCACAGAAGCGGGAGGCTTCACCAGCTTCCCCACCCATTTCCCCGCCAGCTCCAACGCTCCATCTGAGGCCAACACGGGGCAAACGGCCACCCACCAAGCCCAAGAGGACACAGGGGCCGATGAGGAGAAGGCTTCAACGGAAGAGTCCACCCAAGGGGAACAGTTTAGGGACCTCTCTGTCAGTGACAGCTTTGCAGACTTCCAGTCAGTGTGTGTGGGTGGTGGTGTTGGGGCAGATGCTGGGGAGGAGTGGGCAGCCTTTGGGGGGCTGCCAGTGGAAGACCAGGGGGGTGCGGATGGGGGTGGAGGTGGAGGTGGGGATGGGGATGGGGATGGTTGGGCTGCATTTGGCAAGGACCAGACCAACACCAGTGGCCCATCTGAGGTGGAGGAGTCCCAATGTAAGGACGGGGCAGCAGTCAAGGCCCCCACCTTTGGCAGTCCGCACACCAGCAGGAGGGACAGTCTGACGGTAGGTGGGGTTTGTGTGCTGGCTTTCTATGGTCAGGTGTTACCTCTGACTTTTAATTTGATATAAACATTTAGAATAATGTATCCTATATGTTGCCCACTGTACTAAACTGTACATATAGTTTTTCTGCATTCCCTGATGTTCCTGAACAAAAAATCTATTTCTAATCACTAATTCTAACTAATCATACACTGATTTCTAATTAAGAAATGGCCTGCCAGTACCTTAGTTCTCATAGGTGTGATGGTTTTGATGGAGGTGATAATAATGATCTGAGGTGGTGTTGCAGGTGGTGTTTATTACAACTGCAGTGCTGCTCATGCAGAATTTATTAAATCAACTCTGTAATTTCATTAATGCATAATAATGAAGGTCATCGTAATATAATTTTTTCCTGATTATTGCAATATCGTCTCGTCTTGTGTGTGTGTGTGTGTGTGTGTGTGTGTGTGTGTGTGTGTGTGTGTGTGTGTGTGTGTGTGTGTGTGTGTGTGTGTGTGTGTGTGTGTGTGTGTGTTTTCGGATGAACTTGGAAGAAGTGCTTTGTAAACAGGCCCTGTCTCTACAAATGTCAAAGCGGTGGTATACAGGACACAGTTATGCCATGACAGCCCTGTCCTCAAACTAGGCGAACACACACACACACACACACACAGGGTGTCTGCATATCCCCATTCTCCCTTGAGGTCAATCATAGGCACCCACACACTTAACCCTCTCTCACACAAACACTCTCTCTCTTGCTCTCTCTCACACACACACACACACACACACATCCTCACCCTTCAGTCATCCTCCTGTGCTGTCTGTGCTCATTAGGGCCTGTCTGTGAGTGATAATGGCAGCAGCATCCCTGCTGAGGCCTGCAGCAGTGCAGAGGAGAGGAGAGGAGAGGAGAGCTTATCAGCACTACAGCTGGCCAAATGAGCAATGGGGCGTGTGGGGGACTGCTTCATTTTTAAACAACTCTCAAGGATGGAGAAGAAAGCACGCACGCGCACACACACACACACACACACACACACACACACACACACACACACACACACACACACACACACACACACACACACACACGTACACACATACACCCCATCACCACCATCTCTCTGACTGTTAGGCAGGATTGATGAAAACTAGTTTGTAAGTGTGATAGTTGTCACCATCATTAGGCATTGTACAATGTTTATACACTTTTAGTGATCAGACTGGATAGCTGTAGCATTCATGTTTATATGGCCTGTTTAAACTTGCGTTTGATGATTGTACGAATTCCAACAATGGAAAAAATGTGAACGACCCAGTTTCAGAGTCTCTCCCTCTCCTACTCACTCCTACACATACTAAGCAGAAACATCCTTACCATCATGTAAGCTGTGTTTCGTACATGGTCAGCATCTCTGTTGCTCTGGCAAAAACCGTCTAACATAAGACTAACATTTTCTTTTTTTAACCAGTCCCTTTCTGAAAGAGTGCACACAGCACTGCTTGATGCAGCACTCAATGGAGCATGCTAAAACTCCATTAAGATACTGGGAGTGTGTGTGTATGTGCATGTGTGTGTGTGTCATTTGAAGATGTACCATCTAAATCTGATTTTGAGGAAGCTCCACTTGTCTTCATCATAACCTTTATTTAACTGAAATTGCAGGGAACTTATTCTAATTAAGTGTGTAGCAGCCATGCTATTTTAACTGACATCACTTCATGACTGCAGTGCCCTCTTGTGGCCAGACACCACTGCTAAAACTCAAGTCTGCAGGCCACTAAGCTGTGTGAGTAGAAGAGGATCATCCATTTTTCAGTTAAAAGGCACCTATCCCGTATCAGTACTTTCTCCTGGTGTTGAAGTATTTATAATACTTCTGGCCCTGCTGTATGGGTCCGTCAAGCAGACGTAAATGGAACCGTAGCACCATTGAACTCGACAGGAGGTTGGCCTGCTGCCAGCCTAATGCTTTCCCTGCCCAGTAGAGCATGACCAGATTCAGATCTTCCCAGGCCCTTATGTTGGGCCTGGTAGGGGCAATAACAATGAGACTCTGTATGTTTTTACTGTCAAAGCACCCCATGTCAAAGATTCTGTAGAACATGGTGATGAGCCATCTCTGACCATGACATGAAACATCAGTTGTACTGTGTGTTATTTCCTTTTAGTTTTCAACTATGCGTGTTCATAATACTTTGCTCACGTTTGATCGCTTGATATGGAGCCTTCTTGTAGTTAGACTGTCCTGATTTGGTAAGCATGAAAGCAGTTTCCTGCTTTTCTGAGCCACTGCAGAACTTATGGTGAAAGTAAGTTTTATATTAAGTGTGTTGTATTAAGTCTAATTTTACATCTTTTTTTCACCAGCCCAGTCCTCAAGAAGCTAGAGTTTTTGATTGTGTGTGTGTGTGTGTGTGTTTGTCTCAGTGTCAGTCAGTCAGTCAGAGAGAAGAGAGTATGTGTGTGTGTGTCAGTCAGTCAATCAAAGAGTTTGTGTTTGTGTGAAATGCATAAGAGTGCCTCCTCTCCACTCAGTCTCTTTCCTCTCATCCATCTCTTCTCTCTCTCTCTCTCTCTCTCTTTCTCTCTCTCTCTCTCTCTCTCTCTCTCTCTCTCTCTCTCTCTCTCTCTCTCTCTCTCTCTCTCTCTCTCTCTCTCTCTCTCTCTCTCTCTCTCTCTCTCTCTCTCTCTCTCTCTCTCTCTCTCTCTTCCTCTCTTCCTCTCTCAGGCATCTCTCAGCTCCAAACTCCAGAGGCTGTTCCAGGCTAGTTTCCACCCCGTGGAGGCTCCTCAGGTCGGGGAGGAGATTCCATCACTCAAGGCCTTGCTTGAGCCCCAGGAGCCTGCCAGACAGGAACAGAGCAACCAGCCCCTTTCCTCAGCTCAAAGGTGAGCTGTGCATCTCCCGTAGCCTAGAAATCTAGGCGCACCCTAGCAGTAGCAAATGGTTTTGCTCAGCAGGTACGTCTAGCCATGCACCATTGGGACCTTAGCTTTTCATAAAATTGGGTTATTCACCATGCACCACGCATGCATCTTCCTAGCCTGGCAACCCCATCATCTTACCATAGCATAGGCGCTGAAACAAAGCCAAATAGCTCCAGGTTAGATGGTGAATAACATTCGTAAAAAGGTCTCCTGGTCCTTTAAGTGAAGCTGTATGTGGATATCAGCCTTCCATACATTAATCATTCTCTTACAAATGAAAAGCAGACAGCGAACCAGTGTCCACCTGCACTTCCTGTTGCACTGTATTTTCACAGATTGCTAAAATAATCATGTAAAGGTTACAGATTAAGGATGCCTTTTGACAGTTATTTAGAAATAACTTGCACAGATGGTGTACAAAGTGTGTGATGAAAATCAATTGAAAACATGGTGAAAGACTCACAGATGGTGTTTTGTGTGCAGAATAAAAATATGTGCATTAGTTTACAATAGTCTGTTATGTGTTATGCAAGCCATGAGGTTGGATTACGCTGTTGTTACAGTGTGAAATTTCCATATTGTTTATCACACTCACTGCTCAGGAGGTGTGCTCGTAGCTGGGTGTCCATTCAGTTTGTTAATGCACGTTTAAATTATGCGATTAACAAATCCTTGGTTGGAAACACCTGAGAATTAGTTTCCTAAGCGAATAGCTTATGAATTCAATTTGCCTGAGGGGGTGGAGCAACTCTTGATGCGAATAAGGCATAATGTGATTAAAATTGATGGAAACATAAAATAAATAAAATTAAAAAACAGATATAATTCGCGTATATTCACATTTAGCACTTTTCTATCCATAGACGTCATGGCAGCAACAGCGGGTCACTTGATTAGCCCAGTGTTCATTATTTGTTTGCATTATAAAGTTGATGGAAACACAGGCAGACGTGCATGTCCTTGAGCTGAATTTTTGTCAATGCGAATATAAAATGCAAATAAGTTGAACTGAAACCTAGCTACTGAGATTTTATGATATAAGAGTTGAAACAGTAGTCAGAGATTTAGGAGGAGTACAAAAGGAAAGATTTCTTCAATTTTACAGACTGAGGTTAGGATGATTGGGGGGGGGGGGGGGGGGGGGTTTGGTATACATTTTTTTTTTTTAATCAGAACAGTGAATAAACAAACCAATAGTAGGGTACAGACAGAAGTGCAACAAAACAGAAAAATGTAGTGGAATAAGTTGGATGGAAACCCAATAAGTGTGTGTGAGAGCAGTCTTGGTCTGGAGAAGGGGAGTTTGGGGGTCAGTGAGGACCAAACACTTGCTTAGCATTAGCTTTAGCTGAAGCAGCAGTGCTGCACTGAGGGCTCCCAAAGGGGTGGAGGGCACGGCTCATTGCCCTGATGAAGGGCTGATATTCTGGCTGTGTTTCCCCCCAGTCACGCAGGGCTAAGCCAGGGCACGCAGGGCTGTGAGGGTGGGGGTTGGGGAATCCTCTGTTGTCTGAGGCCGTGGAAATATGAGGACAAATACTATGGGAGAGGGTGAGGGCGAGGGGTGGAGAAAGACTGTTGTCCATGGCTTGTCCATGATGTACAACTATCATGCTTTATGTATTTTTCTACTCTTAGTATTCAGCTTAGTGCTGTCATCAATCTGAAAACATTTTTAAATTGCAATTCCCACAAGACTATTGAAGACTATTTAAAATTTAAAAATGACTCAGGCTTGACTATTTCCAAATCTGGTGGGGTTAGGATTTTCCAGAATTGCATTCCAGAGCTTTGTTACCCACAAACTCTCTCTCTCTCTCGCTTGCTCGCTCTCGCACACACTTGCACTTGCACACAAATACATACACACTCTCAGTGGTTTGAGAGGATATGCAGGGCCACAGCTTTGCTGCAAAGAACACATGATGGTGCACTCTGTGGACCCCAAAAGAACAGCATACGTAGAAGCATGCAAATCTAAGCACCTCATTCATTTCATCCAGCTACATTTCTTTGACTGGAGCAGCATTAAAGTTTTGCCAGCGTGCAGAATTGTGTTGCTATGTTATGCTCTTGGTTTGTCTTTGCTCATAGAATACCTCAAGTGGGCTTAAAAGTGCAGAGCTCTTCCCTGTCCTCATCCGTAGTGTTCAATCTCACTTAAACCTCCCCCTCCCTGACTCAGAGCACACTGACAGTCTGTCGTCTCTGCTGGTTTCCTAGGGAACCGCAGGACATGTGGCGGCACCTGCAGGACATCCACAGCGCCTTGGGCCTCAAGTTCTTATGGGGCGGTTCCCATAGCAACAGGCAGATGCTCCGCTGTCTTGCCATGGACACCAGAAACATAGTGGGTCTTGCTGTCTCTCCTCTTCTCCGTCTGTCTGCTTGTCTTGTCTTTCTACCTTTTCAGCTTTTTCTGTGTGTGTGTGTGTGTGTGTGTGTGTGTGTGTGTTGGTCTTATCATTGTATTACTGCTGTATTTAACCCTTTATAGTTGGAGATTGACATACAGTAAATAGATAGTGACGAGCTCTTGAAGTCAAAGTGTATCTGTACATCCATTTCAAATAGCTGGTCTCTAATCATTGAAGTGAACTGAACACAGACTGTGTATGCTGTCCTAGGTGTTTGCTGGTCAGAAGAAAAAGCCAGTACTTGTGCCCGCTTATGCTGCCAGTTTGGTGAGTAATTCTGGGGTGCATTTGCTAGGAACTTTGTTTGTTGCAATGTAATTGCCCATTGCCAACCAACTAAGTTGATAACTTGTATAGCAACTGTGGTTTTATGGTCTATGGACCAGACACTCCTGGTCACCTGCTGCCCTCACTGCTTCTGAAAGAGAGGCTTTCGGTAACACATTACTTGAAGGTGTAAGAATTTTACAAGAGTTAATGACACTTTTTTTTTTATGTTCATGGCTGTTGTTATTAAGTGTCATCCGTTTTTTGTAATGTAAAGTTGACACTGTTTTGGATGCAGACATGACAAAAACCATACATTTAATGAACTGTCATAAACATTAATGAAGTGTCATTAGTTTTTATGGTACATGTCATGTCATGTTTATTAGAGGCTTATGTCACTCTTATATAGGCACGTAGTAGAGTGTTACCGAGAGGTCCTCCAGTCAGATGTAGTTGTATTTCTGTCCGTATGGCCACCGTCTAATCCAGTTTTGATGGATGGTTATCTTTTAATGCTATATCCTATCCATTCATCCCATGCTATGTCTGGAGGATGTCATCTGTGTTCTCTCTCTCTCTCTCTTTGTAAATCTCTATCTGAGTGATTAATTAATCTATCTGTTCTTCCTCTATCAGGGAATGCTAGAGCCCACCAAAGATCCAGCAAAAGCCTCCTCAGCTGCTGGGCCAGTGGCTGCCTCAGAACAAGCACCTCCTGGAGCTCCAGACACAGGCGCCCCATCCAAACCCACGCAGGTAGGCCCAGACCCATACCCAGCATGCCGCACAGGTTAGAGTTGCAGGATCATTGAACTTTGAAGAAGGCTTCGAAGGACAGTTGTTGTCCTATGAGGCCATGGCAGCAAACAGCTCTCTTAAAACAAATCGGAAGCTATGAAATGAAGATGGTCTTTAATGCCAAGGAAGAACTCTAGCGTTGTTCAGTGTCTTACAGAGTTCACTGATTTTCTGAAGCCGTCTACATACAACCAACTCCCAACGTCAGTGCGGAACACTTTCGAACTTGACCATTTTGTTTGCCCCCGCGCACTGCCAGTGCACAGCACTCAGCAAACATAGTAGCCTGTGGAAACATCAATGGATTTTCTTAAATGGCTCTGACAAAATAGACCTACATTGTAATTGACAGGAGCCGGCGGCAGAGGTCGCCACTGGTGTGCGGGGTTGTATTTAAAATAATGGAATAGATTGTCGGGAGCACAGTGCTCTGCACTTTGTCAGAGCCGGCGTGCAGAGAGTGTGTGGATTACGGGAACATTGATCTCTGAACAAGCCTTGATGGACACTCATTGTCTTTTGAGGCTATAGGAGTCTTTTACAAAAGTCTTTTACAAATGTCAAGTTCAGTGCATACCAGACATGATGCAAAATTTTAATGCGAAAAAAGCGGGAGAAATGCACACCAAAAGTTTGTCCCTGATGTGGATAGGCTCGCATGTATTTTATCACCTGCGTAATTCAATTAATGCAAAAATGCTTTTTATACTGGTATAACCAGTCTACAATGAAATACAAAGTATCAGTGTTCAATCACAGTAGGGTGATTGAAATCAGCTCTAAATCACATCATGGTTTAGAATGAACAATCATATAATTTATGGATATCTGATGCCAGCCTTTTAGTATGCCCACCTGCTGAGGTTGTAATGTCACGCATGCAATAGAATTAGTACTCTGAACCTTAAACAAACCACTATTCGATTCACATTACTAGAGATCATATAGCAGTTGCATGTTCAGCTTAATTAGCTCCTTGTTAAAATGTAATTAATCCCACCTGATCAGTTTTTACCTGATTAATTTAGTCTTAACAGCCCTCTTGTGCATACTAATTTTCTACTCAGCTGTCAGTTTGATTAACATTCATGTTTATTTTTTGCGGAAACGCCTATTTAATTACCCTTGTTTTACACTTTCACCTGCCTGTTTTGTTGTTTTTTTATTCTTCTTCTTCTGTGTCCACAGGAGGCGCTGGCAAGCGTTCAGCCTGACTGGAGCAGCAGTGGCCTTAAACCCCCAGTGGATGGTACGTCTCTGCGCCGAGGCTCCTCCTGTAGGGCTGGAGCTAAGACAAGCCGCCACACCCGACAGAGCTCCTACTCCTGATGCACTTTTTTCCTGTTTCTCCTCCTCCTCCTCCCCGACCCCTCTCCTTTCCCTCTGCATCACTACCTCTCAAATTTCTCTGATATCTCTCTCTCTCTCTCTCTCTCTCTCACACACACACACACACACACACACACACACACACACACACACACACACACACACACACACACACACACTATCTATCTATCTATCTATCTATCTATCTATCTGTCTATCTGTCTGTCTGTCTGTCTGTCTCCTTGCTCTCCCTCTCCTGCTGGCATTTACTCTACTTCTTGTTTCTCTCTTTTAAAATCCCCTCCTCTATGCAGAGCCTTCAGGCTGTCAGTCTTTTTTTTTTCCTGCGTCTCCTATGTCTTTGGCTGCCACTGTGAAAACTGTTGGTTCTCCTCTCCTCTCTATCTCTCCTTTTTTCCCACCCAGTTCTTTCCTCCATGCCTGTCTGTTTCTGCTGCCCTGTAATGATCTATTTTTAATCAGTGGACTGCTCTGGCAGCAGAGCAAGGCTCAGAGGCACGCTACCTCACCGGCCGTTCGTGCCCAGTTGCACAAAGCAGAGAGGTGGTCTCTCCAACACGTGCTGATGATCTGCAGAACGTCAGATTACAATCACCAGTGCAGATTACATTACAATGCCCTATCCAGATGATTCCGAACTGAAATCCCTGACTGCATTGGATATATTTTTGTTATCCCTTCACAAGGCTGTCCTACATTACAGCTTGTGTTCTTTGTTAACTGTACCCATGCTATACTATGCGAGTTAGCCAGCTAGTCAGGTCACCCGATAGTAGGCCTGAAGAGCTGGTTAGCCGCTGTGACCCTGGATCTTTGGCTGCCCTGTCTGTTGAGAGTGTCTTGTTAGTGGTGGTATGAAGACTATTGTACAACAGAGCTGGGTAGCTGCGCTTGTTTACACACTCTGAAAGTCAGTGCACTAGCAAGTCATGCTGGGAGAAAGCCATATAAGGTGATTTAGGGGCGGGTCTAAACTGTGAGTTTCTATCTTCTGTTTCTCTCTTTCTCTCTCTCTCTCTCTCTCTCTCTCCCCTTTCCTTCAGTATTTCTCCTATGCCCTCTATTTGCTGTTTCATTGCACTTCTGTCTGTACCCTTCTATTGGTTTGTTAATTTATTGTTCTGATTAAACAAGAACAATGTCTACCAAAAACTGCCTAGAGCTGTCACTGTGTGAAGTAGCTGTGGATTTTCATGGTTCATCCTAACCTCTGTAAAATTAAAGAAATCTTTCCTTCTGTACTCCTCCTAAATCTCTGACTACTGCTTCAACTCATATATCATCAAATCTCAGTAGCTGGGTTTCCATTTAACTTTTTCGCATTTCATGAATATGCACGTCTGCATGCGTTTCCATCAACTGTGTAATGCGAATGAAAAATTAACATTAGACTAATCAAGTGACGTGTTCCGATCAGCTGTGGGATCAACGTCTATGGACAGAAACGCGGTAAATCTGAATATATGCAAATTAAACCGTTTCCGACTTAAACCACATTATGTCTTATTCGCATTAAGAGTTAATCCACCTCCCTTGAGCAAATTAAATTTATATTCTATTATTAGGGAGCTGATGTGAATTTGAAGGTGTTTCCAACCAAGGATTTCTCATTCACATAACTTACATGCACATCAACTAGTTGGATGGAAACCCAGCTAGTCTCACTTTTGACACTACTTTTATAGTGGTAGAGCAACCTCTTTGTAAACTTTGTTTATAGACCTCTTGCCCTTTTTCCAATGCTCCATTCCTTTTGCTCTGCAGCGCGTGCTTTCCATGGCCTCCTAACTATATACAGACTTCTCTGTCTAGTGTCCTCTTCCTCTCCTGTCTGTCGCTAATAGTGTCATATGTGTTGACTCAGTGCCTCCTTTCCTCTGCACGCCTCTCCTGGTGGACACACGCTAACCCTGTATGCTAACCCCATGTGCTGTGCTGTGCCGTGCGTGTGTGTATGTCTGTGTGGATGCGCTACACACACAGGCTCTGCTCAGCCCCAGCCCCAGCCTCAGCCTCAGTCTCTCCCTACGCTTGAGCTCAACCTTGATTTCTTTGGGCCGGTGGAGGAAAGTAGCTCAGGCAGCAGCACACCTCCAGCAGGTCAGCACATGTGCTCAAAAAACGCGCATGCATGCAAGCATACACAAACACACCCTTACACACACACAAACACAACAATGCCTAGAAACATATGAGCACTCTTTCCTCTAATCAAGCCTCTCCGCTATGCAGAGAAAGCCATTCTCTTGGTCTCAAACTCTTAGTCAGATAGCTATGTGCCACTGTTTCCCCAAGCTTTTGTTTCAGCCATAATACCATTAGCATTCTGCATCCCAGTGATGCATTCCTGAGCTCAGACAAGAAGTGACTATGGACTAAATGAGGTGAATAAATAAATGAATGAGTGGATGAAACATCACCTCAGTGAATTGGACAGATTACTTTATCCCACCAGTAGACTGAAGTCAACCTGACACAGACTATTGGTTGTATATGACTTGTTCCCACTGAGCAGGCCTCAGGCCTCCAGACTTGAACTATGCACTAAAACTCAACTAAAAACCCCAACAGGCTAGTCCTAATCTCCAGTCATTCCTGAATCACTGTAAAATTCCACCAGGCTAAACCTGTTGTGCAACTGTGTTTGGACAATCCCTGTGAGCATAAGTCTCCTAGAATATCAATATGACTTCTCTCTGCATGCTTCAGGCTGTCACAATTTAAAAAGGCAAAATAAAACCCAAGGCAGAAAATGGCTGCTTTTTATTCAACACTGCCAAGGGGGTAACATGTAAACATGTCCAAGTAAAACTTCTCCCTCAAACTGTGTGCATTTGTTAGTTCTACTTTTGACACATCAAACAACAAATTATTTAGGTTTGCATGAGTTGTGTTTGCTGTGCTGCAGTGTACTAAATATTTGTTAAAATCAAATCAACTAATTTCAGAGTGTTTCAAATGTGGTGTTTTCACTCAGTCCCTCAACTATAAACTTATTTACTATTATCCACACCAACCCAGACCTGTTCATATAGTTGTAAGGGGTTCTGAACTTGCTCCCAAATGCACATTTCCTTCTTTGCGAGCACTCTGGGTCTCTTTGGGTTGCTTTCTTGGCTTCTTCTCAGCATTCTCGTCATGTTTAGTAAGTATCTCTGCTTTTCTTTCCATCCTTCATTTCAGAGCAAAATCTGCTCAAAAAAAAACTGTGTTTTTGTTGTCTCATCTTTTTGGTGGCTCTGTCCTTCATACATGCGTGCACATGCACGTTGTCAGTGTGTTTCTTGTGATATGCTATTTTGTTAAGTGTCAAGTGTCTCTACTCATCACCCTTTCTCTGTGGAATCAGGTGTGGATCCAGAGTTGTATGAACTGACCACAGTTCCATTGGAGTCCAGCAATGCTAGAAAACATGTTGCAGATGCCTTCACCCGTCTGATGTCTACTATAGAGCAAAATAGCACATCCACCAGGTCAGAAAACACACACACACTGAAAAGTACTCACTGGTGCACACACACTCACTGGTGCTCACTGTGTGCTGTGTTTGTGTGTCACTAATTCATGGATGGGTTCATGCAGAGACTGACTTTCTCTAACGGGATCAAAAGAGTATATATACATGTTAGCGCACACATATTTGCCATTAACTAACTGCTTAGTAACATGCAAGTTGATAACAAACTAGCCATTTGTTACTCATTACAAATAACTTATCAATAACTTGTTCTGCTTGACCTTATTCTACCCATAGTAAATCATTAACAAATAATTTCTCCAATATAAACTCCTAATGTTTATCCGTAAAAGTTAAATTAGTTTTTGTATATGAATTATGACATTAATATGCTTTGGTTAGTATAGGGCTTATAAGACGATAGTAAAACAGGAGCAGCTATTCTCTTCTGATAATACTCGGAAAGCTTGTCTATTCATATGAACAGACAAGACTGTTCTTGTTATACTACCAAAGCAAAGCATAATGAAATCATAATTCATATATAACAGCTAACTAACTGAGTAACTTACTTACGTAATTACTTAGTAACAGTAAACAGGAGGTAATACTGGAGAAATACTTAGTTAATGGTCTACTGTGAGTGGAATAAGGTCATGCAAAATAGGGTATTAATAAGTGATTTGTAATGACTAACAAATGCCTAATATGTGAATAATATGCATTTTAACATGCAGCTATAGTTAATGGTGAATATGTGTGTGCCAATATAAAGTCAGAGAGGGTCAGTATTCAATGATCTTTGATAAAGTCCTACCTAACTAACTTACACTTTCTGTTTAAGAAAATGTTTTTGTGTGTTGGTTACATTGATCAGGCAATCTCACGGTTGCCTTGATGTACATGGTAAAGTAGATTGAATTAGTTATCAGTATTATTTTGGTTATATGTCCTCGTAAATGTTGTGACAACACAGTACTCATACAGCTAATGCACTTACAGAACATTTTGTATGAAGACAATTACGTTACATAATATTTACACTGCATAATTTACATTACTACTTGACGACCCACAAATATCAATGACTACGTTTACATACACTTGTAAGATCGGCTATGGGATCGGGATGTTGCGTATCCTGGTTTTGCATTTGCGTATGTGCACAGCTTTTCCCAAATTCAGTATCTCAAATAACCCAATATCCCGGTTTTTGATATGCTAGGTGGAGTACTTTGAAAGAAACCGGAATGCTGTAGCATGTAAACACTTTGTCCTGATTTCTGACAGTTGCAAAGAAAGATTCTAGAGTGCAACGTGCGAGATGGAATGCTCATAAGCACTGAGACAATCAAGCCACACTTATTGGAATCCTCAATGAGAACACTGCAAAAATCCCAAATTTTATTTATTTAAACTGGGATAAGTCTCATACACTGAAGTACATGTAAACGTAGTCATTGTATTTCATGTTCCTTGTTTATCTCACCTCTACTGAGAAAATCATCTTTTACGAGCAGTCTCAAAAGAGTTTAGATATTAATCAGTCCACTAGGTGCCGCTGTATGTGATGTAACTTTTGCAAGCATCATATACTTGCTATTACCCATGGTAATAAATGAAAGATTGTGTACACATCTTTGCTGTCTGGTCTTTTAAGGTCATGCCAATGTGAAATTTATGGTCACTTGAGATTTAAGGTCACTGTTGTAAAATAAGTCAATTATTTATATATAAACCTATAACCTGGTTGGTGCATGAAGTAGTGTGTGCTCTTTGCCATTCTGTGTCTGAAATTGATAGATTTGGTTTCAGCTGTTGATTGGACAAGTGTAATCTTTTTTTTTTTAAGTAATAGAGAATTATATCACTGGTCAAAGTGAAAGACCTTGGTCACCTGTTAAGTGGACTATGGTGGCATGATTCCTCTTTTGCATAGTAAAACCTTATCTTATCTATGTCTGTCCCATGCAGTGATGGCACAGACAGGTTATTTCTGAGAGGTAGTGTTGACAGGAATGCATCACTGGGAGTAATGACTGATGTTACTTGAAAAAGGGCAATGAGTTTGTGTGTCTGGGTCTGTTCTCACAAATGCAAGAATTCATGTGCTCTGTGAAAATGATGGATGTCTGTTTTTTCTGCTTTTCTTCTCTTTGTGTGTGTGTGTGTGTGTGTGTGGTGAGTAGGAAGCCCGTAAGGGATGAGAATCTGAGTGAAGAAGCGGCACGTGTGCTGAGTGGCCTCCCTGACTTGTCCTTCATGCGGGCCAAAGTGCTCATGTTCCCCAGCATCCTGGTTCCACAGCCCCCAGAGTCATCTTCATGACCGCCCAGACTGTCTCTCACTCAGAGACCTTTTTAGGACACCTGCTGATTATGTCTTTCTAGGTTTCTTGTTTTTCTTTGTTTCCTTTTTCATCTCCTTGTTTTGATTTTAGTATTTTATCCTTTGTTTCTCTTCTGCTGTGTTGGCTTTGTCATCATCAAATGTGTATTTATTGTTAATATGGCCATTTTTTTCAGCAGTCATTCATGTAATAGATATCTAGTGAGGATCAATATCCCAATATAACCAGTTTTGAAGGCCTTTTTAGTTATTGTTTATGTAACACATACAATCATTCATTCAGAACAGACTGTACACAGAGAAATCCAAACCTTGTGAACTGAGGGTCCCATATTCCCCAGAGATATCCAGGATATCATTACTTTATTTCTGGCCATGTTTCTTTTATCCTTTTAGAGTTTCTATTTATTTGAAAGGCTATCATCATTCCAAATCTCTTGCTTTGTGGGAAAAACATCTTCATATTCTTCAATATAACTTCATCCAAAGCATTGAAACATGTTATCAAACAATTGTATATCAGTATAGAACATTCCTAATTATTTTTCACATTTTGTGTTGGATTCTCATTTATCTTTTTTGGCATGCCTTGGCCATCCATCCATCCATCCATATATGTAAAGAAGGGAAAACAGATCAATATTTTCCTCTTTTTTCTGTTTTGTATACACTTGTGTTTTTTCATCTTTGTTTCTGATACCCTGTACATTTACTTCTCCCTAGTCATACCACTGGATGTTTTAAGAGGGATATTGCACAATAATACAATGGATGAAATGGATGTGAAAGTTCGCTGGTGCTTTAGACCACCCATTGTGCATTCAACTCCTGTACAGAGAAATAAATGAAAGTAAGAAAGAAAGCAGAGGAAAAAAACCTGGGAAGTTCCTATGGAAAATTGCCCTATACTTGAAAAACCTATGAGGTTTCATGACATGTCTGTGCTCTTTTTCCAGACCCAGTGTGTGAGACTTTATTTTAGTATTTAACATATTAAAGCCTTAAAAGAGACAGTTGCTGTTGAATGTTCTGATGGTGTTAACTTAATGACAAGTTGAATATGTCAGCAGTGAATTGAAAAGACAATGTTGATCATAAAGGGAGTAATATCACGTGATCTGACAATGATGCTGCCACGACTGGGCCTTTTTTAGAGGTACATGTTTCTTCTTTTGTTCTTACTCATCCTGTTTGTAAATGGTGCAATTTGAAATTTGGATCACTGTATGTTTTCCTCAAAAAGTCTTTTTGGTCAGTAGAGTCCTCCCAAATCCCACTTCCCTGTCTTCCCCATTCTCTCTCTCTCTTCTCTTTCTCTCAATTTGAAACTTCTCTATTATTTCTGTAAGGCCCTGGATACAGGCCTGTAGGTCATAGTGAGATGGGCTTTGTTGTGCAAATAACCTTAAATAACTTAAGTCTGTCTGCACAGTTGGGAGTTGTGCAAGTGAAAGACTTTATATACTTTGCCCTTTATTTCTAAGTGGTAAAGGTTGGATGCAGTCAAAAATTAACAAATTGCCTCTTTACATACTAAACAGGTTTGTGTTAAACTTCCTTCAATTAATTCTTCAGTTATTTCAACTGTGCAAATGTAACAGAAAACTGTCAAGCTCCACATTTCCAGTACCTAGACCAGATTTAGATCAAACATCAAATCTGTCAAGTCCATTTTCCTTTATCAAGAATTTTTGACTTGTTGATCCACTTGAGTTGACTTAATGCTGTATTGAGCAGAATCGTCAACATGTACTTATTGCGTTCGAAAAAGTTTTCTATTAAGTTATCTTTGGTTAGACTTAAGAAATGTGAACTCCATTTCATTTATGAACATACAGTATATGCGCAAGTACGTGCTTTCATTCACGCGTACTAATAAATGACATCACTTCGCTGCCCTGCTTTATTGGTTTAACAATTGGTTTAACAATTCAATCGACATGTGGATGCAATAGTTATTCTCAGTGAGGAAACTGAAAATTGGTTGCCCATAACAAAATCGTGTCGCTTGTTGAAAAACTGCGAAGTTAAATGGACTGATGCTGATTTTTGGTGCAAAGTCTCCGAGTGATGGCACCGAATGTGTTAAAGAGCGCGCATCTGCGCGAAGGATGCGGTGCCTACAGCCGCTCTGCATCGATCTCCAGTCCGGGTACCATGGCCGGGGATGGCACTGATGAAGAGGCACTCAATTCACCCCACGAAAGCACAGCGATGCAGGAGAGGGTAAACCAATGTCCTGGTCTTTATGCACATTACCTGACCATTTGATGGAATGCTTTATTTCGTGCTATTTAACTGTCATGATTTGCTGAGAGCGTAGCTAGGTAAAAGCTGCCCGTCTTGGGTAATCTGTTGTAACATTACAGTCGAGCCTATAATCGAAAGTGTGTATTCCAGCTGTCCTAATCCTCGATTTAAATCACATTCGTGTTGACTTGACGGGCAGGGAGAGATTATATTCTGGGATGGGATTGGACAGACACCAATGACGCATTGCTTTTGAAAAAGAGAAATGGTGTCGCTGAGATCTGGAGGCCGGTCCTGTATTCATAAGCGCTGCGCATCTCGCTGCGGCTTCCATGCTTGAAGGCGGCCACAGAAGCTGTGTCTGTTGTCCCCTTAAGAAAATAATATTGGTGGATTTAGCACTGGCTTGGGCAGCTGGACTGTTCTAAAAGCCATTTTTAATCACCGTGACTTCTTTGAGGAGCGCATCGAGTTCACCGGTAAGACTAGAGACGTATTTCCCTTTTACTGTCAGCAGGTGAGTCATTGCTATTGGTTGTGTATAGAGTGTAGACTATCATGCTCTTTTCATAACGCTACTACCATATCGTTAGGCTAGGATTATATGTGGACATGTTAAAACATGCAGCTGCTTTAGAAACGTGGAAAGATTGGCCAGTTCATATATGTTTTTTATGTTGTGTATTTTTCACCATTGTCGGTGATAAACGTTTTTACAAATCTGTCTCCAGAGAAGTATGATCTTTTGAATGCTTGCTGGCCTGATAGTTCTTCTAAAGTTATTGCTTTGGTCATATCGACATTCCTTTGGGCATATAATCCATTTAAACTAAAGTGGCAGTGTTTTCTGTTAAGAGTAGTATAGGCTATTTAATCTTAAATATCTCTTACAAGCATAGGAGGTTTCCTGGCAAAAATTGTAATACTGTCAAAATGTTACATTTACTATACAAATTCAGAATACCAACTTTTTTGTTGGCAAGGCAATAATCCTTGAACTCCGCAACACCTCTCGTGAAAGCCCCGAGGGTACAAGATCCTGTGGCCCATATTGTAGTCCAATTCACTATATCATCTTAACTTTAATCCTTTTGAAATTAAAGATTCAAGATTAAGTAATGTACTTTCAAAGGAATCTGGGAAAGCCTGGCAGAAGAGCAGGATTAAAGATTATGGTCCATATGACCTAAATAGCCTAAGCAACGTGCTGAAACTTGTGGCGCGCCATACCAGAAATCTTACAGGACTTAACGTAGTAACAGAAATGTATTTAATTTATTTCCATCTTCATCAATCAGACGTTAAAAGGTCTGCCAGTTAGTCCTACTGTGTACAGTCAAAGAGGCGCAGGTGACCTTAGAACGCTGCCCGAGCACTTGTCTCTTTCTCTCCCCCTTTCTCAACCCTTATATTTATCTTTCTCTCTCCCGTTGCCCTTGCAGCATACAGGCGGAAACATGAGGAGCGATCTTGAGGCCCCCGCGTCTCCGGGAATAGAGGGTGCCGCCATCAGGTGTAGGGATGTGTGTCGCTCGTATGGCAAACTGAAAGTTCTGAGCAGTCTCAACCTAACTGTGCCGCAAGGACAGATGTGAGTGAAGCATTTGTGTTTGTGTAGACTGCACTGTGTTTGGTTCACTGCAGTGTTGTGAAGTGTTTGGAGTGGTGGTGGGTTCTTATAAGAAGTATGAGAAATGTCAATGCATTTGTTAAAAATAGTTATAGCACATGACAGTTCATGAAAAGCCTGCTTGACACATGGGTTCATTTATCTGATACTCCTCTGATAGCATCTTAAGCATGAAGTTGCCTAAACATTTGACACAGATTTATCTCTGCATCTTCTGCTCTATTCATCACACTATGTAAACTACATGCCCTTTTCAGAGAGTGTGTGTATATATATAAATGTGCTGATAAATTCTTATAGTTTTATGGACGATTCCCGCTTTGCAAAGTTCCATAAAGTAACATGAAACTATCTTCATTCACATTATACATTCTTTATTCATGAAGAATGCTTCCTTAAAATAACAGGAAATGTTCTTTAACATGTTGTAGCTTTCGAAAGAATTATCCTCGTTATTTTAAGGAAATGTTCATTAAATAGGGAAATTCTCTGTAAAACCCCTCTTCTCAGAAAATGACTGGTTTTACAGCTGTTTATTGTTGTTGTTATACAGTGTAGTGGCCATCTATTCAATAAGTTAGTGTTGATTACCCAGTGCTCTAGCTATGATCAATACTGATAGTCTGTCAATCGGTCAGTCAGACATTGTAGCCCTCACTGTCTTCTGTCTATCAATACCCCTCTACCTCACTCCACTGATCCCAGACCTGTTGAGCCCAGACACCTCTGTCATATTTTTGAACTGTCGTCTGTCTGCCATCTTCCACAGTTTAAGACCTGCTTGTTTTTCCCTGACCACATTCCAGGCCCATTCCTTTGTCTCTTATATGGCGATACTGAGCATGACCTCAGATCACAGTGTTTGAGGTTTTTGCTGTAGATGGAAAGGCTGTTGTGTGGAACAGCCAGTGTGGCATTTCTTTCAAAAATGTTGAAAAAAGGGTTTCTGAGTTTATCTTAGTGTAAATGTATACAGAGACATATCTGGAATATCTGTGCTCTAAGAGACAGATTAGTTCATTGTGTGTTCTAATGTGTGTGTGTTATCGTTCTGCCTGTTATGATGGCTTATCCAAGCGTGACTGTATCTTTAGTTAATACAAGTGCTATCTGTAACTCCCCTATTTGTTTACACGTCATTGATCATAAAAGGGAAAACAAATATGTGCTGTGAAGCAATTTGTTAGTTTCTACTGATGTGGATCACTAAGCTATCTTGTGGTATATGTATGATATCTAATGAAGCGGTTTCCATGGTTCCAAAACAGTTATGGCCTCCTGGGACCCAGTGGTTGTGGGAAGACCACCCTGCTGAAATGCATTGTGGGAACCCTCAAGATCTCCCGGGGCCACATCACGGTGCTAGGGAAGCCCCCGTCATTCCCTGGCCACGAGGTCCCAGGGAGGATGGTTGGCTACATGCCCCAGGTGAGTCAAGTCCAGCTGCCTCAAACATAGGATTCATCCTCGCTTACAGTGCAGCACCAGAACAGCTGTCCCACACTGTAATCAGATGGGTGCTGAATGACATTACTAATCTAATCAGATTACCATCGAGCGCTGTTCAAGAAGGAAGCCAAAAAGCTATTCACACTAGAGGAAGTTTGTAATGCGATATCTTATCCCTTTTGGGTACTTATCAGTATTGGTGCAGCTGAGGATAGGGGGTCCAGCACAAAGGCACGAATAGAATCTGTTGCAGTCAGTTCAGTCAGGTCAACTGAGCTAATGATAACATATGATGCTGATACACAGCTCCAATAGAACATAATAGAAATTCGATTACCTCAACATTTGCCAGTATGAAGTTTGCATGACGGTGTTATTGCAGCTTTTTGTCTTCTTGATTGGCTTCAGGACATTGCCTTGTACAGTGAATTCACCATCAGTGATACCTTATGGTTCTTTGGCCGGATACACGGGCTCACCTCTGAGGAGACTCAGGCCAGAATGGACTTCCTCATCGATTTCCTGGATCTGCCACAAAAAAACAGTCTGGTCCGAAATCTCAGGTACTTGTGCTTCACCTGCCTCAGTGTGCCTGTGTAAAACTTTTACATTTTTTTTTAAATGTGCTATGGCATCAGTGTAGGTTTCAGAGTAAAGAAATGTTCCTCTTTGACACTCAGCCTTTATGGGGCATGTGGAACTCAGTTAGCAGGACTCTCAGCTATCTACTCTGTTCATTCTTCGTTAAACTCTGGCCTGTGCTAGAGGTTTTTGCAGCAACATATCCAATGCTGTATTTTCTGTCTTGGGTTTCCACTTGTGTTGAGGGTGTTTGTGGGAAAGGAGCTCTGAACGCCCTTTATTGTTTGGCTTTGTTTGAATGTTTGCTTTTGTTGGCTTAATGGCATTTCTGGAATCCTATATGGTTGCAGTCTTTTTTTTCTGTACAAGAGAATCTATATGGCAAAGTTTCTTTTGTGTCCATCCATTTGATGTGATGTGATCAGAGTTCAATTATATTGCTCAATTATGTATTCATGATATCTCTATGTATTGAGTAAGAAACATGGAGGCCCCAAAAGCAAGCCTATGAGAGCAGAAGCTGTGAATGTGACCCAGTTTGCTTGGTTAACTAATTGTGCTGTCACCAGTTGCTTCATGAAAGCCAATGCCAATGGGCCTCAAAGGACAGACATACTGGGCACTGCTCCACAAGTCCATCTTTCCATACTTGTTTCTCTCTCTTCTTCTCCCTCTCTTTCTCTCTTCCTCTTTGCACCTCTCTAGCACCTTTCCCGGCATCCAGGCCCAATGCGATTGGTCTCACCGCTCAACATGGTCACATGACCTCCCATTGAATGGTCCATTTCTGAGCCTCAGACAAAGTCCAGCGTTTTCTGAGCCAGATTAGCCTCCCCCAGTAGTGCCCTCTCTAGCGGTCTGCAGGACCACAGATGGACTTACCCAATGCAGGAAGTCAAGCTCCTGTTGTGGTTTTGTTTACTTTTTTTCATGGCTTTAAAAATACCCTTCCATTTTTTCTCTTATTACCGTTTAGTTTTTTTTCCAGATCAGAAACAACACCACCTGCTTCAGTGCATGACAAAATATGACACATTTCTAATCATTCATGTTTGCTTAGTTAGTTACAACATTGTTTGAAGTATGAAGCAGTGCTGTATGTTTGCTGGCTTTGGGTTTTGCAGAAGATTATCATCAAATTTCAACTAATTCAGAAAGAAAAGTATCCATTTAGTGATAGTTGATGATATATTTCTTTTGAAATTACTAAGTGTACGACATGTTTCGAGTGCAGTCAGGTTTATCCAGCGTCTATTGCAGAGTCGTCCCTGCCCCCAGTTATCTCAATTCAATTCACGCTCAGTCATTAGGTTGGTGAAATCATAAACACATGAGAGCTTGTTGAGCAACAAGGTGTTGTGTGGCCTCCCTCCTTTGTTTAGCCAGACAGGTTCATTTGTTTCTTCTCTTCTCTCAACTACTACTTTACACTTGACATTTTCCCGAACTGAAAACAAAAAAAATGCTCTTACACAGTACAAATACAGTATTTTTTCCCTGTCATGTAGATATTAGATAATAGCAAATACACACATGCAGGCATTCTCTATTACTGCATAAATATGGTACATCAAGACAGAGCTACATACATACACACATGCTCACTTACATACTTTTTTATAAATAGGATTAGATTAACTTTAAGAATATACTGTACATTGACTTTAATAAAGTACATGGATAGGTACATAGTCTAGCACTTCAGGTTTAAATTATGGTCATAAGTTTAAGTTATTTTGTTGTTTTGTTGTTGTTATTATGTTCATTGCACTGTACTTGCAAATAGGTGAAGGGTCTAGATCAGTGCCACTGTCTAGTTTTGACAGAAGTTTTTGAAGTTCTGCCACTAGTTGTTAGTTAAAAAACTAATGTTAGCTTACGACCAGTTCATCCATAGTTATTATGGTATTTCTCAAGGACACATTCAGATGTCATTGTCACACTGCAACACAGGTTTCCAAGGCATTTGACTCACAAAGAGGGAGAAAAGAAATCACAGGCATGAAAACCGTAGCTGACTAAAGGCACTGCATGTCGTTTTTTATGCAAGTAGTCAGTCAGGTTCTTTGGGAAGCGTCCCGTCTCAGTTGCTCTACCAGTCACCTGGAGCAAAGTGCCTTACCAATGTCTGTAAATATGCAGCAATGTAAGACAAAAGTAACAGTAGTAAAAGTGTTGGAAAAAAATGCTGTGTGATTGTGTTTGTTTATTTGTTTGTTTTGTTTTGTTTTGTTTTTGTCAGTGGTGGGCAGAGGAGAAGAGTGTCTCTTGGAGCAGCACTTCTCCAGAACCCTCGTCTGTTGATTCTGGATGAGCCCACAGTAGGAGTTGACCCGGTCCTGAGGTCAAAGTGAGCACGCACACACCTGCACTCAATACACAGTACTTTTTGCACCTCTCTCTCTCTCTCTCTCTCTATCTCTCTCTCTCACATACACAAAGTGAGTGAAAGACACAAAACAGATCATGAGACACTGGAGTGAGTGAGAGAGAGAGAAAGAGGGACAGAGAGAGAGAAAGAGAGCCACACATGCACATATGCATTGTCTTACACCTGTAGTTTTACACACAAACACACTTTTCATTTATACCTCTGTTAGGTTGTCACAGCACCTCTCTCTCTCTCTCCCTTTCTCTTTCTGGTTGTTCCTGGACCTGCACTACCAGTCCCTCTCCTCTCACCCCTCCTCTCACCCCACCTTTCCTCCCCATAGCTCTCCACTCTCTACCAGGCCTGCCCTAAACCCTGCTGGGTCTCTCATGCCTGTCTGCTTGCCTGCCTACACTGACAGGATGCACCCAATTGTCCCATGCATACAATTTTCATTGGTCATGACAACTTTGACAGTGCCTTTGCTTTACAAAATGTGCCATTTTGTCATCTTAGGGATGCTCATGCTCTTCTGTATTCTTCCTCTACTCCATCAGCTCTGACCTAGACCTCTAACCTCTATTATTGTACTGCTGTGGAAAGGTTTGCATGCACCTAAAATGTGCTGGGGCACATAAATGAAAAAAAGGTAAAAACCAGTGCAAGCAATTTGGAAAGTGTATCTGGAGTCCTGATGGAAACACACTCCCTTCATCTCTGCCCTGGCTTCAAACACATGGCTCAATTGCCACGAATGACTTGACTAATCAGGTGTCACGTGTCATCATGTAACTATAACTAGGGGTGGGAACTGATTTTATCAATCCTATCAGTGCCAATCAATGCCTTTGTTGATTATGCCATTGGCAATGGTCTGAAAACATATCAGCACAGATAAGAGGAATTGAGAGATAAGATACCAGATTTCACTCTCGATTGTACTCTATTCCCACCCCCATATTCAGCTAACTATACAGACAGCTTCTCGCACAGCTTTGATTGTTCTGCTTTTCCTGCAAAAACATTTGTTTTTTAGTAAGCAGCACAGAGGGCTCAAGGAGTTTCACTTTCCGAACTGACTTTGCAGCAATACTACTAGAATGTCTGAGTCAGCATAAAGTCTCCTATGAGACAGGAAGTTAGTGTAACTCCTCTTGTCTGACATGGGTTGACTGTAGCCTTACTCACTCCCCGACTAATCCTGTTACAACAAACCCTCCAAAACAGCCTACAGTTGTGTTAAATGTTTGAGTTGTAAAGTCCAAGTGCTGATCCCCCCACACCTTTCTCCCTCTCTCTCTCTCTCCCCCTCCCTCTCTATGTTTCCTCAGGATTTGGCAGCATCTTGTAGACATTGTAAGGGGAGGGCAGGTGTCAGTTATCATCACCACGCATTACATCGAGGAGGCCAGACAGGCCACCACAGTAAGTCTCTCCTGTCTGTCCTGTCTGTCCATTTCCTAGAGAGAGTCAGACAGGACAGCACAACATGACACCAAACACAACTGGCCTGTGGCCAACATCATCATCTTTTCAAAGGGTGAGAGAAAGGGATTCCGTAATTCTGTCAGCTTTTGGTGTGCTGTGAGCAGTGGGGGAAGGACCACGTGCTCTGCTTTTCATAAATACACCAGACATGACCAGGCAGGTACCTCAAGTGCATGTGTCAGAGTCATGGGACTTGGTCAGGTACATGTTTTGGTTTGAATGAAAGAAGGAATCACACATATAGTATGTATTATATTTAATGAGCTGTTTTTTAGTGTGTTCTCCTAAATGTTTGGTGGTCAAAAAGTATGTGGCTCAAATTCTCAGCATAGCTGCAGGTTTTGATTATTTCTTGTGATTATTCTAAAGGCTAAACCTTCTGTTACAGTATCCCCAGATTAGTAATAATCACATTTGCTAGGCGGCCTAACATGGTGCCTAATAACCTTTTGTTTGCTTGTTTCATAATTTGTGGCTAAAGTGCTCTTTTTATGTAGTGTACGGTGCAGTACGGGCCCTGTCGTTGTTTTAGAGTGGCCGCAGATGTTGCTTGACACAAGTTCATAGCATGGGTTTTGTGTTCTAATGAGGTCGTCACCTGCAGACAGGTGATCTTGCTACCTATGCTGCCTCAACTGAAACTGCCCAGGTCTTCAGGAGGTGTTTTGAGTGTCACTTGATGTCAGTCAGTAATTTATCTGGTGAAAAAAAAGAACACACCCAAAGGCATGAACTGATGATTACAGTTGTGGCTTTGGTGAGGTGGTGAAACACTTTGAAGATAGTGTAAGAGGATGTGTGGGAATCAGTTATTTGGTCTTGTGGCCCCTTCGTCTCCACTACATTAAGTGACGGCATCCGTCATAAAAACCTTCCACCGTCACAACCACCAGGACACAAATACAGGTGAGGCACCTCAGAGAAATGTGTTTACTTGCCAAACCTCACGTAGAGCTACTCAGGGCTTTGTATAGACAGCCCAGCAGCAAGAGCCACACATGCCTTCTAGCTGTGGGCCCTAAATGTCCTGTCCTGTCATGTAATCTCTATCAAACTGCAATTTGAATGTTATTCAAGTTGTTTCAAGTAAAAACAAATCAAGCCAAAACAATCCAATTGGAGTTGGACAGATAATAAAGTTCAAAGTTTCAAAATTCTATAAATGTATTTTTGAAAATTCATTGGGAAGGGATCCCTTAGAGGGATTTGCATCTGAACTGAACTCTTCACATATGTTAAATAATTATGTTTGTGTGTGTATATTTTGTGAATTTATTTTGCCCCCAGGTAAGCAGGGGAAGGTGAAAGAAAATGTGACTTTGTGTTTTGATTGTATGTCTGGCTTTTGGAGAATGCTAGGGTACAGACATATTGAATACTTGGCATTTTGGAGGTGGACACAGTTCATTTGTAATGATGGATATTAACGCCTGAGTGCATGTGTCTATAAGTGCAAAACTGTCTGTTTTTTGTGGGTGCCTGTTTCTGTCTGTTTTAATGTCTTGTCTGTGTCCTGTGCCATGTTTTGTGTATTTATGTTTGTGCTTTGGCTGTTTCAGTTTGTGTCTCCTTTGCTAAGCAACTTTCTTGAATCCTGAAAGGTTAATTATTATTCATTATTTTCATTATTGTTTATGTACTGAGTTTGTACAGTTGTGTTCTTGAGTAACCATGTGTTGATTGTATGTGGTATATGCGCTTGTCAGATGCAGTCTCTCTTTCACACACTGTCTCTCTCTTTCTCTCTCCTGTATGTAGGTAGGTCTGATGCGAGGTGGGCAACTTCTTGCTGAAGCTCCACCTGAGACCGTGATGAAACAGCACAACTCATTGGTGCATGCAACACACTAAACATTAAGCAGTCACATAAACTCACATAAGCATGAAACAAGAAAGTGTGTTGTGTGTGTGAGAGAGAGACAGAAAGATGGTGACGTGAAATCACACAAACTGTTACAATGACAGGACTATACTCAGGCCTAAAGTCATAGTTGTAATCTGTGTGTGTGTGTGTGTGTGTGTGTGTGTGTGTGTGTGTGTGTGTGTGTGTGTGTGTGTGTGTATGTGACACAGACATTGGAGTGTGCCTTCCTGCAGCTGTGTGAGGACTCAGATCAGGTCATGTCCAAGCAAAAGAGTGGCTCTGAAGGGAAGCTTATGGTGGACAGCCAGACCCCAGAGGGCTGCCGTGACGAGAGCCGCCCCATTCTGAGTTTAGGGAAGAGCCCCTCGCCGACAGATGAAACCCCCAGATTTTCAGGTACTGCTAATGAAGAAGACAGGAAGACAGAGAGATGTCGCAAATTCAGTACATTAATGAATACAGCATGATAGAAAATTGGAATCGGAACTATGTTTTTTGTGCACTTTCTCACACTGTGCGTGTGTGTGTGTGTCTTTGTTTAAATCAGCGGACTGGAAGGTGAGGGTGAGACATGTGTTGCCAAAATGGCGGAATGTTGCTGCTCTGGTAATCAAAACATTGGTGCGGATGAAGAGGATGCCAGGGTAGGTTCCTTGAGGGGAGGGGAGTGCTAATGCTGCTGATGGTAATAAACATTGTGTATTTTTGTTGGCAGGTATCAGAGAGCTTATATACAGTTAACAAGGGAGCATATTTTCACCATCAGCTGTCAACCAAAATGTTATTTCTTAATTAACGCATGTCTCTCCTGAAAATGTTCCTGTTTCATGTTTGAATCAGGTCACTGTGCTTCCAGTTCCTGTTGCCAGTCATCCAGATCTCTCTAATGTGCTTGTGTATCGGTGGGGATCCCAAAGGCATCCAGGTGGCTGTAGTGAACAATGAAACAAGCACAAACTCCTTCAGCCAATCCTTTCTCTCCTTCCTTGACAACTCCAGTGTCATCCAGGTTGGATTTTCATTTTGAGGTTAATTTATAGAAGGGCTTTCAAAGTAACTTGTTTATAGTGCATTAAATGTAATCTCACTGTAATGTTATTAGAAAAAAATATCAGTGTTAACGCAGGGTCTTTAAAGAAAGGTGAACTAGACTTTTATTATTAATAATAAAATACAATACAATTATTATTATTATTATTATTATTAAGAAAGCAATGCATATTTCCCACATTGACTGGCACACAAAATACAGCTAGCTATAACGTTAAAAAGGTAAAATGTAGATCTACAACCTGCCAAGTGAACCTGCTAAAAGGTGAGCAAAACGGTATCTCGTGTTTAAAAGTTCCAGAATTCTCCTTTATGTTTTTTTTTTGTGAAGAAAGAATGTCACACATGCCACTGGTTAGCACAGACTTAAACAAAGTGGAGCCCCAAGGTTTCCTTCACAGCCTATGTGAAAGAGTGCATTTGCCACAGTTTGTCTACAGGGGGTTGCCCAATTTTTTTCGGCTTGCGAGCTACTTTTGAAATGACGGGGTCAAAAAGGTCGACCATGTGATTCATGTGAAGGTGAAATGTTATTCATCCCCACGCTGCAGTCGCATCCCAGGCACACAAATTCTGCACACTTCATTTTGCTTCAAATCTACAGCAGTTTGCACTGTATGTGCTGCATATTTCCAAACCACAACCACACAGCACAGGGTGGACACGGCCTGAAAAACAACCTTTATTTTCACTGAATTTGCAAACTAAGTTGTGGTTTTGACATTTATAATCGACATCAATCAACTATAATTGACAATTCTAAGAAAATTAATTTGTATTAATAGTGCTGTCATCTTTTTTACTGAATTTAAAAAAAAAAAATTCTGCATAAGCAACATCTAATTCCTTCCATTCTGTCTGCATGCTCAAATGTTTTGTAAAATATCTGTGAGAAAAAGAACATGATAGGATTAGGTTCCTGTTTTGGTTAGCAGATGCAGCTGGGGAGTTACAAACTTAGCACAAAGGTTTCATTTCTACCCTGTGTTAGATGTACATTTAAAAGTAAAAAAACACCTGTTATCTCTTTCACAGGTCAACCTGTCCCACGCTGAAGCTTTTGCTGGCATCCATAATGGAGAATACTGGGGAGTTGTAGAGTTTGGCAAAAACTTCACTAGCTACTTGACCAAGAGGTGAGCCACTCTCTTGTTCCATAATAGTTCTCTTTGTGGGGAATTTCTCAACAAGTGTAAAAACTTGTACAGGAGATGTCACCGACATGCAGGCCAGTCAATGCCCAGTCTATTTTAGTTCCACCCTGTCAGGGATATAAAGTAATCACTTTTCTGAACTTTTATTGGCCCCTGCCATCTTCTGGAATGTGCCGGCCTATCAGGGTTTACAAAAATCTCTGGAGTATCTGCTTAGTAAGTGGTGTGACAACTTATAATGTGTCACTAATAACTAATAACTAATATGTAGTATATGAAGTAGGACAAAATTAGTCATGGATTAGTTATAGTTAAACACTGCACATGTATAAGGCATCTAGGAGAGAATAAGCAATGAGTAACCAAATGTCATGCAACAAAGTTCAGCGAATTGAAGCTTCTTAGGCAATAAGCGAAAGGCTACATTAGAATGGCTATTTATGTGTACTCAGCCTTAGGATTCAGAGCATTCAGCTCTAAGCAACCTAGCTTCCGTTTTCGTTTTTCACCTTCCCCATTTCTCTCAATCACAAGATAGAGCATATTACAGTGAGTGGTCTGGTTAGTCCTCTGTGTACTCTTGTTTGAATTCCCATGGGCACCACGTACCCTGTTTGTAACTTAAGAGTTGGGGTATTCTCAGGAACTGAAAACCTCTAAGTTCTAACCTGCAAGCAAAAGTGCAACGACACAACAGACATATCAGCCATGAAACCACACCAAACCTGCTTGGTAACTGCAAGGTCAAGATTGCCCTCTGACCCTCATGATCGTCATTCAGGCAGATTCCACCTTCAGGCAGGTTCTCTAATTGCTTGTCAGTGAAGGGTCAGCTGTGACAGTTGAATTGTGAACCTGACTCAGCTGGGTTTTTTTTCCCACATGGAGTTTAGCAACTGCAGCTGTCAACACACCGAGCACTACGTAGCCAGGCAGGATGCTCTAGTGGAGGCGTAAAGAAGGCACGAAAAGGTAGAGCCACATAGCTGAAGATTAGACTCACCATGCCATGACAGTGGAAAGTCTGGTCTGGCCTGTCCGTCAAACCCTGAGAGATTGGTCAGACTCCACTATATGCACTTCAGTCATCCTGAACATGCAATGTACACAATACAATCAGCAAACGACTTGTGAAGGGTTGCCTAACCTGTTGAAGAAAGAAATTGTTTCTGTCTGAAAAAGAGGACATGTTGTGTATAGCTTGGGATAGATTCTCAGTAAAGTAACTGTTTTCTTTTGCTGTTCTCCCATTGTCCTCTGTAGAATGTTGAATCCTCGGAGTTCAAAGGAGGTGGTCGATGGTGGTTCTGTTCATGTGTGGTTGGACCTTACCAGTGAGTGCCTCTCACCAACTGGTTCATTTGAAATAGTCATGTTGCCAGTTATTAGTGTGCTGACATATCTCACCACTAGATGGCATTGGTGCAACATGTCCCACAGTTGATTGTTAGGCCTACAATGCACAAGATGAGCCCTTATATATGTTTTTCTTTTTAGATCGTCAGATTGCATTAATGCTGCAGAAGAAGCTTCACGATGCTTTTGAGGTCAGTGGCAGATCTTTGGTCTGCAAACTCAATTTCTTTCTTGTAGAAACCAGCAAGTCTACTATGCAAACAACTCTCTGAATGCAAACATGGGTGTTTCCTTAAATGTTTGTTGGCTAATTTATCACTATTGAATGTAGAGAGGTGGCAACTCTAATCTGTGTTCCTTATTGATTAAAACCATGCTGTGTTATAGGGATTTGTCCAGTCCAAACTGGGTAGTATGGCCTACATGGTTGCCCCTCCTATTAAGGTAAGAATCTGAGTGTGTCATTCAGACAACTCTTTTACATTTTATCTAAACATGGCACTCATTGCACACAAAAACATCCACACAAGGATACAAGGAAATTTCATTGTCACATGCATATGGTTACTGAGTGTAAAAAATGCAGTGAAAGTGTGTCTGTTTCACTGTGCATGGGGGATAGGGGGCTATGGGCTGCATTAAGATGGGGGTAATGTAAAAAGTGAATAGCATATATATATACTGTATATATATATATATATATATATATATATATATATATATATATATATACTGTATATATATGATATTCTGTATTGTATATAAATATACAATATGCAAAAAAATGATATGAGATATATATATACACACACACGCACATACATATATATATACATACAATATACATATATACATACAGTATACTAATGCACTTACACAATGTTATCAGTGAATATCAGATCATTCTCTGTGAGATTCTCTGCCTGTGTTTGTAGTTTGAGGAGCCCATTTATGGAAGCAAAAATACAGACTTCACCACCTTTGTAACTCCTGGAGCTGTCCTGAGGTAGGGTGGAGGATGTCTTCCACTCACTTACGTTAGATTGACAGGGATTGTGTAGTCAAAGTCATGATCTCTGATAGATCTCTTTCCACCTTTAAAAGTAGAGTGGCTGTACTGTATTTGTTTTCCATCAACAGTTTATATGTGACTAGACGAAGTAATACTGATACTGAATATGTAAGACACAGAAAACTCAACAGCAATGCGTCACAGATTGCTATCTCTCTTTCCTTGTTGAACACCTCTATCCGTAAACACTTGACTGAGATCACATCATTTTGCACACAGCACACAGTGATGTGGTGTAATGCTGTTAGCAGTTTCCTGCAGGGAACTTCACAGTGAAAGGTGACATGCAATGTGCTGTTTCACTTTCGTCTTCTGACAGAAACTCTCAATTTCTCTGTTTGTCTGCAGTATTACCTTCTACCTGGCTGTTGGGTTGACTGCTCTGTCGTTTGTGCTGGAGAGGAAAGAAGGCTTGCTGGACAGGTGTTGGGTTGCAGGTATCATATGCTCCTAATGATGAGCAATTGGAATCATGGATGTTTAATTCTTCCATTATGCACACACACAAGGTGTTACTGGCATCTACCACATGTAAAGCATTTCACATATTCAAATATTCAGCTGGAGATGAATTATAGCCTAATGTATGCCTGCCATATATTTGAATAATACACAATATATATACACAATATACACAATATATGTAACACACAAGTGCACAATTTTAGCACATGGATACTTAATGTATGAACCCTAAAACAACTTGACAACCTCTAAAGAAATTGGGTGTCTTGAGTGCGTCAGGGAAGGAGGATGGATAGATAGAGAGAGAGAGAGAGAGAGAGAGATAGATAGATAGATAGATAGATAGATAGATAGATAGATAGATAGATAGATAGACAGACAGATGGGGAGGAGAGACATATGTAAAAACAGAAGAAAATGTAACAGTGTGAGTCACTGTGAGAATCTGTGTTCAGTGAGGCTAATTTCCTGTGTGTGTCTGCATGTGTGTGTGTGTGTGGTTGTGTGATTGTGTGTGTGGAGGCGTGAGTTCCCTGGAGACTATGCTGGCACACCTGTTCTCTCAGCTCCTGGTCATCAGCGTCCAAATCATTCTGCTGCTCATCTTTATCCTCCTCATCTTCAAAGTAAGACACATTTACACACACACACACACACACATATACTGTACACACGGGGAATTAGTAGCCTTAATAAAGACATGTACTCAATTCACAGAGAGAATCATGAGACACTGTGGGAGAGAAAGAGCAAGAAAGAAAGAAAAAAGGCCCACGCAGCTACATTGAAAGAGAAAAGAAAGGGGGATAGAGAAATAGAGAGAGGAGAGGGGAAGAAAGAGAAAGAAAGGACAACAGAGCTGCTTTGTTTTAATAGCTAGTGCGATGTGTCTGTGGGTGGCCCTCTGTCTCTCGACTACATTGTAATGAGGCAGCCATTGTGTCCTGTCTGTGCGTCTCGGCCCTCAGCGGCCACCCCAACCCCACCAGCACCACGGCCCGGAGTCTGGCCCTTATGAATCATGCAGAAGCCAGGGCTCATGTTCCGTCCTGCCCTTTCAACTAGGCCCTGTGTGTGTGTGCGTGTGTGTGTGTCTGTATGTATGTCTAGTGTGTGTGTGTGTGTGTGTGTGTGTCTGTCTGTATGTCTAGTGTGTGTGTGTGTGTGTCTGTCTGTATGTCTGGTGTGTGTGTTTGTGTGTGTGTCTGCGTGTCTGTCTGTCTCCGTTTGTTTGATGTGTGGATGTGTGTTTATCTGTACAGTGTGTGTGCAGTGCGAGTGTGTTCTGTTTGTTGTGTCTGTGTTGTGTGTATAATTGTGGTTGTTTGCATTTCTGTGCATGTTTGTCTGTGAACCTGCTAACAGCAGACAATCTCAAACTTTTTATTCATTCTCTCTCTCTCTTTCTCTCTCTCTATCTTTCTCCCTACCTCCTTTCTCCCTGTGTCTCTCTCCCATAATCACGCTTGTTTGGCCAAATGTGGTTGTGCCGCAGGTGTTTATTTTAGAGACTGTGAGGCCCGGCTGGATAACGTGATGATTTTGCATCCAGACAGAGTGTCCCCCCCTGGAGGGGTCAGTGCGAGGACAGACAGACAAACGAATGGAAAGTCGGGGAGCCGGCGGCATTGATTCTCAATAAGCACGTGGCAGCATCCCGAGCGACACTGACATTTGCCTCTTTTGCTGAGGTGCAGGGGGATGAGGAGGGTTGGGGTTGGGGGTGTGCGGAACATCACTTGGACGGAATCCACAAAGACCAGGGAGGCCGGGGCATTATAAATCTGCCTCATCGCTGGCGTAGAGAGCCTATGGCAACCGAGGGATCAGAATGCAATCGCCACGACGACAGTGCTATTGCTGTGGTAACCACGCAGCACACACAAGGGCCAGTCCAGGGCTATTTTTAGGGCAGTGTGTGTTTGTATGTGTGTGTGTGTGTGTGTGTGTGGATGTGTGTGTGTTTGTGCAAGTGAGTGGCAGTTGTGAGTTTGCGGGCCTGCCTGCCTCTGGAATAGCACTGGCCTGAGAGGAACTGTCACCGAGACACTAAACATCAGCACGCACACCTCCTGCAGGCACATGTGAACACTCACACACACACACACACACACACACACAAGAGTGTGCCAAGAGTCCACAGCCTTGTTACCAACACACAAGATGTGTTTCAACACTATATATGCCCTCGGAGATACACTTGGAATGTAGCTGCCTGTGGATATATATGTTTTTTATGGCCTACTGGTATGTGGCTTTCAAGTGTAAGAGAGATTTATATGCTCCCAAATTAAGATGGAGCTGTACTAAAAGTCACTAGTGATCTCACTGGACTCAACTTCGTTCAGCTCATGTCAGCAACCATAATATGTACAATCTCTCTCTCTCTCTTTCTATTGGTCTCTCATTCTTTCTTTCTTCCTTTCTTTCTTATTTCTATCCCTCTGTTTCTTTTTTAACCTTGTCTTTCTCTATGTCTTGCTCTTGATGTTTTGATTGTATAACATTCTGTCAGCTGTTGTTGTTTTTTAGGGCTTTGTAAATAAACCAGACTTTCCATCTTTTCTGGTTCTATTCCCTAGATTCCAAATGAGGGTTCTCTGGCACTGGTTATCTCTTTAATTGTTCTGCAAGGGGTGACAGGAATCTCTTTCGGACTGGTCATCTCATCTGCCATCGACGACGAGCAGTCTGCCAACCAGGCTGCCCTCGGTGTCTTCTACCCCAATCTCATCATCAGTGGTGAGTAACACCAGTGCATTGTGGGTAGTGTAGTAGTAGTAGTCGTACAGATCACCCAGGAAATGGCTCTATGCTGAGAGAGGGCTGTGGGCATGACTTCATTGTCATATGAGCCCCAGCTCAGAGCTCAGTTGAGATGTGTGTGTGTGTGTGTGTGTGTGTGTGTGTGTGTTTGTGTATGTGTGTGTGCGTGTGGATGTGTGTGTGTGTGTGTGTGTGTGTGTGTGTGTGTGTGTGTGTGAGGAGGAGGAATGTGGGTGGATAAACAGGGTGGGTCATTCAGGCAGGCAGAAAAGGCAGGCATTGGCCTTTAATGAGATCACAACCTCACTTACGCCTGATTAATCCAGAGACTTTGCTCAGCTCAGTCAAACCCAAAATCACATTTGCTGAAAGCCATGCAAACACACACATAGATGTGTAAGAGAAATTCACACACACACAAACACACACACAAACACACACACGCATACACACATGTTCATGTTGTTAATTCAACTGATTGATTTACTGTATATCTCTCCACCATAAATACAAACAAACACACACACACTCACACATACATACACACACACACACATACACACATAGTACTCTTGGAGGTGTGTATTGATTGGCTGACGAGGCCTGTTGTTGATGCGGATGTGGTTTCTCCCGTGTGCGGCCCCTCAGGAGTCATCTGGCCAGTGGAGTGCATCCCCTACCCCCTGCGTTACCTCAGTCTGGCCCTGCCTCAGACCTACGCCTCAGAGGCCCTGCGCTGCATCATGTACAGAGGTAAACCTATGCACAAACACACACGCATACACATGTACACTCAGAGACACACACATACACACATGCATTAATGCAAAAATAGTTGCTTAATAGTGTTAATTTATATGTAGTATACACAAAAACACATACATACAAACATACATGTAGCAACATGCAAAACATAGTTACATATAAACACATACCTGAGGACACCCAGAGACACATGCCAACACATGTGCAAACATGTAAATACTGTTATTGGTACACAGTTAGAGACATAGCTTTGGTCAAAATTGCACACAAACACGTACAGTGCATTGCTTGAAATGCACAAATTTAACACATGCTCAGATAATGCAAGAGTTTGCTTGGGCACGTTTATGATAACTCACACATACTGCAGTGAGCCTTTCCACAACCACGCTGTTGAAGTAAGCCTCAGTACACCGAGATACACCCACAACTGTGGATTCTATTACACATGGTGAAATCACATACCACACACTCACACACACATGCACATACAAACACCCACACACACACACACACACACACACATACACATACACATACACACAGAAGTAGAAGCATGTGCGAATGTCCCTGCAGGTCCTAATGAGTGCTGACACTCCAGTCTGCCACACCCACTTCCTCCCTTATGTAATTCATCACCTAGATCATGTAACACAGGCGGGCCTAGTGGCTGCTGTTATTGTATATCACCTCGGCTTTACACAACACATACATTATCCGTAGTCATGGCTTTCTCTTCTCATACTACCAAGAGTTGCCCGTGTTCCAGAGTCACACTTGGTGTGTTTGACTCTGGAAATCAGAGGAAATGCTTATTAGAGGAGTTCAACTTTTAATTTGTGGGAATCACTACACGCAATACTAGTTAAGGCCAAGCAATGAGACATGCAGCTAATGATTACTAATTAATTGTTTGTTTGTTATATTTTTTCGGGGGGCGGGGGTATTAGTGAGCTTTTTTTTCTTCTTGTTCATTAGTATAGATTGTACTCAGACACGCTAAAGTTGAGCTCATTTTCATCCCTCCTGAATGTTTCCCTCTGCTCCTGTACTCTCCTGTGTTGCCCATCCCAGAGCAGCAGGGCCAGTGGTCATGTGCGTTGCCCAGCCTTCTGAATTATTCAGCAGCCGGCTGCGGGCTCCCTGGGATCATATTTTTTAAAAAGCACCAGAACGTTTCAAGACTTCTTATCTCTTTAAATGCACAGGCCACTGACCAGTGTCACTCGTGTTTCACCATGTGATTGAAGGTGAGAGGCCACATGAACCACACAGGAAGCCTGTGTTAAAAAAAAAATTACATACTGATGCGAGTATACCAAGCCCCGAATCAGGAATCGTCCAGGGAAGTATGAGAGATTGACAGAGAGAACCTGAGCCTTGACAAAACAAAAGGCTCAGATCCAGTTCCTCCGTGGTACCTGCTTTCTCATTAATTACTTTCCTGGGACTGTGGATTGTTTACTATAAAAAAAACAAACATCAGTCAATTCAATTCAATTATTTATACGGCGCCTTTCACAATAGTGTTGTCTCATGGCGCTTTACAGCAAGGAGCACCCAAGAGCAACAGCAAAAACTCCATGGTGGTAGTTAGTATAGGAAGAAACCTTGGGCAAATCAAGAGCCAACCCAACTGCTAGGGGTCAAGAAAAGTACAACAGTGATCATTATAGACTACAATTTGTCCGTGATTTTAGCTGAGCATCATAATAATTTCAAAATATTGTCCCACAACATTATATGGTAGTCAGGCCATAGGTGGTTATCATACTTATGGCTGGACAGTATAGTAGTGTTAAAGTCAAGGAGTGGGATCGATCATAGGGGGCTCCACATTGGGAGGGTCCATTTTTACAGTGCCATTGTGAGGAGGGGTCAGTCGCAGGGCCTCTAGGAGGGAGAGTCGGTCCTAGGAGGGAGAGTCGGTTCTAGCATGAAGTTGGTTGCCTTCCTGTCAGGGGGAGCAGGTGACAGGAGTCAGCCAATGAGAGGCAGGGATGTCACTCAGCAGTGATGATTGTGGTGTTGGTGAACAAAAGAATCAATCACCTATTCCACCTGCCTTGGGCTTCTGGTTACCCTGCTGAAGTAAATAGCTAGAATACAGAAGTCTGTATGTGTGTATGGACTGCTATGTCCTACAGGCTAACTTAAATGGGGAGTTGACCTCTTGTCTTTATTTTTGCTCCATAGGATGGGGTCTTTCAAGGCTGATGGTGTGGCGAGGCTTCGCCGTCACTCTGGGCTGGAACACCTTCTTCCTCATCCTGGCAACAGTCATCCTCAAGCTGCGAACATGAGATCACCCTGCCCAGGAGGGGAGGAGGGAGAGCCTCGTCAGACACAAGAGACCCTGACTCCGTGGCCTGGTGTTAGGCCTCTCCCTCATGTTCCCTCTGCATGAGGTCTAACATAACACAGCCTCCAAAAATGAAAACAAGGGTGGATGTCTGGGCTTGTCAGTCAGAGACTCATACTGCTCGTCCTCCCTGTCTTTGTCGGCCAAGTCTTACTGGCAGCTGCAGACTGAAACAAAGCTGTCAACTCTGTTTTTACCTGAGACATGCTTTGAAGCATGTGACATAGGGCTGGGCGATATGGCATAACATTTGATCACGATATATTTTTCCATACTGACTGATTTTTATCACGATTAGGGCTGGGTGATTTAACTTCAAATCAAAATCATCGTTAATTGACTGGACTGTGCGGAATCACATCACAACACATGGTAGTATGCTTTTAAGGAACAGTACATGAACACACACAGTGGAATGCACAGAATATAAAGAAAAAGTTTACAAAATAAATTACGGTAATAATAAATAACGATTCATAGTCAAATGATTGGTCATTGTCAATTAACGAATACGATTCTTGGTTCGATTAATTTTTCACTTAATTGCCCAGCCCTAATGTGACATAAAACAATCAACTACATATAAGACTTTTTTCTGTTTTTTGTTAATGTACAACATGTAAGCATAGCTAAATGTGAAAGATAGTGATGTGACAATAACAACAGTCAGACCAGCAAATGAGTATTGTGAATGAAATAGAGGTAGAAAAAAGGATATCTACCCCGTAGGACCACTATTTAGGTTTTGCCTGTGACCCTGGTTTTAGCATCTACTTTTGCCTAGCGGAATTGGTAGCGACTTCCAAATAGGTCGCCTGGTGCTCTTCACATTCCACTCATGTTTTGCAGTTTGTCTGTGCCTGTGTTCTCCCAAACTGACTGAGGGGACTCAGTAGTTATAAATGAATCACTGAGAAAAATCTGTCAATGTCCGACAACATTTCCCCACCATTTAGGAGAGAGGGGGACTTACTTATAACCAAGAATCATGTAAATATATCATGACAGACAAGCATCAGTGTCTTAAGCTTGCTTTCATGATGGCCCACACAATGCTTTACATGTTGTCCATATAGCTTCAGTGGTATGTGATACAGTTCAGCAGTATATGACAGTGTCAGGAGAGAACTGAAAACAATCATTGTTTATATTCAGGTAAAGCTGGGTGCCTGGACCATGCGACATTTTAAGCAAAAATTGCACGTCTTTTTGTGTTTTGGTGTGGTATTGATTTTGTATGACTGTATGCTAGACCATTTTAAAGGTTTAAATCCCAAAGCCATGTGGTATATTTCACAGCATGTGTGACAGTATAGTACAGCATAATGAAGTATTTAACATCAGGTTTTTATGAAGGTTGTTGTCCTATGTGGACAGTGTTAGTGGCCTGTTAATGCACATATTACTGTACAGAGGGGAAAAAAAGATAGAATAAAGAACTGAAAATAGGAGAATGAAAAAAACTGTACCAATATTGTTTGTGTATGTAGAAAATCTACTGTTTGGGCTATGGTACAAGCTGGTGAAATATGTATCATGAGTTCTGCATAATCATTATTTATATAGAAAATTAGTTTCCCTTAGCACAATCGTTACAGCATGAGGTGTTCTATTCAATTCCATGTATCCTATGTCCACATATACTGTTTGTTTATTTTCATTAAGGGACAAGTACACATTCTTTGCCTTTTGTTTGTCTCATCTTGCACAGTTCATGTTCACTAATCTTTATTGTGGCTATTTTTTTCTTTCTTTTTTTTGCGACTGTTTACTGTTGGGAACACCCCACGTGCCTCCTTCATTCCAGCAGGACTCCATGGTTGCTGTGTATATTTGTTATGTATATTTTTAAAATTGCCAATGGACAAACAGAGATCAATATAGCACAGTAAGCCTTACAGTGGGCGTTGTATTGGACCTGGAATTGTTGAATTCTTGCAGTCTACCTCTCCCAGATCCTATCATATAATGTCTTGACTCTATATCTGCTTTATGTCAAAAACGAATACAGTATATAAACAGATGTTTAATATTTGTCTTTTTAAGGAGTAAATCTTTTCAGTGATGATGTGTCTGTGTCTGAGCTATATATATATATATACCGGCCCTGATGATAGTTATAGTATATAAAAATATGTAAGTCGCTTTGGATAAATGTAAATGTAAATATAAATGCTTAAAGCTTCACCTCACACCCCTTCTCTCTAGCTCCAGTGTCACTAGAACGCTATTTGCATTGCAAATGTGGGGCTCCGAATCTGAGAGAGATGGAACGATGTGTAATTAGCAGCTTATCACCTCAGTTGAACACAAACCACATCTTATCACCCCAGTTGAACACAATGCGCATCTAAACTACATTATGATAGCAGATATCAGTGCCAATTTGTGATGGAGCTTGCATTAAGATTACCTGTGTTACTGGCAGAAATAAACCCTAGGCTGACCTCTCATTCTGCTGCACAACTGTGAAAAAGGCAAGTGTGCCACGGTAGAGGAACAATTATTCCACACTAAATCATCCAGTGTAATAAG
This sequence comes from Tenualosa thibaudeaui, assembly GCA_027481765.1. NCBI lineage: Eukaryota > Metazoa > Chordata > Actinopteri > Clupeiformes > Clupeidae > Tenualosa > Tenualosa thibaudeaui. The sequence goes on from JAIFZK010000012.1 coordinate 2,009,453, forward strand.
GGTATTTAGCTTGATCTGATGGTAGATTGTGTCCTGTACATGTTGACTGGCGCTGCTACTGGTCTTACTGGTGCTGAAAAATACAAGGTACCAGAGAGGCCACAAAGGAAACCTGCCCTCTTCAAAGGAATGTGACACTCCTGTCACAAGGTTTCTATCAGGGTATGAATGAGAAGGATACCATTTTAGTCAGTCGCACCCAGGTGATGACAATGCCATTAGTAATATCTCCATGCGGCCAAAAAATTTTTGACCCTCACATTCTGTTCACACCTCTGCCAAAGAGTTTTGGAAAGTGAGTCATGGGAGGACGTTGTCTTCGTTAGCCAAGACTCATATCTGCTATTTTAGCTATTTTTCATCCCTGCCATGCTTTCTCTTGAACTCCATGGCCAAGTAAACAACTGACGCCGCCCCCCCCCCCCCCCCCCACCCAATGAACTTTCATTTCATTTTCTACTTTCATACCAAATTGCAATCCCATTACATGCCTTATTTCATGTGTGAAAGCTCCCAGTGGGGCAGGTTCATGTGTTGGAAATAACAGTCAGTGGTGGTGGATGGAAACAGTGCACAGGTTGCCTGCAGTAAAGGCATCTAAGTGTGGATTGGGAAGAAGCTGTGGTAAACCTCTGCTTGTTCACAGCGCACTGTAGCTCTCAGTTAATTGCAAGGATGTGGCAAGGTAACTGATGACAACTCTAGATTACAGCTTTCACCCTGCAATTAAAAACAGAAATTCTATAAATACCTTCTCCCTGCTTCACACATTTATGAAGGCACTCATTCAAAGACAGAACAGACCAGTGGAGGGAACACAGTTACATTGGCAGGTAAAAAAGATAAAGATAAACACCTCGTATGAATAAAGACCTTTGGGAGCGAAAACAGTTGTATTGCTAAAGTGCTGGATGGTAAATCCTGAACAGCAGGAGATAAGGTCTGTTCAGGATTGAATTCAGTGTGTGCAGTGATGAAAAGATCTGGTAATTTCTTAACACAGAAAGTCTTGTTGCATACTATCCTTTTACTCTGTCTCACACACACACAAATGAAACATCTATGCCATCTATCATTCTTGCAGTACATTTGTGATATTCTAAACATTCTGTAAACATATGTGTACATGGTAACAGTTTCCATGGCAGCCTGAAAACAATAACACACAGGCTGACCTCTAAATGCTGGATGGTGAAATTTCAATAATATTTTGTTTAAGCTCCACAGTTGAAAAGGTATTTCTCTTCTAATAGTCTCATCATTGCATATATATACATTCGTTGTTCAGTGTCTACATCAACAAACTTCATGTCAGCAGCAATACCATCTTCAGCATAGCTCTGGACTGAGAAAGCTGTTGCTATGTTTTGAGGGCGTAACAACTACTCATAAACACACCTCTAATAGGACAGAAAAGTCCACTCTGGCTAGTAGCCTGGACTATGTACCCTGTCTTTTGCCACGTGACTGAATAGCACTTCCTCGTCTTTCTATATTCAGACTTTGGTATGTTTACAAACCAAGTCACCTGATAAGGTCAGAGTTAGACGTGTTCCATTATCATCATGCTTTTCTCCCCCTGCAGTCAGATGCAGGGTGCAGAATTCAGGTTTCCAGTGAACACAGAACCTGTAAGCCTAGCTTTAAGAGTCTGGGGGGAAAAATACATTCTGCAGACTGCCTGTGGAAGAAAAATATTTGCAGAATATCCATCATATCTTGAATCCATCATATCTTGAATAAGTGAAGTTTCTGTTTTAGATATGAGTGTATGAGGTCTGGAGAAGTGGTGCAGATGTGTTTTAATTTACAAATGCACTGGTTGCACGCAATTCAGAAATGTATACAGAATATTCTTCCTACTTTGATTATTTTTGATCTATACATGCTGTAATAGTATGTGTATGTGTGTGTATGTACCTCATTTGATTTAATGTTGTAAGGCAAGATGAGAACTTGGAGCATGGAATGGTTAATCATGTTTCTCTGTTCTCATTATGAACCAAAACAAACACAAAGTAAATGCAGAGATAGATATGTAAGTTCTAGTCCATCCCTGTGGGAAAAAGAGCACTACCACATCAAAGAAACAGTTTTGGAATGAGAGCATCTGAGTTTCACAACAGACAAAAATGCACAGCAACTAGATTGCTCTTTCTGTCTTTTGGCAGAACCTGCTTGTTATAATGCTGACAAGCTGCAAAGGTGTGACAAAGCCAAGCAGGATGAGACAGCTGTAAATATGAACAGCCTCTCTCTCTCTGGCACTGACCAAGGGGTGTGCTATTTCAAAGCATAGTGTCAATGTTAGCTCCATCGACAGCACATCAACACACCCCATAACACCATAGGCCTGGCTTGAACCAAGAGCCATGTACTTCTAATAGACCATGTGGTGTCAGCAACTATGTATTATATTCACAGTCTGGGTATTTTATAGCCTTATGGCAGAAAGTTGATTTGAAAGGCATGTGTGCTTTTGATTACCTTGACTGCAAAGTACAATTATTTTTATTAATTTAATCTGAAATGGTGCCTACAAAATATGGACCTAAAGAATGCCTCTGGCCTGCGCCAAATAGGTCACATGTAGTGGCAAGCAAGTTCATTATTCAAAAGCCAGCACATTCTATCCACGTGCAATACATTTCACACTACATAGCACAGCCTCTATTTGATTAAACAAAGGAATAGGTAAATTAACTAACTGTAGTATTGACAATGAGTCTGTCACTGGCAAGATATTCTCTTGTTACTTTGGAATATGAGACAACCATGAATGTCAGAACTCAACATATTATGAATGGGCTATGCTGATACAGTTTGACACACCATTTTTACTTATTAGGCTTTCAGTGGGGAATAGCAGAACAATCTTACCACGAGTCTTACCATGAGTTAGCAATTTGTAGCCATTTTAAATCTATCTATTTAAAATGGTCTTGCTATTAACGAATAGTTTGCAAAATAAATGTCAACATTTAAGGTTTGTATCCTATTAATTCTATAGGCTCAAACTACTACATTAGGTCTATCCATCGAATCAGAGCATCCCAGTCTTTTTATGCATTAAAGACTACAATATCCACAATCCACTTCGCACAATTAGTGACGCGACATTTTTTTCTCCTCCTTTCTTCAGCTAGCGATACAACTCCACCAAAATCTGTTTATGTTCAGAAGAAGCCAGGGAGTGAAGGGCACGCATTGAGTGAAGGCGCTCTACTCTTTTTGATGAATGTAGCAAAATAAAAAACAAGGACTTTAACAATACATATCTAAGCATAGAGTACACGATCGCCACGGTCTTTTTGTGTTGTGTTTTTTACTTTGCATCGTTGGAAAACCGTTTACCTGCCTTTGTTAGCTGGATTGGCTAGCTAACATTAACCAAAGCTCGCTAGCTTGCTTGGTAGCTCGGTATAGCTAGCTACGGAGCTCTTGGTTTTTCGGCAATTGTTTTTACTGAGCTAGCTGGCTAGCAAGCGTCTGCTGGCTGGCGTTATACCAGCCAGTTCATCGGTGGACTGTTGTTATCTCAGTCGGTTTGGACAAGTAAGGAACGACCTTAGAGCATCACTGTAAGTAACCAAAACCCCTCAGTTTTGTCCCCAAAGAAGTGTAAACAGTACACCAAGTTAGACAGCATCAACATTAATAAAGTCTAGCGTTACTAGACGTGGTTTGTTGGGTAGGATAAGGTGAACGTTAACTAGCTAACGCAAGCTCAGTTGCACACATGTACAAGACGACCATAAATCACAGTGTTGGTTCACTAACTCCGCTTTCTTTGTACTTTATTTTAGACTTTTCAACGACTGTAAACTTAGACCACGCAGTCTGATTGGTTTTATTTATGTCGGGGTTTAATTTGCAAGTTTTATGACCGTTCCCTTGCCATACCAACACTTACTAAGACTTAAGTTAGCTGAGTTGCCACCTAAACATAACGTTACCCCGCCAGCAAGCTCCATTTAGCCAAATGAAATGTTAGTCTATCAGTTGACCCACTATTTTAGAGTAAATCGTCTTTGTTATAGTCAGCATTACATGATGAACTGCTACAATATCCTGAAACTGATCGTTCTTAGCATTGGATTTGGACTTTCTCATTAGGGACGTAACTTAGCATAAATAGTAACGTTAATGTAAACGAGAAATAACTAAGACGAGAGGGATTGTAATAAAATGGCACTGATAGGTTAGTGGCGTTAACTTTGGGTAACTTTTCATAGTGTACCTCTTTCACTTTCACAAAAAATAACGAAAATTAGTATTTGCACATCAAATAGTGTATGAAATGTTGGTAGTTGGATGGATGGAACGGTAACGTTTAATGCAGTTGCTCTTGGTCCACCATGAGGTAACGTTAGCTACTAACTAATGTTAACGCTACTATATTTGAGGCATGCTCTAACGCGCAGCAAATTATGCTACTGCTTGTTTTGTCTTGCACAAAATGAGCAACCATAGTCTTTGAATGTGTTTGCTTGCTATTGTTCTGTTGCTTTTAAAGTGATTTGCATAGTAATATAGCGTCCTCTCTTAGTCGAGCATCTGGCTGAGCGAAGCTAGCCATTGTCCCGTGATTTGAATCACTTTTGTTGACATCCCCATTACCACCCCCAACCAACCCTCCTCTCTCTCCAAGAGCGAGACTTCACGCGAGCTGACGACACCTCTATGCACATAGTAGAATTTCGGCAGATGTTGTTACGACGATGCAAGTTATTGGATTTTCTAGTCTGAACGTGTTAATTTTATTGTTTTTGAAGAAGTGGTGAAGAAATCATGTTCGGTTTCTAGTGTTTGTAAGCAGAATTGAATAGCGTGGTTAATGGTCGTCATGGCAGAGAGTTGTTAACCTTGTTAACATTTCGTCCACTGTGGGGCATCTGATAACTTTCAGGAAAAGTACGGGCGCAATTCTTGGTATCGAATGGGTGGGAAACTGTTGGGTATGCCTCAATATGGCAATCAGACAAATGAAATGCACGCATCTGAATGCACTGGCCAGCCTCCATGCTATCAGCTTCCCTTTCCGGAAACCCGATCCTTGCTGATCGCAGCAGGGTGTCTGTGAAGCTTGGGGATGGCGATCTGGAGAGACTCGTCCGCCTGCGCGCGTTCTGTTCTCCTGCTCTTTGTTCATACACTGTTTTGCACTATGGTGCAGGTTTGCCTCTGCTAGGACAAGATGGTGCCACTATAGACGGGGTAGTCAAATATTTTGCTATACCGTTTTTTAGTGTAAGGCAATGTACTCTCCTAATGATCTTCTGTGGAGACATATCCATCTGGTACACCATAGACAGATAGGGACCGGGGATGAAGGAAGCACAGCACTGCTACAGCAGTGTAAACATAGTGGACCAAAAACTGTGTATGAGAAACTTTGTTTGGGAAAGGTCAGTAAAGGTGTTTTCAAAGAAGCTGGGGTGCTAAATGGTACAGAAAGTGGAGTCGCAGCTGGCGGTTCTGTCCCCCTGACCTCAAGATATGGGTATGGATGAGGGAGCTGATTGAGATCGGTACCAGCTAAAAAATCTATACAGTTTGCATGCAGATTGAGGTTTTTTTGTTGTTGTTTGTTTTGGGAATGGGCTTGGTTGCACTCACTTCTCTTCCCACAGGTTTCTTTCGTTGTCTGTCTGATCAGTACTGGATTCTGCAGATAATGGTGCCAAATCACCAGGGGGATGAGAATATTCTGGATTGGGCTGTTATCCCTGGAGCAGTAGAGAGGCAAATACACTGTCGGGATGGTGAACATGATGAAGTTTTTTTTTGCAGGGATTATGTTTGTAATGGAAAGTAGGTCAGACAGTGGCCACATTAGCTGCTGTTTTACTGGGGTAGGAAAGGAAAAGGCAGTAAAACAGAAGGAAGGTCCCCCCCCCCCCCCAGTGGTGATCTGACTGTTATTCTTTCTTTTCTGTCCCTCCCTCTCTACCGTTGCAACCATCTAGTCTGAAAGTGTTAAGGTACGGACACAGTTTCATTTACATGCTCAGGACTGCTCCTGTTACCTACCGTGCCTCAAGTGTACTTTGTAATACTCTTAAAAGGGAAAAAAAGAATTGTAATCTATTTGCAAATGTGTTCGCCACCTATTTTATGCTATATTTTACATCTGGACTCTTACCTAACTCTTAAATAAGTGCCAAAATGGTTCTCTCCTTCTTGCATACAAGCCAAGTGTCCTTTGCACATTTTTATTCTGCCTTAATCTTTTCCAACAGGTTGAGTTGTGGAAAACAGCCCAGTCCTTTCTTTCTCTAGGTTAAGCATGAAACTGAAATGGGATGTCCTTCACTCTGATCCCTGAATTCCTTTGCACACATGCACACGCACACAAACAGCTGGCCACTAGGGATTGAACCAGTATTACTAGGTCTGGTGTTATTTAGTGCAAATGGCTGAGTCAGGTGTGTGTGTGTGTGTGTTTACGCCATAACAATGTTAATAACAAGCTCTTTGTGGCGGTTTTGTGTGCAAGGTGTTTTAGTTGCCTAAAACCCTTAGGCCAGTTCTCCTTGTCATGCGCTTTCGCTCAGCTATACCCCTCTCCGTCCCAAACACGAGCACACACATGTGCACCAAGTCACCCACAGACCCTTGCACTTGTGCTCTTGCTTGACCCCAAGGACAAGCCAGTCTCCCTCATGCATGAACCAGATTTGTTTCCTGCACCCCCACCCCCCTTACTTACCTTCCTGTATGGACACTACCCCTCCCCCTCCCTCCAAAACACATGTGCTGCATGCTCAGAGCACAGGTATGGTCATGTTATGTACACATGGTTAAGTATGCTACAGTGAGACTCTATGAAGACTTAGGTCTCGTAAGGGGGTGGGTTTATCTACACAAATCTGCACAGTAGAACATGGCAGCAAATACCCTACTTTTTAAATAAATAAATATATAAATAATATATTTATATATTTATTGCCCCCCCACTCCCAGAGTTGGCATGGGCTCCCTTCTGCCAGTCTCTGTCTGTTTCACTCCCCTTGTCCAGTACTCTTTCCCCATCACTTCCTATCTCATGCACACTACCGCCCCCCCTCCCCCAGCTCTGCTATGGATTCTGGTAATGTTGTACATGTTCCCACAGCAGGAAGTTGGTACTTGAGTCATGAGAGAGAGAGAGGAGTAATAATGTTTTTGTGCGCACACACATGCCGTCACAGGACTGTTTAAATATATGTCTTACAATCAGAAAATGTAATTGATAGCAGTTCTGTCATACAATTAGCACAACAAAAACACTTATGTATGTTTGAGAGAAAAAATTACTATGGTGTTCTCTTTGTAGTGTCCCCTGTATGTACTCTTAGAGTGGGGGTCTGTATGTGTGTGGTTGGGGGGGGGGCATGTGATATTAACTTACTGCTGATTGTAAAGCTACACACAAACACAGAATACGTCAGTCAGTCAGTCCAATCATTCAGACGGGGTTGATCACAGTGTTTGGTGGGGCACAGTAATCAGGGCCAGATGGAGGCTGTTTGTAGTTAGGGTGGGCCTGACATGATGATATTCAATACAAAAGTACACTGGCGTACCCTCATTATTTTCTCTTTAGAAAGCTCAGGTGCTATACAGAGTCCAGCAGCATGTTTTGTACTCACTTGCATACACACAAATTTTTCTGGCAAAACAGCAATATCCGTGACTTGCACCAAGCCCAAAGCATCTGTCGCTGTCCTGCGTCGCTCCCTGTCCACCTGTATTCTCTTCCTGCCTCTTTGCTATGTGGCGTGTAATACACAAGGAGACATGGGAGGCCCTGGGCTAGAGAACACCTTTGTTCCTCCATTGCTGCCTTAAGCCAATTAGGCCTGCTCTGTGTCCTTGCTCTGAATGCCCTGCTGTAAGCTTTTCTGTGTTCAGACAGTGGCAGTGTCCCTCACTGTCTCCAACACCCTCCCCTTCCCCCACGAAGAGCCGAACAGGACCCAGGAGATTAGTAGGCAACTGGGGCCATGGGTGTGAGTGTTGGGACAGGCAATAAATCCCCCACCTCACTCAAACCCCTTTTCCTCCCTCCACCCCACTGTAATCTACAAACTGTGGAGTGTTGACTACTGATTTGTCATCTGATGACCCAGTTGTTGACTGTTTCCATTTGCTCTCTCTCACTCCTAGAAAGTGGAGAAGGTGGGCAGAGGTTTATAGTCCCTTTTCCAAGTCTGTCTTGTCAGTAGCCAGAAGCACAACACTGAGCAGATGCTGAGGCAGCGATCCATGACCTGGCAACACTTGTGCTCCCTGTAAAAGTTAAACACCATAACCAACACCTTCTGTGACATGAAAGTGTGTGTGTGTGTGAGAGAGAGAGAGAAACTGCCATTTGTTTGTGTGTGAGAGAGAGAAGCACTCATTTCCTGTCACACAGGAGGTCAGTGACTCATGTGCTTTCCCACGGTTACGCTGCCGTCGCATTTGTTGCAATATTCAAGAGTACGCACATGAGTGTACATTGTTCGTGTGGCTTTTCTTGTGGCTGACCTCGGTGTTCCTACAATATGAACTTGTTGCCCTGTTCTTGTTTGTCATCCTGGTCCCTCGCTGTAGAAGGACTGGTGTGCTAGATGCTGCTGGAGCGAGGAGGCATGAAGCAGAAGACCCAGGCAAATGACTGAGTGAGCACACACACACGCCCGCTGAAGGGAAACGTTTGATCCGACGCACTCTTCCTGTGGCTTAAAAGGCCTGCTTTCTCTGTAGTTTTTTTTGTGTGTTCCATTTCATTTAGCAGGGGTCACTAGTCCCACAACATCCTGGTGATTCCGATAATTCAGATGTTCAGCTCTGTGTGTGTGTGTGTGTGTATGAGAGAGAGAGAGAGATGGAGAAATCTGGTTCGGTTGCGCATTTTCCCGGTCCAGCAGTGGTGTGAGGCAAATGACACACCGAACAGCCTTTTTGTGATCGGCTAGAAATCCTGCATCAAATGTGACCAAACCCTTAGTAGTTAACTCTATCCTTGCCCATAGAGTGAGGAGATCTGAACTAATCAGGGAAGCACACCCTCAAGGAGGTGAGAGGAGGAGCAGGAGGAATCTGTCCTGTGAAAGATGGTTGCGATAAAGCTGGTGCAAAATGGAGGGGTGTCTGTCTCTGTGTGTGTGTGGTAACACTCCTATCTCTAAGCGTGACTCGCACACATCAACCTTCCAGATGATGGGAATTTAAATTAGATTTACCCATCCTGTGAACTGACAGCCATTTTCCTTTTGATCCTCCTTTGTGTGATTGATCTAACACACCATGAATGTGACATCTAGGCTGTGTCTCAAGTCATGCAGTTCTATGAGTGCACAGTGTGCACTGAGCACTTACTGCCATAGTGTGCAATTCTGACGTGAAGTGGTGTTCCAAATGGATCACTTATTTATAATACTTAACAGAGGTGACAGACAGAGCCTAGCTAAGCCTAGGCAACTCAAACAAATATTCAGAGTGACGCGAGTAGCCTGGTGTATGAAATATGAGCATAAATAATTTTACCCTTGTTTGGATTTAAAAATGGTGACTGAAACTCCCACCATTGTCTCAAAGGTGGCCGCCATTAATCGAGTTTGAAACACTGGTCAATGGCTACGTAGCCAAGATCGTTTAGTGCGAGTAGTGTCCATCGTTTCACCCTGAACTTTTTGGCAGTTAACAGCGCTTCATCCGGGCACCATTACACTGAGTTTCTCTGTGATTGTCAGTGTGAATGTGCTGAACTTTGAGACACTGCTCTGGTGGTCGCCGCTACAGTTTTGGATGGATTGGACAATACATAAACGGTGTCTTAATCACCTGAGCATACTGTGTGGTATGGCAGTCCCAGTCCTCCTGATCTCTCTCTCTCTCTCTCACACGCTCTCTCCCTTCCTCCCTCCCTCCCTCTCTCTCCATGCCAAGCCTTCCTGAAACCACTCGTAAGAGGGTTTGTCAGTTTGTCTTGCCAGTTATTCTGTGACGGGTGCACTCTTAAGGGGCTCAACCTACCATCCCATCCTTCTTAGTGGATCTTTGTTCTCTTCATTCTTTGTCTGCCTGTCTCTCTTGAGTACTACAAGGTGATTGTGCTCCCAGGTGATGGCAATTTGATCTCCCCACCTCCCCCCCCTTTTTTCCCTGCTGCAGAGAACCACTCTGTTGTGTTTTACAGTGTGTGTTGTTGCTCATTGATTAGGCAGGAAAAGGATGATTGAGAGGAGGACAGTTGCACCAGTGCTATGTGCTATGTTTTCAATTTGTGTGTGTGTGTGTGTATGTATGCACATGGTGCTTGTGGTGTCTCCGACCTGCTTTTCCAGGACCGGCAGCCGGATCGATTACCCACTGCACGCCGCTCTCATCTGCCCCGCCTGCAAACCTATCCCTCTTGCAACCCAAGCCGCCCGGGGCCGCCTCAAGGTCACCCACCATCGCATGCTTAAAGAACTACACACAAACACACAACCTGTACACGGTGAAAAATGCTTTCTCATTTCCTATTAGATGGGTAGATTCGTTAAGCGGTCTCGCAGTTTCCTCCAAATCATGCGGTCTGTTTGCGCTCTTTGTGTCTGTGAGCCTTTCTTCCGCTGGCTGGCCGGCCGGCCACAACAGAGGATCCAGCGTGATGCCTGTTCGACAGGCCAATTAAAGGCCCATTAGGGCTGCCATGAAAGGGAGCCTAATGAAACCACACAAAGGTGTTTGTTTAGGGGGGCTCCTCCTGCCAACTGCCACCCACGTCCACGTGGCACCACTTCGTTGGTCGCCTGTGTGTGTCGCGTGTGTGAGGAAGCTGGTGTGAGCGCTTATCCCCAAAGTGTCTGTAGGCTGAACAGCTGCTATAACTGCTGATGTTTTTTTTTTCTTTTTAAAGTGTGATTATGATGGCATAGCCACCCATCTCTTCCTCTTTTCGTTTCCTCTTCCTCCTGTATCAATCCTTCCTTCTCTCTCTACCACCCTCCCCCCACCCACCCCTCTGGACCAGTGAGCTAACGCACAGGGCTCTTGATGTGGTTTCCTCCCTCACACTCCCCCTCTCCTCTCCTCTCCTCTCCTCCCCTCCTCTTCCCATCCCTTGCTCCTCCTCGTCTGCAAACCAAACTTCTCTTCCCCACTTCTTTGCCTCCCTTCATGACTGTTCTATTTCTGTCACTCACGGAGGGCAGATTCCCACTCCCTTCATCTCAGCAGGCGCAATCTACACACACACACACACACTCTGCCCCAGTAAGAGCTAGCACCAGCAACTCCAACTAATTGCTAATAACAGGAAGCCTAATTGACAAGGCTGGAATGGATGATTGAGGTGTCTTCAAATGCCTATTTGTGTTTTAAATGCAGCCTAGTTGCCACTTTTAAGAAGGTCACTGCTCAATCCGAACAGCAGATCTGACTCTGTACTGCAAGGGGATTTAGACAAGCAGTTTTTTTCCCCTAAAGCTTCATCTCATAAATGTTGGCATGTCCTAATCCGTTTGAGAGAAGGCAGACCGTCACAGGGTAAAACCCCTTCCTGGTGCGGCTAACAGCCTGCTGAAATGTTATTCCGCCCTCTGGGGTCTACAACAAGGCCTAGTGAGGTGACAATCACTGAAGGCCTTACAGTAGATTTTTATGGCATTACCATCTAGGGCTGTCACATTAAGACATCAACATTTTCATTAATATTTGTGGGATGCTGTGAAATGCATATGCTAAATACTGTTGTAATGGAATATACGCAATACTAATATAGCCTACTGTTGCAAGACCTATAAGGTGTGTACTACAGTTTGAAGATTTTATGATAAGCAGCTAAAAGATAGGAAAACCCCACGGTTTTTGTGTTTACATGTCTGAATTTTTCTATGTAGTAGTGTAATGTGTTGACTTCCTGGAAAACGTGGGTATGGTGGCGTAATAATTTCTTCTCTCCCCTACCCCGAGTAGCTATGCATCCTTAAATGGTTGCGTCTGACAAGCCTCCCCTGATTAGACTTTTATAGCTTCTTCTGGTTGCCAGCGACCCCATTGTGAATGTTCAGCGTATCAGACGACACCCCTGCCGTTTATAAACGCGTTGGGGACAAAAGTGAGCTGAACTTTCGGTGCCTGCCAAGAATCACACCCTTTTCCCTTGCCTGGGGCAGCCCTCCCGGGCCCATGCGAGCCTGGGAGAGGGGAGAGGCAGTGGCAGGAGCTCAGAGAGGGAGGCTCTCAGGGCTCTGGGCCTGCAGCTCCCCCTTAGAACGAGGGCCACACAAAAGCCCGCTTGTCTGAGGGAGCCGGGCAAGGCGGCTACAATGGCCCCCTTCTACCCACTGGCAGTCTCCTGGCCTGAGGAGAGCTCTCTCTCCCTCGGAGCCTGGTCTTAGCCTTTGTCTCCCATCCGAGCCTGCCGGCGCAGGGGCAGGCACCCTGCACTCCCAGAAACCCTTGCTAGAGAAAGGGAGTGTGTGTGTGTGTGTGAGTGACTATTCTTTTTCGTTGTGGTATATGTCAAGGTTACCTTGACTAAGGTATCATAATGATTCAACACCAGTTAGATCGAACTTTATGACCGGCAGTGCATTTCATCCATATGCGTTTATTATTACCATTGTATGTCAGACACACACACACACACTCTCTCACAGATGGCTAGCTTTCCCCTATACAGGTTTCCCTTCTCCCCCGCCAGCCTCTGGTGATGGGGATCACACACACTGCCAGCCGTGTTGCTGGTCATGTGACCGCTCACATGCTGGGAATGTCAGGACTGATTACAGTGCCTCGGTGAACGAAACGAGGTAGGCTTGGGCCCTGAGGAGATTGCCACTGTTTGGGGGTTTGCTTTCCTAAGTGCAGGTTAATGATCAGTTACAGCCAGCCATGAAAATATTTGTCCTTCTCAGACTCAATCCTTGTGTATACACCTAGAAGTAGGTTATGTGTGTGTTTATTTGCACTGTGTGTGTGTATTGTTCTGTATATTTCAGCTGAAGGGTATTTGTGTTAGTGTATATGTGTGTTTGTTTGAGTGGGTAGGGCCAGAATCACAGTGTTGAAGGGAGATGGGAGTGTCTGGTACACACACGCTTTGTTCAAGTCTGTCTACAATGAGATCATGCCCCTTGGCAGTATGCTTGCACATGCACGCTTGTTTGCTGTGTGTGTGTGTGTGTGTGTGTGTTTATGCATTGATGGAGAAATTGGAATTTCCACACTTGCTTAGAAGGAGAAAGACATGATCTTGAATCCTTCTGAAAGCATTTGCTGACGACTTCTTCTGGCGGTCGTCCACTGGGCCTTTCTGTCCTAGTCAGCCCGGTTGACTCACTCAGTGTGGCCATCAGGGAGCTCTTGTTGTGAAACTCACCAGTGAACACACACACATGGAAGCACATACACTTACTCACTCGCATTCTCTTGCAAAAGTAATCTCCCTGCAGCCGCAAGTGTCAAATCTGATGTGACCTCAATAGTGTTTTCACACCTGGGTATGCTGGGAACCTTGTGATTTGATCACGTGGAGCACATGGGGAACTAAATGCCGCTACCAAGGACAGAGGAAATTTTGTGAAAACACACGCATATAGATCGTATTTTATACCTACCCGAGTCTTAATGTCTTCACGCACATGGCATGAATGCCTTGAATGTTGGTTGCTCTTATATTTTCTTATTCTCACAACGTTGTGCATTCTGCACACATTTATTAGATGCAGGTGGCTTGATGATTGGACAAATGAAGGACCCGTCTGCTGTTGTCTCTCAGGCTGACCTTAATGTTGATGGTACAGCAGTGGTTCACCGTTATCGGCTGCCGCTTCCCAGAAAAAGGAGCTGGTGCTCCAACTGGCACAGCTGTTCGCCGGAGCTCAAAAGCACCACAAGAATCCCACAGCTGGCACGCCACCCTGACAGAGCCAGCCCCTAATCCGCTCTGGCAGGGGTGCACTGAAAGTCATTTTGGGAGGGAGGGAGTCGAGTCATGTCATGTCATCCAAAAGAGGCAGGGGTCAATGGCACTTGCGGTGGTGGTTGCAACAGAAGAGCACTTGAGATGGAAACAAAATAAACAAAAAACACAAGACCTAGGTCTGAGCTCAGGATTAGGGTTGTGGTTTCTGAGGGGGGGGGGGGGGTAGATGGTGTTTTCCTGACATATGGCATATACAGCCACAGCATGTTCCCAGTGGTCAGGGCATACTCAAGCTCAGGAGGAAAGTACACTGCCGATGTTGGCCCACCGCGGTGAATTCTCCTCACATGACGCAGAGTTTGAAAAAATAATCATAATCGTTTAATGATCCATCCTTAACACAGACAGACCCAGAAATAACCCTGGCTGTGTGTGTGTTTGTTTTTCAGACAGAGGAACAGAGTCGGTTTGTTACAGAGCGGACTCCACAGGCTGCTCCCCTTAGCGACTTTGTGTTCTCTCCCCTCTCACTTAGATATCTAAGAACTTAAAAGTGAAACATGAAAAGAGAGACATGAATAGTGTAGGAGTGTAGACATGTCAATAGTGTGTGTGTGTGTGTGTGTGTTTAAGGAGAAGGGTTGTAATCCCGTAAACAATTTTAGAACACGTGCAATGCAGACACCCAGTTGGGCCGAGTGGGAATGAGAAAGCCCTGCCCAAATACCAGGAACTCTGCTGCACTGGGCAGGGCTCCACAGCTCTCTGCTGCTGCTCCAGATGATTGTCAGATGTGTGTGTGTGTGTGTGTGTGTGTGTGTTTGTCTGTTTGTCTGTTAAGCAAAGGCGACAGAGGGAGTATTCATCTCCACTCAGCTCATTATTGATAAACAGATATTTGGGTGTGATTTGTCCTTTGTTCCTAGTATTGTTCCACTGGCCAATTGACAAACTGCTTGTTTAGCTTTTAAAGTGACTTGTGGGTTTCGATAGAGGAATCGTATGGCATGGAGCGTGAGCGAATTTTGTTTGGTCGGCCGAGGTTTAACACACCTGTGTGGTGTGTGTGTGTGTGTGTGTGTGTGTGTGTATACACACAGCTGACACTATGTGGTGATATGATTGTCACCCACAAACTCAACACCTCAGTCACACCCTTGCTTTCTGCTCCTAGTGTTCTGTGTCGAGCCTTTTTTCAACCCTTTTTTCTTGCAATTTTTCTGAGCACTTTCTCTCTCTATCTATCTATCTTCCCCCCTCTCTTTCCCACCTCCCTCCTTCTGTTCCACCTGGGTCTTTCACCACGGATCCTTAATAAGTCTTAAATCATTAAAAAAAATCGTTTTTGATATTTAAGCCCTTTGTAGACCATAAATTTGATATAGGGTTTTGTTTTGTTTTTTATTAGTCCCACAGCAATGAAGAATTTGTCGTTTTAACAGTGAATAGCTGTGCTCTGGCAAAGCCTTTAGACCCCTTCATGGCACCGCACTCAGCGTTTATTCTTCAACAATTAGGCTATGTTTGGATTTACATAGAATAAGTCGCTACTGCTTGTATTAATGGCAGTGTTAAAGATCAACAATTTTTTTTATTTTCATTATTTTTTTCACTCATTCTCACACTTTCTTGCTCACATTCTTTCTGTTATCTTGAACTTGGTTTTCTCATTGGTGTCCTCCCTTGTTGGACTTGGATTCCCTTGTCTCGGCAGACCCTGGTGTGTCCTGTGCCCAAAGCCAGTGTACCGCTCAAATACCGGAGATGTCGGCTATTCTGCTGACCTGGTGACGAAGGGGCATTGGCGGCCCACCCACCGTGTGCCCATCATGTGCCCTTTACATAGCTTGTACTATCTGAGAACCTGTGTGTGTGCCAAGGGGTTTATGCCGGCAGTGCCCGCTTCTTCACCTAATCAAGAACAGAAAGTGTTCTTGCTACTGCTTTCAGTTTCGCTCCCCTCTCTCTGGTCTGCTCTCCTCTGCTCTGTACTTTCCGTCTTTGCTTGCTTTTCTTTCTTTGCTCCTGTTATTTTCCACTTCCTCTCCCTCTGCTCCGCTCCGCTCCTTTGCTCGCTTTTGTTCATTCTCTTCGTTTGGGGCCCGAGTTGAGTCAGGCTCCAGAGTCATCTAGTTCCCTAGCCAAGCCTATACAGTGAGGGCGCTGCGTGGCTGGAGTAAATGTCATCACACACACACACACACACACACACACACACTCTCCCTGACTCTGACTCTTGCCCTTTTCCTACTCTATATTCAGCCTTTGGGCTGTCTTCTCCGAATTGCTTTTTCTCCCTTTGTTTTCTGTGGAGTGTTCTAGTCAAATGACTTGCACACCCCTCAAGCTAGCACTTTTACTCATTATGTAGTCATTTAATAATCAGTTGTTCAGTCATGGAAACACTTTTTCCACATGGCTAAAGCAGTAGCATGAACTAGGCTGTAGCTCAAGGGTCAGCTGTACATTAAGATCTTCAGCAGCTCATATTACCGAATAGAACCTTTCCAACGTCAACAACGTTGACTTTTGACTGCTACTTCGTGAGAAGTGGTTGCAAAAATGTAGTAGCTCGTCATGGTGCTGTGCTCTCCGAGTCTGTCTGTGATCTTTCAGCTCCTACGAAAGCCAAGCAATTAGTGTGGTTATAAATAGA
The DNA here is from genome assembly GCA_027481765.1 of Tenualosa thibaudeaui. Taxonomy (NCBI): domain Eukaryota; kingdom Metazoa; phylum Chordata; class Actinopteri; order Clupeiformes; family Clupeidae; genus Tenualosa; species Tenualosa thibaudeaui. Next base: position 2,025,994 of record JAIFZK010000012.1, read on the forward strand.
AGCTCCCGGAACTTGATTGTCGCTGCCGACCTCTTGCTTCTTGCCACAGTCTTAAGACTGAGTTCTCCACTCGAGTCAGGAGCAACAGTTGTGACCTCCAGGAGCAGGCCCGCTTGTCAGAGGTGACTCGTTTTATTTTTGCAACACAGGCGCCAGTGCTCACAAGGTGACTGCCAGATCGACTTGAGTGTGTGCATTTAGTTGTCAAATCTAGCCGTGTGTGTGTGTGTGTGTGTGTGTGTGTGTGTGTGTGTGTGTGTGTACGCCTCTGAGGTGCTCATCATCCCACACCTGTAGGCTGGTAATTTAGAAAATCTCAAGTTTGATACCCACATTTAGTGGTGCGTGCGTGCGTGTGTGTACACTTGGAGTTTATAATTAAGCTTGCACTCAGTGACATTTAGCCCATGTTGTGAATGTGTATGTAGTGAAAACCGTTTTATCAGACCTTGAGCACTGCTCTCATGCACATTAGGCTGGATGTGTGGATCATAGCAGTTCATCTGTTGCGTGTTTGTGGTGTTTGTGTGTATTGGCCTGTATAGTAGGTGGTGAGGCAAAGCATTTCCCTCTTGGTCGCTGCATGATTGGTCAGCGAACAGCATTGGGTTAGCAAGATAGTTGTGGTTCAGTAGAGAAATAATCAATGAAGCATTTAATAGTGGCGTGAGACCGACACTCAAGTGCACAGATGCTTGTGCACGTATGTACTCGCACGCATGTTCAAGCCATGGCCTTGTGCCAAAATGTGTTTGTGTGTGTGTATATATATGTATGTGTATATATATATATATATATATATGTGTGTGTGTGTGTGTGTGTATATATGTATATATGCCTCTTGCAGACGTGTGTATCACAGATGCCGATAAGTGCAATACCACAAGTGCACACACACATGCTGTACTCTCTTGCATCATAATTTCGTCCTGTTTTTCCCTTCTTTTACCATTGCTTCTGTGTGCTCTTTTTCACACAGATACACACATACAGTGCTAGTTTTGAGCCCATATTGAGGTTGGGTGAGGTGGTGGGAGGTGGAGGGTTGGGTTTGGGGGAGCAGTTGGTGGGGAGGACGATGTAGAGGAAGTGTGAGCGGCCCAGGGGGGTGGACGGCATGGCGACTGGTTCCCTCAGATGACTGACTGACCAGAGAGCCAGTGGGGGGTGGAAAGGAGAGAAACAGACCATGAGAGAGAGAGAGAAATGGGAAGAGAGAAAGGGAGTTTGCGGCGCAGAGCCTCTGGGGCCCCTGATGGCAGCGTGCCCAAAGCAGTGGCGAGGAGGAGGCACGTCTGGGTGGGACAGAGGGTAATCAGGGTGCCACGTGTTTGGATTGGGAGCCCGCAGACGCCGAGGTTAAGCCGGGATACCCATCGTTGCACACACAACAAGCCCCTCATGCCCAAAATACAAAGCCGGGAGCCATGTCTGGTACAAGGACAGTGTGTGTGTCTGTGTGTGTGTTTGTGTGTATATGTATATCTAGCTTAGCTTGTTTCATCCATACAGAACTACCAACAATGAACTCATGGCTGCATGTAGATGTGTCTTACAGTGTTGCCTTGGCTGTGGGGATTTCCTCTCGCTGACAGTCCTGCTGGGTCGTGCTCCCTGACCTTAGCACAGTTAGATGGCCTAGTCAGTCAACCCTGCATGCTTACTTATAGTTCCCTGATAAGTGCCAATGTGCCCCAGCATCCTTTATACATCAGTGTAAATAGGCTGTGTCTAAAGTGGCTGCCTCCCTCTCTGAAATGGCCAGCAGGCACTCAGGGATTTCAACAAGACATCTTTTCTTTTCTGTCAGTAGAAAAGACATAATTTCTACTGACATCTGTTCATCACATTTCTTTCTTTCTCTCTATCTCTTTTCTTTTTTGTCTTTCATCTTTCAGTCCTGTTGCCTTTCTTTCTTTGTCTCACCCCCTCTCTCCTCTATTCCTCTCTTCTCTGCTTTTGTCATGTCTCTCTGTCTGTTCCTCTCTGCCTTTTTTTTCTCACCCCTGCTCAGGAGTCAAAATTAACATGTAGAAATGTCAATACCTCCTAGCTGACAGATTCATTAGTAAAACCTCACTAGCAGCCATTTGATAGGAAATAGTATTTCTTGTCTACAAATTTACCAGCCACCTTCAAAATGTATCAGCCTTTGGCCGGTGGCTTGTTCTATGTTTTAACCATGCCTCTGCTAGTCCTCCTTCTCATCTGGTGCTGTCTAATTTAGTAGAACTCAGTTGCTGTAAGTTCTCACACTTTCGCAGTCACAGTCTCTTCCCCGCACATCTTTTCTCTCGCTTAGTTATGGCCAGCATCATAGTAACCACATTTAAATAGCAGATTCCCTCTTTGACGATAACCAGTGAGTTTGCGGTCTGCTTGTTAATTTTTTGTGGAGATTTAAATATACGTGGAAATTTTTTCTCTGTTGGGGCTAAAGCAAGCTAATTTAAGCGTTCCCTATAAAGCGGTCTGACTTAACACCATGTGCTTTTCTTTTTGGTGCCTGTTATTCACACATGAGCCATGCTTCACTATACCCATTGCCTGTGTGGAAACCAATATTTTAATTAAAAAGATTTATTCACCCAATAAAAGTCGTTTAATAACCTGTGCTTTTGCTATGGCCAAAAACCTGTGAAGGCTGACACTTTGCATGTTGTACAGGCAAGCTTGTTTTTAAGCTGATTTGATCAAGTTTGCTGTTCCTTCCCACGCAAGTGTAACCACACTGCCCCCAGTCCCTTTTCACTGGTGTCTGACTAGTCATTGAACGTGGAGCATGGCAGCCATGTCTCAAATGGGTCAACAAGACTTTATAGCGGGCCCATTCTCCTTTTAATTCCATTTCCTTTTTAGTCTTAAGTGGAATAGCTTTTATTTCAGTTATGTATTTATTTATTTATAAGGTCATTCTTATTTGTCTGTTTCTTACACAGAAGTGTTACTCAGAGGAAGGCTCTAGTAGGGCTGAAAGGGTTTGTGTTGATTTCCATCTTTGTGTCTGTCAGTCTGAGTGTCAGTGCGGTTCAGAAGAGGCTCAGGCCGAGTGGCTTACTGTCAGCAGTGCTTGTGTGTGATGGTGTGGGCCTGACGGTAATGTTGACTAATTTCCTTGATCAGATAAGACCCTGGAGTCGTGTGACGAGAGAGAGGGAGATCTACATTTAGATCAGAAGTTGTGACTGCCATCATTGGTGTGGTATAGGTGTGAGAAGCTACTTGGTTGGATGAAGCAAGTTTATTGGTCTGGATTTGCTGTGTGTCACTGTAATCAGATTGTCAGAATGTCAATGTAAATGATCAGGAGGATGCGTAGATCTCATGCTCACACTGCTTCCATATTTGGCTTTGAAACCACCATTCCTATGAAACCAGTTTGGTTTGTTACAAGTGGTGATTGTAATCAGTGAGGCGAGGACGATTAGTTGATATCTCTCAAATGCACCCAAGGTTATTATGTGATAATAGTTGCACTGAACACAGTGGCAGCTAGGCCGGTTCTGTTTTAGGTAATGACTCTGTGAGAGAGGCTTCTCACTCATGAGCAGCAGGGCTTTCAACAGGGGAGCCTACTGTGGTTGGCTGCTTATTCATCTCAAGCTCAGCCAACGCCTAGGGCAGCACTCTGGTGCAACAGGTCACATGGTGTGTGTGTGTGTGTGTGTGTGTGTGTGTGTGTGTGTGTGTGTGTGTGTGTGTGTGTGTGTGTGTGTGTGTGTGTGTGTGTGTGTGTGTGTGTGTGTGTGTGTGTGTGTGTGTGTGTGTTTTCCATGTAGCATGAGACTAATGTGTATCTACCTCTTTGTCCGCTTCTTTCTCTGTCTCTGCAGAGCACGTGACGCGGAGGTTGGCAACACTACACAGCAGCATGCGCGGGCGTAGCTGAGAGAGCGCCGCGGCATCCTGACGTTCTCATAGCAGGGAGGTACCGGCTCCGGTCTACCTCCAACAACCCTCCCCCTCTTCCTCCTCCTCCTCCTCCTCCTCCCGCCCTGCCCCTCCCCCCTTAACCTCTTCAGCCGGGCACATGTTCTCGCCAGAGCAGGAAAACATCTCCACCGCCTCCACCAAAGTGCCAGTCAAGTACGGAGAGCTCATCGTGCTGGGGTAAGCTATCCCGACCTCTCTGCGGACTCTAACCCCCACCCATGATGCTCCACACTGATTCAGACCAGCTATGTCACTGATTGCCTTTTATCAGCTTGCCAGAGCTGGACAGACATGTAGTATTAGATTATGTGTGTGTGTGTGTGTGTATCCCCTGTTCACGTGTGCAGCTGTTCCCCTGCATGTTTATAAGCTGCCTGTATCCGATTAGCAAATCTGAACATGCACATGCAAATGTGACCATGTGTGCCTGCTTGTGAGTGCTGTTTTTTGGTTTGCACATTTTTTCCAGTCTCTCAGGTTTGCAGGTGGATAGCGTGCAATGAATTATGTGTGTGTGTGTGTGAGAGAGAGATCAAGGCTCTAACAGCATGCAGTTATGAGACCCCCATAGGAAAGGCTTTGTGTTGTCTCAGCCAGAGGGACCTCAGACATTCATGACATTGTGTTGATGCAGGATCACATTACAAGCCCACACATCACACAGATGATATGGTGCCGCCTTTGTGTGTGTGTGTGTGTGTGTGTTCTCATGAAACTCACAGTGTAGCACTTTTCATTGGGTGCATGGGACTGTCTTGGCTGCCTCAAAGGTCTCAATAACATCCATATGCCTGGTCTATAAGATGACAGCAGATAGACAGCATTGCTCTGGGAATCCCCCTCGCCCCACCAATACACCAGTTCCCAACTCTCTCTCTGTCTGTGTGTGTGTATGCACCAGGTTAGCATGGGAAATTTTGGATCTGTCACTATGCTAGAGATTTGCATCAGGGCTGTTGCAATCCCCCCATTTTCTTCCATCAAGGGACAGTCCCAGCACTCTGTTTTTATTAGGTCACGGTGTGAATTCCATTGCCTCATTTCTCATTTCGCCTCATTGAAGATCTTTTGAGAACCGTAATTGGACTTCACTGTCAACTTTCAACAAGATTGAACTTGTAGGTCACTTTATATAGCTACCACTGAAACGTAGCAAAGAGAGAGGCACAAAGCATGATTATGGCTTGAGATGCCATTTTGTTTTGTTGACAAGCACCAGTAAGCAAAGAACACTAAATGGCTGAATATTGAATGTAAACTATATTAAATGCAACTTTGACTAGGCATTCATTCCAGCTATAGCTCAGTCCTCTACAGAGTGTTTTATCCATGTGGGAATAACAGTGCATGGTTAAAACACACACACACACACACACACACACACACACAGGGAGCCTTCATTGGGTCTGTGTGTGGGTTAGCATAAGGGGTATGTTGGCTTAGTGCTGATCTGAGCTCTGTACATTGTATTGTTTGTGCTGGCCATTAGCACCAGGGCTATGAGAGGTCAGACGTGTGGCGCTCTTGCCGCATAGCTACTCGTCTTAGTGGTGTTGGCAGCAAAACACTCTCCTCACATTCGCTTTCCCAGGAACAGTCTCAGTCTCTACCCCCCTCCAAACACACACACACAAATAGACATACACACTTGGACAGAAGTCTGCAGACTACATGCCTACATTCCATCTGCGAGCAAGAGAGGATGTCAATTGCAACATGAACGTACATAACCACACACACACACACACACACACACACACACACACACACACACACACACACACACAATCGTCTTCCGTGCGTGCTAGCAATTTCATGAGCAGGAGGGAGTCGCCATACAAAAATTAAAAGAACTCCCAGTCCATGCCTATGGTGACAGAGAGGATTATATTTTTCTGCTGGGACCCCCACTGCCCTCCATCCAGTGCTAATGCTTCTCCTTCCCCCTCTCCCTCAAAGCTCCCTGCAGCTGATAAACAACAACCCCCCCGTCACGCATCTCTACTCTGACCCCCTCTTGGACCGCCCTCCCCCTCACCTCCCACGTCCCCCGAGCGGAGCCGCGTCAGAATGCAGACATGGTGGACACGTCGTAAAACGGACCCCTTGAACACCACCCCCCACCCCCACTCCCTTTCTGTTGTCATCATCATCATCATCGCTGAGTCACAGAGTGGCCTGTTTTAGCTGTGCCTGCTTGGGGCCTGAACTCACCCACCTGTGAGGAGTTAGACATGGAAGGGTGTGTGTGTGTACGGGGGAGGGGGGGTCGTCTGCTGACTGGAAAAGAAAACGATGGCGACAGAGAGAGGGGGAGAGGAACGGGGGGAGGGTGGGGTGGGAATGGACATAGGGGGTGGGGTGAGCAGGCCAGTGGGAAGAAGCTTAGTTAGCTGGTCTTTAAACTTTACTGCTGGTCTGCGTGAAGAAAATCATATTTCTGCATTAGCCTTGTAGCATAGCTATGCTAATGGATTAATGTGCTGGAATGTGCACACTGAGGCTGCTTGTTTACGGCCAGCACACATCTCAACATCTGCGGCCTCTTTTGGCTGAGGGGCGATAGCGGGTGGAGAGTAGGGGGGGAGAAAAGAAGCCTGCATGGAATGTCAGAATCATGACGTCAGTCCTGTGTCCTCACGCCCTCAGTAAACTCATGTTAAATCAATCTCAGACCCGCACAAACACATCCAGCTGTGTCTGTTGGCCAGGACATACAACCTCCCCTCCTCCAACACCCCCCCCCCACACACACACACACACACACACATGTACATACATGTCATAGATGGACTGACGGCACAGTGCACTAAATTATGATTAATCTCAGATGCCGTTGTTGACGTTCTGTCTTTGCACGCTCACACACTACGTCGATTTCCTCCACAAGGTGCTATAGAAGGAGACAAACAGGCTACCTGAGACGACGGGCTGAGCACACACACTTGGCGAGCTCCACACTTTAAAGATTAAAGGCTCTCTTGTCTTTCTCGTGACTCTCGTACTCACCTCTCTTGGTTGGCATTCTGAAAGAGTTTCCTATGGCGCTTGTGTTGCTGTGGCTGTAAGAGTGCAGGCTGTGCTGTTGACATTTGTTTGGTCTGGAGGACTTATATGGAGCTAGGTGGGGCTAAACCTTTGCTTGGGCTTGAAACTTGTTGGAGCAGCTGAGGTGTGTGTGAGATGTTTGCATACATGAACAACAGTGCAGTCTGTGCAGATCTGTGGTACGATTTGACTTTTGAATCAAACTGACAAAATGGCTTTTATATGCATTAGCAAAGAGAGTGTGTGTGTGTGTGTGTGTGTGTGTGTGTGTGTGTGTGTGTGTGTGTGTGTGTGTGTGTGTGTGTGTGTGTGTGTGTGTGTGTGTGTGTGTGTGTGTGTGTGTGTGTGTGTGTGGAGGGGGGGGCAGTGTTCAGGGATGTATTATGCTCTTAATGATGCGTCTTCACCCTGTCAACATGAGATTTAGAGCCAGCCAAGAGTCCAGTTGGCCAGGGCCGCTGCTGATGAATCCATTAAACTTTAAGGCAGGTTAGGCTGCCTTGACACCCCACCCCCCACCCCCCATCCCACCACTGTGTCCGTGTGAGTCAGGGTTGCGGTGCATGCTCATGTCCATATAGACACACACCCTGGATGAATCGGCCCCAAGGAATGCCTGGACAATTGTGTCTCTTTATACTCGCCTTAATACGGCTTTGCTCCATGAGTAGAGGCAGTTGTTTCCTTGGTTAAGCTGCCTTGGCCTCAAGATAAATATGCACGCACACACAGTAGTTTTAATCATGAGCTAGTACACACTCCTCGGGTGTGATGGCGGTGGGCCTAAGAGGATTGGTTGCTTTCAAGACTGCTTTAAGCCCAGAGACAATGAGCAAGTCTGTAGGTGACTGATGACAATTAAAAACACACACACACAAAGAGACCTTGCAATGAATCACTCTGTCACAACCTCTTCTCAGAACTGTGTTCCCGGCCCAAAACACTGGGCTTTTTGTTTTTGTTTGTCAATTCTTTTTTGTAGTTGTTGACATTTGTTTGTGTTCTGGTAAATGAAAGGGAACAGGTGCTTGATGGGTCTAGCTGTTTGTGCGTGTGAGTGAGAGTGTGAGTACTGCCTCTGGCTGTTGTCTGCTCTGGCATATGTCAGGGAAAACTGTTTGTCCTTTTTGATGGCTCATATCATCTGTGTGTGTGTTTGTTCGTGTTCACTTGCTCAGGTACAATGGCTCTTTGCCCAACGGAGACAGGGGAAGGAGAAAGAGCCGTTTTGCTCTCTTCAAGAGACCCAAAGCCAATGGGGTGAAGCCCAGCACAGTGCACGTAGCATGTACCCCTCAGGCAGCCAAGGTATGGATCCATCCATTTACACACACACACATACACACACACACACACACACACACACAGACGCGCACTCATAAAGACAGAGATATCTATGATGACCTGCTACTTTGCTGTGGCCTGGTGTCGACTATGAATGTTGATCTCAGTCTAGCTCAGTCAGTGATTTAGACAGACGAGTGAGATCTGCTCTCAGAGATGCCCATCCTGCACAAGAGATTGTAGACTTGAAACAGCGTGTCACTTTCCCACATGTGGGTAAGAGAAGTAGGTTGTGAGGTCATTACTGTGGGCCTGTTGCAGCTGTCAGTGTTCATGAATGGAAACCTATGTCATAGGGGTGTGTGTGTGTGTGTGTGTGTGTGTTTAGAAGCGAGGAGAGGTTGGGATTGTGATCACACTTGGAGCTTTTGGAGCTGGTAGTCTTTGTTTTCACACATCTGGACAAAGTTTGAGTGTATGAATGGTTCCTCTGTGGCCTGCCTCCACCCCCAACCCAAATGCACACGCACTCGTACACACACACAGACTCCTTCACACACTTCCATGGTAAGACACTACACACTTTTTTTGCACATTGGTACAGCACACTCACGTGAACATGCATGTGCTTGCCTCAGGTCATACACACACACACTGACTCTCTCTTTCTCTTCCAACAGCAGAGTATTCCACTGTCACACACACATATGCATGTTTTCTCAGCAGCACCTTTGAACGTGCAGGAGTCTGGAGTGTGTAGTTTAGTTATGTCCAGCTGAAGCTGCAGGTGGTCTCCATATTATGCCCGTGCTGCCGTGTGCCAACCAGCAGGCTCCGCTCACTCGCCCGCCTCTCATAGGAGCCTGCAATTGAGTTGGGGAAGTAGGGGCATGGACCGACTTGAGGAGTGGGCCAAAAGAAAATGAATTGGTTTCTTTTTTTTGTGTTTTGTGAAAAACCGATGTCCTTTTAATATTCCATTGTTTTCCATCTGCAGGCCATAAGCAACAAGGACCAGCACAGCATCTCCTACACACTGTCCCGAGCTCAGACGGTAGTGGTGGAGTACACCCATGACAGCAATACAGACATGTTCCAGGTACAGCGTCTCTCTCTCTCTCTCTCATTACTACTTCACCTCCAATTACCATTCACCCCTATGCAAGTCTTTGCGCACACTGACTAACCGGAATCGAGCGTGGTCTTGCGACTGACTGATAATTGGGTGACCTCGGTTAGATCCGTGTCAGCTGTAACTTTAACCTGCAGATTTGGCTGGGAGCTCTTTTTGACGATGACCTGTCGTCTGACCTGTTGCACAGACTAGCACGAAAGGAAAGCGAGACAGAAGCAGAGGAGGAATGCAGCGCACGTCACAGTACGCACACAGCGCTGGCCCCTTAGCTCACTGTCCTGTTCTGTTAGATCACTATATTAGCACTATATTAGAACGATCGGGGGAAAGCTGTTAGACAGTCACTTTCAGTGTTTTATTCCTATTCAGATGTTTTCTGACAGCATTTCATGTCTGAACAAGTGGAATTAATGAAGCTCATGCTCATCTCCCTATAGGGCAGTACAAGACTTGAGTCCCGCTTAGTGTTGATGGTCCTGAGCATCCCGCTGGTTGTATATTTTGGGTACAGGACCATCTGGCAGGACATCATCCCTTATTTATTTACGTTTGTCACAGCACAGCACTTCACCTAATCATAGAAGAAAGAGCAAGACGACAGTACCGGAGGGGGGGTGGAGTGTCTCTTTTCTAAGGACAAGTAAGGGAGTGTTGCTAGGTATGCTTTTAGCACAACCTGCGGACGGGAGTACATGTGCTGGGATACTCAGTGTGTTCCATCCACCCACTGAAAGCCTATCCATCCAGCCTGTGCTTTTCTTTAAATAACATGCCACCTCCAGCAGCTGAAATTCTCTTGGAGACATTTTTCTCCCCCTCACACCGGTGGAGGTCCTTTTATTCAGTGTCTTACCACAGCTATGTTTTTCCCCGCCCTCTCTTTCCATAGTTATCTATCTTTATTTATTTCTGTCGTTCTCTGTATTTCTCTCTCTCTGTATCCGTCTCTCGCTCTCTGTGTATCTGTCTCTCTTTCTTTGTGTATCTCTCTCTGTATCTCTATCTCTTTGTGTGTGTGTGTATGTGTGTATATATATATATCTTTCTCTCTCTCTCTCTCTCTTCCTGTCTCCACCACCCTCTCTTTGGCTGTATCAGCCTAATGGTCCCAGCAGTTAGCTGTGCCAAGGCATATACAATTATCCCATTATCCCACTAAGAATGGAACAGCCCTGCTAAATTTAATTCTCTTGTCATGCTCCCACTGTCTGACCAAACACACACACACACACACACACACACAAAGTATAGGCTTCACCTTTGTGGTATTCTCATGTGCGATTGGGGATGTTGATAGAATGGGCACACGGGCCTACACAGTGGCAGTACTGTACAGTGACTGTTTGCACCGTGATGACTGACTATGACTATGAATGACCTTCAGTCTGCTTTTAAAGCCCCCCCCATGACTCACGCACAGACATCCACAGTCCACACACACACACACATTCAGAGTGTGTCTACCATTTCGTTTCTCTCTGGCGCTTTGTTTTTTGGGCCTCCTACGTATAGGGGTGTGGTAGCCTGGTCTTGTGTTCCTAGCACTTCCGCTTGATTATCATCTCCCTACAGTGCTAGTCTGGATTTGATCCCATTGGGCTTGTTGTCTCAGGAGGCATTTTAACCTGTCCAATCAGCGAACAGAGGGAGTCACTGTGAATGCAGAGCTAGAATGCTATCAGTCAAGGCAAGCCATCAGTCAGGGGCTGATCCAATCTTTTTAAACTTAAACACCTGAAGCAAGCAATCGAATCTCACTACTGAATGTCCAGACCCTCTGTATGAAACAAAAGTGTTGAACGGGGGTCGGTTTTATTACCAGGCTAGGGGTGTGGGGTCTTAAGGCAGCCTCAGAAGGAGCCTCACTGACAGGTCAACTCAAGCTCCCCCCAGTAATAGTCCCAGGGAATACTAGTGGCTCTTTCTCATTCTGCCTCTTTCCTGTTCTTCCATCCCCACCCCCCCGTCCTCAGATTGGGCGGTCCACGGAGAGTCCCATAGACTTTGTGGTGACGGACACTGTGCCCGGCAGCCAGAGCAACACAGACACACAGTCGGTGCAAAGCACCATCTCGCGCTTCGCCTGCCGAATCATGTGCCAGCGCACCCCGCCCTACACCGCTCGAATCTTCGCCGCCGGCTTCGACTCTTCCAAGAACATCTTCCTCGGGGTAAGTGTGCTTACGTGCCTGTCGCTGAAGGTATTAAGTTGTTATAGTTTGTCTCCCAAAACATCCTCCAACCTGACCTTTGACCTTTCCTCTCTCTCTCTCTCTCAGGAAAAGGCAGCAAAGTGGAAGACGTTGGATGGGCAGATGGATGGCCTGACGACTAATGGGGTGCTGGTGATGCACCCGCGGAATGGCTTCATGGAGGACTCCAAGCCTGGCGTCTGGAGAGAGATCTCTGTCTGCGGCAACGTCTTCACCCTCCGAGAGACCCGCTCGGCTCAGCAGCGCGGCAAGATGGTGTGCCTACCACACACACACACACACCACAATATTTACATAATTTTCCACATGAACACTTGATGCGAAACATAATGCACAAGTACAGACACATAATACTGCAGCTATTGTAGGAAACTGGGTCTGCTTTTGCATGCAGATGCTCCCATCACATTTATTCTCAAAGGAAGCACACAGCTTGGCTTTCCAGACATGTTGGAATTGTTGGGTCTGATAGAGATGCTTGAAAGACTACAAGCAGCGGCCTCCTAGCCAGCTGTACCAGCAGCTGTTCAGAGGCACAGTGAGGCATGGTGCCGAAAGGAAGGTGTCAGATTTTCGCAGAGGACGCTGGGAGAGTGCAGACCTGCCCCAAAATCAAATGCTTTATCTTGCGATGAAAGTGATTTATATACGCCCTATCGACCCAGTGAATGCACAGTGAGGTTACTCACTAACCCTGAGGAACCTGCTGCTGTGTCGCCCAGGGAGCAGCGAAGGGTTATGGGCCTTGCTTGTGGGCACCTCAGCCGTGGATGTGGGCATGGGAGAGCGATGTTCAGTCACTTCCCCCTGTCCACATTTTTCCTTCTGGTCGTAGATCGAACCAGCCACCCTTCGGTTTCAAGTCAGAGGCCCTAAGACTCCACTAGAATTTGGATCTGGTAAAAATATTATAAGGGCTTCTTCCTTTGGACATGATTCACCTCCACCCAGGCTAATGAAAGTCAGGCTTGTACTTGCACAGAGAGCATTGCCTTGGTGGGTTTAATTCAGCCTTGGCCACTACCGTCAGATTTGAACTGCCTGCTCCCCAGACAGGTGCCAACTGCTGCCCACATTGTTGCCAGGTTAAGTTTGTGTCGCGCCGTTTCTGCAGTAACAGCAGAGAGGTGCCACATGTCTCCAGGCACGTACGAAAGGCGATCCCTGTAAGAGAAACCTCGGGCAAACCTCATCACGGTTGTCAGGTCTGGCCACCAATCACAATGCACCAGCACTCTACTGGCCTCCCCTCCCTACAAAAGAGAATTTTCCCATTGTATCAGCTTGTATGATAAAGCAAACCTGCATGTGGGTGTGTGTTTTTGTTTATATGAGTGTGTGTATTATGCTGGGTTCACTGCTTTGTGGCATGACCGTGACCTCTGCGGTATCTCTCCATCTGATGGCCAAGTCCACTCTTATAGCTCTCGCCCCACGGCTCATTGGACACTGTCAAAATATCCAGCTCATCGCCCCTGACTTCACACTGGATTTCCTCCACGTTTCCTCCACACTTCAGAACATTGTTTGTCCTCCCTCCCCTCCCTTCCCCTCCCCTCGCTAAAAAAGAAAGGGCACAAAAAAACAAAAAAAAAACAGGCAGATGCACATTCAAGTGGGGACATCTGATGTGAGAGCCCTGTTTTAAGTACAGTGTTGTCTCCTTTCTGATGCTTGCTCTCTCCTTCTCTCTCTCTCTCTCTCTCTCTCTCTCTCCTCTCGCTGTTTCTCTCGTCTCTGCCATTGTCTGGTTATGTTTCACACCCGTGGTGGTTTGTTGAGGATGTGTGCAAGGCTGGGACGTGGGGCGCCACGCTAATCTGTCATCACAGGCAGAGACAACACTGCCGTGCCTGCCCGCCTGCCGGCCCGCTCGCCTGCTTGCATCGTTCACAGCCTCCCACTGGTCCTCAGAGGGGGGGCCCCCATCAGGCTGCAAAACAGGCCAAATCTAAGCCAAACACTGCTCTAATACTGAGAACATTTCACACACACACACACACACATACATATACACCAGCTAGACGTTACCAAGACAACACTTCAACACATTTATAAATCTAACCAATTCTGATGACGGTGGTTAGAATGCTTTATCTGCATAGCGGTTAAGGAACCTGGCTAACCTGCCAGTTAAGACCAAACACACACACACACACACACAGAGTCTCTCTCTATATATATATATCTATCTCTCTCTCTCACACACACACACACACACACACACACAAGCATCCAGGCTTTGTTCATGTGGCCTGCACGTTGGTGCTGAAAGGTGCCATTGTTTAAAGATGCTTTATCTGCAATCACATGTGACTGTACATTAAATTAACTTATTTGTCTAACTTCACTTGATGGGGCGGTGGTAGCTTAGCGGTTAAGGAACCTGGCTAGCATGCTAGTAGCCTGGAAATTGTGGGTTTTATATGCAGCCCTGTGAACTGTCCTCAAAGCTCTCTGAGCTCTCAACAGCTTCCTAATGTCCAGCTGGTATGTTCTTATGGTGTGTTCTTGCTCTCGGAGGTTGGAAGTTTCCAACTTCCCTGTCCACCATCGCATCATTAATCAGAATTTACACACATAGAGAGGGAGAGAAAGAGAGAGAGAGAAGAGGAAATCAAGCAGAGGCCTCCTCCATACTGCCTGCAGTGCATTTCCTAATGGCAAAGCCCTTGTAAAGACCTGCTGATGGGGATTATTATTATCGTTGGTGTTTTAATAACTGCACACCTGCACGCCACCTCTCTGCCCTATGCAGATTGCCGCGTTATCTGCCACAGTGCCGCAGCTATCTCTGCTGTAAGCAGCCTTGCAGTAATTAAGTCTTCATTTGCTGATTGGAGGCAACTGGCTCGTCAGTAAAATAGGCTTCAGTGCAAATGGAGCGAAAGCAATGTCGACAGGGGCAGAGAGGGTTTAGCTGCCATGTACCAGGCATTGCGAAATTTATTTAGTCTCTTTAAGCCTACTAAATATGCACAAACGCACACACACACTCTTGAGATCATTCCATCACCTTGCCCAGCAGATTCCTGGCTGTTAACTTGCAGGCTAAAAGAGTGAAGAGACACTCTGCAGCTGTGTGTGTGTGTGTGTGTTTCTGGATGAGTGACACGAGTGCTGAGCAGAGGGAAAGAGCCAGCAGCAGTTTTCAAGCCTCTCCTACAGCTGCGTCCTTCAGGGACGAGGTCGGCCTGCCCTTCACACACACATACATACACACACACACTAGCTCCCCTTCTTGCTCAGCAGAACAGCATACAAGGATTACACATGCAGTTACATAGCATGATACTTACACACACGCACATATATAATCAGACTTCATATACACCTCAAACTCTCCACTTAAAATTTGTAAACAGTAATGGAGTCTCTTCAGCTGCCCCTTCTGCCATACTCTCCATCTCTCTCTCCCTCTCTTCAGCCCCCCCTCCCAACTCAACACACACACACACACACACACACACACACACACACACACTGCAGCCGATGGGGCCCGCGTGGTTCTCTCCTCCCAGCTAGCTTTGAGTGTACACACCAAGCTGCAGCTTTGTGTGTGTGGGGGTGGGGTGGGGGTGGTCTCAAGGTGTCTGAAAAGAACAGCTTTTTTCTCTGATTAATGATGGCCCCTTTGGTAATTACACACCACAGTTCCCCCTGTGTGCCTCTTAAGTCCTCTGTGTGTGTGTGCGTGCTAACCACACTGCAAGTCACCCTTCTACACTGCATACACACAGGCGGTAACTCAGATTCAGATGTTTCTGAGCACTGCTCTAGTTTGAAATGTATGTGTGTGTGTGTGTGTGTGTGTGTGTGTGTGTGTGTGTGTGTGTGGTGAGTAATATCTCTTGTGAGGATTGCGTGGCAGTCCGGAGGATATGCTTGGCTGTCTTTGTGTCGGTGTGAATGTTGGGATTGTCCTGTGTGTGGGCAGCATGTGATGCTGACATCAGGACATACACACACAGTCTCTCTCTCTCTCTCTCTCTCTCTCACTCTCTCACTCTCTCACTCACTCACTCACTCACTCACTCACTCTCTCTCTCACTCTCTCTCACTCTCTCACTCACTCTCACTCTCACTCTCACTCTCTCTCTCACTCTCACTCTCTCTCTCACTCTCACTCTCTCTCTCTCTCTCACACCATAAACTCTGCTCCTGTTATTTGCGCACACACCTGCCCCCTTTTCACGGTAGGCCGCGATTCAATGATAATAAGTCTAAAGGTGTGTGTGTCTGCCAGTTAAGACCACACACACACAGTCTCTCTCTCTCTCTCACACACACACACACTCTATCTCTATCTATCTCTCACACACACAAGCATCCAGGCTTTGTTCATTTGGCCTGCACATTAGTGCTGAAAGGTGCCATTGTTTAATCACTCCAAAGGCAAATGAATCCCAGGAGTGGTGCCTGTGAGAACAGTGGCTCTGATTGAGAGTGGCTGGCCCACGGGTTCCTTCATACCCAGCCATAAATCTGACAAGACCCCCAGATTCTCTTTGCTTGTGCAGCCTTCAAATATGTGCAGACAGTATCTGAGGCACCCTATTGCTCTCTCTCTCTCTGTCTGTCTTGTCTGTCTGTGTGTCTGTGTGTGTTTCTCCAAGATGAATCAGACAATCAACCATAGTGCCAACTTGGGAAGAGGTCACTGAGAGAATGAGATGGTTTATGGCTTTGAGGTCATTAAAAGAAAAGTTGTGTTGCCAGAGACAGCTGGACATGGTAGACTAGACCCATTGATGTTTTAGACACTCCTACAGGGCATGTAAACAACATGCCCATTTTCCTGTTCCTTCTTTTTGCTGTCATTTGGATAACATGAAAGTGATTTTCAGCATCCTGTTAATCCAAGGCGACTACCGCCATACTGGACATTTTTCTGTATTACACTGCCATCTACAGGGCTAAATTAAGCATTGTAGTCCTACAACACTTTGATACTATTACTCTCAGGCTCTAAGATCAAGTAGTAACTTGTTATTACGTAGTTGATTCTCAAAGTTTAAGTTTTTAATGTTCTTAACTGTTCTTATGTAAAAAGCTGAACCCACTCCTCATCTTTAAGCTTTGAGCGCAATCTCAGCATAACAGCGTAATAATTGACTTCACCCTCTCTCTGTGTTTTCTTGCTCTGTCCCAGGTGGACAATGAGACGCAGGAGCTGGTGGACGGCTCGCTGATCGACCTGTGCGGCGCGACGCTCCTGTGGCGCACGGCCGAAGGCCTGTCGCGCACGCCCACCGTCAAGCACCTGGAGGCGCTGCGGCAGGAGCTGAACGCGGCGCGGCCTCAGTGTCCCGTGGGCTTCAACACGCTGGCCTTCCCCAGCATGCGCCGCAAGGATGTGGTGGACGAGAAGCAGCCCTGGGTCTACCTGAACTGCGGCCACGTGCACGGCTACCACAACTGGGGCAACCACGATGGGCAGCGAGGCGGAGGCGGTGGCATGGGAGGCATGGGGGGCATTGGGGGCTTGGGTGGTGGTGGTGGTGGAGGAGGAGGCATTGGAGGCATGGGTGGTGTAGGAGGAGGAGGTGGAGGAGGAGGGGGGGGTTTGGAAGTGCGGGAGCGCGAGTGCCCCATGTGCCGGGCCCGTGGTCCCTACGTGCCACTGTGGCTGGGCTGTGAGCCGGGCTTCTACCTGGACGCGGCGCCGCCAACGCACGCCTTCGCGCCCTGCGGTCACGTGTGCTCAGAGAAGACGGTGGCCTTCTGGAGCCAGATTCCGCTGCCGCACGGCACTCACACCTTCCACGCCGCCTGCCCCTTCTGTGCCCAGCAGCTGAGCGGTGAGCAGGGCTACATCAGACTCATATTCCAGGGCCCTGTGGATTAGAGGGCAGAGAGATGCCCTGCACTGGCTCTCCCGCTTCCATTAACCCTACCCCTCCCTCCCTCTCTCTCTCTCGCCCCCTAGTAACTCTATGCATTTTTCTCATCTTTTTGTCTGCTCTCTCTTCTGATCTTCCCTCCCTCTTTCAAGGGATCCCTGGTCAAACTATGCTTATAATTACATGTACAGTATAAGCTAGTGTCTCCTTTCTGATTTTGTATTCTAAAAAAAGTACTACTGCTTGTCCATTGTCAAGACGAAGCAGATGTTTGTTCTGTTTTTTTTTTGGGGGGGGGGGGGGGGCAGTGGGTGAGATTCAGCAAGTCTCAGTCTGACTTTGGTTAGACTTCACTTTCTCCTTTTGGGAAAAAAAAATTGCTCTCTCATTTTTAAGTGACCTTTCTAGTGCTTTTTCTTATCCAGAATGAAAAACAAAGAGTATATTTTCAACTAAATACAGACGTAAAATTACCAAAAAAAAAAAAAAAAAAAATGATGTCCTGTCCAGCAACCTGCTTTGCTGGATTGATTTGTAAACAGTGTTCATTTACTAACAGGCCACGAGGGGCCGTTTTGATCTTAAGTGATATGATATCTGTGTTGTCTATGAATCTTGTGTGTTCAGCAGACTCTCACACACAGAACACTCTACTTGTAGTTCCTTTTGTAGGAAGCTGTTGTTGATGTTTTTTCTCATTTACTGATTATGCCTAGAAATGAAATACTTGGTAACGTTTTTATTTAAAACAGACGTATAAAATGTTAATCCGATATAATCAGTTAATAGTGTGTCTTGGGAAGTTTTAATTCCATGTTCCTCTTTTCATTTCTTTTTTTTTTTTCTTTTTTGTTGAATTCCTGTTTTGGGTCTTATCAGAGTATATATTTTCAGCATTCTATTGTAGATGATGGATACTTATCATTTTTCCCTCTCTCTCTATTGAGTTCAGTAGTGTCTCTCTCTGGTGTTTGTAACACGTTTGTGTTTGCGTGTACTAAAATACTGTATCTCTCATGCATTATCACCATGGCATTTCTTCCCCCATACTTAAAGCAAGCAATAGAATCAGGGTTTCACACTGACATCAGACTGTGGGAGGATTTGTAGCCCACCGTAGTCCCTCAGAATCCCCAGAAGCCTTCTTCTCTTCAGTCTGCTCTCCCTTTAAGCACACACCGACACATTCAGCCCTGTCTATACTCATTGTGTCCCTAACGTCTGTGTGTGTATGTATTTATGTGTGTGTATTTATGTGTGTGTATGTATGTGTGTATGTGTGTGTGTGTGTGTGTGTGTGTGTGTGTGTGTGTGTGTTTGTATTATGTGGCCTTGAATGTAGGCCACTCTCAGGCCCCCACTTCCAGGTTTCTCTCTCCCCACAGTTTTTGGGGAGCTCCTTTTGGGGTGACCACTGAGGAATCTATCCTTCCCCTCAGCAGAATTCCAACACCACCTGTATTGAAATGCTCTTGTTTCGTCGCTCTTGTACAAACAGGATCTTTGTGTTCCACTGTGCTGTAGTCATTGCTGAGGTGGCCACAGCTCAACGGATGGTGATTGCTTTGTCAATAGATCTCCTCTCCCTCTCCTCGGTCATTTGCTCTAACCCATAGAGAGGTGGTTGGCTCAACTGTCATTTTATCACCCTTTTTAAGACCTGAACTGACTTGTTTCTATTATCTGTTGGCTTTGCCTGCAAAACAAAATGTAATTTGGGCCTTATGAATGATCTGCATTAAAACTCAACAGATCCTTTTAAAACACATGGAATTTTAAGTGTTTGCTCCTGAATGTAGTCTCTGTGTGTGTGAGTGTGTGCACATGAGTGTTTGTGAATTTACACCCTGCACACATTAATGTGTTGGGAGTCTTACAGCTGTATGTGTTTTCCATGTGGGGTTTGTGCGCATTCATGTGGGACATAGACAAATGGATGTTCTTTGTACAAACATCTTCTGTGCTAAAAGTATGTAAAGTGATCGAGACACACAGAACATTAATGTAGCCATGTTGAGTGTGAGTGTGTGTGTGCACAGCACCTGTACACAAACCATACAAGTGTTTGTATGTGTGTACATGCCTATCTCCCTTCTGTCAACTCTGTGTGTGTGTGTTGACTGTATTGGGATTGGTCACAGAAGGTGACTGGCCGCTGTATTGAATGTGAGGAAAGTCCAGCGCTGCATTCCCTCCCACCCCCCCAGCTCAGGAAGAACCCCAACCCCCCAGCAGCACACTCACACACACGCACGCACAGACAGACACACAGCTCAGGAAAGAGCCCACACCGCCTGTGTTCAACACCCCCCTACTCCCTCAGCACACACACTCACACACCCACAAACACACAGCTGCCGTTCTCAAGCCCGTCTGAGGAAGTCTCAGTGGCATGACCCAAAAATAAAAAATGTCTCCATATCCCCCCACCATCACCATGTTCATGTTTTGTCCCACAGCTTGCTCTTCTGTCTTAGATCCAGTATTAAATGTATTCAAGCTGACCTGTTCAAAGCAACGTGTGTTTCTCTCAGTAGAAACCTGTGCGCAAAGGGCTTTATTTTCTATGTCCTGACTGTTGTGTATGTCCCTCTTTCTACTAAAGGCTGGCCTGAATGCATGACCTTCCCTTCCCCACCCCAAACTTACAGCAGTGGTTTTCTGTACCCCCTCCATCCAAGTCCCAGCTCCCACCTCCCAAAGCCTGCCTGATCTTCGCTCTGGAATTTTCCAATGCTTCACAGCAAAAAAAAAGCTGAGAATGTTTTTGATTTACCTGTTCTTTTTGTACCAACTTTAAACAATAAAGTTTTTAAAATGATTGTGACTGTTTCCCCCCACCCCCATTCATGAAAGTGCACATATGTCTGCTAGAGGGACAGCAAATATTGGGGGGGGGGCAATAGTCTCCATAGTCTCCATTATTTTCTGTATTGCAGGGTTAATGCAGCATAGTCGCTAACACAAATGCTCCTCTGAAGACTTGCTAAATCATGATATTACAGGCCAATACCCTCACAAATCATTTGTGATTCTCAGAAGTTTTAAAGGAGACATAAAATGGAAAAACATTTTTGCCTTGGCTTTGATAAATTAGAAGTTGTGTGTTGCCAAAGAGCTATCATGAATATGAGGCATTGTACCCTCCTTCATATGAAAATCTTGAACTTAGTAATGGCCACCAACCCATAACCCTAGGTTTATGAGAACAAACCATACACGTGATGTCAAATAGCACAAAGCAGCCAAAGAGGGCACCATTTATCAAAAAGGACCATTTAAATAACCAGCTAAAATATAAGGTTTTCATTAACTGGGCTTGTAAAAATTACACTTGAGCTCTTTATATATATCAATTACAGTTGAATATGTTCTTTTTTTAGTATCAGAGAACAAGGTAAAATACTCCATTCATTCATTCTACGTTCCCTTTAAAGACTTTATAGTCCTTACACTAACATTTAATGGGGCTGAGAGGATGTTGCAGGTAGTTGGTTGAATATCTTTACAGTCTGTTACAGTCCGTTACAGTCTGTATTCCGTGCTATAGTTGAAACCTAGCAGGACATGCGATTCCCATAGGATTATCTGGGTGTCTTAGCTCGATTTTGAGCTGGCATGTTCGGTTTCAGCCGGACAAAAGTGTATACTTGCCTTTTAAAAGTGCGATTTTAGCCGAGGCAAAAATTCGATTTTGTCTTTGTACAAGTAAAGGTACTTGCTGAGGCTGTTATTTCATGGTGCAATGTTTTGCCTAGTCCACGGGGAGGCAGCGTAGTGCCCTAATTTTGCAGTGGTGTACAGGCAGTGTAAACTACTTGAGAAGGGGTAATGTTAAGTTCTCAAATAGACTAACAAGGGATGTGTGAATGTCATTTCTTCTGTTCTACAGCCACCATAATTACCATCGCTTATATCGGAAGATTTAGACGAGGTAGAAGAAAATTAGGACTATACGTAAGAGACCATTAATACATTTCATCCATAACGCAGACCGTGCTTGGTATGGTATACTCCTTACAACCTTAAACCTCTGCTGCGCCGAGTCAGGGGGACACACAGGAAACTGTCCCACAGTCATTAGGGACCCCACCCCGTGTAGAGGAGGCATTCGCGGTTTTGCAACATTGCAACAAGTATGAAAAGACTGCACATTTGCTCGGAGTCCAGAGGCCTCAACGATGTGAAACATTCCTCCACCATCGTTTTGAAGCGAGCAGACCTTACAGAGTGCCGAATCAGTGTTTAGCTTGTGTCTGGCCACGTTGGGTTTAAGTGGAGGTTATTAATGGAAAACCATTGTAGTGTTCATGATGATTAGTCTCATGTCACTATTCACACAACATAGGCTGCCACCATGGCGAGAGGACCATTATATCGCTCGAAATAGTTGGTTGTAAGACAATAGAAGCTTACTATCCTAGAGAGTATTCATTTCAGCAATTTATGTAAATTCAGAATTTTGTGTAAAGCCCATCACAGTGTACTGATGCGGTAGCTTGTGCCTCCATCTAAATAAAGGAAAGTACCCCTGGATTATTTAACTATTTAAACAATTAGGCTAGACTCTGTCACCGTGCTGTAAAGAAATGGCTTACATTGTGAGTGAGTGCAATTTTGAGTGCATTATGCAACTGTGTGCTAGAATATGGTGACCGGAGTGTAAAGAAAGGGGAATGTTGGGCTGTTGTGGTACCTATTGCTCACGCATAGAACATACAGGTGCAATTAGTGGGAATTGAGCACAGACCACTCGTGGCAGCATCAACCACTAGGCTGCTGATAAGGAAGGAAGTAGAGGAACATTCCCTGTTGACAACCCATCAGAGCACTGCCGAGGCAACTGGATGATGTGGAGCCCACAGAGATAAAGTGTCTGTTATCCTTTTGGTCTTCAGAAACATGGTGAGCTCATTACTGACTCATGAATTCATTCACTTGAAGGGTCCTTTGATGCAGGGCGGAGGGCTGCCTTCCATTACTCTTTAGAAGTAGGTTACATTAGTGACGAGTGACGTGCTTGTCATCTGTTAGGGACTGCCACATACGTCAATGTTGTTCTTCGTGCACTGTGCCTTGGCATTATATATTCAACATTTATCTTGATTATAGGGAGTAACGGCGTGGTGCTAACTATGCCCAACACGGCTTGAAATGCTTATTTAGATAGTGGCTCCCGGATGCTAGTGATAACATCTCCCGTAAATTGTGCTATCGTGCAAATTTCATTTGCGAGTGGGAGAAGCGGTCAGAACAAGTGGCAGAAGCAGCGCAAGTGAGTGATGATGAGACGGGGGAGCGAGGGAGAGAATTTTTTGCAGACAAACCTGAGCAGGTTTCTGAGCAGGTCTCTGTCATCAAATCATTTCATCATTAATATGAAAGCTTCTTGCAGCGCGATAAAAAAAAAAAACGCATTTACTTCATTTTAGGCACTGTGTTTGGTAGAAATATGTAGGCTACAACACCCTATTTTGACTTCCACCCTCAGCTGATGAGAGTTTAACAGTTCAGCCCATGTATATGTAATTTTTTTTAAATTAAATTTAAATGTTTTATTTTATATTTCTTTCTTTCTTTATTTAGCTGCCAGGTGCGGGAGACACCTCCACTTGGAAGAAAATGTCCCTTATTTGGGGTTGAGGAAGTTGGCAACCCTAGATTACGTAAATGCTCATATTGCTCTGACATGACAAAAACAGATGTCTTGGGTGAACATAGACTTCTTTTATGTAGTTACTGAAGAAAGCATATTTTGCCCACCGCCTTCTCTAGATAACGCAGCCACAACATTTTACAATGGCATATATTTCCTGAATGTAGACCCCTCTTACACAACCCTCCATTATTCCACCAACTAGGCTATTCTCACAAAATCCAACCCTACGCAAACTGGAAATATGGGACGTTGGCAGCGAGAGCCCATGGAGCAAATGGGCTCTGATGAATGGCTGCCTACTGTGTCTGCAGTGTGGACTGGGCCGGCAGCCGATCTCCAGTGTGGTTTGTTGGACTTTACTACCCCTAGTGTGATAGGCTACAGTATCAGGCTTAATGTTTTCAAGCTTCTCTCCATGCTGCAGTTGAAATAAAACATTTGCAGTTGATAAAACCTTGTTTCCAGGCTGCAGTCTGGATGAAGCCCTCTCAGGTGTTATGTGGAAAATATCCCCTGAGACAAAGCCTGTCAAGCCCCTCGATACATCTTTTTGTAAATAAGTCAAGTCAGCTTTTGATAAAACCCATGAGAGGAGAGAAGGGTTTTGTTTGATGCTGACATCATCTGATGTGCCCTGGCTTGTTTGAGGGGATTTCAGTAATGAGATCATCTTTTCTGAGGGAGAATCACGGCTTTCGGTTTTTAATCTTACCGATGTGGCATAGATAGATGAAGGGATTGCTTCAAATTAGTCTGATGCAGAGAACATCAAATGGGGGACTTCAAAGAGGCAACCAGCACCATGAGAATGTGACCGACAAGCAATAATGCACACAGTGGAACCTCCTTTGCTTAGTCAGTCAACCTGGCTTTCTTCATTTGCGTGTGAACGCCTTAGACAATATGGCATTGTGTGTGTACACAAACTGTACAAAGAGAGGAGTACCTAGCTTGTTTTGTGATGTAACCAGCCATCTTTTCGATGGTCTTTATGGGGCAGTCACCAAAACAGTCCAAGTTTGCTATGGGAGGTAGCTGTACACAGGGCACATGTAATACCCAGTGCATGAATCCCTTGTGTTCATGATAATGTACATTTTTCACATTGACCTTGTTGAGAGTGCGGCAGCTCGTGGTCCTGGGGATAGCCCACTGCTGGTGATATGCTGAGTCAGTACGCGTGTTGACAGCATATTTCCTGAGCCACTGGGTTGCACAGCCGAGCTGAAGTGTACAGCCATGGTTGTGACATGTTCTACAGGTCTTGGGACCTGACCTGAAATAAGATTCATTACCAGTCCACCACCATAATGCATCTGTTTTTTTCTGAGCTATCCTGGAATTCTCCTGGGGTTGTTTTTTGCAGTGTTTACCCTGATATCCGGGCAGATGTAGTGATAATTATATAAAAAGTGTTTTTCTTCACACTCTTTCAGTGAAATATTCTTCGTGACACTTCTCTGTGATTTTCTAAAAGAGGAAAAAATGCTGTGTCAATTGTGATTACGCTGTTCTCATTAACCTCAGATGGTTTCTTTACATACCGAGCATTTCTACTTGACAGTTTCACAACTTAAAAAAATAGCACAGCCTTGTGGTTTCTGATCACGAACTGAACTGAAGAGAGACCCAAATGGATGTGGTCCACAGAAATTGGACTCTATTCCCTTTTTTGCCTTTCTGGCTAATTAAAATTCCTGGTTGAAAAAGTCGTTCTATCATGTCTATATTGTTTCATATGCAGTTAACACCAATACTTTTGGGTTTCTGTGTGTCGTCAGCACTGTGTCATTTTGACCAGTTCTACACAATTGCAACACTTCTCTCTCTTATGAGACATGACCTATGTAGAACACTCTCCAGAGGGAAACTCGTTAGCAGTCAGTTAAGCCCCAGACAGACATGATTTCATCTGGCTGAGGGCTTTTTTATGCATCTACTACGTCTGTCTTGCTGTGAGCATCTCACAATCTCAGTTTCTCCCAGCCTCGCTCTTATCTCAGTCACAGTCTGTCAGCGTCTGTTTCTGTCTGATGTTCATTCTCTTTGGTCCGTCTCTCTGGCACGAGTTTCTGCCACGGCTTTTCCGTCCTTATTAAATCTGTTAACTTTTACTGTCTGTCCTCTAATGATAGAAATGAGTAAGGAGCACTAAGTTCCCAGTGTTGATTCATTACCTCCCTTTGGTGGTGCTTGTTTCTGCACAGGGCTCCAGTCTGTTACCTGGGAGTAGATTTAAGGTCTAGATCAGCATTGTACCCAGCCTCCACATTACTGAAGGTAGCTCCATGCACCACTGAGTAGCACTGACTGTGTTTTTTAGCTGGGGACAGATGTGTAAATGATAGCAGAGATGCACTCACACAGACTGCTTTCACTGACTGCTTTAATTTCCTCTGTTGCTATTCTCTTCTCTTGTTGTCTAGGGTCTGTATGTTACTGTCTTTATAATTCTGTCTGTTCACCTGAATCTCCCTCCGGTCTTTCTCTTATGTTCACTCTCTTTCTCTCCCTCTCTTTCTTTCTCATCCTGAAGCAGTGAAAATTGTCTCACACAGTTGCCATGTTGAAATCCATATTGCACTTTTTTAATTTTGTTCCAAGGACAAAAAAGGCGTCTCAATGAGGCTCAGACACACTCAGCTGTAATTGTCGCTGTTGCCAAAGAAACACTTATTGCTTGCAGACTCCCAGTCCACAGACAACATTCACATTTTCACAAGTCATGTTTGCCATTTCATTTGTAAAAACAGACAAATAATAAAAAAAAACATTAAAAAAACAGCTGTGATAATACTACAACAGAAGTATTTCTGTCTGTTTTTTTTCCTAAAGTGAAATAAAAGCAGAGGTCTTGCAGTATAATCTGTGAATGGGAATGTTACATAAACTCGAAGGTCTGACATTTTGGTTAAATGACGCTGGGGATTTTTTTTCTTTGTGGAAATAAAAAAAGTTCTTAACACCAAAACTAACTGGCTACATTAAAATCTCAATAAAATCTTTTTTACAGTGAATGTGAAATGCATGTTGTGATAGTGGCACCAGCCTCTCCTGCTTCAACTGACCAGTCAGAGCAGGGAGGCTGGGGCTATGGAGGCTTCTGTGAGGATTCTCAAAAGTTCCTAAAAGGCCTTAGTGGTCAAGAATGCGCAGATTTCCTGACACAATTTTGTTCTCCAGCATTGATCCGGCTGGAATGTCAATCCTATCTCCATGATTGGCAATGATGATGACAGTTCCCTGCACAGAAGCAAAGGGAAATAGGAGACATTAAAAACTGACAGGACAATTAACTGGCAATAACATTAAGAGCTTTGCAAACTATACTTTCATGTTCCAATTACAACATTAAAGTCTGTACATAATCTTCTCAATATACCAAATAGAGTTTTATTCTCAGGGAATAACCTGTAAGTTTTAAAAAGGTTCTAATAATGTTGAGCTATTTGTCCAAAACAATGAACAGTTGAATGGCTAATTGAAACTGTGAAGGGGTCTTTACTTTGAGCGAGACGTGTTTTCCGAACGTGACATCTCCAGACACCGTGAGGTGGTCCAGCTCCAGCATGTCTGGGATGCTCTCAAACCTCGTTAGGAACTCCTGAACCTGCAGCAGCACAGACAAAGCAACAGCAGTCAGCACTCTCTATCCCATACACACACACACACACACACACACACACAGCAGCAGCAACTGCAGCACCTACTGTATCACTACTGTAGCACTAATTTACACACAAACATCCACACACACTTGCACACGGTAGCAAGCCCAACCAACAAAGAAAATCTTGCTGGGATTTTAGCAAGTATGTACAGGGATTTACATTACATTATGTATGGTCCTTACATTACTCTTTTAGGACAGATATGAATCATGTATATTGTCAATACGACTTTTTTTACATACAGAAGCACAACTGCAAGCTCCCACTCCACCTTCCCAACACAAACACCCTGTACACATACATCCTGTAGTCAAAGGAGATATGCTCCCATATCTCAAGGGCAGCTGTGGGTGAGTTGAGATCATCTATTATGTGCATCCAATTACCACAGCTCACTGCCTTTTTATAAATGCCATAACTTTAATTGGAATCTTTAATCGAAAAGGTGCACAGGCGAGGGAGATGGCAGACAGAAGAGGACTGCTTTAGTTTCATTTCCATGCGTAAGACATGCGGTACATTTCCTTTGAATATTTGGTATTAAGCAAATGAAGTCACAATAAGCATGAAATAAGTGGGCAATTTCACAGAAATTTGACTCTTTTGTCATTTCTGTAACGCCAATAGAATCCCACTGAATTTCTTTGATGTGAATGATTGCAGGAAATGTTTCATTCAATTTTGTCATGCAAGTCCTACAGCCAAAAACAGTGAATGGTCAAATTTCATGTCATTATTCACATTATACAATACAGTGGCATTTTATTGAACTGATGGACATGACATTTTCAGCAGAATTTGCATTTGTGAGAACAGGAAGAAAGAGAGAGGTAAGACATTTGCAGTGGTCTCTGGCGGTTTGAAACATTAACACTGTGTGCTAAAACCTTCCTCCTGTGAAGAATCTTCATAGTGACACTAGTAGAGAATATGGTACCTGAGAGTGCTGAAGGGGCAATTGTCCACTTCCCTCATAATGTGCTTCTCTGTGTGTGTGTGTATGCATGTGTTTGTATAACTGGGTGTGTATGATAGATAGCTAGTTCACACTTATTGATTTCTGCTGTAATTGTGCTGGGATGTGGGGATGGGGTAGCGCTGCTATTTCAAGACCTCTCAGAGAGAATGGTTTCCAGAGAGAATTCAGTAAACCACAAGGTGCCTTTTCAAAGCCTGGGCTTTCAGCACCAACAATTAGCCGGGCTTTTAAGTAAATAATCACAATGAAAGCCATTACAAATGTCCTCCATGTGTGTTTCTAAGGCTATTCATCACGGACAAATCACTGGTCCTAGCCAGGTGGACCAGACTCTTTCTATCCGCTTCAGTTTTTGCAGAGTCTGGACACTCTCCATATGCATACGCTTACTTCATGGGCACTGGCTCCAACAAAGTGTGGAGAGCTTTGCTTCTGACATTCTATTCAATTGCTTTCAATACAACACTGCACACCAGCATTGACCTCTGCTTGTTGATTATGACTGAGGTCTATTTTTTTTTAGAGCCGTTCAATAAAATCCTCTTACATGCATACATACATGCTTATATGATGTTGAAATGAACACATTGCTGTAAATTCTCTCTTTATGCTGAAGCACTGGGTTATCTTCCTTTGATTCTCTTCTTTTAGTGATGACTAGCCTATATTTTCAAACCCTGCAACAGCGATTAAAAGAAAACTGGGCATCCACCTACCATAGACTTCTCTCACTGAAGATCTTGGAAGATAAGTATGTTGTAGTTTTAACATCTAGACCATATCCCACAATACAGAGTTGATGAGAATAATAATTAATGAGAATGTTGAGACATGATAAACACTACAATTTGTTGATAAAAGTGTAAATACTGAGATGAGTACTGGTTTGAACAACCAGTTTCAACTCACACAACCAAACAAGCTGTGACAAGCTCTACAAACACATGTACACATAAAAATGAAGACACACACACACACACACACACTTTAGCCTGCACACACAGACATAATATAGATGCGCTCTTTCACCCTGACTCACACACAATGAAAGACTGAGGCAGCCAGGTGCGCATTGCCATGGGAACTGTCTGGCGGGCTGGTTACCTTGGTGAAGGAACTGCCCAGCTTGACGTGCGGGGTGGTGGGGAACTCACGCTTCTGGCTCATGGTTAGCGAGCCGGCCTCCAAGCTGTAGAGGTTGGACATGACCAGAAGCAGGTCGGAGGTAGTCTTGACTGGCAGGAAGCGGCTGCGCGGTACGTTGATGCCCAGCGCGTTGTCGAAGCTCTTGATGGCGGCGCCAACGGCCGTCTCCAGCTGGATCACGTTCAGACCGCCGTCCAGCGTCTGTGAGAGTACGTGTGAGAGTAGGGGAGGGCGCTCAGAGGAAGAGTGAGATGTATGTATCTCACCATATTAAAAGTCCCTTACAGGAGAAATCCGGTGTGAATCAATCAATAGCCTTGTTGTTTGAGGTCACTTAGTACACTTAGTACAAAATTTCATACAACATAAACCAAATAGTGCATCAGCAGCAAGTTCTGTGTTGACCTACTGCAACGCCAATTACGAACAGCTGTGGCCCTCTTAAACAGAGCAGTGGCAGCCAGATATACCAGTGTCAGTAGACCCCATATCCGACTTCTCAAGGACACACCTCACAGGGAAAACTCAAGAACTAATTGGAGGGAATCTAAAGACACTAACAAAGGTTAAGCCTAAGGACAGGATGATTAGGTGACAGGACAAGAGTACCTAACCTATCACCAGGGAAACTGTGGTACTTGTCCCGAAAGGGTCTAGCAGTTTTCTAATCCATCCATCAATAAAAAGGTTACCTTCAAGTTAAAAGTTCATCTGAGAGGAAGAACTGGGAATGTATGGAATAAAACATTAATTAGTGGGACTGTGCAAGGAAGTGTGAGCTATTTGTGTGTCAAAGATAACCCATAATAATGCACTTGCGGGGTGACAAACCCTTTGAAGCCCACCAGAAGTCATGACAAGACATAAAGAACAAAAGCTCTGAATAAAGCAAAGTCCACAAATGTATGCAATGCAATTATACAAGTGAGATTTATTGTATAACTCTAGGGCTCTTGAAGAGGTGTGAAAGCTACCAATCAGATCAGTTCAATACAAACAGTAGGATTTCAGTCTGATTATTCTCTGTAATCCGATTAAAGAATGTAATGTCAACTAGTGTAATCCCACCAAAATCTAATTTTATGAAAAAAGAATACATTTCAGCTAGATTATTCTGTCATGTAATTCTCATGTTAATGAATAAAGGTATGTTGCTGCCTTGCATTAACCTGCGTTGTATTTGATAAAGTGGCCACACATGGTAGCCGGTGCAATGTTGGTTGATTTCCATGCTTACTTCAGTAGATATCTAATATCTAACATGATGCATGAGATCTAACATGAGGTGTTTTTTCAATTCACATTCTTCATGATCTGTTGTTGCTTTTATATCATTTTTGGAAGCTTCAAGTACTACATGTATTAATCTCCTTCCTTGGAAACAATATGATTTTTAGTGTTTTTATGATTCATATTCAATATATCAGACTGACATTTAAATCAAATTGTTCTGAGCATTTAACTACACTGAATGTCTGAATATGGGCACTCATCTCTCACCTTGGGGTTGACAATGATCTCCATGTCAATGGCATTCTGCTCCTGAAGCCTCTTGATGGCGGGCAGGGAGATCCACAGGTTGTTGGTGTTGAAGATCTTGAACTTAGTGACGGACTTAAACTCGTCCACGTGGGCCTTGGGCACCTGGGCGATCTCCAGTAGCCTCAGTTTGCCGTCGTACTGGATCAACGTGCCACCCTGGGGCAAAACAGTCAAGACAGCCAAGTTAGTTGACGGGATGAATTTATGACACATAGTAACAATGTGTATTGTGTTAGCCCTAAGTATTGCATCAAAGTCAGATCAGGTCAGATCAGTTTTTGTTTACACACTAGCATATACACACAAGAGATGATTTTTCTTGTGCTGCTGTTGGAACTTCCCACAGTAACCAAACCTGTAATATGCAAATATGCAAAAACAAACCCATATCAACACAAAAACATCATATCAACAGGACAGGATATATAACAACAGGATATATCACATACTCTACATACCTGTACAGGGAGAGATACTTTAAGGATACAGAAGACGTGAGCAATTAACAGAGGTTTACAAGCAGGTATCTTACTTTCAGTTCAGCCCAGCTCACCAGTTGGTGTCTGGTGTCACAGACTCATGCCCAGTCATAATGACTTATGTCATTATGTATCAGTATCAGAGATAACATGTATATGTGCATGCAAAACATCTTGTCATATGTGAATTCTTCCCATAATTCATGTCAATTAAAGTGCCCATGGGTGGTCTATGATATCTCAGCCTAAACCACTGGCTTGTTTTTTCAGAGGCCTTTGTTCACTCGTTAGTGTCGTGGAAAATTCCACTCTAATAGAAGCCATTAGATCAACACCGCATCCTATTATATGTTGCGTGAGCATATCCCTATAACACAGCAAACAATGTACAGCTCACTCTAGGAAAACACCATGTCTGGTCTCATAGCAGTCACAATCTTACATTGTGGAACTTCAAGGCTAGTAGGCTACGGTTCACATATGCCAAGTGTCCATTTGTGAGTGTGGCCCTAGCCTAAAGGTCGACTGCTTTGCATACCTTGACATCAGCCCGGGTCTTGTCAGTGACTTCCATGACGAACTCACAGCGCTTGCCATTGGGCTGGCTCATCAGGTGGTTGAGGATGGACAGGTCCACAGTGGCTCCCAGGTTGTCGATGTTGGACACGAAGATGTACTCCTTGCCCTCGGCGATTAGCTGGTCTAGCAGGCCCGAGTTGTAGAAGCTGGCGTAGATGTCGCCGTGTCCCGGCGGGTACCACACATCTGCGTTCTCACCCGTCATGCCCATGTCCTTTGCCACTGGTAAAAGGGACTCTTTGTTGATACGTGGATACCTGAGAGAGAACAACAGTGGAGAGAGATGAGGAGTCTCCATGTGAGAAGTACATACACAATACACTTATTGATTAATAACATATTATCAATTAATAACATATTGTAAGTCATGAACATGTTTGAAGCTGTGCATATGCCTGGACTATAAAAAGGACTCCAATTTAATACAATCCTGAGCAAACCAACTGATCCAAAGTCCCATTTACAGAGTTACTTTAATATAAATAAATGTATTCAATTATAAATAAATAAAGTACAGTCTGGGAATGATTGTGCATAAATAAGTGGGGAGATATGATGGCTCAGTTGGTACCCAGAGTCATGAACAGCTCCCCCATGGAACTACGTGTGATAGTCATTAGCAAGTACGGATGCAGCACTGGTATGGTATGGTATGAATTTATTGTCAATTTCTTCACATGTACAAGACATACAAAGGAATCGAAACTGCGTTTCTCACTCCCCTGTGGTGGGAGAGCACTGCTGAGTCCCAGCAAATACATTAACGTTTGCTATTATTGCTGTGATATCACAATAGCGTGAAGAGGATCATTTAGGTGTTTACTGAACAAATATGGAAACATTGGAAGGACTGGGATTGGGAAAAAACAAATATTGGCTGTTTGTTAAATCAATATATTTAGGTAACGCTTTTTGCGTTGTGACCTTGCTCTCTATGTGTGTGTGTGTGAGTGCGAAAGTGAGAAAGAAAGAAAAAAAAGACACTTTCTGCTTAAATACTTGACACATTCTGCTTAAATGTGTAAAAGAGAGCAAGAGAAAGAGAGAGAGAGAGAAAGAGAGAAAGAGACAGAAAGATAAAGTGTGCAAGAGGAGGGATGAGAGTGTCAGACAGTAAGCTCAAACAGAGACACAGTATCTGTAGGTGTTTCGCACACTGACCATAGACCAGTCCCATGAGAAGAAACAGCAGCAGCAGTGCAGTATGTGGGACACAGTATAGAGCTTACTGTTGTATCAGCAGCACGGCATACAGTACAGTACATCCAAGGTGCCTGAAGCTGTGTGGTGACGTTCAATAAGGGACCGTGACAAAGGATCACATGGAACAGGGGACCCTATAGCTGCCACCAAAGCCCACCCCCCAGTCCCGAATTCCCTTATCCTAATTCCCAACAACACAAATGCTACCTCCTATCCCATTAATCCACTACATCCTTCATTCAAAGGCTTCAACCTCAACACATGCACAACTTGTAGCTGTAAATGACAGTTTCATAAACACTGGTGTTTCTCCAGTCACCATATCCACCTTGGGGTATGAGAGTTATAATTGTATCCCAAAGGAAGGACACATGGTGCTATACTGTTCCCCTCCAGTAATATATTTAAGTCTTCCCATTAATACAGAGAGGCTTCATTAATCTTTCATAGCTTGTTAGCACTCAGCACTCCCAGGCTACTTCCTGCTACTCTACACATTATTAGAAAGAGCTGCATACACACTTAGAGCTTAGACTAACTCTCATATATGTATTTACAGTGCTGGCAATCACTCAAATTAGCTTTTAGCTTTAACCGTTTTGTAATGTTAAATATAGGCTATTATTTTGGGACAAACATTTATATTTTATGTTGTTTTCAAGTCATGCCTTGGGAATGTCACACTCTTTGAGACAGGGACCTCACACTAGCAGCATTTAAGCTCAATGACAGAAAGTTTAACTGTGGAGCATGAAGCATGTTCACCATTTACCTGTTTACCTGTTTTGTTTGTTTTTTCCTCATCTCCCCTTCATTTGCAGTAAGCCATTTGTATTTGTTGGAAAGCTTTATATAATCCACGTGAGGAAGTATTCTACTCTTTTTCTCCAACACATCCTTCGACTACTGGACATTTAGTATAGTCAACATTGTCTCCTGTTCATTAGCCAGTCTATTAAGTTGCTCTGACAGTTTCTCACAGTGTGACATTCCTCATGCTTGCTGAAAGACAGTGACACACACAGGTTATAAGTGAAGTCCCCCCCTCAGCACAAACACACACACACACACACACAAATACACTGACACACATCATACTATCTGCTGTCCTTTCCTCACTACACTGTGATTAAAAAAGATTAAAAAGTTTTTGCTCACTCTATCTTTGACAGCTAACCCTCAGACTCATCCTGAGGTAAAGCAGTAATGAACTGGTTTTATTCAACTCCCAAACTCAGAGCTCCCCTGTCAGAGCTGGGAGGGACTGACAACAAAATCTGAGTAGGTGCGGCGGCCATCTTATTCCCTGACAAAGTCGGACAGCTTGGACTGGATTGCCAGTAAGACATGTTGGCAGCTCCGACACAAAAAGCCAGAGACTGCGGCCTGTCATCTCCTCCTGTGAGGGCGCTTATTAGTACTGAGCTGATCTCATGCCCTCTGACTGTAAAGGGCCCACTAGTATTCAACCACTAGTAGGCTAGAGAGTAGAGATCACACTATTCTGCAGACCTGGACTGACACCGGTGCAGTTTCTTTTGGGTGCCCTGATACTGACTCTGTGTGTGTGTGTGTTTGGGTGGTGAGTGTGGATTCAAATGTGCTGACAGGGGCCTGAAACAGCACACCTCCACCCCCCACCAGGGCGTGGGTTTGGGCATCAGGTCTTTCAAACCATGTGCTCCAAGTGAGTGTAGGATGAGATGGCTGAGGCCTAAACCACATAAACATTCCCCTCCTTGTGAGGCTCTTAAATCTGTGTAACTGCCTATACAGCCATATGAGTAGAATTCCACCCACCTCTCATGCTTAGGACAGACACAGAGACAGACACACACACACACAGTAGTCTATAAGCTTCCTGCCTGTGCCTTAGTGGAGGTGGTTTGCTTTAGCTCTGGGAGTGTGATTCTCTGGAGGCTGCTGCTACTGCTGTTGTGCAGGTAACTGGTGCAGAAAGTGCAGAAAGATGTCTACAGGCGTTATGGCGTTACTCATTACAAGGTGCTCTGGGGTTCTGGATTATATGCTGTGCAGCATGAGTGAGACAGATAAAGAGGAAGAGAATGTAGCAGAAAGGGGAGTGTATATGTGTGTGTGTGTGTGTGTGTATGTATGTGTGTGTGTGTGTGTACTTGGGTGTGCGCATCAGTTACCTGCTCTGGTTGAAGGTGTGTATCTTGACTCGGTGGTGTGTGTACTTCTGCAGGATTTTCTTGGTGTCCTCATCTGTGTTAAAGGAGTTCATCAGTACCAAGGGGACATCAGTGTTGTAGGTCTTATTCAGATGCTGGGAGAGAGAGGGACAGACAGAGAGAGAAAGAGAGAGAGATACACAGAGAAAGAGAGATACAGAGAGGAAGGAAGACAAAGAAATGAATACATGTGCAGACAGACATTAGTAATTAATTGGGATGTAATGAAATTCTGCCAAGTATGAAATTTTTATTTCAAGTATGAAAATATTATTTTACATACACTAGTCAGAATTGCAACCAATACAATACAAGAGTGAAATCAATGAATTACATTATTCATTATTCTCATTACTTGTTATTTAATCCAAGTCTCTTCCACCTCAGCTAACCTCCACCTCCACCTAATCTAAGGGAATTAAATAGCACACAAAGTCCAGCATCACATGTATCTAGCTATATACCTCTTGGAATTTGCTAGAACACTCAATTCATCTTAGTATGGACGAAGCACAAGAAAGTTTACAGTAATGCTACCACCATTGCACAACATTTCACAATCTGCTTGCATTGCAACATGGGACACGGACACTCCTACTGGGAGGTGTGGTTGGGATATGTGTGCCAGACTTGAGTGGGTTGCATAAGGGTGGGACATGGGCCAGGCCAGGCAGGAGCAAGAAAACATAAGGAGCATTGAAATGGCTGGCTAGCCCTCACGTCAACGTCGTAGCCCCCGTGATAGTCATGATAGTCTTCACTATATACTGTGTATTAAAACACACACACACCGACACACACAAAAAGAGGGAGAGGGAGGGAGAGCCATATATCTTTCAGACAGAAAACACACATCTGCAGTCATGTCATACATACTGTACAGTGCGCCTCTCTCCCTCTTTCTCTCTCTCTCTCGCTCTCAAACACACACACAAACACACACTCAGGGGAGGGTGGGATTCATGTCTCCAGGTAAATGGGCTGTATTCAATCAGTAGGTTATTTGAGCACCTCGTGGAGGTGAGCTGCTGCTGGAGTCAGACTAGGAGACACAGAGGACAGAGTGTTCCTCTCAACAGAGCAGCTCTCTGGATCTCTCCCCAATTACACACACACACACACACACACACACATACAGAGGAATTGAAAGTACATTTCTTGCTATCCCATGATGAAGAGATGCACAAGAGATAAGACATTTCCTAACACTAAAGAAAAAAGAGCATAGCATATAAGGACACTAAACAAGACAAGATCACAAGTCAAAAACACAAGAACGTCACAAACAGCAAAAACTATCTTTCAATTATGCAGGATGATGTGCAAAAATGTAATTGATTAACAGTGTAAAAAGAAATGCTATATACAAAAAACAGCAGTAACTTCTAGAGTTTTTTGGGGGGGCAGAAAGGAGAGGGTGGTAGAAAGGGGACACACACACACACACAAACACACACACACACACACACACACACACACACACACACACACAAACACACACACACACACACACACACCACACACATCTCTCACTGTGATTCTCACCCTCTTGCTGTTTTTGTGTCTTTGTGTTTCACTCATTTCATTGCTCTCTCTCTCCTCTCACAGTTTGGTTTTTCTCTTTCTCTATTCTGTCTCTTTCCCTCTTTTGCTCTACACATACATACAAACACACACACACACACACACACACACACACACACACTCACACACACACACACTCACACAAGGCACTGAACACAGAATGCTCTGTCTGCCTACTTATACTCTCTTCTCCTTCGACCTGTTTGGCCCTGAATCATCTCTTTCACTTCAGCTGAAATGGAGAGAGGGAGGGAGAGAGGGATATAAGGAAAGAGGGAGGGACGGAGGGAGAGTTTCTTTTGGGCTAGGGTTCAGCCATTTCCAAATCCAACTGGGCCTGTTCTGCCCCTCAGCTCAGCTGAGTGAGTAACTAGAAGCGCGCGCGTGTGTGTGTATGCGTGACTGTGTGTTTGTGCGTGTGTGTCTGTACATGTGTGTTTGTGTGTGTGTGTGTGCGTGTTTGTAAGTGTCCACCCTTTTCTATTGGGTTAGGGAGGGGGAATGAGAGCAGAGAGAGAGAGAGAAGGTGTGGATCC
This sequence comes from Tenualosa thibaudeaui, assembly GCA_027481765.1. Lineage (NCBI taxonomy): Eukaryota > Metazoa > Chordata > Actinopteri > Clupeiformes > Clupeidae > Tenualosa > Tenualosa thibaudeaui. The sequence goes on from JAIFZK010000012.1 coordinate 2,063,023, forward strand.
AAGGCGTGAGCACACATATGCTTGCAATTTCCAGCTCAGCAGAGGGTGGGAAGGGAGAGAGAGAAAGAGGGAGAAAGAAAGGAAGAGAGAAAGAGATTCTCTCCCTTAAGCACACATCTTTTCTCTGTATTCATTCACTCAAACACTATGACGTCTTTGAGGCAGACTCATTGGATTCCCTTAGGCCAATAAGGTTGGGTACTGACCGAACAGTAGGGAATAGTTCTGGCTGAAATGTGCTGGTATTATTGAATACCAGTTCATATTAAATCAATACGTTCCTGGTGCCAGGTCAAAATAAGCTAGAACACGACATTCTGTTAACATTGCAGCAAGTAGGCCTACTGCAAAGTAACAGCAAAATGCAAGACTACACTTCGTACCTTCACTCATCACACTAGATACCCTCTACAGTTATGGATTCAGAGAACTCTACCGAAACTGAGCACTAGCTACCAATATCAGTTTAAATGTGAACTATCTGCATTACAACAATTATTATTATCATCAGCCCAACTCTAGCTAAGAGAAATCATCTCTACCATGAACACCTCCCTGATACACACTACCCACACTGTAAAAATAAATAAAAAGTAAACCTTACTTGAAAAATTGCTGGAAACTAAGTAAACATAACTAGTCTCTATTGTAAACATAACTTGAAAGAGACTAGCTATGTTTATATAATTCAACTGAAGCAACCACTTTCCACCAATTTTTCAAGTAAGCTGTACTTGAAAGAGACTAGTTATGTTTACTTGACTCATTTAAAGCAACATTTTACGCTAATTTTACAATATTTGTCCAAAGTAAATTGGACATCACATGTGAAAATTTGCATTCTTAACATAAATGCCCAACTATACCACTTCCTTTTGTCTCACATGACCTCAGAGAACAAATAAAAATAAAAAAGAACTTTCTGGATCTCAACAACCGCTTGCTTCCTCCATTAATCCCCGACACATGGCCTGACTTATTTGCTCTAGCCCTGCTTTGCCACCTTTTCCTTACGAACACCATGAATCCCAGCAACACTGGGAGCCTCAGGGAACAGAAAGCTCTGCCCTTTGATGTGTTCCACCAGACCCTCCGATGGGTTCCTGCTTTGGAAACACTGCAGTGGACTGTACTACAAGGGGGACGGGGGGGGACAAAATGCACCAAGAAAGTTTTTTAAAAAGCTAAAAAAGCCAAGCGTGAAAAAAAAAATTAAAATAATCCTAAGAAAAAAATCACAGTGTGCAGACTGACTGAACCTGCTGTTCCCCATGATCTTGGTGTTTAATCAGGCAAACACATTTGTGGCACGCAGGTGTCAGATGACGCAAAAAATTCCAGCCAGGTACTTTCTGCAGCTGGGTACTTTCTGCACTCAGTGTTCCCAACAGGAAGCAGACGCAACAGTGACACCACTGCTGGCAACAAACGGCACAGCAACATGTCGTCAGGAGTTCTGACTTTTTGGAAGTTTTATACTCAATCACTACTATATACAACGCTATCGTGGACAAAAGGTCACCTTCTAGATTAAGTTGCTTACAGGTTTAAGGTGATTTGAATTTGCAGCTCCATTCAAAAGTTTTACTTTAATAACTGGGTTTCTGGGTTTGGGTTTGGGTAACATTTTTAGGTTTCTTTGTGTGAGAGTGAAAGTGAAAATGAAAATGAAAAAGGGAATCAAATCATGCTGGTTCCCGGTTACCACATGTATGCTAAGTCATCACTCTAACATCCTGGGCCATTACTGATGGCTGTACTGCTGTACTTTGAACCGTTGAAGACATTTGGGAAATGTCAAGTTGCTTGAAAATACTCTTTTCCTTTTTTTAATGATAATGCAATGCTCAGTTTGAAGTGAGTGAGCTTATGGGAGGAAGGGAACTTCACGGAAGGGAAGTTCAGCCACTCTGAAATTAGACAATAAAGAACATGGGGGGCAAATGTGGCACAGCAACCCTGCAGAAAAGAGACTCTTCATTGTTTCTCTCAATAGGGTGGTTTTCTGTTTGCCTCCTATAATTGCCCTGGAACGAATCTCCCCCTCTGTCCCCTTACAGACTAACAATGACATTCAATGAAATCCATCTGGGATAACTTCACAAGAATCATACTTGGGTATTATTACAGGGATTCTTAGGCAGAGGGTTTAGTGTTAGGCTGACAGTAATGAACATGTACCGGCACTCCCATCTATTCACACAGCCAATAGCACAGTATCACTTTATTAGACATTAGACATAACAATACATAACAAAGACTATTCACTGCAATCTAAAATAAGATCAATCAAACTGGAGTAAAACTAAGGCATCTGCTCTGTATTATTCTAATGAGTCCTGGCTGATCTGGTGCGGTTCTGGGGACTGAACAGTGTATGTTCTTGAAATAAACATAAAAACACACACTCTCCTTATCTTTTCATGTAATCAATTTATTGGACCAACAACAAATGTGTTTTGTTGCCAAACCGTCATCAGTGTGTGGAGTGTGCATGTGTGTGTGTGTGTAGTTACCTCAATCTGCTGCACTGTGAGGTCCAGGAAGGTGTTCTCGTTGCGGACACTGATGAGACTCTTGGGGCCCTTGCAGCCCATGCTGGTGCCCAGGCCTCCATTCAGCTTCACCACCACCAGCTTGTTCAGGCTGTCGGCTACTTTGTCTGGGAGGCCCTTGGTCTTGATCTTATCATACGGCTGAATCTGAGGGGTGAGAAGTAAAGGAATCAGAATGAAAATGAGAGTGAGTGAGTGAGAGAGAGAGAGAGAGAGAGAGAGAGAGAGGAGTTCTGTCCTATATAAAAAAGGTAAAATGCTTTAGAAGACAAGAGAGGGAGAGAGCTGCACTTTTCTCTTAACTACTGTAGAAGATGTAAACAAAGGTCAGCTCAGTGAAGAACTGCATATAGCTGACAGAAGCTCTCCCCTCTGGCAAAAGACCAGTTTTTGGTTCCTTCTCAGTATGTCATATTTTGCCTTCAGTACAGCTTCTCACAGCATCTCTAGCATGGTATGAATTGAGGCAAACACCACAAACTAAAATAAACTTTGCAAAACACATCACAGTAGGTACCTTCAGAGCAAAAACTCTGAAACTGAAGGATTTATTAGTAGCTTTTGGTAATGCATATTTTTACTAAGCCATGACTCATGTAAATCTACCACACTGGTGGATGGTGTTGAGACAGTTAGGCAAAACATGTGAAAAGTCCCCTGCAAGAGCATGACTGCTTTTATCATCTACTGCTGGATTTGCCCTGCATGACCTTTTTGCAATGTGTGATTTCAGGTGCTGAAATCTCCTAAAAGAATCTAAAATCTGATGTTATGATGCAAACATGACCATTGATTCCTCATGTTAGTAAACCAAGAGAGAGGGAAAGCTAGACAAAAACAAAAGAAAAGTGTCTATCAACAAGACCAGCTGGTAGAGAGAAAGGTGTATGTGGTGAACGGAACTCAATTTCTGCTCTCCTGCAGTGATATAATTAGTTTTCTCAATCCTGATTCCTGTATCCTGGATTACAAGCTTTAGGGTTTATAAAGGTCATTCACTCCAAACTCAAGATCTATTTTGAACTGTGATAGACAATTGTTAAAGACCACAGGCAGATGGCTAACATTCAATCTTTGGGTAGTACAGATGAAGCATGAGGTATTTCTTTCATCATCCAAGACAACAACAATTGAAGTCCAAACAAAAGATACTCTTCCATCAGTGTTCACTCAATTGTCTGTACTGCTCTTTTCCACAAAAATGTTCCATAAAACCAATATACATGGTTTACACCAGAAGAAAAAAACTCTTCCGCTGGAAGCATCTTCCATTACTGTTAGAGTCTTACCAATAAAACACACTTCTGCTAATGTATTTGGTGATTTGTGTATTTTAACTTGAACTCATCTGTCACTGGGGATGATTAAAGAGTAGTTGAAGAAAGAAAAATGACACCACTTTTAGAACAACAGTGCTAATACGAGTGCTTGAATAACACAAGGACTAAAAGGCTTCCTTGTCACGTCAGTGATCTGGCTTCATTTCATGTGGGTGTATTCACTGTTCCATTTGTTGACAATCAAATATGATGTGTTGAACACCCTGTCCCAGACTTTGTCCTCCATCTAATTCATTTTAACCACCAAGTTATCCACATGATCAAGTGGTTTGGTTCCACTTTCACTCGAACCAGCAACCTACTCACACGTACATGGGGTACACACAGACATAGTCCATGACTCCCTCATGCACAAGCCATCAGTAATAATCCTACAGGACAACCATTTCAAACATGAAAAGCCATATCTGTCCATATCTTATAATCCCCACTAACTGTCACCCACGATCTGCGTTCTCTTACCTTGCTCTCTCCCCCTCTCTCTCTCTCTCTCACACTGTTTGTCTTCTTATCGTACAGACCACAGTCTCTAAATCACCACCCTCTTTTGCACTCCCTGTCTCAATGTCTTCCTTCCCTCACACACACAGGCAGATAGACAGACAGACACACGCGCGTGCGCAGACATAACACCCTAGTTTCCCAGCAAGCCCTGGGACAGAACAGCTCTGGCGATCTTCTCTCCTCTCAGGCAACTCGGAGCCAGATGTCCTCCAGATGGGGCAGCCAGTGCTATGCCTCGATCAGTTGTGACAGGGGCTCCGAGGGAGCATGCCGCCCAAATGTGAGCCTCCTTGTTATTCCACCCCCATCCCGAATGTTGATGCTCACACAGGGTGGGTATTTTTGCAGACACATGAGTAACATGGCAAGGCCCTGACGTCTCTGACTTGGAAATGTAACGAAACAGGAAACTGGGCTGATGAAGTCCTGGTTCAGGGGAAGCGAGGCCACATGAGAGTGATATTGTGCACACAAGAGCACTACGCAGGCATTCCGAATGGGTTCTGGCCAGGAAGGTGCTACTCAACACAGATTTTCAAAGATGTTTCAGGCGAGGTGGAAAACAAGAGCTGGGCTCACAGTGAGGGAAGTAACCGCAGTCACGATGCAGATGTAATTAACAACTGATGACGATCCTGTGAGTGAGCTAATGCATGCCAAAGCCTCTGAAACGAGTGTGTGTGAGAAAGGCTGCTGTCTTTTGGGCTGGAAACTCTCTCTCACACACACACACACACAGGCTACTGTGCTGACAGATCATTTATTCAGCCTGAGGGTATTTTTATGCCACTTGGCATGTTGCAGCTAAAACCTCATGCTACACTTTAGACTCCAGGCAGGTGAATATTAATAAAGCTGTAACTATGTGACTAGTTGGAGTAAAGTTGATGGAAAATAAAACGTAGACATCCAAGCATGGGGACAGGGACTGGGAGAGGGAAAAAAGATAAGTGAGAGGAGGAGAGGAAAGAGGTAGAACAAGGAAGAGAGAGAGAGAGAGAGAGATCTAACATGTGGCATCTGATCCCACACTGCCTGTTTCCAAGTGCGTAGGCAGAGCTGGGTTCTGCATGAAGGCCGTTTAATCCAGGTAAGGCCTTCACCTTCAGCTTCAGAGAGTGAAGACTGGAGAGATGGATTAGCTTCCTGGGGAGGATAGGAAACAAGATGGAAAAAAAATCTGATGTCAAAAGGAGTGAACCAGAAGATGAGCAGCTGGCAAGGAACCTATCTCCCATGCCAACCATCACACAGAGCCTGCCGCTCCCTGTAGGAGTGAGTACTGGGGTAGGTGGGGGTGGGAGTGGGGGGTTGGGAGGGTGGTGCTTGCTGAGGGGTGCAATTCCTCCCCTCACTGACGACACAGTGCCCTGGGCATGGGTGACCATTAGGGTGACTTGCCTAACAGTGACAGATTACAAATACACATGCACACACACTCTACACGTACTTCATTAGGTATGCGTTCTTCCTTCAGCTCCTGAACTCCTAATGTTCTGTGACTGATATAACTGTCTGCCTCTGCCCTGTGCTCCTGTGTAAGCCATATTGACATGAGCTATAATAGATGTGGGAGGGGACATAAAGCTTAGCTGTCTCTCTGCAAGCCTGATCACACATTAACACTGAAATTAAATCTAATTCCCCTGTCTGAAACATAGGGCAGAAGATGTTTTCCTGGAACAGTTATTGCTTAAAATCCCCTTTACACCCTGATTGCAACCAATTAATTAAATGCTCTAATGCAAAAATAAAACCTGTTAGTCACCTGTGGAACAGACAGGACTAAAAAAAAAATCCAATCATTTTGAGGGACCCATGGAAATGATTGAATAGTCAAATGTCTATCAAACAGCCATTTGTGCCTATCCCCTCTCCCCACTCTGTGCTCATTCCTGTACTCTGGAGGCGTGGACAAGGGGTTTGGACTGTTGAATTGCGCATTTTAAAAATGTAGCTTGCTCAAAAACGTTTTTCCAGGATCTCCTTCCTTCCCTACCTTTAAGTAAACAGTACCCCTTCTCGCTGCCTTCCACCTGTCCTAATAAAGTGCTGCCACAGATCCAGACCAAAGGTGACATAAGTGACGGTGCTTACAGTGTGAGCCATGACAAAGAGCATAGGGATTGTCCAAACAACACGCGTGAAGTCACTCTGACGCCTCTCCAGCGTGCGTCAATAGCATGCGAGGGCTAGTTTCCCTATTTCTATGCTGAATACACACACACACACACACATCCTGAACATTGCACAGACCTTTTAACCGCTGTCCTTTGCACAGGGCGTGTAAAACATTACGTCATCAGCCGAGGACCAAAAGAGTCACTCACAGATGTAATCTCTCTTCTATTTACTACTCTGTTTGTACTGCCATTTGTAGTTGTTATGGCCGCTAAGGACCTTTGGTTGTACTAATTCTGCAAAATCATTCATTGATTAAAAAAACTACAATTGTAGCGATTGAGAGAAATGAACGATGGAATGGAAGAAAGAGAGAAGGGAGGGACAGTGAGGAGGGAGGGAGAGTGCTGCAGAGAGGAAAGTCAAATGCATGACGTCAAGGACACGACAGACAGGCTGAGTTATGGAGGGCGGCAGGCAACCGCCGCCAGAGAGGAGAAGAAAGGAGAGGAGAGGGCCCAGGGCTTCTTGGGATGCCCAGGCAGGAGAGGGGAAGCCTGGGGATAGGTGCCTGTCTGCTGGGGTGTAGCCAGGAACACAGTATATTTATATCTGTGTGTCAGATCTGCAACAAGATCTGAACAGAGTTTCTCTGCCCTCTTTCCTTGTTCAGCTAACCTGAGGCCCAAGACCTGAGCTCCAGCCAGACCACATAGAGTGCAGGACAGCAGAGGTCTTCTTCCAGGCCCCAAAGTCAGTATACGACTAACTGCCTGGTGCCTGCACACACACACACCCAACCTAAATACTGAAGAGACTTTAACATTTACATTCCAGACTGATCTGCTATAAGTTCATTAAAGCATTAGCTAAAATTTGTTTGCTCTCTCATTCATACTGTCTCAACACTGACCCCCCCCCCAAAAAAAAACAACCTCCTGCAGAGCAAGAGTGGCTTCCCTCCCTCATAGAGGAGTTCAATGAGATATTTCAGGTAAACAGCATGTGACTTTTCAGCATGTGACACCCATCTCTTACTTTTCTGTCCAATGAAGGAGCTTTCCCACAATCTTTACATCAATTAAATCCAAACACTAAATCTCAGAGAGTGTTCTGTATTCTCTCTGTTCTGCAGGGTAGCTGGAGTTCCCAGACCCTCTGAAGTCCAGCTAGAATGAGAGGGAGGAGAGAGAAAGACAGGCCGACAGAGTGACAGCCTGACTTCCCACTCCAAGTGGTGTCTATTTTGACTATATCTCGGACCTATTGCTGTTCCCACTGTATGTCAAAGTTTAAATTCCCTGACTTTTCCATGACTTTCTCTGACTAAAATGCAAAATTTCCATGGTCTTGACTATAATTAAACAATAGGCCCTGAGAGGCTGTTCGAAACCATGAATACAGCACAGATGAGGGGTGTTGTTAGGCACAAAGCAAGCAAATTGTTAAATTTGGTCGAGAATTCCTGGTACACCAAAACACATGACCAAGTGAAACTCTGTGGGCATGTAGATCCACTTCAGTTTTAATGTGTAATAGATTTTGGTTCCGAGGGGGTTACCCGGTAGTAAGAGTAAAAGAGTACTGTGTTTTAACAATGTGTTGAGACTGTAAGGAGTCATTGTGGACTTTGATCTCTAGTATGTTATTGAGGTGATCCTGTCTTTTATTTGATGATTTCTGTGGGACATCACCGCCTTATTCTCCCTCAGAAGGTGTGTCAGCAATGACTTTCCTTCACCTGCCTTCTATGTGCTATCTGAGGTGCCACAAGTAGTCCTCAATCAGAGTCAGAAGAGATAACAGGAGTTCGCTATTAATCTGCAGAGAGACTCACATGACCATGACCATTACCAGCTTTCCAAAGAGATTGTTAAAAGCTGTCTTTAAAAGGCTAACCCACTGTGCCATAAACTACTGGCAAACACATGGGCCTATAACAAGGTACTGGTTTTTATGCCATTCATTAATGATTAATTATTAATCACTTAATTAATAATTAAGTATTTACTGCATGTTTAAAAGCAAGAGGCAATGAAAATGCCTCGGTGAAAACATATCAGTCCCTGAGAGGGATGGTGCCGCTCCAGACGGGCCTGTAAAGCTTTTCTGGAAGGAGCGCCCCACTTGTCCTTTGGGAAGGCAAACAAGCTCAGGTTTCATGGCACTTTCATTCAATCCCAGCGTCCTCAGTCCGTCTATTCTCGCCCACTGTAGCAGATTACAGCAACAATTACACCTATTGAAGGTTGTGTACAAGAGAGATTGACCAACAGGAAACCAGTAGTCAAATCCACAATTCAGGGTCACTTACCACTTCATGTAACACTAACTATTAGTCAATTTCATGACAGTCAGTCAGACCATTCTAGTATTTTCAGGCATGGTTACTTCATTTGACCCAAGTTTGATTCCAGGGACCTACGTTGCGAGTCCATGTCCCCTTACATAAAAGCATCAGCGTACCAGTCAACCTAAATTTTCTTTACTTACTTCACTTGTTTCTTGTTGTTTTTACTTATGATCTCGTCTTGATCACTGTTCAGTGATCTCCAGACCATCAGTACAAACTCACAATAGGGCTGCAACTATTCCAATCAATTGCTATATGGTAGTTGCTGAGTAGACATATGCCTACTAGAATGTGAGTCTCTCACATACTCCATGCCATTTTACTTTAGCGTTAGGAAATGTTATGCATTTTTGTTGAATATCAGTCATATCAGCAGGAAAAACACTTTCGATTCTTCCGTATGTCTGGTTCATGTGGAGAAACTGACAATAAATCTGACTTTGACTTTTTTTTTCGACTTTGACTTTTGACTTCTTTGGCTACTTCAGAGCAGTGTATACAAGCACATGTGGTTATGCTATGTGCCTTCTCCATGAACTGAAGGCCTTTTTAAAGCCTCCCTATTGGCTATTTCTTTACTCTTTTCTTGGTTTGTTCCATGTTTGTGCTCACATTTTTCTCCACACAGCTTTGGACCTGAGACTTCCATGAGGCTTGGCTCACTGGCTGAACCTTGCATTTCCCAGATAAGGTAGGAGGAGACAAAACAGCCACCAATCAACCCATAAAGTGCCACAGAACCACCACAATGTCTCTTAACCTGTTCAATTAAGGTAAATTAAGCTTAAATAGTTGCATAGTGCCTCTTTAATACATTGGCTTTTTTTAGACGCCTACAAAATTGCATTTCTCAAACATTATAAAGGACCTTTACCTCCAACCGATGTTAATGGATGAGGTGCTAGTGGCAACCAAAGGATTCAATGATATGTGCTGACGTGAAGCTAAAAACAGTACTGTCAGACTGACAATAGCTAGATGAACTGAAGAAAGGTAAAACTCAATTGTTTAACTCCAGGAGAGGTGGAAAATGAGTAACCTGGCCAAAACTGTGGTGTATTCCTTTAACAATAAAGTATGCATGCAAATATATGCTTGACAATAGGCCTACCCCAGTACATACACCTTTTGCTTTTTGGCCTTTTCTGTCTCTGGCTGGGACACACCCCATACCTTTGTCTCTCCAAAGAATGGGTGTGGATGTCTATCTGACTCTGAAGAAGCACTCTAAAAATGGAGTGCTTCTATTACCAGCTAGACGCAGTATTTCAGTTCTTCCTGGACCTACCATTTTTTCTCTGAGGAGGCCTTTAATGTCCTATCTATACATAACTACCTGTTGTTCATTAGACTGGTCAGAGGCATTTTTATGGTTTGCTTCATTTCACATGACAGGAGAGTGTATATTAATTAACATACTGTCATATAGCCTTTAGTGCCCAGTAATCTTGTGATCTGTCAAAGCAACTTTGTATGACCTACATAGCAATTGATAAGGGAGTAGCTTCATTCCCAACAAAGAAAATGGGTCCATTGCTTCAGCTTGGAAACCTGGTACATTTTGTTTTATAGAACTTACCGAGTCCTCTGGAGGTCTGTTGATTTTTGGCCACTCTACTGATGGTCCCTTCACTTGAAGGAATCTATGGAAAAGTTTCTTGAAACCGTCAAAGTCCTTCTTGGAAACCTGAAAAAGATGACAAACAAGCTGACATGATTAAACATAATATGTTGTGGGGTTTAAACTGAGAATTTTTGGCAGAAACTGTAATTATCCTGCAAAAGCATTCTCATGCTCTTGTGCACCATAATCAGTGACATGCACATAGCCCTACCTCTCTCTAGCACAAAGATGAGTGTGATTTAATTGACCTTGGCCTCCCTATTGAGAGAATCATTATAATCTCCCTGGTTGATCTCTCCACACTTTGGCTAAATTCAGCTCATCAATGTGGACCGTCACATGATGGTAACAAACATGAGCAATACTTTACTTGCAAATGAATATGCCCAGAGATCCAGACGATCTGAAGAGAGCCTCGGGGCCAAACTGACATTGTTATTTGGAATAAAATCATCGTACGGAGCCAGAGTCTATGGTGCTTTTCTGCTATTTTGGAGTGGACAACACCTCACCAGTAATCTTTGGTGTTTGTTACATTTCCGTTGTCAATCAGAGGCCCAGCAACATCACATTTTGACAGCTATAACAGTGTTACAAACACTACACACAGTTTAGATCATTTAATGAAATTAGTTGAGCTGCTAGTCCAATGCTTCAAGCTATGAAGTTGCTTAAGCATATAGGGCAAGGTGTGGTAGTGTGTCTTTAACAAAATAAAACTCTCTTAACATTCAACAATCATTAACTTCGCCCAGCTTGTTGTTCTGTTTCCCTGGTCAACTGTTTCTTTTTCACACAGGGGACAAATCTGGTCAGGGGTTTAATTATAGTGTTAAAGGTTTCATTTGGTCTCCCTTTAGTGTAGGACTGGTCTAAATTCATATCATAGGGGGATTTTTTTGGTTAGTCATGTCAGACAGAGAAAGTGAGTAGCCCTCTAACCAATATAGACCAGTCACTCAAAAGATCCAGGCCAGCCTCAGGCCACACACCAGAACACAGACAACTATCCTACTTCCCAAAGAGTCGTGAGTGAGATAAATGGGTCCAAGTGTAGAGCAAGAGTTAAATTTTCAATCATTTACTTTTTTCATTTTATGTCATTTTATTCTCTATTATTTACTGTTCTTCTTTACCTTTAACTTTGTAAAACAACACAGTATCAAGCAACAGATGGTGAAAAGGGAAAGAGTACACCAAGAATGGAACAGATTCCAAACTGAATGGGGGACAAACACAAAGAAATGAGCTGAATTACAAAATTCAACACAAAGACAGATTAGAAAAAACAATAAACCCAAGCAGACAGATATACAGACACATATACACAAACACAAACATAAAGAGAAAAAGAGAACTTCTGAGTACAGTGAGGAAACCAGATCATGCAAGTCTCATCTGTGAGCTAATTGGATGGTGAGGGGCCATTGTGAAATCTCTACCCAGTGTGACACCTCATTTGTCAGGCCCTGTATGCCCTGTATGGCAGCCTGTACCATAGCGCCAGGAGCCCCACTCTCTGGACAGAGATGGATCGCCCCCAAACACGTCTCACTGACCCTACCAGGGATTCAGGAGGAGAGACGACTGCATCCCTCATTTAACTCAAAGTCTACTCAGTGTACTAAATGCTCTCAATGAAGCAGCAGGCTGCAGGCTATCTCTCCCTTCTTTCAAAACATTAGGGTCATGATCACTTCCATATTGTCTTGTACTCTAACTCTCTCTTACGCTAGGGGTAAGGCTACACCTGTTTGGCCTGTTCTGCTTATTTTTTATCATAGCATCAGCTGAGAAATAACAAGGGCTATTTGACTGAAGAGAAATATCTGGTAAAAATGCAGAAATAAATAACCGTCAACCATTGCATTAAATTCCCTTTCATGTTATTGAATTGTGTAAAATTCATGTCAGGAAGGCTTCAAGTAGCTTTCTGCACAGAGAGGTTAGTATATCTTCCTGGCATCCATTTAATTTAACCAAATTACTTTTCTGCACCCGCACAGTATTACTAGTAAAGAAGGGAAACACTTCCTGGTTTTTAAAACTTAAGTCGATGATTACAGAGCAAGAACAGATTTTTCACAGTACAACAGGACTAAGACAGCTTCAACATTCAACAAAACAGGGGGGTGTATCAGGTTGCTTCTCACATTGCCCTGTGAAATACTGTTTTGTTAAAATCATTACACCAAACAAGTGACCTTCAATTAAAATGTAGTCTCCCATGAAGACATAGTTTCACTTTGGCTACCTTTTTTAACACACACAGATGTATTCAACAGTTTATATCCAAAGGGAAACATGCTGCTTAAGGACCTATAAGGACCTATAACTATAAGTGAATTTTCTATAACTATAGCTTTTATAACTATAAGTGAATTTCTTTATTATTGATAAAAAAATAAAACCATCATGTTGACAGTTGCAAATTGCAACATGCAAATTGACATTCCAGGAAGAAGCATCAGCACCAACACACTCCTGTGTGGCTGCTCTCCCTCTACAGCTGTTCCTCAGCCAGTGCCCTCACCTCTGCGTCCGCTCCCTGAGCAGTGCCTAGCAGCTTCTCCAGCTCACTGTGCAGTGAGCTTTCCAGCTGCTGCTGCATCACTTCTTCAAACTGAGCCATCCAGCCGTTGGGCACCCTCTTCCTGAGACCTACGGGGAGTGACCGAGAGAGACGAGGGGTGCACAGTCAGGTCTGTGGTTTGGTATGGCTTAATTATTGGACTTACATGATTAAAACTGAAGGATGGAATTATAAATGTGTAAATGTAATGAGGAATCCCCCCCCCCACACACACACACATGGCTAAACTGAATTTAGTAAATATTGTTCAGAAAATTGAATTGGAATACTGAGCGCTGTCCAGTGATCAATAAGACTATCAAAATTCTAGTTTACCAGATGTACAGTGGACTTGCAAAAAATGTTAAAAATGTACCGTAGCTTATTCACACACCTTAACACCTTAGTTACATACAGCTATTTAAACAGGGCAGAGGAATAGAACTTCACATTATGATTACATTGTTTCATAACATGATAATGGCAGGCTACTGACAAAATATAATATATATAATAGTAACCACAAAGAAAGGTGCATTTCTTAGGCTACTTGACAAACAAAATTGCAATGTACGGTGGGCCTACAGGCAGGCAACCTGGAAATGACAAATGACCTCATGCATTCTTCATTACAGATACTTCAGATTCGATGGCAGGGTGAATGTTTACATCATTACAGCAATGGCGATGTAGTGTGTAATACATCTGTTCACATGAATGGACGAGACAATCTACCAAAACTGAACAGCTGGGAACGTTATAGGGGTTGCTAAGGAGTATCTGACAGTTCAAGCTGTGTAAGACCCGACAAGTTCTAATATAAACTAATATAAACCTCTAATCAGGTTTATTGATAAGATAATTGCACAGGCTGGCTTCGCCAGGTAATGTTTCAGTTTTGAAACACAAAATCTAGTCTAGAAGTAGTCCCTTTGGTTTGACAAAGTTAGACAAAGTCTAGCAATAGTCCTTTGGTTTGAAAAAAACGTATCCAACGTTGCCCTCAGGACATAGGAATTGAAAACTGAAAATAAGATGTTATAGCCTACTCTGGTTAGGAATGCCGGCGCCGAGGCTTCATCCTTGAGACAGCCTAACAGCCAGAGTTTGGTTATGAAGTAGCCATTCCTATCCAACGCTCCAAAAAACTTACCTTCTGCGAAGTACATGCTGAGAGGGTAGTTTAGGATATTGCCAGGTTAAACCACAAAAGAAGTAAAATATCCAATACTAATATGTTCTAATATTTCCCTTTCGTAAAATGTTCCACTCAAACTGGTATAAAGTAAAAATTTCCGTATTGAAATAGAAAAGCAAAGGCTTTTAAAGCTTAAGATATTCATTTGAGAATTGATGTGTTCAATCCGCTCTCAGTATTGACTGTCATCCTCAGATCAACTTCGAGCAAATGAACCATCATCTCGCCCTCCCTCCCTCATAACGTGGTTTACTGTAGCCTTGCCTACGAAGGGGAGGAGGGCCATTTTCTAAGAATATCCTTTGCTACCTTAAGTTAAATTTTAACAAAATTAACATAGGTGTATGTATTTTATGATGGTTAGGCTCCAGTCTAGAAGCGTTGCCAAACACATCACATTTTACAGTCTGTTTCAAGTTTGCCTGCCAGCATCGCAACATATCACCCCCATTTTCTCAAGAACGACTGCTTTCGGTGGTCTCTTACCCCAGCAACCTGATCAGTGTTAACTGAAGGTAACCAAGTTGTTAATACCCTATATCAACACAAAGGCCCATTGGGTGCAAATACTGAACCGAACGGAAGGTTCATGGGATTTTTAAAAGGGCATATTTATTGAAGATGCATCGCGCAATCCGAGCAGAATTTTAACCTAGTTTATGTAGCCAACAGCCCGTGCTAAAACGCGGAAATGAACGGGGATAATACCATCGGCCGTGAGATAAGGCTGCATGACATTCCAAGCATAGTCTACAAAATTAATCTACCGTCAAACGAAATAATCTCAACTTTCATAACACTAGGAAAGCACAAAATAGCCTATGCAAACTGCGTGGCACCAGAGGCAAGTTTAACCATGTTTTCGATTCACAAGTGCCTCGCTTTACGTTGACGCTTCTTGCTCAATATTGTCGAGGCTACTATGCTGATTAATGCTGCACATTTGTAAATCTGTTTATAAATGATGAAGGTTATGCAAATATTACTTTACAAATCTGGATCCTTACGCCTGGTCTTGTATGATGCTGACGGTCTCGATGGTCCAACCCCAAACGCAATAGAATCCACAGCAGATCTCTGTAATGAAGGATAGTCTACCACGAAACCGGAGTTCGGCCTGTCCTGCAAGCATCGACTGTGGGATTCTATGGACGAGTTTTTTTCGGTCTAAGATACAGAGAAGCGTATTGCACCAACATACGGTCATCACCACATTGTCTGTGTCGATTTGTCACTTGTCCTATTAGACACATTAACCAGCGAAAAGGCGTAGATGTACAGTCAGTGATCATGAAGCCCATTCAATAGCCAAAGTGTAATTTTCTAGGGACATGTTGTAGCCTTATGAATTTAGAATAGAATGGTTGTGATCTCTCAGAATGAACGAAAAGCGCACGGGCCACTTAAATGATAACTGGTAAAACATAAATATTTCACCTGAAATAAAATGTAGTTTATGTATGAATTCCCGAATAACTGCCACAGCCAATGAGGGCGCGTTCTCCGCTTCTTAAACCAATGATGTCGCAGTATTTCCCGAAGATCCCACCATCAGCTTGTAGGCCGATTTCTTAGCGCCACGTCGACTGTCTGTCAAGCCACATAGGCATACCAATGGAAATGTAAGCTTTCGTAAAAACCACGTCAAGTCTTTCAAACGTTACACCACAGGCCTGAAGATAAGCATCCACAAACAGTGATTTTTTCTGGCACTGTACTCAGATTATAATTATGTTTATATCCGTGGCTATTAATTCAAAGATGCAAAAAGGAAAGCATCAAAGCCAAATAGGTTGCAACAACAATAGGTCTAACAAATTTGTTATTGGATTTTAAAAATGTTGTTGGATTATGGACTAATGCCCCCTTGTGGCAGTGAAGTGTAATAACTATAAAAATTGGATCAAAACTAATTTGAAGTCTCTCAGCATAAAAAGATGGAATGAAGAGGACACAGACATTTCTTTGCCCAAATATACTCCTCTGTAACTGGGAAGTCAATCGCTCGTCTCCAAACCCACTCTCAATCTTGCTGAAGTGCAGTCTTGGTTTGTTTTATGGTTTGTCGTAATTTGAGAACTGAGAACTGTTTTACCCAACCACTACAGATTTTTTGGTGATAAACCGAGCTCGAGTAATTTGTGATATAGCACTACCTAGTGAAAGAGGTAAACGCAAAATCATGATACTTAAGATGCCATCATCTTTTGTTTGACATGTATGACCACCCAGGCCAAAAAAGTTTTGTGCATGACCCGGTCTCACGACTTTTCGTGAAGCCGTCACGAAATAACAATCTATTCAAAAGTGCTGTGATCACGATTTAGGCCTTTTTTTCGTGCTAGGACAACGAATTCCTACCCTATGCATTTTAATGCGCAGTGCGCAACACTGCCACTAACTGGTGACTGAGGGACAGTAGGAGAGAAATTTGCGCACGTCGGCTTAAAAGAATTTTTCCATCACGGCCTCCAGTTCATGCGAAGTTGTGCTGTAAAAAAATAAAAGTTGTGCTGTAAAAAATAGGCTTTGTAAACTCTGCAATGATTTTGGCCTGTTCTAAGCCATTAATGTACATAGGCTACTATCACAATTAATGTGCCTTTAGTTGTCTTCTGTTGTACATTTACATTTATGTAAATTACAGTTTTCTCCATGTCTAAACAGAACACCATTTTTTAAAGCTACATAAACACAACCACACCTTCTCACTTCAAAACTCAAACTTTCACACCAAAAGAGGAGCTCGAAGCTTTCAAAAATGAAAATACTATACACATCATTACACACTACAGCAAAACAACTGAAAACGCAATGCTCAATTTGTGAGAAGGTTCTTTGTTTCATAACTGCCAATGCATATTTTTAGAAACTTTACAGTAACGAATCTTCTTAGATCTCTGCAGAGGATTAGGCATTTAGATTTGTGAGTTTCATATGAAGAGTATAAATCTATAGAAAATACTGCATGTACACTACTGTAACACAACTCAATGCAAAAACAGACTCTATTGCACACAACAGTATTCTTGAAAACATGATCAGTGTGTGAAGTTTTTATTTACTTTATTCACACCACACACACACCACAATCACTTAGCGGCATCATGTCGCTGAGCTGCATCAGGCCACATCACCTCATCCACATCGCAGGCTATATTGTCTCTTGCCAGGCACTGCAGGAAAAACGCCCTGGAATGGTTGGAAGGTCTCCACTGGGATGTCAACACAGGCCAGCTTCATTGCCCTTAGGAGGTTCTCTCTAGTGTATGCTTGTCTGTCATAAACCTTCCATCTCCACAATTGCTGTTACTGTTGGTGGTGAACCACTCTCTGATTTGGTTTGTTCTGTGGAAGCAGACATTGTCCCAAATGATCACATAAATGTGATGTGTGGGCCCAGGATGGTGTTGTTGGCGTTCCAGGAGGATGTCTCTTAGCTCCTCTAGGAAGGTGAGGTGACGTTGGGTGTTGTAAGACCCAAGGACAGCATGCCAGTGGACAAGACCCTCTGAATCCATGGAGTAATATTACCCCCTTGTTGGCCAGGAACCTCAGTGATGGCTCTTTGGCCAATGATGTTACGGGCTCTTTGCCTTCGTTTCTGCAGGTTGAAGCCAGCCTCATCCAGGAAGAGGTACTCATGAGGTCTGGCCATCGCGTCCAACTGTAATATCCTCTGTGAAAATGTGAAAGTGCACAGGTGTTCAGAACAACAGTCAATCAGGTAGCACAGTATTGTAATGTAGGCCACTGAGCAACACAGTATGTCCACTAACTGTACTGTGAACATGGATGTATACTTACTTGCACATACTCGTAACATAGAGTACAATACCTGTTGTGTTGTCTGAATGCCCTGATAATGGTGGCTGCGGTGAACCTACTCAGGTTTTGAGTCATTGTGTGTAATGAATGACACCAGGTGTGTTCATTGTGTTCAAATATTTCTGACTGTTTTAGAATTTAGAAGTTTTGTACAGATTATTATTACATTATATATTTATATTTGACACCATATCACAACTTTCCTTGAATTGGGGTTGTAGGTGTATCAGCTGTAACAAAAGGAACTGATGTGATCTAAGGAATTGATGTTTTTTTCATTTGTTTTTATTTAAATCAGCCATCTTGCTGGTCATCAAAAGTACGGAAGGGCATGGCTGAATGAGAGTAGAAGCTGTAGTATAATGGGTACAAATACAACTCAGAACAAGCGGAAAAGTATGATGTGGACTTTGTTTTTTAATGGTTGGACTGAATAAGTAACTGTTACAGTGATTTACATCTAGTGCATAATTAACAGCTGAAGAAACATTCCTCACAGCTTCTTTAATAAGGACCTTTTCCATTTTGTGTAACAGATGACATGTCAATGTAGATATAGTTCAACGTGACTCACACACATATTTTCTCTCTCTCACACACACACACACACACACACACACACACACAGAACTGCGAGGAGTGCTTCACAGACGAGAGTCTGGAGGTTTCTGGCTGTCTAAGTGCTGTGATGTTGGTAGTTGGGGCTCTAGTCAAGCAGACAGGAAGGCGACTGCCGTGTCCCTTTCCTCAACCAGCTCAGCAGCTGTGGCGTCCAGCTTAGCGCGAGAGAACTCATTGATTGGCAGCGCATCAACAATCTTCCAGCTCTTATCCTGTGACAAAATGCCATTTAAGCAATTAACAGGAGCGACAACTTGATAAGGTGTGTATTATACAAATATAAAGGCGATCTTTAGCGCCACAAATGATGAAAACTGATTGCTGTACAAGAAGTTTATTAACAGAATCCTCGCAAAACATTGCATTCTTGGCAATTATCAATCTCTGCATGCAAATCAAACTGTAACCAAACTAGATACCACAGTAGACTGATATATACTAAAGATAATCATGCGTCATAGCGGTATGGGTGATCAATGTGATTAACTTGTCTTACAGTCTTACCTTGATAGTAACAGGGAAGGAGTAGATGAGGTCATCAGGGACGCCATAGGAGTTCCCAGAAGAGTAGACACCCATAGAGATAAACTCACCCTGGAAACAGAGTTAACCTACAGTTAATGGTCACAGCCCATAATTTCCCATTGGAAATAGACATGTTACATTACTGGGGGTGACGCTGAAAAATAGTTGGCATGACTTGTGTTTGCCATAGAAATTATGTCTGATGTTTGTAAAAGTAAAAGGAAAACTGGCTGGTATTTAGCACATGCTTTTATCCACAGACAAACGGACGGACTAGCAACTGCTGACAGTATTTGTCAAACTAAGTGCTTTATATACTGTGAAAATGCAGTACCCTTGAGACTTTCAAGAGCTCTATTTTTATTTATTTCTTTAAACACGAGAAACCACTCCCTAGCAGCCAAAAATATCTAAATACCATGCTACCAAATTATGTCAATACACATTTATCATTTATTACGCGTAAAAATAATATTTAATCAATATCAAAAAATTTGATGCAAGGGAAAAAAGATGAAGTATGTCCCCCCCCCCTAATGTGATTGATTGATACTGACATCAGCGGTGCCCGTCCAGATGTCTCTCATGTGGTCACAGATGGCCTTGGCAGCAGACATGGCACTGGACAGCTTCCTAGCCTTGATCACTGCAGCTCCACGCTGCTGGACCGTCTATAGGAGAAAAGCACAAACAAAACAAAAGCAGCACCTGATCAATATCCATCTACTCTACTGACATGAGATTTGGAACATGGAAACATTTTCCTCTGAATACTTACTTTGAGGAAATTAATCTGCTTCAGTGTCTAACTGTACATTCACATGAAAAGCTAATAGAGCTGTAACATTGCATTTGTTACTAATAAAGTATTGCTGCTGAAATATCTCTGTTTGCTCATGTCGCTCTAAGCGCTCAAGGCGAGACCACTGCCAAATTACATAGTGCGGCACAGCTAATTTGCTAATCAAGTTGAGTAACTTTAAACTTTTTAAGTTGCTCTAGTCCCCCAAACGTTGTCGCTCGTCACTTTTGTCGCTCTTGTTAACAGACAGTGAAATAGTTCTGCCTATTTTACAGCTTTCAGTAGCTCTCGGTGTGAATGCACAGTAAGCTAGCAAACTTTGCAGTTTCCACCAGTATGCATCCCTTTGCACATGACATCAGAAGAGAGGATTATGAAATGATACCAGAGTGGTTTGATCATCCACCACATCTGCCCTCATTTTAACTAAGGCTGTTACACAGTGCCAGCGTTGTGTCCCTGAGCAAGGCACTTAACCTTATGTTGCTCTAGGGGAGACTGGCCCTGAACAATTGATAGTTAACAAAAAATGTAAGTTGCTTTGGATAAAAGCGTCTGCTAAATGCATAAATGTAAGTGTAATGTAAATGAACACACCAAGAACACAACACAACACAACAAGACACAACATGACACAACAAGAACACTTGTTTTGTCCTTTATCTGTTCCGCCATTCCATCCATGGTCAGATAAAGACTGAGGTTGAACTTACAGAGATGAAGTCTCCCTTCAGCCAAGCGTCGTCCTTCACCACATCAAAGGCTGCCTCATCTTTGCCCTTAACGTTAACCTTGCAGTGGTGAACATCAGGGTACTGGGTGGAGGAGTGGTTGCCCCAGATGATCACATTCTTTACATTGTCTGCTGGAATGCCACAGCGCATCGCCACCTAGTGGTGCCAACATGGACAGCAAGTTTCATTTGTCAACAGGTAAGGCAAGCCACAGGTCTGTCCAGCAAAATGAACCACCCACTGGAACATCCAAATTTAGGTTAGAGCTGCTTACCTGGGAGCGGGCCCTGTTATGGTCCAGCCGGGTCAGACAGGAGAAGTTCTCCTTGGGGATGGATGGAGCAGACTTGGCAGCAATCAGGCAGTTGGTGTTTGCTGGGTTGCCCACAACAAGGACCTTATTCAACATAAATGCATTACCATCAGTGTTATGATTCTGTTCCCTGGGACCTCGGTCCCCTGCTGGACTCACGCTGCATTGCAGCTTCCTTGTTTGTTTTTTGTCTCCCATGTGCTTGTTTTGTTCACCTGACCTGCCCCTTCCTTCCTCCTTGTTCCACACCTGTGTCTCGTAATTCTGTTTCCCCTAATAAGTATCAGCTGTCTCCTGTTTGCCCCAGTGTCTCTACTCCCTATATAAACTCCTGTTTGCTCCTTGTTCTTTGTCTGATTGTCTGACCGTGTTACCTGATAGTTTCGTGCTCCAAGCTACTACTTGTCGTGATCTATTTTTTTTGTATGTAGATTCCTATTCCGTGTTTTTTGCCTTATCTGAGTCTTCTAAGTTTCTTGCCTTTTGATTCTGTGGATATGTTTTGAGTTTGGACTACTTATTTATTGAACTGGATCTTGTTTTCGTTGGGACTACCGTCTACCAATTTTGGATTACTGTTTTTGATCTTCTGAGCTTTTTCTCTTTTTGTGTTACCTGGACCCTTGTAAATAAACTCACCCTAATCTGCATTTGGGTCTCAGCCTGAATTTCACGTACTTTACAATCAGGCTATTACATTTTTTTTTTTTTTTTTACATTTTTTAATTCCAAACAGGAGAATGAGTGATCTAGCCTGTAAAAGTCAAAGTACAAAAAGTGCATAATTTTGACAGTTTGAGTTAATTATTCATTTTGACACTTGAACTTAGTCCTAAAAAGGCAGTTTGCACATGGTTTTATGCCAAGGTATTCCAGTTGACAGGCTTGAAACAATTGAAACAACATACTGATCTCATGACAATGACTGGTAATTTTACAGTGGGTTAGAGCACAACACTATCAGTTAAGATTACAGATTATCTTTGGGATGTAGTGATTTACTGATAGTTTGATCCAGAATCCTAGAAAGTATTAACATGTAGAATCACAAGGTATCTGGACAAATCTCCCACATCAATGACCTGATTCCTGATATTATCATTTAGTCCAGTACACACAGTCATACCAATAGAAGAGATCAAAAGTGTATGCTCACTGGTATTTAATAACCCTTTTTTTAGATCCTAATTACTATTCACCTGGTAACATAATAAAGCCAAGAATTTACATTTTAATTAACACAGGAAATAAAGTATATGGTAACTACAGAGTAAGTAGAAATGAATTACTTAGAATTATCTTAACTATTAAAAAAATATCCTGCATTAATGGGTAATTACTAGTGCAATTATGAAGGTAACGACAGGAAAACTAAGCCATGTAAAAAGAGAGAAATTATGACCCAGTTATCAGGTAGTATCATCCAATATCTCACCAACTACTTACCATGTATTTAATGCAGAATAGCTTTTAGGTAATAGCTAAGGTATTTCTGGGCTATTAGTTTCTATTAACTCTGTAGAAAAGTTTATCTTACTTTAACCTTTTGCCATAGCACAATAAAAAATGTACAGTCTGCCACATTACCTTGACAGTTTTCTTGGCATATTTGTCGAGGGCTGACCCCTGGGACTTGAAGATGGCAACATTGGCCTTCAGCAGGTCCTTCCTCTCCATACCGTCCCTCCTGGGCATAGAACCCACCAAGATGGCAACGTCAAGGTCCTTGAAAGCAACCTCCTCCTTGTCTGTGGGAATGACCTCTGCAGAAATCAAAACACCAGTATTATGTTTAAGAGTGGGGTGAGCTATGACACAGGATGCTTTTCATGTTACCTGAACAACCCAAATAGCAATGGCAGAATTTTTGGTGAAAAAAAATACGTCAATATTGTTTCAGTTTGAATGAAAGCTTCAGCTAAACTTACTGAGCATAGGCATGTTTTGGTGAAACACACATACTCTCTAATTGAAGAGAAGAAGTGTCAATGGATGTGCCTTATGTGTCCATTGTGTCTAAGCTTGGGTAGGGTTTCAGTGAGGTAGGGGACGAGAAAGCAACCAATCAGGGTTCTGCAATTACACACACACAGTCTCTGAGCCCACATTGTGTTTGTGCATAGACGTGGGGGTCTCTGACACTGGAGGCCCCACTCACAAAAAGTGCTAACAGAACAATTGTGGAGATTAAATAAACATACCGGCTCACAATGTTTGCCACAAGTGCCCCATGCTTAAGAGCATCACGTGAAACAGTATTCTTAGTTAATGGAGTCTAGAAAGACATCCATGTTGCCTACAGGGACACACATGGGACATGCACCCAACTTCCTCTATGATTTGTTTGGATTACATTTATTCACATGTTGATGGAATTCTGCATGAAAGAATGTGTTATTTTGACCAGTGTGAGTTGTTTTTGTGATCTTTGACAAGGCAAAAACAAAGACGTGTGGGTCACCTTTCAGAAGTGGGAGGGCACAGTCCTGCAATTCCATAACAACACCATCCAAGACTGGCATCATGGGTGTGATGTCCAACAGGACCAGGATGATGGGCTAAAGATGGGGAAGTGAGCGTGGCAATGTGAGATTCGCCAGATGAAGATAAAATGTCAACCAAGTAAATCCTTAAACTCAAGTTGTGAAGCGTTCATATGTATATTTATGACATGATTATGATATGATATTAATGATTTACAGCATACAGTACTCTGTTTACCTGATCTCTGCCGAAAACATCTCCCTTCGCAATACTGTAAAGGAGAGAATAGGCAATCTGCCCGGCGGCGCCAGTCACCAATACTTTAATTGGGTCAGACTGTGGAAAGACAACATCGCTGTTGTGAGAAGGCACATTATCGGTGTTCGAGTTCAGACCAACAGCAACCAACCCGTGTGCACTCTAAAGAAGCTCACGAGGCTCACCACGTTGGACTTTAAAAATAGACTACATTTCTAGTGAACAGAGCTTGACTTCCCAATGACGTAGTAAAGGAGATGTATTTTTAGGCATGCAGAAACGTTTTCCATTCATTCCACCCCCGCTCTATGTATATAGTGACCTAGTCTATTCTTGGAAATAAAGTTAATTGAGAGAAAATAGGATGAATTGTTACTTTTCAGTAATCAACAGGTTGTAAAGCCAGCCAGTAAAGCCAGGTCAAAAGAGGTTAACGATAGTCTACAAACTAAACTAACGTTAGAACCGTGGGTCACGGCGCGAACAAGTGCGCCTCAACCTCACGGGAGAACCCAATTAGAAAATCAGTATCCGCTGCAGAGCAACTAGCCGGTCTCCACACACTCAACAGCATCACAAAACAAAATTGTATTGTACCGCTACTTGGCCAGCTTAAGTTTAATCTAACTAAATCAATGAATGATGTTCGGCAACCTTTAACGCTTCATTGTACATTTGATGCTAACTTTTACTAAATTACCCAAACTTCAATAAGAATTCAAAATTAAAATGGGTGCATACTAAATTGAATATACTCAATCAATGCCTAACGTTACAAAGTCGTTCTCTAAACTTGTTCGCACATGATACTTACCATCTTCGGCTCACAGCGACTCTCAACCACAGCACTCCCACTTCTCAGTTCCAACCGACACGGAGGTCACCTTCCTTCTTGTGCGACTACCAAGTTGGTTGGTGGTCACGGGTTAACAGAGGGTGCAAACGGGTTTCCTCTGGATTGTAGGATTTGTAGTTTTCTAATTCGGAATAGCCGATACGAAACGTTCGATTAGATCACTTAAAGACTACATTGCCTAAAATCAATCGCAAAACACCACCAGCGCGAGGCAAGGACCTATGGCGAGGACTCACATTATTAGTGGAGGGAATGTTGTATTTTGTAGAGCAAAACTGACCATAAACAATGCGATAAACAGCAACCACAAATTATATTATTAACGTTCCTGGAGTATTTTCAACAGCAGGTTGCAGCTAGAGGGTTGTTATTGCCGGAGATGATTAAATCAGAGAGGGTGGAAGCGATCATCCAATAATATTTGATTAAATGTTAAAAAAAAAGAGGGACAATTCCTGTAAAATGTTAATGTGAATGGACCACCATGATACAATATATCAAAGAGTGTCACCCACAACTCTCTATGTATAAATTATGTAGCAAAAAAGGCAGTATTGTGATCAACCCGGAAGGTCTTATTTGATATTTACCGTAAGTATTTGCTTAGCACGCCTACCGCAAATTCGTATCAAAACTCCCGGGTTTCCTTTTGGTTGCCTAGACACGAATCACTCAATCCCTGCACATAGTGTAGCTTCTTAGCTTAGCCGGGCACAGAGCTACAAGTAATAGCTGCTACGTGCGAACATGACAGATTCATAAAATAACGTTTCTCATTCCAGTTTTGCAATGTTATTCTGTTGCGTAGCAGACTAGCGCCGATTGTTGGTAATAATTTAAATTTAATTGGTAGGCAAACTGACCAGTTTGTCTATGGAGTTTGGATGATTTGCCGCTGCAGGATATCAACAGCAAATGCTGGCTAAATGTAACTTTTTAGCTGGCCTCATTCTTGTTTTCTAGTAAAGCTATGAATCCACCAACTAACCAAATATAGTGTATCTGAACTGAATTTCATTCAACAAGTAGAGCACCAGATTTTCCAGGTAAGCCCACTCGTAACGATAGATGACAGTAATGATGAGGTGATAAATGTCACCGGTTTTCATCAGATATCAGCAACCCTTATATTAATGTTTGTGGTTCATAGCATTCTGTGTTGAGGATGTGTGGCAAAACTGCAAAAATCTGTCTATGGTTTCTTGGTGAAGTTTTTGTCATGATTCTTTTCATCAGTATTTGGCTACATTTCTTTTGTGTTTATTTTGTCCCGTTTTTTATAATAAGTTGCAATAACCGGTTCACACGGCATCTTCTCTGTCCAAAGTCAAAGGCTTGATCAAAACTTTGGAGTCAGTTAGTCTACTTTATAATTATAAAATCTTTAGTCCCTAATTTGGCCTTCCTTGGGGGCAATTTGGTCCCTTGTAAATTATCTACATATTACTGTGGCCCACAGTGGCAGTGCAAGGGTGATTTAGGCTCTCTGGTGGGACAACAGTTCTCTTTCAGGGGGCCAAGGATAAACGATCCTGTTGTTGAATATTGCATGGTGTCATTACAGCCTCATTACACAAGTGGAACAAAGCAACTGTAGATTCTGTTTCACCTCCTCACCTTAGACTTTGTTTTCCTCTTTAAGAGCTATGGCTGACTGGTGATGGCAATGAGGCAAGGCTATTATTTTGTGTCAAAGCATTTGTTTTATAGAACATTTATTGCAGCCGTCACACATTACATTCACTGGAGTGATATTCTTTTAGTCAGGCAGACAAAATGTAGGCCTATGTCAGTCTTTCTCTTAATCAGCAGGTGTCTGAGGCAGTTTGCAGTGGCATATGTGCCCATGAATTCAGGAATTAAAGAAATTAACAAACTCAGCATAATAACATAGGGTTTTTATGTAAGATGCTAGCCTGGTAATAAAACCAGACCCTCATTCTACACTTTCTTTTTGTACAGGTCTGGACATTCGGTAGTGAGATTCGATCCTTGCTTGAGGTGTTTAAGTTTAAAGCCCTTGACTGATAGCTTGCTTTGATTGACAGCATTCTAGCTCTGCATTCACAATGCAACACACCATATTGTGGCTGGTTACACCCCTGCAATTGGTCACTCATTTGCCACCAGATTCTACATCTTCATTGATTTGGATCTGGTTCCCAGGTTACAGGCACCTAGCAATGAACACATGGATAAGCCATATTTGATAAACATCTCAGGTCAAGGTGTTCCAACAGCCAAAGACTGTTTAGAACTATCAACCGTCTCTGTCTGAGCTTTTCACTTTGTGAGCCTGACCCTTAATCACATCTATAGAAACAGCCCTGTATGAGATGCAGCCGGCAGGTACATTACAACAGTTATTGCTAGGGCTGTGACAATAACCGATTCCTAAAGGGGTTTTCAACTATTTTCATTTTTAATTAGGGTATCAATAGGGTTAGGGTTTATTTCTATTATAACTGCAAAGTTCAGTATTTTACCAGCATTCTTCAGCACCTCAGCACCTTTTACCATTGTCCACACTGGGGGAAACACTGTGGTAAATTTACATAAGCTCCGTTCACACTGGCGAATAGCCTGTCCCGCATTTAATACCTGAGTCTAGCATGTCACCTGTTCCTTTCACACTGACCGGCATGGGTCGGTCAGACTGTTTTAAGAGAGTTTGATTAGCTGTTCCCTGGGCTTCCATTTTAACATTCCATATGCTATCTTAATATAGCAGAAGTAGTTTGGGAATGAAATAGAACCTTCAAGAATTGTTTATAACCTTGGCCACATAATATTCAGTTTCTGTTTATGTATGATCAATTACAACCATTAGATAATATGATAATTGTCACTAATTGTGGTGTTAAATTTGTTCATTACATCCCTAGCAGTTACACAGTGTAACAAAGTGTAGCAGAGGAAGATGATCAGTTGAGGCTAATGAAAGTTTTCATGAGATGACACGAGAGTTTGTGAAATCATCTGTTTATCGTCATGTAAACTCAAGAGAAAATTGATTCATTGACAAGGAAATTATTATTAATAGTTGTTTGTTTCTTGAGACGTCTCCAGTTAAAGGAGATATCTGGTGTGAATCAATCCATAGCACATAGTGGTGTTGGCAAGAAAAAGAACAAGAAAATTTGATACAGCATAAAACCAAATACTGTACCGACAGATAACACTAACTTAATGGGGCACAGAAAGATTCTCAGTTTAATTTTCCTATGCCCCATGCAGTTAATGTAGCTGCTGGTTTTCTATTCTGTCAATGTATCAGATTTTTTCGTTGTTTTTCCTACAGCACTTGGTGGCCTCATACAACAGGGCTATGGACTGAATCACACCGGATTTCTCCTTTAAGTTATGGTTGTATTTTGTGGTGAGATTGAAGTGCGTTTGGATTTTTGAGGCTTAGACTTATCACTTATTATTGATACCAGTCTAAACTTTTTGGTAGTGTTTTTTTATTATCTGTCCAACTCTATTACATGCAACTAGATACTCCCCAAACCTGAGACCCTTGATGTCCCAAACCTATTTGGAAAACAAAAATCATTGTTGTACTTCTACAGTTGTGAATTTGAGCTGCCTGTCACTGAAAAAATGGTGGAAGGACAATTTTCAACAGTTAATTTGTTTCACATTTGCTGTATACTCACTTGCGATTTTGCTGAGCTACAAAAACAAAACTATCTGCGTCTTAGTGCGTCTGCGTCAGTTTACACATGTTACACCATCTAAAAGGTCCTTTGTTTATTTCAATTTGTTTGGCAGCACCAGCACCCTGTGACATTTTTTCATCCGAGTAAGATGTGCGATAAAAGAGAAATTAAAAGATTAAGGGATGTGTCTGAAGCTAGATGCCACAGCTGCCATTGGCTAAAGTGTTTGGGGCTCTCTTCTCATTTGTGATTATGGTATGATCAACAGCTGGTGCATCTCAGCTGTGAGTGATGGCTGCAGCTGCATGCTTGTTGACATGTGTGACTGCCCTAGTAACCTGGTGCACCAAGCACCTTTACAGTGTTTCACTTTGTGCTAAGCTTTTGGAATCCCTCAACTGTGTCAACCTAAAGTGTTATGTAAAAGTTTGGACACTGTGATTATTATCTGATTATTATCATTATTATGCCGTTAAATATTTAATTAGTACATCATTGTACATTACACAGTTTGTAATCTGCTTTTGAAGCATTTGAAGCAGCATGGTGGTAAAACATTAAACTGGCTAGTGCCGCCTAGTGCTTCTGCTCAGTATCACATTTCGCTACAACACAGTCAAAGATTTTAAATAGGCAGAGCAAGATACTTCATGGCGAGCCACCATTGCGGGAGCCACTAATAGGCCCATTTCACAGCAGCCATTTTTTCAAGAAGTGACAGTGTAAGCACAGGTGTTACGACCCAGGGTTGCATAGGGGACAAACATGAAAGGGATGCCACCGCCAAACTGAATTTCAATACAGTAAGTTTACTGCTAAACACAAAAAGAATGTCTGGGGCATGTGATAGGGTTATGATTGTGGATGCAGAAAAGAAAATGGCGTGAAAAAGAGTTTAGATGGATGTATGAATGCAAGAGTGTGTGTGTGTGTTTGGATGTTAAGGATAGAGTGTCGCAGTGTGTGAGTGTCTGTAGGTGAAAGAATGTCTGCAGGGTGGCTGATCTTCAGGGCCTATATGGCCCACACCCATTCCCGGTGTAGGCAATCCTAATTAACAACCTGCCGTTTCCCCCACGCTTCCAGTACATAGTCCTGCATAGACAGCAGGGAGCGTAGAGGGTCATCACATCTCCTTTCCCCGAGAGGGTTCCTTTAGGAAGCCTTTAAGTAAAACCAAAGACCCTTGAAGAACCAGTCCCACCTTCAACCCTGCAGTAACCTGGGCCCTAGGAAACTGAAAGTCAGAGAGAGAGAGAGAGAGAAACAGACCACAACATACAAACATGTTTTCCAAAGAAAAATAAACACCAAAAATACACCAACATTACTCAGTAACAGGGTGTTTGAACTACTTTAGACTGTAAGGATTTAACAAGGATATCGTTGTAGCCAGGCCCAGGCGTTATGTTAGAGGTCTGGCTTCTGTCCATAGAGACAGGATTACAGCTGGATTCTAGTCAGTGATGGAAAGACAGTGCAAAACTAGACAGACAAGATGTTGTACAGCTCGGACCTTGGGCATGGCATAGCACAGAGTGTTCAGTGTAGCAGAATCAGATCCTTATTGGATGTCATTAATAACACCTGTGCTTACCCTGTGACGTCTTGGTAAAAATGGCTGCTATGAAATAGGTCCACCCCCCTTTATGCAGTGCAGAGGCACATATATATGAGTATTTAAAAGTCTTATTTTTCTGAGCTATGGATGGGAATTTCAGACACATTGCAAACCCTGCTGCCCATAAAGGGTACATGTTGTGATGTTTGACCCTCCACTCTAGAGAAATTCAACTTTAATAGGCCTATTTCACAATAATTCAAATAAAGATTATAATCATGGGCCCACACTTTGTAGTTGTAGGCCTTCTATTTCAAAGCAACTAGTGGACACCACAGTGCTTTTTGAAGAGTGTTTTTTCAAGACTTCTTATTTGACAAGTGGATTGTCGTGTTTATTTTAGCCGTTCACTCTGCTCCCTCCCTCTTGACATACAGGGGATTAGGCACACTCTCTATGTAAAAAAAGGAAATCATAACACCCCGCCCCTCCCAAAGACAACAGGCACAGCGATAACATCTGGTGCCAGTTCCCGCGGCGACCTGCCCTGAATATGTGTGTGCTGTGAAAACAAGGCTTGGTGGTTGAGAGGCTGAAAGGAACAGTGCAGGGTCACCACACATGCAGTCTCCAATGTGGAGGTCCTGACTGCTGAATCAATCCCAGTGTGTGTGTGTATGTGTGTGTGTGTGTGTGCTGAGAGTGGTACATTTCACAGGAATATAATGCAATGGTCGTGCTGCTTACCATTGTGATGGTACTAATCTACCAGCCTTTAAAGAATCCTGATTTATTATAGGCAGACCTATAATTCATACCTATGACTCACAGACTGAATCACAGAGACATACCCACACAAACCACTGTTTTTCAATCTCTCTATTAAATGTTAAGCCATTTTAGTCTGTCACTGTTGTGGTGCTTAAGGCATGAGATTGCTATGACGGGCGTTCAACACTAGATGTCAGCATTGCTTTATTTTGTGACACACTGAGTGAGAACTTGTTTAATGGGCTGCAATTACTCCCCATTGGAACATATGAAACTGGTTTGGTTCCACATTTTGGTAGCCACGGCCCATGCAGTAATACCTGTTTTGGCGCTGACAATGTTGATCTTAATTGTTTTATTCGTTACAGCCCAGTGTTTGATGCGGTTAGTTCAGTTGTATTACAGGTAAAGTGATGGTGCAGTACCGAACTGCAGTATCTAAATCGTCCCTACACTGACTCTGTGTTGTCTGGTCCATTACTGGGCTCTCTTTTATAGATGGTTGGGGGAAAATTAACCTACTGGAAATTTTCATTTGCTGAGGACCAGGCAAGAGGATATTTAAACACAGCTCACTTCTTGCATTATAAAGACTGCCTTGAAAGGGATTCCCAGAGGGAGGGGAGTTGGTATCATTTTTATTACCTTCATATGCCTCTGTTGCTGGACTTAGAGGACACTATGTCAGCGAGTCTGCATTTTCAGTGGTTCATTTAGCTGTATATCAGTACCCACTGGAAATATGCAAAATGAGTCTCAGTGCATGCACTTGGCTGACAACCGATTGAAGAAGACTGCCTGTGATGTATAGTGGAAAAAAAACTCTTACCCACATGTGCCTGGCAGCTAGATGAGGATATCATAAAGGAGTTTAAACACCTCAGCCTCTTCTGATCAGCCTTGCCCAACCCTGTCTGTCACTCCCCTCCTAGTGTTTGCTCAAACAAATAGGCCGTGAAATATGTCATGAAATCAAAGCGTAATAATGTTAGCTTAGCGACGCAGCCGGATTGGAATGGAGATGTCTCGTTTCCTCCTCCTACCCCTGCACCCTTTGAAGGCACAAATCAAGAGCACAGCAGTTAACATCCAGTGCAACCCGCGCAGCAGTCAGAAATAGCTTGTGAACGTTTCACCTCTCCAGGCCTGCATTTGTTAATATGGCATGCCCAGGCCCACCTGGGTGTAGTGAGTCTCAACAGCAGCAGAGGGCGCTAGCATCCCATTCACCACCAACCCCCCCACCCCTCCATACACACAAAAGAAAAAAAATGCTCCATGATGTTGCAGCTTATTTGGTTGGGATACGTTTTTTGGCTCCCTTGCTGCTGCACTGAACATCGGCACACAACAACAACAACAACAACAGCCACCAAGTGACATCGCAGTTCGGTGCATTTGCCATGGGGCTATGGGGTGGGTGAGTGGTTGGGTGGTGGAGAGAGGTGGAGGATAGTGACAGGAGTGGGGGTGGCATAGGTGGGTGCAGAGGGAGCAGCAGGCAGCAGCACCTCTTGTTTAGTGCAGAGGTGTTTTGTTATTTGCCTGCCCCTCTAACCACTCAGCACTCCTCTGTGCTCCATGCATCCAAATCCGTGTAACTGGACAGCAGTCCCCTGGCCCTGGCATCCACACCCCTCTGCACAGCAATAAAGGCTGGGGCGAGGAGGAGCAGCAACCACCCTCCCAGCCAAGGCCCTGTTGTTGGCAGTTCTCTGTCTCTCTCTCTCTCTCTCTCTCTATTTCTCTTTCTCTCTCTCACGCTTTTTTTTTTTTTTTGGTGTTGTTGTTGTCGCTGTTTGTTTGTGCTCGCGAGGAATGTCCTTACCCTCAATATGCGCAGGGATTAAGGCACCATTTTCCCTCCTGCCCCGGGTCACCACGCAGATGTTGACTTGGATAACGTTGCCGTGCCGACGGCCTCCTTGTCTGCACCAACGGTGCAGTCAGGCCACTAGTAAGCCTGTGCACACGTGTGGGAGGGGACAGTGGGCCCTTTGATCCAGTGTCATGCGCCTGAAAGGGTTCTCTTTTTTTTCCCCTTTCTTTGTGTTTTTTTTTTTTTGTTGTTTGTTTTTTTTTTGGTGGTGGTGTTGTGTTGTTGATTCTCAGGGGCAGTCACACATCTCACATAGGCACATCTGTTAGTAGAGCAGATATGGACAAACTCTATGGTCTTTCTCTCTTTCCCTCTTTTCTCTCTGTCTTGTCACTCATCACTGGCCACAGATTTACACACACTCTGGCTTCTGCATTGTTCACTGTTTCAGAATAGATTCAGAGGGTTGTGTGTCAGTGTGTGTGTGTAAAGCTTTATGGCTCATGGCATCAAAACCAAAGCATCAGAACCGGGAATCTGTAATGGCAATGGCAGCATTATTATCTTTTTTCTGTCTTTTCTTGCCGCTGTGTACTGTTACCATGTTGTACTAGTGGTTTAGTATCAACTCTTGGTGTCATTCTTTTCTATAAAACAAACTAAAACTCTGAAAAAACTTTAAACTAAAGTTTAAACTAAAATAAATTGCATATTGTAAGGACTCTAAGCAAAAAAAACCATTTAATTTTCTTTAGTAATCTCCATCTGAAGAAAATATATAAACTTTAATGAGTTCAGGTTCATCAAGAGGATTAGGCAATAAACACCATGACTATGGCTGCTGAAATTAGCATATACTGCACACACTGGTAATTTGACAGAAACGGTTTTGGTTGCATGGAATCATTATGTTTTAGTTTAGTTCATGAAACATTGTTCCAGAAATGGCTATGTTGCTTTGTACAGTTGATGCAATTTAAGATTTGTGCAAATTTTGCCAACATTTACTTCATTGTCCTCTTGCCATTCATATGTACCCTGAACTAAATTTCCTGTGATTTTTGAACAATTCCATACAAAGTTGTCTTTTCACCAGTGCTAGGAAGCAGCAAGCTCAAGAGACGGACAAATTGTGCTTTGGTGAATGTCTCCATATTTTAAAATTCATCTTTCATGCCTCCTTGTTATGCTCACACGAGAGACATTCTGGACACGTCCTGTGTACGAGCACAAGTGGGTGTCATACGGTGCATCTAACAAAGGTACCGAACCGCTGTGCATATGGCAGGTTGCTGGAGACAAGCCAGGTGAAATCAGAGCTTGATGCAAGTCTGCCGGGAGCGAGAGACATGGAGTACTAAAGGTAACATCGTCACACTGGAGGATGCTGAGATCCCTTTGGCAAATTAGCCAAAAGCCACAGTGAACTGTCCATATGTTTGCTCTAGAGGATGTAGCCTATGGGAAATATTATGGAATGAAGCGGCAGCAAGCAGTTGTTCAGCTTTGTCTTGAAGCGGCTCACACAGTAGGTCTTTTCAACTTCATATAAGTCTTAAGAATTCCATAGCCTGATTGTTTAGGTGTGTGTGTGTGTGTGTTTCTTTTTGAAACATGAAACTCTACTCCATTGAGTCATTTTAATACTTTAACTGCCAGTGAATATTCAACACAGGACCTGTCCCCCATGGGCGAGCGGAGAGAGAAAGGCGATACAGGATCTAACAAGACAGGACTTGATGCTGCAGTGCACTTCCCCACCATTGTCACAGTTGACCTGGGGAAATCAGCCGGCATTTGAAGATTTTCTTTCTTCAGAAGAGGAGAAAAGGAGACATGTGTATGTGTATCTGAGAAATCCCAAGGTCAAATAAAGCATCAAGTGCGATTGTAGTAGGGAGTGGGGGAGAGGCAAACAGATAGGGGTTGTGGGGGGGGACAAGAGGCCTCATCCACCAAAGTGGTGAAATGATTGGACTCGTTGAGGAGTATTGGATGGGAAGTTTTCACGCATGGTTGGGCACTCAGGCTGCCTGTCAGATGGAGAGGGTCCAGGTGTTTGGGAATTTTGCCGGGCCCTGCTCCTGCCAGCCCATGTGCTTTTTTTCCCCTTCCAAGCCTCGACAGCCTCCCTCCCTCTCTCTCTCTCCCTCTCTCTCTCTCTCGCCTTTACAGGGCATGGGTGGAAAAGTCAAAGGTCCTGTGGAAAAATGTGACCCCCACCCCCGTTTATTTCACAAATTAGAATGACTTGACTCGCTGTCACCGTCAGATGTGTCAGCTCCCCTCACCTCACTTTAAAGATCATGGATGGGTGAAGAGCTATTGCAGCTTAAATCACTCCCTGTGTCCTCTTCTATGTGGGCAACAGTAACGAGCCACATGACTTTCTGTGACTCGACAGACAGGAATTTTATCAGCCCACATACAGAGGGCATTGCTCAGGGCTTAAGATCGTGAAGATGTGTCTTGTGGAGACTACAGGCTTTTGGGTCACCCAAGTTTGCCCATTTTTATCTAGGCCCTGAGCACAGGGAGCCATCTTGTTTGGCACCTGAGTGTTTCTTACGAGTTTCTTAAATAGCTGTTAAGGGAATAAGATGGAGGTCAACCAAGGGTTCTCCATCAGAGATGCCACCGTAAGGAAAAGGTGAGAAAGAAAGAGAGTGGGAGAAATGGAGAGAGAGAGAGAGGCCAGCCTCTGCTGTGCTGTGGTCACGGTGGCCTCAAACGCTTTTTTTCCCCTTTCTTCCTGACTGACAGGATGTCACTTTTTTCTGACGGGATCCTGTGGATGCCAGGTAATGAGGCGCTGTGAAGTCCGGAACATTCTCCTGACCTTTTGGCAACTCGCAGCTTTGCCGGGTCCCGATGTTCCACATGCTCCTGTCAAAGGCCGCTAGGTAAAACCTTTCTTGCGGCAGACGTTGGTGGGAGCATTAGAAGAAGTAAATCCAACAACAAAAACAAAGACACGGCCGCGGTGACAGCAGCCACCCTCTCAGTGACGGGCCGACACTTTGACAGAAAGCCACCTGGAGTTGTGGAGTCCTTGCGGATCTCCTTGAGCTTCTCTGTCCCCAGTCGATATTCACATTCCTACGCAGGAGGTCTTTCTGACGCAAACAACTGACAACCTCTCTCTCCCTTTCTCTCTCTGTCTCTAAAAACCTTCTACAGCTTGCAAAGGGTACAACAGTGCTCTCGTTCCCACTCGAGGGCCAGAAGAAATTCCTCAGCTCTCTCTAATCGGGTCTAGCCATTACTCCCAGCCCCGGCTGTTTGTCTTTCTGCTCGGCCTCTCTGGGTAAACACCTGGCTAAATGGTGTTTCTCCTCCGCTTGCCTCTTGCCCTGTTTCTTCTCCACCCCCTTCGCCCCCCACCTCCCCTAATGACGTTTGCAGATGTGCTTAAGGCTTCTTTAGCGCGCCCGGCAGTCTGTTAGTCCCTCATGCTTATTGCTGTCTGTATTTACTGCTGAATGAGACTCTCCTCTCTCTCTCTTTCTCTCTCCCAAGCTCCCGCTTGCCCTGATAAATTCAATCAGGCTCTGCCTGCCTATTAACCTTGGCAGCACCGTCCATGGGGCGTAGATATACTTCCCCAACCTGCTAACGCGCCCCTGGGCTCACATCCGCAAAGCTTGACAAGTGGAGGGATGCAGGTGGGGCTTGTGTGCTTATCTGTGCAGTGTCAGCTACCCCGAGTCATCATTAGCGCCGGACTCTGGAAATTGTGCTGATGCGTTGTGAGGTCCACATGTTCTGATTGTAGAGCAGATCGTGCAAGCCACCTCTGCTGTGGTTGCAGTTGTGTGTGTGTGTTTGCACATGCACAACTTTAACTTTTAGGGAGCATATCTCTGATGACATTCAGTAATGATAGAAATGTTAGTGTTTGGATTTTGGGTTAATGAGTTGCCATCACTGTGGTGGTGGTGGTGGAGGTTGAGGTAGAGGTGGGGTTGGGGGCATGGCGTTGGGTTCATTGTACAGCTTGTATATAGGGGCACCAGGGAAGGCAAACAGCAGTGAGCTGATAAGATGGCTGGTTGCGATGGCTTCATGGCTCTGTATTCTGCTCGTCAGGCCTGGAAGACCATGGCAGGGTGTCAAACAGAAGCTAATCCGACCTGGCTGGCATACGTGAGGCTGACGCCCCCCTTCCACCCCACCACTTTAAACTCCCCCACCCCAGAGCACTGCTGCTCACCGAGTGAAACCACAAGCCAGTCACACAGAAAACAGTGCCCGATTCTTCAATTAGCACATGTTTTAATGGATACAGAAGGTCAATTTGAATTGGTTCTTGAATGATTTAGCTCTGTGTAAAAAAATAATGTGCATTTCAATGAATGCTGACATTCGGTTGTCTTGCAGGTATGTTGTATTTTGAAACTCTCCAGTGCACAAAGCTGCCGTCTTCATGTTCGCTGTTTATCTCCGGGGCAAGTCTTCAACATCTACTTTTTCCTGCACCTGAACTTTTCAACTCCTCAACTCTACATGGCCCCTATTCTTGTGCCTGTGACAACAATCACGCTCGAATCCTCTTCCCTCCCAATCTTTTTCTAAACTCTTTTCTTTCCACACTCCGCCCCTTCTTGTCGTTTTACCCTCCCACCTCCCTTCTTCACCTCCGTCTCCTCTCCATATCTCTCACTCTCTCTCTCTTTACTGCCAGACTTGCCCAACGGCCCCGTCACTCACTGGGTCCAACTTGGCTTCGCCCCTTCTTGATTGACATCTGTGGTATACACACACAACACACACGCACTGTACCTGTCTCCATTGCTGAATAGTATTACCTTTACCTCATTTTGTTCTGCTTGTCCATCACCCCCTTTTCACTGGCTGCTAGGGCTGAATGGCGGCCCTCTCTCGCGGGAAACTCCTGCCTAGGAGGCCACAGTGATTGTAATGTGTGTGTGTGTGTGGGTTTGTGTGAAAGAGGGGGTGTGTGTTCCCTCCGGAGTGGAGTGTTTCAGAACAACGGCTGGCGCCTCTCTGTCCCATCTTCAATGGCACCGCCATGTCACAGAGAAGAGCTCCTCACACACACTCTCTCTCTTTGACATACACATGTACCACCGCACACACACATACACACACCCTCAATGGAGACAGTACATTGTCCAGCCCCTGAGCAACGCTTGACTCTGTCTCTCCTTTCTTCTCTCACTGTGGGTCGAGATGTGTTCCTCTCGAGGACTTGGACCGAGATACACTTCTCTCAAGTGCAGTGGGTGCGGTGTGTGTGTGTGTGTGTTGGGGAGTATTGACGTTGAGGGGGCGGTAGGGAAAGCAGTTTGGGGACTAAGTCGGAATCAGTGTGATGCAAATTGGGGTCAGAATGGGGTGTGAGTATCTCCTCCTCTTTCTTGCCTTTCTGCATGTTAAACATCTGCACTCTTCAGCAAGTGCTTAAAAAACCCTATTTAGAATGGAAATTAGATGACGCACCAAATTCTTTGCCTGCACTTCTTTTCTGTTCTGTTTCTTCATTTCTCAGTCATGTTATTCTCCTCTCTCCCCTCTCTCATCTCTCCAGTGATAACCTCCCCTGTCAAAAGAGCCCCACACCCACCACCACCCCCCCAGCCCCCTGTCTTTCCCTACTGCCAGCCCCCCAACCCCCCACCCTCGTCCCTCTAGCCAGCCCCCCAAACCCATCCCAGTCCCTCCGCTGCTCGCATCCCCACCAGCACTATTGGGGTTATTGTTTAGGTATGGAGATGACACCCCATCTCTTCCCCTTCACACAAAGCACACACACACACACACACACACACACATACACACCCATTGACCTGGCCCTCACACAGATCCTGTTTCACTACATTCTTATCATTTAACATTTGATGCTGCTGGGCTACACTCATTTGTGAGTGTGTGTGTGTGTGTATGGCCCCTGTGCACATTTTTACCTGTACATGTACATTTGACATGTATGCATGCCCCTCTGTTCCACTCCCAGACTGTTCCTTTTGTCTTCCATGTTTCTCCTGTTTGACTATAAAATCTTGGTACAGCTCTTACGAGCTCGAGCCCTCAAGGGGACGGAGTGACTGAGATAACAGGCCAGTGCCTTTTGCCTGTAGTCTTTTTTTCCCCACCTCTCTCTCTCTCTCTCTTACACTCTCTCGCTCTCTCTCTCTCCATCCCTTCCTGTCCAACCTGGAGCCCCTAGAGCAGACTGATAGGAGATGAGACAGCAGTTGGTACCAGGGGGAGTCAAGGCCAGCCAGAGGAAGAGCTGTGTGTTTTTCATTGGGCTTTGGCCCAGGCCGAACCTTATAACCCGATCCCATCCCTCGAAGGCCTGTCCCTGCCTGCATGTGCATACGTGTGTGTGTGTGTGTGTGTGTCTTTGTATGTGTTTGTTTGTTTTTGTTGTTGTGTGTTGCACATGCCAAGACCACAGGAGGAGTTTCTTCTGAATAGAACAATGCAACAGAAGAGAGAGAGAGAGAAGGGAAGAAAAAGAATGAGGGAGATAGAGCGAGTGAAAGGAAAAGAGAAAGGGGTGGTGGGTGGAGGGGGCACAAGTGGTGTTGATGGTGTAATTAAAATGGTTGTGTGATGGGTGCCTCGTCTGCAGCTACTCACCTGTGGCAGGTCTTTAGCCCTGTAATTTTAGCTGTCACTCAGGCCTGTGAGACAGATTCACCTCTGACTCCTGACAGACTGAACTCATTCAGGCAGTGCACACACCCTCAGGCCTTTGTGTGTGTGTGTGTGTGTGTGTGTGTGTGTGTGTGTGTGTGTGTGTGTGTGTGTGTGTGCGTGTGTGTGTGTGTGTGTGCGCGCGTGCATGTGTGCGCGTGTGTGCTTGGGGTGGTGGTCACAGACATGATGCAGAGTAACAGGGAGGGAGTGAGGAAGAGTGAGTGTCAAGAAAGGACATGTCTGTGTGTGTGTGTGTGTGTACGTACGTTTTATCTGTGTCTTTTAGTCCCTTGTTCATGCCCTAGAACTGACTACCCTCCTAGCGAGCTTGACCTCAAAATGGGGTCATGTAGGTTAGATAAAGCTAAAACAAGGTCTGAGATACACCCAGCTAAAGTGTGTGTGTGTGTGCGTGTGTGTGTTCGCATATGTGTGTGCACATATCTGTGTGTCCACATGTGAAGCATGTTCTTATTCTTTGCTGACTTGTAGTCATCTTGATCTGCGTTTTAGGGCAAAATTACACTTGCTCTTTCATCCCCTCTTCAGAGTCCTTTCAAGAATCAATTTGGATTGTATTCTCTCACCTCCACAAGTTTTCCAATCTCCCCTTTCAAAAATGACTTAAATCAAACCTCCCCAAAAAAAGAAACTCCCGATCGTCACATTAAAGTACGAATGCAGTTGGAGGCGGCGAGCGTGGCAGAAAGGGTAATGAGGAGGGAAGGGCGCCCGTAAAGGCCTGCTTAAATCGAGAGTCTGACAAATGAGGAACGATAAATTTAATCTGCCCTGATTAAATAAACGAGCTGCGCCACGTTCTTGTCGGGTTAGTCCACCAAGCGCTCGCCCCGACAGATTGGCTTGATGGACTTTATGGACCCTCCCTCCCCTTTCTTTCACTCTCTTTTCTATCTCCCTGTCTCTCTCTCTCTCTCCTTCTCTCCTTCTCCCCCACTTTCTTTCTTGTCCTGCTGGAATACTAAAGCTCAGTCCTAACCCAGAGCCTGCCCTGGACTCCTTGCTGTTGAATAAGCACCGGAGACAGCAGTGAAGATAAGGGGGAGATAACGAGTCATTTTCCCCCGGCTTCAATTATGGTACCTTTTTAAATCTTGGAGGGACCTTAAGGCCCAAACGTCTCGTCCTTGTTTAAAAAAAAAAAAAAGGCTCTGTTTTTTTTTTTTTTTAAAGAACACAGATAGTTGTAGTTATTTTATTTATTTATTTTCCCACGGTCTGTGTTAGTGTCATGTTACACACAGAGGATGACGCCTCACTGCTTTGGAATGTTTCTAGGTTGTAGATGCTCAGCTTACAAAACAGCACTCTACAGGAATTGCTAATGAAGTTTTGGGGGATGTTTTATTTGTGTTATGTCTGAAAAAGATGCCTAATGAGCAGTAAGAGGTGTGTTTTTGTGTGTGTCGTGGTTCCTCTGAAGTTCTCAGGTGTTCAGGTGAACCGGGGGGCTCCTGGGTATGAATGCCACTCTGCTGACTGGAGAGTGCAGTCGATAGACACAAAAAGGGATAAAGAAGCCTCTTAAAGAGCTTTTAGTCAGCCTCCCCCTCTTACCCTTACCCACACACACCACCACCTCCCCAACCCACCCTGAGTCCCATCACGACGTCAAGTGAGCATGAGACAGCGCTCTTCGGCCATCCTGTAAAACAAGCTTCTCTCTGCCTTTCTTCCTACCTTGAGAGAGTTAGACAGACTGATAGAGAGAGAGAGAGAGAGAGAGACATACATAACAGCCTAGATCGCCTGCTCCAGCTCTGCCTGGCCTGACTTGAAAGAGTCTCCCTCTCCCTTTGAAGCTCAAGCAGCCTCTTTACCTGTGCATGATGGTCACTGAGGTGGAGGTAGGGAGAGCAGAACGCAAAATCTCCCCTACCACCCACCACCCCCGACCCCCAACACACACACACACACACACATTCCCACTGCACACACACGCTGTGTTTTGGTTTGAGTGTTTGGACAGGTAGATGGAAGCACCCACCCAAAGGGGTCAGGTGTGGCCGGGGGTCGGGGGTGGTGGAGGCAGGCAGGGGACTCTCTCACCCCGGGACAGGGATTAGCGCTCGGGCCTGACAGCTGCTCGGGAGCGCAGGGTCACCCAGCAGCCATGTCCCACAATCTTCACGGCTCGCAGCCAGCTATACCATAGATAGGCCATCTCCACAGCTCAGCACACTCGCACAGTCATATATAGAGAGAATGTTCAAATGTAATTCTGCGCTTCAGATGGTGCATGACATTCACCTCAATGCCAGGCTAAGGTTTTTAGAGAATTTAAGAAGCTAGACTTAACCACGTTGTTTTCAGTGAATTATAATTGAACAGACTGGTCCTCCAAGTCATGTGTACATCCTCTGTAGATTAATGTAGTGTAATCCACTGTAGTGCAATATAATTGTGGGATATAGCCAAGTACACATAGCATTTAAGTTAAAGACCTTTCCACTGCCTCATCACAGTTGGTTTTTGAAGAAATGCCTGTCTCCAAGCCATTTTTGTTTTGACTATCAACAAGACAGATGTTTTCGGTTGACCAGAAATATGTAATGGAAAAAAGCCTTTGTGATTTGTGGTGTCATTTGAGTATGTGTTCTCACCTGCCAGTAGTCTGGCCATTGTTGACCTGGTCCATATATCTTACTTGTGTCAGACACAGAGGCATATCAGTGCACTTTGCATAATGAAAGCAAAGAACAGTAAATGCATATGGAAAACCATAATAAAGAATATAAAAAAACGATAATAATATTAATAATAAAAATAATAATGGTAGTAAATAAAAGCAAAATGTAAAGTAAAAGTGAATCAGTTAGCAGAAAGCGTCTAGTTTTGCATTGTGCTTTGTGTCTGGATTTAAATCTGGGGACAGATAATTGACTCTAAAGCTGAATTGCAGATTGCCTCACCATAATTAACTCTAGCAGCCCTTTTTACAGACAAATCTTGCTCCTGTAATCTGAGAAGTTTGACTAGTGTGTATTGCTGAAAGGTTGGTAGTTTATTACCATCCTGTGCTGTGATGAATAAACAAGTGATGCTACTTTAAAGCAAAAATTCTCTGTAATTCCAGAAAAGGTAAAATAAAAATGTTTATTACGTTCATCCCAAG
Source organism: Tenualosa thibaudeaui (assembly GCA_027481765.1). Lineage (NCBI taxonomy): Eukaryota > Metazoa > Chordata > Actinopteri > Clupeiformes > Clupeidae > Tenualosa > Tenualosa thibaudeaui. The sequence continues at coordinate 2,105,329 of JAIFZK010000012.1, forward strand.
TGAGGAAAAAAAACATAAAAAAACATCAATCAACCTAATGAAATTTAATATTAAAGAGTACCCTCTGCATGGATTCACACCCTTGTTGATGCATGTGTGTGAGACAGAGATGTGTTTTGTGAGTCAGCAGCCTGGTGAAATGCATTTTGCTAGCCAGTATGAAGTTGATGTATAAACAGGAGTGCTTTAGAAAGGTCAGAAAGTCAGAATGTGTGCTATTCTGGGTAAGTTCATCTCAGGTTTCCGATACCTCATTTGAGACGAGTCTGTCCAAACAGAGGACACTGGACTTCAAAAGCAAGCAAATCTGTGTTTGTTTTCATTATTTCTCCATGTTTTAAATGCGCTTGTCTTTCTTTTCCTACTGACAATCTCCCTGATGTTGACGCTACATCATTTTGAGTTTGCCAGCCAGCAGTATTGTTAGCCTCCCTGTAGTTTTCCCCCCTTCTATCTTGTACTCGTTCTCATTCTTGCCCATGACTCAGCCGTTCTCTCTCTCTCTCTCTCTCCTTCTTCTTTCTTTGTCCTTCTCCTCGTGTTCACTCTCTTCTTTGCTCATTTCTTGCCTGAGAGAGGTCTCTATTGAGATTGCAGGGCGGGAGGAAATGGACTCCTCGTCTCCGCACAGCTCTATGCGATGAGTCGGTAGATCTCTCACGGCGAGCTATCAAAGAGACCCTCTCGCGCTGCCCATTTGAACAACAGCGAGCACATTGATTTTCCAAAAAAATACACACAACTGAACAAAAGCTATCCAGGCGGGTCGGTAATGCATGTCTCAACCCTCTTCATTGGTGTCTTTGTGGAGATCTGTCTCGCTTTCTCATCTGTCTCTCTCTCTATCTATCTCTCTCTCTCTCTACTTACCGTTTTTTCTTTTCTGTTTTCTTTCTGTCTCTCGCACTCTCTTGGCTCTCCATTTCCACTGAGAGTGTGTAATTTGGAGTCACTCTCACACCCAAAGCAGGAGAACCTTAAGCAGGCCTGTCAGATGCAGATGACAAACTTGACAGGATGTTCAAAGGATCATGTGTTTCTTTGCACCAAAGTAAAAAAAAAAAAAAGCTCCAGTGAGTGTGTTTTTTTTCTTTTTGGTAGTAACAAAAAAAGTAATTAGGCTCTCCCCACTTCACCCCTCCTCTCTGCCTGCTCTTCACAAGGACGGGCTGTCTCAACGAGATGCCCTTGGCATCAGGACAGAGACCTGGGCAATGTAATCACACACACACAGACACACACACACACACAGGAATGTATGTTTGTGTTCCCTAATACACACTTATGCTGAAGTTCCCACATACATACAAAGAACAAGTTTCATCACCATCACTCTTTTTTGTTCTATTGGTGTATCCAATAGATGCACTGTATGTGAGAACACCCATACACACTTACTGTTATATAATTCCTTATTGATTATGGCAGGCTTGTGTCACATGATCGCTAATGTTTTCGGTTTGAATTAGTTTTGTTTGTTTCTTGGTGGGACCCTTTTGGGACAAATCCCAGTGTTCACCCTCAGACTTTAGCCCAGCACTCTCAACAAATCACACAAAATCCACATCATGATTGGCTGATTCATTCCAGTTAAAAGGAGGATTTTAACTAATTTTGTCCTTGTTGTACCAAATTTTCTCACTCTTTACTCTACCAACAGCACTCAGTGATCTCCAGCAAGAGGGCTAGACTATGGGTTGCTTTACCTCAGACTGTCCCTTTAAGTCTCTGAGGGTCCAAGGGTTTCGGATAGGAAAAAAGCCTATTTGAGCATACTAATGTACAACTACTTCATCAGAGGAAAGTAGGCAAGGGCCTATCAGTCTGTTGGAGCAAATAAAGCCGCATCAGCTGTCTCTTCCACTGTGTGTGTGTGTGTGTGTGTGTGTGTTTGTGTGCTTGCTGGAAATGTGTAGCAGAAGTAGAAGTGTGTATTAGGGAACTAAAATATGCATTGGCGTGTGTGTTTGTGTGTGTTTATGTGTGGAATTGTGAGTCTGTGTTGGAATAGGAAGTGTGTAGGGAACAGAAACATGCATTCCTCTCTCTCTCTCTCTCTCTCTGTGTGTGTGTGTGTGTGTGTGTGTGTATGGGGTCTTATGATGTGCAGGGTGACTTTGGGAATGAATGAGCACAGGGCTCTTTGAAGACACAAAGACTCACTTTGACTGGTGGGCAATGGAATGGAATCATATTAATTAGCTCATGGCCCTGTGTGTACTTCCCAGCATCCCCTGCCCATGTCGTCCAGCTCTCTTCTTTCAATCTGTAAACAATGTAAACCAATGACTGTACGTATACTGACTACAAGCGGCATCACAATTACAGGGAGGTGCCATTCCGATTTCTTTTTTGGGAGAGGGGGCCAGGCTCATTTTCCCATTTGCTTTGAAAATGGCAGTCATCAAAATCTACCTGTGACCTGGCCCACCAAACCCTAAATTGAATATCCTTATGTTGTTGTGTGGGGGACAAAATTGGGTTGCCTTCAAAGTGCGGACGGGGCTGGAAAAAAAAAGCTGACTTTTCTGTAAAAGCTGGTTAGTCGATGAAAGAATCCTCTTATGTCAGTAAACTTGTTTAAGCACCAGTGCTGGGGCCAGCGTTTCTCTGCTCTTCGGTTTATCTGGTTTTATTTTATAAATATATATATATATATACTTTTTTTTCATTTTGTCAGGAAGAGTTTTTTTGTGGGGTGGTGGTGGTGGGGTGGAGGAGGTTGGGGTTGGGGGAGGGGGTGACAGGCAGACATTTTTCCCTCTCTCAAGCAAGTCTCAGGGCCAGAGATAAGAGATGGCACTCTCAGCGCTAACGGCTAACCCTCTGACATGGCTACAGGAAAACAGTGATGCCTCCACTTCAATTTAGCCTCGTTTTATTGCCCGTAATTCTGCCACTGTCAGCACTCCGGCCCAAGGAGGATTGGTCGGGAAAAGCTTGGAAGTTTTGTCTCGAATGCTGGCATTGAAAAGTGTTTGTGTGTGTCTGTGTGTGTGTGTCTGTGTGTGTGTGCGTATGTGGAGCTGTATGCAGTTGTGTTTGGATGCATAGTGTTTGTGTAGCGTGTGTTTGTGTGTATGCACTACATATGAATGCATCCTGCAGGTGTATGCATGTGTTAATCAGTCTGGTGGCTTTTTTCCAGCATTGTATAGAGTATTGTGCTCTACTGATCACTGTCACATTCACATCACATTCAGGTCTGTCTGTAACCGTCTCTCTCCCTATGGCCTTGTCATATTTTGCCAACGTCAAAGAGGGATGCGTCAGTCATTAGCTTCTCTCCCAGTCACTGAGGGGTCTTCTCAGCTTCGCCCAACACACAGGACAGGCTAATGACACTTCCAGAGTCAGTGTGTATGGAGCTGGCTGCGCTAACTTGTTGAGAGAGAGAGAGATAGAGAGAGGCCTCCTCACTCCCTCAGATAAATAGGCTCTCATTTGGATGGGAGGCTTTGCCAAGATTATGTCATGAAAGGAGCACAAGTCTCATTCTATCCCAGGCAGAATCCATTTATTTTTTAACCGCCGCATGGCACGGAGCCTTGAATGGCCATGTGTGTATGGCATGTGTTGAGGGAGACCGAGCCTTTTGATAAACATTTGCGCAAGAGTGATGGGTTACAGCTTGTCAACTGAGCCTTGCAGTTGTTTGCATGTTGTTATTAGTTTCTCAGGGTGTGTGTGAGTGTGTATGTATGTATTCATCTGTGTATGTGTTTTTTTTTCTGACCAGCTCTGTGTATGTGTGTGTAGTATACATCCCGTGTGTGTGTGTGTACAACATGTATTCCTAGCTGTGTGTGTGTGTGTGTGTGTGTGTGTGTGTGTGTGTGTGTGTGTGTGTGTGTGTGTGTGTGCGTGCGTGCGTGCGTGCGTGCGCGCGTGATTGAGTGAGACAGTGGGCCATGGCTCAGTGGGCCGGGCCCTTGTCCTGACTCTGTGCGGAGTGCAGATAGAGCGTTCACCTTGTTCCGATGTGTGGAGGTGCCTTCACAGCCCAGCGCCACTTGGCACCCGCCCCTGGCCACAGCCCAGAATGAGAGCAGCAGCAGCGACAGCACCGACAGCAGAACTGAGAGGGAGCGAAGGGAGGGGGGGGGGGTTGCTTGATGGGTGGTGTAATAGCTTGCAGTACTTTGCAAAGAGGGGTGTGTGTGTGTATGCTTGTGCTTGCATGTGTTGTTGCAGTGAAGAATATATTGACTGTGTGTAGGTCTAGAAGAATTGCAGGGCTGGCTTTTCTGAAATATTTAATACTGAGAAGCATAGACATAATGGACTAGAAGGCTACCTGAAGGCCTCCTCTGTATCTATTGGGCGCTGAGAACCGAACAGGCCTCTGTTATCTCTGATGTTGCTATGTCTGCCCTTTTCCCTAGCCACTCATTCACTGCTCCTTGCCTTCTTGTTTCGACGGCCTCGGGTTTCTGCTCTCGATCTGATGGCGTTCTGCTTGGCTGAACTGCACTTGTGGTCCTCCAGGAGCACCTTGCATGTCAAAGGTAATTAATCAACCCATCCACCTGTATTCTGTCTTTTTCTCTCTCTGTGCTTTTTCTTTCTTTCTTTCTCCCACCTTCCCCCCCGGTCTGTATCTTTCAGTGAGTTTCTTCATATCTTCTCTGAGGGTATTAGACTACTTCTACCTACTCAACTAGTTGAACAATACCTAAACATTTTCTTTGATTTAAAAGTAGTTCAGTAAGACTTCACTTAATTGCAACTCATTTGTCATGGCCATTCCTGCAAGTAGTTCATCATTCATCGTCTCTCTGGTACTATTGCATGTGTGTACCAAGATAATAATAATAATAATGCTAATTAGCACAAATTAGGCAGAAATGAAATTAAGCATGAACAACCTAAGGCACTGGATGAACCTTACAAATACCAGCGAGTCAGAGAATAAGTCAGAGATGTTTGAAGATGTATTCCTTCACAGAGATGTGTCAGGTGTGCACAGTGTCTCATTGTGTTCCTCTGACACCCTCAGAAAGGCAAACAAATCCCCCTCTCCATTGTGCTATAAGGCTGCAGGAGCCCGTCAGCTTCTCTCCAGCCGTCAGCACTTCTCTCCACTCCAGTTAGTGGCCTTCTCTTTCAGCGTGCTGTCAGGAGACAGGCTGGGTGAACCACCATGTTTCTTTACACCGCCATTTGCAACATAGATGCACACACCCATACATACACGCACACACACAGACACACAGACACACAGATACATAGACACACATACAAACGCACTAGAAAAGAGCAAGTAGTCACATACCTGCTATGAGGTGACGCACACGTCCGCTTGTCTCACATGTCCGCCTCACTCCACACAACTCTGAATACCCACAATCCCCTCTGGCTTTACCTTAGAGGTCAAGAGGAGCTGCTGACAGCCATGCCCCAACACACACACATATACATTATGTGTGTCTATGTGCTATCTACCCATCTTTGTGCAACACTCACTTCTTTTTCTGTGACTTTCCCCCACATCGTCTTCATCTCTCCTCCCTCCACCCCTCCCCTCCTCACCCCACCTCTCGTGTGTCTGCCCTTTCACAGTCTGCTGGGTGTTTTTGCTCCAGAGCTGATAGTGTCCCGGGCCCACCGAATCTCCCCACTGAGTGGTTGATACTGGAACGCTGAGCAATTGTATGTGTGTGTGATTGGGTGTGTGTGTGTGTGCATGCTCTCACACATGTGCGTTTGTTTGTTTGGTTTTTCACACCTTCCGTATTTGTTATCTTTGCTGGAGGAGCTCAATATGTCTTCAGCGCAAAAAAAAAAGAAAAGAAAATCAGGAAAAGGCCTTCAGAGCGTGAAGTGTTGAGCAGACAGATAGCAGCACCTATATCACAACAGCTGTGTTTTTTTCCACATGCGCACACACACACACACACACACACAGGCCCACATTCAGATGGAGATGAACAATGAACAACGTAAAGTAAATGTAATAGCTACTGTTTACATTTTCTGTCTGAGGAATTTCAAATGGTTTGATTTTGACTTGTGATCATAATAGTTTTATACTCACCCGTGCAGATGTCATGAGGACAAGCAAGTGTGTGTGGAGACATACCCACATACCTTATGTACGCACTGCACAGCCTGTTATAAAGACTGCATTGGCCATATCCTATGAAAGGTTCTCCAGAGTAGACTTTTAGACTTCTGAACAGAGATGGTCAGGCAAGCAGAGATATTAGGGGTAGAGGGTGTGGGGGTCATTGTGTAGAGGACAGAGTTACCGTGACAACCTCCCTCTGTACCCCTAGTGATGACTCCAGTGAAGGGGCTAATCTCCGTAGCTTGGGAACGGGAAACGGGGGGGTGTTTCCTCACTCATGGAGCTCTATCCAGGAGGAATCAGCACTGTGTGTGTGTGTGTGCGTGTTTAGGAGGTAAGGGGTTCAGTTATATGTGCCTGTCTTTATTAATACCTCTATGCCCCCCCCACCCCCCGACACACACACGCACACACCACCCGATTCTCCCTCCTCTGTTCTTATCTCTGCCTGAGTGTGGGCAGATGGCACTGGACACAGGCAGATAATGATTGTTTATCCTGCGGTGCAAAATTGCTGATCTGTCCACTTCTGACAGCACACTGTTCATTTCTCCCTTGCCTCCTTTCTCCATGGCTCTCTTTCCATCTCTCTCTCTCTCTCTCTCTCTTCTCATTCTCTCTCTCTCTCTCTCGCTTCATCTCATTCATTCTCTGTCTGTCTCTCTTGTTTGCACATTCGTTCTCTAATATTGTATATGCTCTCTTGCTTCCCTTCACAGACACTGACATTGGTACATACCAGTTCTATGACAAAGGCGAGCCGGGTGAGTGAGTGTGTTTTATGCTTTTACTAACACGGCACCTCCTCAAGTGTTAATTATCTTAGCCCAGTACACACTTCCACCTTTCATTTGCTCTCTCTCTCTCTTTCTCTCTCTTTCTCTTGCACTCTCATTGTCAATCTCTCGCTCACTGTGTCATATGCACAGCACAATCCTTTCCTCCGCTGTGAGATTGTCCTTTCTCATCACTCTCCTCCCTCTATGTCTTTCTCTCTCTTTCCCCCGCCCTCTCCCTCTCTCTCTCTCCTTCTCTTTCTCTCTGTCTCTCTCTCCATCTCTCCTCTGTGTGTTTGCGCTGACACCCTGCCAGGGTCTGTAGCCTCTTAAGAACCCCTGGGGGCTCTTGTATGCGAGGGCCACAGCCCTGCGTGTCGAGCAGAAGCGAAACCTCCTCTCCTATTAGCATCTCTGTGATCAGCTCATCATCACTAAACCCGGCCAGGAAAAAAAGAGAGAGAGAGAGAGATGAAGAGAGAGAGCAAGACATCTGTGAAAGTTCCTACCGCACCAAACGGACCCTCCATCACATAGGGATGCTCAACACAGCCCGATCTCCTTCATTTCGACCAGAACACAATGGTGGCCAAATGGTCCTAATTTGCTTGTGCTATTATTTCTTTCCCCTCACCCTCTCTCTTTCTCTTTTTCTCTCTTTCTCTCATATCAGTCTAAGGCAAAGCTTTAATTGATTCTCAGCACAATGCCCTCTGCTGCGGCGTAATCTGCTTTAGACAGTGACCTCACAGGCCGCCGCACGGGGCTTGCAGGGTCCTTCCTCCAGAGACCTCCTCTTCCTCAGCCGCACGGGCCTCTGGGAGAGACGGTTCAAACAGCTTAGAGTGCCAGCGAGATGCTAGCCAATGCCAGATGATTAGAACCAGGAATTATACCTTTGTTTGCTTGAGCAGACCCAATTTAACAAAATAAAGAGCTCTCAAGCACCCGTTATTGATTGATTTTTACTTTGTTTACTCTTAATAATCTGCTCTTTCTTCCGGCTTTATTCTGTAGCAATGCATTTAAACAAAAATGGATACAAAACACAATTGGTTTAGGGTGTGGATTTGGTCATCACTCAAAAGTATTAGCTTTTTGAATGTGTCTGAAGCACTTGCTTTTGAGATTTTTTAGCCTACTGCATGGAACTGTTGATTTAAAGATGCGTCATACTGGATTGCTAACTGCTAACTAATACCTCTGGACCTGTGTTATCATTGGGTCTGGTAATGTCTCTTTGCATATTATGCAGACCCATGCATTTATATTTTAGAATGGTACTGTACTATATAGCCTATCTGACTGGCAAATAAGGACTTGGGTTGTTAGCTTTTAAAATAAATATAACCTTGATAAAACTCCTTTGATTCAGAAAAAAACTTTATTGTGATCCATGAAAGAAAACGCTGAAAAAAAGGGGAAAATGGCTGTTTTATAGTACTCCTATGGTGTATGTCCTGAAATATTAATTAGAGGATTAACCTGCTGGAGAAAAACAGCCTCACTGATTTTATTTATTTTTTTTTTTTTCTTCTTTCTTTTTTTTTGTGGCCATCAGCGGTGCAGACTGGGGGCTTTGAGATGTCTGGCTGTCTCAACTGTGCTCTCCAAAGACTTGCATTTGCACCAAACCATGCTATTCCCCAATAAAATGATGGCCCCAATGCAGAACTAAGAATTCTTAGAATTCTTCTAAGATTGTTTTGTTTTTAGTTTATTGTTTTAGTTTGAGAGAAAACGTACAAATCATCTCATTTCTATTTCCAATTTCATGTTTCCAGGAACAAAATGTGTCACCTCACAATAATACTAATTAATACTACTACTACTATATTTTACTTAATAAATCCACTGAATATCTCTCAGTTACAAAGGTCTTCCTCTGTTAAATGAATGTCAAGTTCATACTTAACTCACTCAGAGTGCAGAGTGTATGTTTGCATGTGTCTGTGTATGTGTGTGTGTGTGTGTGTGTGTGTGTGTATAGTATGTGTTGCATCAGCCCTTAATCTCTTGTATCACTTCCCATCATCAAGGATATGCCCCCCCCCCCTACACACACATACACACATACACGCACACTCATCAGCTACCTTGTCTGCCCACCTCCCTACTTCAGTCATCAATGGCTCCTCTGTCAATCTAGTAGTCTTTTTCGAGCGCCAGTGCTCTGTGACGTGAGGACGGTCTTTCTTTCCAAAAATCTGTTTTAATTCGATGGATTACAAAAGCATGCCATTATCAAGGAGTGAAAGAGAGAGGGAGAGGAGAGGAGAGGATGGGGGGGCTGGGGGAGAGAGAGTGAGTGAGTGAGTAACTGGAGGAGGAAATGAAAAACTCACTTAAGATGGAAAGAAATGAGCGGACTCATTTAGATTAATTTAAATATTGTATAATTAGGATAATCTAGGAACTTGATTAATTTATAAGAGGAGGCTGGTGGTTATGTTTGTGCATTAGTGAATGACTTATTTTTGTCAATTTAATCTTTGCTGCAGGTGATGGTTTATGCATTGTTTTGTTTTCAAATACATTTGCATTTGACATTTACGTCCATCTTCCATATACTGTTGTGTTTTCAAAGTCCTGTCTTTTTAGGTAATGTTTGTTAATTATTTAATTGTATCCACAGCACAAAGACTGAACATGTATGTGCTTGCTGTGACCAGAGTAGCAATGTTAAATCTGGACGCTTTTCCTAGCCACCACCAGAGGGCGACCCAAGCTCATGGTGCTGAGCAGAGTGGGCCAGTAACTCCCTCTCACTAGGTGCCCCCCCCCAGCCCCTGGCCCCCAGTCACTGAGGCGGCCTGGGCCGGCGCTGTATCATAATGTCCCCTTTATCTGATTAGAGCCAGTAATCCTGGAAGTGTCCCGAGCAGCCAGAGGTCCCTGCAGCCAGGCCAGGCTTCCAGTGCAGCGAGGCCGGCCGAGGAGGCCTCTTGGCCGGGCACCTCTGGGGCAGGGCGTGGCTCCCGTGCTGATGGAGCTGAGCCAAGGGACAGAGCTCCAGGCCTAGGCTGGCTTTAGCCAAGTCACCCCTCAGTGTCTCTCTGCTCTGCTCTGCTTGCCTGACTCTAACACATTACTGGACGCAAACTTATATATACACAAACACATGCATGGGCTACCATAGGCTACACACTGACACCTTGGCTAATGCACGCACACATAAGCACACACATACATATTCACACACTCACCCATACTAGCTTGTACACCTGCCCAAACTTTCAAATAAGCCAACACAAACACACTCACACAAATATTATTTTGAATAGTATCGAATAGTAACAATAGGCCCTAGCAATAATCTCCTCCAGATCATTGTGCTATTTTATGCTATTGTGCTGTGTAATTTGATCATTTGTGTCTCCTCTGTCACCTCACAGCTTCCCTGCCGGCTCACCATTACTTTGGCGAGAAGCAGCAGTTTTCAGAGAGTAAGTAAGATGTCAGACAATTTCATCTTCTTCATCGACTGCTTGCTCACCAGTACAAAGGCAAATCATTAACATCGCTGTAATGAATGAGAAAATAAAAGAATAAGAACGAGGGGTTGAAGAAAAAGCACACATCTTGGAAGACCTGTCTGGTGAAACCCACAGCGTCGGCCCTCTGACAAGAGCTGTTTTTGTTTTTTGCAGTAGATGACAATTGGCTCGGCTCGTTCCGGCCTGTTCAGCCGCCTGTTTGTTATGTCTGCTCCTTTCAGCTGTGGAGCGGCGAGAGAGCAGTCAGAGGGAGTAATTAGCGAAAATGAAATCGCTTCTCTCCCTTCCTTCAGCCTGCTGCTGCCAGAGCCTGCTCTTTGTCTGTCTGTCTCTCTCTCTCTCTCTCTCTCTCTCTCTCTCTCTTTGTCTGTCTGTCTGTCTCTCTTTCTTTCTCTCTCTCTCTCTTATTTTCTCACCCTCTTGCTTGCTGTTTTCTTCTCTCATTCCCTCTATATCTCTCTCTCTCTCTGTCTGTCTGCCTCCTTTACTCTCTATGGCTGTCTCACCTCTTGCTTGGTTTTCTGTCTCTGTCTTTTTCTCTCTCCTCTTCTTTTCCCCTTTCAGGAGGCCTGAGTCAGTCAGAAAACTAGACTCCACACCTCGCAGCTCCATTAGGGCTCTAATACAAGTATGGCCATCTTCCAGGAATAACTCCCAGTCACTCAACCTGGTCTGGAGTGGCCCCCAGTCGCCCAGTAGGAGAATGCAAACACCCTTATCAGGAGACAAACACACGGCCCCCCCAACTCTGCATCTCCCCACTCTCTCTGACACACACACACACACACACACTCACACTACACCCCTTCTCCCACAGTTCCTCATTTACATGCATTTATTTACTCGCTTTCCTGCTACGAAAAGAAAAAGCAAGAGAGAAAGAGAGGGAGGGGGTGTTTCTTAATGGTTTAAAAAAACAGATTGGATTTGATTACGCCATCTTTAAAAAACAGGCTTCTCCGCCCCCCACCACCCCACTCCACCCTCCGCAAACACACACATCCACAGACAAATACACACAAACACACACACCTCTGCTATATTAATGCTAATGTATATGCACAGCCAGAACTCAACCGAGAATTCAATTAACTTTTTTTAGACACGTTTGCACTGGAGGGAAAGAGGAAACCAGGGACCTTATGGGAAATTAGAGGTCTGTGTGTGGAACGAGTTGTCTTCAAGTGGAGTATTAAATGTGTTATGGTAGCATTTTTGAGTTTGTCTCCTTCTGCTAAGCCACTACAAGGACTTTTTGAGGGCTTCTTGAATAAAACTTTTTTTGGGGCAAGTCGAGTAATCTAACTGAAAAAAATTGTCCCCCCCCTTATAATTTGTTGTTTTCATGTTGTACTTATATACATAAGTATGCACTAGCTGTATACGTGTATAATATAACCACTACAAATGTTTTATTTAACCTATTTTAAAATAGGTTATTTGTACAACCATGTCTAATTTATGTTTCATCCCAATATGTTCCTTTTGTTGGAAGTATAATTATTTGTTGAGAGCATGTTTTAATTTTTACCTGTCAGCCTGTTTTCATTTCTACCTTGACCTCGCTAAGGTTACACGGAAAGGTCAAGACCTGCATTTCCTTGAAAAAAAAAAAACACAATTTCTCCTTTCCTATGTTTCCTTGTGGATAACTGTGCATGACTTTGCACATTCTATGAGAGATTGTTGGGTTACGCGACCTTTAAACTTTGCTCCTCTTTGTCCCCTGCCCACTCAGGTCGTGGTTACCCATGGGCCCTCAAGAACCGACGTCCGGAGAAGCTCCGTGACTCCCTCAAGGAGCTTGAGGTATCCTCTTTACCCCTGTCAAAAAAATTTCCCTTTCTTTAGACAAAGGAGGTAGGGAAACGCCACGGCAAAAAAAGAAAGGGAAAAAACAGTTTGACAACAAATGCAAGCATTCTCTTTTCTTTTTCAGGGGAAGGGAGGGAGAGAGAGGGAGGGAAAAAAATACTCTCCTTTTTCACCCTTCTCCTTTCTCTCAGCACCTCTCTTTCGGTTCCTCTCTGTCAACAGCCTCAATATTTGCGGGGGATCAGTGCTTGGGGGGCTGCAGGCTGGCCTCCTCTCCAGGCCCTGGCTGCACAGACTGGGCTTTGTTTGGTGCGGCCCCGGCTCCCGTCTCAAAACCCGCTCAGCCTGAAACTGGAAACATCCTCCATGCGGCCCGCCCAGGCTCCTTACTCGCCTTATCCACCCTGACCTACCCTACCCTACACTGCACTACCCCCAGCCCCAAACCCCAGTCTTAACCTCACAACCCCCCTCATTCTCACCCCCAGGCCCTGTCCAACTCCCCTCTCTCTCTCTCTCCCTCTCTCTCTCTCTCTCTCTCTCTCCATCTCTCTCCTTCCCTTTTCTTTTGACCACCTCAAACTAATCCCCAGCAATCAACCCCCCCCTCCACACACACACACACACTCAGGCCTGAAGCATAAAACAACCAGCAGAACCCCCCAGCCTACAAACCAAACCTAAATATGAACCCCTTATAGTCCACTGCGAGGCCCCCTATGCCCTGACCACTTCAGGCTGGATGCCACTCCTGCCACATCTTTGCGTCCCTTGTCTGAGTTTTGTATCAAAGCCCTGGTCTTGGCTCCTTAACCCCCCACCCCAGCCCCTGGTTCCCACTGCCCCCACTGTCTAACCCCAAATCCTAAAATATGTTCAAGTGCCTGCTGACGGCCTGTGTTGCTTAGCTGTGGTCCTCAAGAAACTTCTGTCACCCATTTTCTTGTCAGCTCTTGTTCACCTTGTCTATTACTTCTGCTACAGGACCTGCTGTTGATTTCCCCCTGTGTCTGCTCCAGATGGAAGACAAAGCAGTGTTGTCAGGTGAGCTCTCTGCTTGTGGCTCCTGGTCATTGCTACAGGTGTGTCAGTCAGGGCCTGCACGTTCACCACCTCACTCAGGCTCTCCTCTGAGTAGCCACAAACCAAGGAGAAAGATCCATGATGGGTCATCATTGTTATCAATTATCATCATTGACAAGTGTCCACAGGGGCTAATGAGCAGCAGCTATTGCAAATAAAGCTAGAGACCACACAAGCTGGTGTGTTGTGGGAATGTCATAGGAGCAGTGCACATTTATTAGTGCACATTTGTACCTGTCACACATGTATGTTTACACTCGGCTGATTAGCATAGTTAGCAATTAGCGTTATCCAGACACTTCCTTCAGCACGGTGACTGCACACACAATGACTTTAATGACCTCCCTTGGTTAGTTGCTAGCAAGACGCTCCGGTCTTCTGAGTAACAGGTGTAACCACCCTTTTTTTAATGAGGTAGATTAATTGTGTGATCATAATTGGGGTGAGGGAGGGGGCGGGGGAGGGGGACAGTGAAGAGCGCCATTCACACACCGTTATTATTTGCCTACACGCGGCAGCAGAATGAGAGGGTTTGTGGAGGGAGCGGTCGTCTCCCGCAGAGCTCTGTCACAGCATGGGGTGGGCGGGGGGGAGGCACCACTCCCACCACTTACTACGACTGACACACCTCCTTAGACCAAAGGCCAGGTGTTACACCTCGACTGACACTGAGAAAGAGACAGACAGAGAGAAAGTGAGAAAAGGTAGAGGGATGGGGAGAGAGGCAGGAGAGAGAGAGGAAGGAAGGAAAGAAGGAATAAGAGAGGGAGGATGAGTGAAAAATGAAGATGGAGTGGGAGAGAAGGAGGAAGCACAACAGGAAATAAAGAAAACAGAATCAGGGAGGAGTGGAGGACAGGGAACAAGATGACTCAGTCCATCGGTAGACTGCAATGCTTACGTAGTTCTCAGGAGTGATAGTTGTTGTGTTGTGTAGTTGTCTGACATCCAACCCAATTCATTGGGGTGATGGTGGCACAGGTGGTAGAGGTGCCGTTCAGTTACTCGTTCGGGCCCCGCTCCACCTGACCCCATTGAAATGTGCTTGAGCAAGATATTGAACCCCAATCAGAGAGCATTATATGTTTTTTTTGTGTTGTGCATTACTTGTGGAATTTAAGTTTTTCTGAAGGTGTGTACAACATGTGTAAATAGTGTAAAATTAGGTTGGATCAAGAGATATCCTGAATGTGTGTGTGTGTTCATGTGTGTGCGTGTTTGCAGCTGCTGCTGAGCTCTGGGGTGCTGGTGACTCTCTCGGTGGTCGGGGCCCATTTGGAGCGAGTGAGCATAGACCGAGCCCTGCTGGGGCGTCTGCCCGCCGACACCATCAGCCACGGTGAGTCACCACGGCATGCCGCCCCAGCTCCCAGCATGCACCTGGGGGCCTTGACAAGGCCACAGGTAATTGACGATGAGGCTTTTGTCCCTTGCTCTTTCACGCTTCCCCAGAGAACCAGACAGAGGTTGTTTTCTTTTGTGTTTTTTTTTTTTTGTTCCACTGTTCTGTTCCTGTGTGTGTGTGTGTGTGTATGAGGAGGCAGGAGATGAGTGGTGGCTGTGGTACTGGTGTGTGTGTGTGTGTGTGTGTCCTAGAGTGTGTGTGTGTGGAGGGGGGTGTTCTCCATCCTTGTCAAGGGAAGGGAAATGGACACTGTCCCAAGTCTGTTAATTATTTTCCGTGTTATTGTTTTGTTACCTTAGCTTGCCTCCCCCCACCTCCTTCTCCTCCTTGAGTTATTCTCCAGACACCTGAGAGAGAGCTGGCATTGCACCCTCCCTTGCACACACACACACACACACACACACACACACACACACACACCCACCTCCGTCCTGCCGGCCTCCTGTGGCGCTCCATTCACTGCCACTGAGGCACTAATTAGTGCAGTAATTGTCTGCGGCTGGGGCTGCCGGGCCTCCACTCACATCTGTCACTTGTTCAATTAGTCTGGGCTGGACAGCAGCGAGCAGCAGCAGACCTGTGCTCACTGGTGCCTGACCGGGCCACTCACCACCACAAGATGGTCTGGATGGAGCTGATGGAGAAAAGGGGGCCAGAGATGCCACTTAATCAGACGCTACAGTTCTACACACACACACACACACTCACACATATACACACATACACACACACGCACACACACATACACACACACATATACACGCATATTCAAGCATACACACACACACATACACATACACACACACATGCAGAAAGGCATTCACAAACTGTACACCATCCGTTTAAGGCAATGGAATGTCACTGATCTAACTTGTCTGAAATAACATTTTTTTTTTTTATTTGTTTTGTTTTTGCAACTTATATCAGGGCAATAAACGGTGTGACCCTCACCTTGTAGTAAATGCAGAGCATGACTGGGAAGCTGTCGACATATGGCAAGACAGTGAGGGGACTACATCATGTTTCGTCACTTGTCGCGCTTAAGTGATTTCTCATAGCATTTATTATTTTGTCGATGCTTTAAATGTTGTCCCCGATAAGCTCTTTTTACACTGCAGTGTCAACATGTTGCGTTAGTAGATGGCATTAAGTGGATTTTAAAGCTGCTTTGGTGAGCCTATTGAATAATCCTGATCAACCACCTGTTATTCATATGGGCCAAGCTGTTTTTGTAGCATGAATGGTTAATTTGGGATTTTGGAATGGATTACCACAGTAGACATCCGCAAATTCCAAAGCGATAAATGCTAAAGAAACATGCATTTGGCCTTAGTCGGGAGTAATCTTTTAAAAGCACACATGCTTATTCAATCATTTCTTTTTCCAGGAAAAGCTATGGCGTGATTAATAGCCATTAATAATACCTCTCCCAACAGCTGTGTGATACTTAGAATGACTTGAAGAAGGCGTACAAATTAATACAAAATAATTCAAACAAAGTCTGAACAATTCCAACAAAACTACATGTCTGTTGAACAACTGATATAAGAAGTACTCATCCTTGTTTTTTCCCAGGCATCGCTCGGCAGTGAACATAAATGTGCATTTTAAACACAGTTAGAGTTTTTCCACACAGCTGCTTGTTTTGATACTATAATTATGCTACAATTACTCTGTATTCCATTTCTAATTGCTGTTGAGTTTTTTTATTATTTGCGGGATGAAGTATTCTCTCCAGCACAGCAGAAGCGATCTGAGTGGTTTGTATTAATGCTTTTTTTTTCCCTCACTGTTTAATTGGTTTCATAAACAGATTATTATTATTTTTTTGCAAGGGCGGTGGGCTTAATTGCTAATCACCATTCACCGGGCTTGTGAAGAGTTTAGTTGGATCAAGTGCAATTTTCTCTCCTTGGCATGAAAGCGCCACAGCCCCCGGGCTTTTTTTTCTGGGGAACATTCTCCCTTTCTAAGGTGTGTTCAGTGTCAGGACTCTTGTGCCAGTCTTGCCTCTGTGTGCTGTGGAGGAAATTACTCTCATTGGTGGTGTGACTGGTTTCTCTAATGTTTCTGTTTTTTATTGTTTTTGCACTGCGAGCCCAGTAATGTCCCAGTAATGATGAAATTTCATTGAACCTGCTGAACCATGCTTTTGTTTTATTGAATGCTTGTTTCTTAATCATTTTTATTTTTTTATGAAAAGACTTTTTCTCTGGATTACTCTTGTCTTTCAGCTGTCATCACGGACAAGCTCTTACTGCTCACCTTTGTGGAGAAACACCAGGTGTGTTTGGTCCACATGCCCAAGAAGAGTCAGGGCTCCCCAGAGCCCAGCCGACGTGTGGAGAAGCTCTCTCCGTCAGAGCTTAAGGTGAGAACAACCTGCAACTGCCCACACGCCCACCTAATCAAACTCACACTCTTACCTCATACACACACACACACACACAAACACACATACACACACACAACCTGTTGGTCAGGCTAGGTGGATGAGGGGATGCGTGGTGACTCAATTAAAGCCACTTAAGGACCCAGGGGGTGCCTCTGGATGTTTGGCTTTTTGTGGTGATTAGGAGTGGGCTTACCTTCCCTGCTGAACCACAGGGGAATGACACAGCAGCAATTACCCAGCATCCTCTCCTCCATCTGCACACCCCGGGGGCCACCTTAGGGACGCCAGGCCTTGGCAGTAAATAACCGCAAATGATCTGTTTGTCTGTTAGGGAGAAAAAAAAAATAAAGTGTCAAAATCACTTAACTGTTTTTTTTTTTTTTTGGTGTCTTTGGAGTTAGTGCGTAGGCCCCCTTTAAATATTAGATCTTTTCACACAGTCAAATAACACCTTCTATCATAAATATTTGTGAGATATCTACATTGACTTGAGGGCACCATATAGACTGTGCAGGATAAGGCTAATGTCATTCTCCAGGCCACTGTTACACAGTGTTTTATTTTTCAAGAGCACACTGATTGACCAGCGTGTTAATGCTGTCCTGAGATTTGATAGATGCCGTCTTTGAAGCGTGACGACAATTCATGGGAGACCCATTGAGCTAAACAACAGTAAAAACTCCCCCCACAAACAGACAGAGCTCTAGAGTTTAATTACTTGACACATTGTGTTCCAGTACAGTCAATGGCAGTCTGATTGACATGCTAACCGATTACATTAATAACTCAGTGGTGATATAATCATGAATAACAGAATACATATAAATATCTGATCATCTCGACGAATCACATTCAGCTGGCAGCCATGTTTCATCCTCCCCCCCCCAAAGTAAACTCTCCTAGTCAGATAGGTGAACATCTTCTTCTCGCCCTGAACGGAGCTTGCTTGCATGCAGGCATGCAGATAAACAGGCCCATTCACTCTGCTATCAGGAGCACCCGATAGAAGTGCTTCACTAAAAGAAGTGCATAGAGATGTAAATGCAGTGCGGCTTATACTCTTGGCGCCCCCTTGCATGTTGTGTGGCGAATATATAGGAGGTATGAAGAAGCAAGACCCACAGACAGACCGAGAGGCGTGTGGTGAGACAGATAGGCAGGCAGGTAGACAGGCAGGCAGACAGACAGTCAGTGTTTTTTGGAGGACACTTGCTCTTAGCCAGAAGGAGGATCTGCATTGATGGGGTGAGGAGGGAGCTCTATAATTGTGGGGATTTCTTTCACTCTGTGATGTTCTCCCAGCTTATGCCTCTGCCGAGGAGACGCAAAGGTTCAGGAGGTGGGGAGGAGGGAGGGAGGGGAGTTGGGGCAGGGTCAAGTTCGCCCCTTTACCCCACTTTTGGGGCGAAGCTTTAAAAAAGAAAAACAGAGGTGTTCTTTTCTTCCTTCAGTTTTTTTTTTTGCCTCTCACACACCACATATTCTTTCACTCATGTATATAATTATATATCCCCTACCCCCATCCAAAAAAGAAACATTGGTCCACATATAAAAAAAAAATTGGAGGGAAGAGGCTTTATTCCATCCCCTGAAAGCATTAACCCCATTTTAATGGCCAGAGCCAAGTGGTGAGATCACAATTTGGATGAGTCTGATTATGGACTAAATACAATACATAAATGCATCGGGCCCTTAACACCCATTGCTCCGTGGCGTTATGGCATTACTGTCGGCCTTTGTTGCGGCACAGGCGGGAATATGAAAGCAATCTCTCCTGTAGTGCGGCAGGCTCCAGAAGCCCAAGGCTGATAAGGGGACCCCCCTGGCCTCTCCCAGTGTCTGGTCCAGTAGGCTAAGCTTTGAGTCTAATCCCCCAGAAAGCAGTTTGATTATTGCTGACCAGCAAACGCCAGCAAGATGGCAAGTTGGAGGGGAGGGGAGAGAAAGAGTGTGTGTGTGTGTGTGTGTGTGTGTGTGTGTGTGTGTGTGTGTGTGTGTGTGTGTGTGTGTTTTTGTTTGTGTGTGTGTGTGCATGCGTGCGTGTTTGGGAAGAGGAGGAGAGAGTAAACGAAGATATGTGTTCTCCCCCTCCTCTATGTGGTGTGTGTGTGTGTGTGTGTTTTTTTTGGCGTCTCTTGATATATTTTGGGCCGATTTTCGTCCGTCTCATTGCTGTGAAATGTGGGTGGGGGAAATCTAAACCTAGCTCCTCTCCCCTCCTCTCTCCCCCTCGCGCTCTATCTCTGGTGCCTTTAAACAACCATCACAAAGCCAAATGATCTTTCAGTACCGAGACACCCACCAACACCCCACCACCACCACCACCAAACCCCTGCACTTCCCACCCCACCCCAACCCATTCCCTCGCTCATGCCTGCACTTTCCTCCCCTCTCCAACATGGTGGTGGGTTGAGGCAGCCGCGAGTCTGGGAGTGGCGAGATAGAGCTGTTGACACGCGGGGAAGACGCCATTGTGTTGTGACTGGCGCAGATAAACCTCAGTGCCATGAAAAGGGTGGTATGGAAATCGCTCTTGTTACAGAAAAGCAAATAAGCTCCTCGGTCCCCACATAAAAGACGGGGGTCATAGCAGAAGACCTTCAAGTTGGAAGCCTGCATTCATTTGCGTCGGGGGTTTTATCTGTGCTAACCCCACCCCCCACCCCCACATACAATGTGTCTTGTTTATTGTTGTGGTGGTTATTGGACAGCCTCCGTTCTCCCGATGAACTGTGCCGGGCACCTTGAGATCTCATTACAGGCGCAGTCCGCAGCTCTTAGTGCATAGGAGCGTGTCTGTGTTTGCGGGTAAACAACCTCCCGCCACCAGACCCCCAAAAAATGGCAAACAAACATGCTTATTGAAATGAATTATCTCAAAAGAGCGCGTGAGGGAGAAAAGCCTAAAGCCCTGAATAGCCCCAAAAGTGAAAGATGAAACCTTATTACCAAAGCAATACCTCGCTACATAATCGGACAGAAGTCTTTTTCTCTCTCTCTCTCTCTCTCTCTTTCTCTCTTTCTCTCTCTCTCACCTGACGGGCACCATGGGGGAGAACGGTCTGATCCCCGCCCCCTTGCACCTGTATATGTATAGTGATCATTTTGCCCTCGTTTTGTTTTCTGCCTTAAATTTTTACCTGTCTCATCTCTCCCTCCATCTCTCTCTGGACCCACCACCCCGCCCCCAGGTGTTGACTGTGGCACTGCCCGGTGGAGCAGGCCGGCGCCTGGGCCGGCGTGTGGGCCTGAGCCGCACACAAGACGTGGCTGTGTGCTGGTGGCCGGTGCCTAACGAGGAGGAGGCCCGGCCTTGGTCTCCGCTCCCCAGCGAGGCCGACAGGGCCAACCTGGTTCTGCTCAGCTGCTTCGACCCCGCCAGCCTCAAGGTAAGACCCAGGCCCGACAGCGAACGCGATCGGTCAGACACTGGGAGTGGGGTTGGGAGGGTGGGGTGGTCATGGTGATGAAAGTCAATCAGGAATACAGGGCAGTGGAGATAGGGCTCAATGGGATGGACTGTAAATACACACCGGTCAGTTAATAAATAGGGCATTAGCTCCTAAATAATGGAGGGCTCCTTAATGATGCTGCAGTGACGCTCGATTGAGCAGCGTCTGAGGCGCTCTCTCTCTCTCTTTTCCTTTCTCACCCTCTTCCACTGTTATTTCTGTCTTCTCCTCTCATGTCCTTTTCATGTTTTCGTTCCTCAGGTCGTTTGTCTGCATGTTTTAGTCATGCTCTCTGCCTTTTGTGTCACGTTGTGTCAACTTTAGTTCCATTTATGCAACACCATGGCTGTTTAGTACTGCACACGCAGCAGTTACGCTATGTGTCATCTCAACTGTGGCTTAGGTAACGTAGATGACGTTATTTTTGGGGCACACAAGAGGAGAGCGCGTGCATACGTCTCCCTGAGTTCTTCCCAGCAGACTAAACACTAGTGGACTTTGATCTGACAGTTCCGTGGCAGCGGATGTCAAGGAAACATAATGCTGGTGGTGTCTTCTTCTTCTTGCACAGCAGCAGTGACAGTCGGTCCTTTTCCTCTCTTCCCAGGCACAGAGGCCCAGCAGTAGCCTAGCCTAGCCTAGCCTAGCCTTAGACGTCTCAGGGGTGGCGATTCAATTTCGTTCCATTCACTTTATTTATTTAAATGTTTTTTTTTTTTTTTGATAAAGATGGAGAACTAAGCCGTGATTTGGGCACAGGCATTGGCAGAGTCGCTGTCACCCCATAAACCCACTGGTACACCCTACACCAACCCCCTCCCCCCAAGCCCCCTGCCATTCCCCTTCAATCTGCCACCACCCCTCCGCTCTGGTAAAGAAGCAGTAATGTCGTACGCAGACGATCCCAAATTTCCCGAGTTGTGCAGCTTAAGAAATGATAGCACGGCGCCTCTTAAACACATGCAAAATATTCAGGAGCGTGGAGGGGCTGGATGGTGCTGGTGAAGGGGGGTAGGTGCAAGGAAATAAGAGTCGAGGCAAAGACGGGAGAGAGGGGGAGAAAGAGAGAGAGAGAGGAGAGAAGGAGGCAATGGAGAGGGAGTGAAAGAAAAGCGTTACCAATTGCATATGCACATAATGAAAACAAACGCGGAGGGCTGCAGGGGGAGGGGGGAAGGTTTGGAAAGAAATAAATAAACAGACGAGTGAAGATGCCGGGCGGTTCAGATGGTTTGGAACCCGCACTGGATTTATCTTAGTCCTTCACCTAGTTTTTTTTTTTTTTTTTCATTTTCTTCCCCCCTTTTCCGCTTAAAGAACATTAAAGTCTCCTTGCCTGCATCGTTTCTAATTAAAGTGTTTGTTGTCATTTTCAGATCCGCAGTGTGAAATTAAGCTAGCAGTTTATGTAAGACCCATGGAGCAAATCAAACACTTTGCTCATCAGAAAGGCTGGGACTTCAATCACTTCAAGCTCATATATATGTTCCTTTTGTTAAGTTTGCTATCTGCATGCTAAGCCAATTTTCTACTTAAGTCTCTGGCATTTAAAAGTCTGATTTATTTCCCTATGTGGTCTTAATTCTTACCCCTCGCTGATAAGAAGAGCCAAGGCACGCTGGAAGAAAAAAAAATGTACCGGTATGTGTGCCGGTTTATGCAGCCGTTTAACATTTTTAACGATTCCCTCTTGCTGGAATTTAATAATCTTAATGGAAATAAGCAAACAGATGCACATGTTTTTTTCCAACTGAATGTTGTTATTGTTGCTGTTGATGTTTTTGTTGTTGTTTTATGTTTCTGTCTGTGTTTGTGTGCTTATATTTTGCTTGTGTGTTTATATTTTTGCTTGTGTGCATGTGCTGTGTGCGTGCGTGTGTGTGTGCTTGCGTCTGTGTTTTGTGCGTGCGTGCGTGTGTGTGTGTGTGCTTGCGTGTGTGTTTTGTGCGTGTGTGTGTGCGTGCTTGCGTGCGTGTTTTGTGTGTGCCTATCCTGTTATCTATCTCCTAACACTTATCCCCCTTGGTTGTCTGTGTATGTTTGTGATGCCAGACGTGCGACTGCTGAGACATTTCCAGCCATATTTTACTACACAAATAGGCTCTGTAAGAAAACGCCTTTGCTCATTATACTTCAATAACCACATTTGCTTTTCACATGAGACTAAAAGATATTTATTAGCATTTCTTATTATCACTTTAGCTTAACATCTTGATGAATGTAAATTCATCGAGAAAAAAACAAAATAACGGGAATAAAAAAGCGAAATGTAATCACTTCAAACCAATTTGAAAATTCAAAAGCTCTTCTTCCCCTTCGTATTTCCTAACTGGGTTAACAGTGGGGTTGGGAAGGGGATAAGCCTAAAGTCTGTAGGCCATCTCCCTTTGACTGTCTGTCTGTCTGTCTGACTCTCTTTCTCTCTCTCCATCTCTCCCTCTCTCTCTCTCTTTCTCCCCATCGTGCATAAGGGCAGTATGAGCAGGAGCCAGTGGAGGATTTCATGGCACACCAGGCTGACAAGTATCTGTGTAGCGGCAGTGGGATTGCTCCTAGCCGCATCTGCGCCCCAATCTGGGAGACCAAAAAACTTATTCAGGAGTCGCCACCCTCTCCTCGTTTATCTCTCTCTTGCTCTCTCTCTCTCTCTCTCTCTCTCTCTCCTCACTTCTCTTTCTTCCTTTTCTTCCCCCTTTCTCTTTCTCCTTCTGTTTCTCTCTCTCTCTCTCTCCCTCTCCCTCTGTTTCTCTCTCTCTCTCTCTCTGCTCTGTGGGCTGGAAAATTGGCTCAAAAAGGGCACTGCTGTGAACAAGGGCTGGCACTCAGCTGGACGATGCTGGGTTTATCTTTCATGCCTCCCCAAGAAAAAAGGAGAGAGTTCAGAGAAGAGAGGAGAAGAATAGGGAAGAATAGTTTTGACCAGTCACTGAAACCAATAACTAGGAGAGACCTACTTACTGCTGTTACCTCCCTCCCTCTCTCTCTGTGTCTCTTTCTCTCTCTCGCTCTCTTTCTCTCTCTCTCTCTCTCTCTCTCTCTCTTTTTCTCTCTCTGGCTGCGTTTGAGCTCTGGAGGTGCATGGAGATGCCGTTTGTCTTGGGCTCACTTTGTGAAATTGAATCTCTCATTGTTTCAGGAACAGCTGTGGGGATTTGAGGCGTCTCTCAATGCAGGTCTTAAGAAGGATCACCCTGTGAAGATGTTAAAGCGCTTTTCAACGAGGGCTGAGGGAGGTGGTGGGGGGGGGGGGGGGGCGGTGGAGGGGTGACGGGGGTGTGGATGAGAGGTGGGCACCCCCAAAATGGCCCACAGTGCTGCAACAAACGCCAACTAACAAACGGCTGCCACTATTACGTTTTTTGTTGTCTTTTGTTCTGTTTATTTATTTTCTGTTTTTTGTGCTGTCTGTGTGTGTGTCATTATTTTTATAGTTGATGTATGTCACTGTGTGGAAATTTGTGTGTGTGTATTGCCTTGCTGAAAAGAGAGAGCCCCACTCCTCAGTGGGATGAGCCCAGCAGAGAGCCTGGGCTACGGCCATCCATCAGGCCTGTGGCCGTAGAGAACGGGGCGCCTGGGTCGGCGGGGGCCACTGGTGCCCATGCCCAGGCCAGCTGCGGATGAAGCCCAGTGGACAGAGCCCGTGGCTGGGGCAGGTGTGGCTCAGCGGGCCCCACCACTGTGGAGAGCTGGCAGCGATCCGGATCTCTCCTCTGTGCTGTCAGCACCTCCTCCTCCTCTTTCCCCTCCTCCCCTTTCCCATCCCTCCCCCTCACCTCCTCCCTCTCTCTCTCCCTCCCTCTCCCTCCGCCACCCCCCTGGGGAGCAGCAGGAGCCGGCCCTGGGGATTATGGGGGAAAAAAAATCATCTGCTTCCTCACATAGACCATGGGCAACCTGCTTAACTCCCTTTTTGGCACTCGCCGACAAAACCCAGCTTTGCGCCAGCCAGCCCCGATCCCCCGTTCTGTCTACACGGCGAAATGAACCACACTCATTACTGCAGGCAACCGCGAGAAAGGGTGGTGTTTGTGTGGGGGTAGCGGTGGTGGGGGAGCAAAACCCCCCCGAATGCTTTTTTCCGATAGGGACTTTTTAAGCCTGTGTGTGTAGAGGTTAAATCTCCAAACAAATTTACAGAATGCCTCATTGTAGCGGTGACGCATGGCGGCGATATCTTTTGTCACTGTGCCCCTGTTTGCGCAAGTGATGTAGTGCACACGCCGAATATTAACTTTACACGTGTCTTACACACACCGGGCCGGCGACGAGCCACGCCACCAAGCCGTGGGCCACGGTCAGCACGTCCTGTCACGGCCTCCCTCTCACACATCTATATCGGTAACTGGTTTTCATCCCACATCGATCGGTCATTGACGGGTAGGTGGGGGGAGGGGATGATAAATGTCTCGTCAAGTGATATTTAAAAATGTCAGATATACATGGCAGCCTAATCAATAGTGCATTTGTGATTCTGTTTGATTTATTAGACCCGGAGAGGGGAGGCTGTGGGGGCAATGATCTGATAGCGCTGCTTATAGACTTAGAGTCTTACATCATGGTATTAACCATGTTGCTACAGATGTTTTACCTTTACATGAGTTTATTCCTCTATTTTCTGCTTTCAGTATTTTCCTCTCATGTTTTTCTCTCCCCCTGTCCATACCTGGTACTGGTTTTACTGGTTTTCGTCCCACATTAATTATTTGTCTGCATTTGTTGTATGTCTCCCACTGACTCTCTCTCTCTCTCTCTCTCTCTCTCTCTCTCTCTCTGTGTGTGTATGTCTCTGCGTGCAGGTGCTGGCTTGTGTTCGTACCCAGGGCGATCCGTTGGACTGCAGTTTCAGCCTGACTCAACCGTACCAGTTGCTGACGGTAGAGATCCCCGCGGAGGCCCCCACTGGAGCCGATGCCTCTGTCACCGTCCTGAACGCCACCTACGACAGCGCCCGCGGCCGCCTGCAGCGACTGTCCGTCCAGCGCCTGGCCCTCCCCGCCCGACCAATCAGCTGCGCCCGCGACCCCTCCGAGACCCACCTTCTGTTGGGTTTGAGCGACTCCTCACTGGTGCTGCACGACTGGGGCGGTACTGAGCGCTCGTTCACTCGCGTCCACTGCCCCATGCTACCCAGCCTATGTGCCTGGCACCCTGCGGGGGCCCTTCTGGTGGTGGGGGGAGGCCAGGGTGAGCTCCAGTGCTTTGACCTGGGACTGGCGCCCATCCCCCTGCGGCTGCTGGACGAGGAGCCATGGCCCTCCCGGCCCCAGGGCCCCAGCCTACAGCTGTGCCGGCACCTGAGGGCCCCCGGGGGCCTGGTGGGGCTGCAGTGGGCTACGACCCAGTGGGGGAGTCAAGCAGTGGGAGAGGGAGGGCTGGAGGTCCACGACCTGCTGCTGCTTAGCTTCCATGGAGGTCCTGTGGCTGCCCTGAGGCTGAAGCTAGGTAAGTGAGTGAGTGTGTGTGTCTGTGTGTACCTCTGTGTATAGACAGAAGTGTGTGTGTTTGTATGTATGTGTGTGTGCATGTGCATTTCCAGCAAGGGGTTTGCTTGTGTGTCTGTGCGTGTGTGTGAGTGTATGTGTGTGTGTGTGTGTGTATGCGCATTGCCATGTAGGGGTGTGTGTGTGTGTATGTATCTGTATTTGTATCCAGGTAGGGGTGTGTGAGTGTGCACATGTGCATGTGTGTGTGTGCACATGGATGAGTGAGTCAGGAAGAAATCGTGGCAGTGCAGAGAACAAAGGCAAGCGAGCAGCTGTTCAAGAGATGAGGAGAACAGAGAGATGGCCAGAAAAAGATAGAGAGATGGGAAGAGAGAGAGAGAGAGTACAGGTTGTCTCACAGAGAAAATAGAGAGAGATAGAGAAAGAGATAGATAGGCTCTGCTAGCTGAGCATGGGCTCAGCTTGACCAGAGAGCTCCCTGGATCAGCAAGCTCTAGTGTGTCTGTGTGTGTGTGTGTGTGTGTGTGTGTGTGTTCATTCAGCTCCTCTGAAGTTCGTCTTCACTGGCTGCTCACACTCACACACTCACTCCACCAATCCACCGCCACTGCTGATCAACTGTCCCCTTTCATACTTCCACTAATTAGTCTAATGAGTTTGCAGTACCTGGGAGTGTAACACACCTATGATATATGATACCTCAGGTTACACACATACACACACAAATTCACACGCACACACATACACTCAGTACGTTCAGTTTAATTTGGCAGTCACACAGAGGAAAGGAGGAGCCTGACTTGTAGAGGTCACTCAATAATTGCCCTGAGGCCAGAGCCCGCAGGGGGAATTGTGGGATGTATTTTTGCCGATAAATCATTTACAGTGGCCATGCGTCCCTCGGGGGTGGACTCAGATAAAGTTTGCCAATCAAAACCTGCCAAGGCAGCCTTGTTTAATTGTGACTTTGGAGGAAGATGTGACACATTGCCGCTCAACTGAAGTTTGAAGGAGAGGAGAGGAGAAGAGGGAGAGAGAGAGACAGAGAGAGAAAGAGGAATAATTGAAGGAGGGGGGGGCAGTAGGACGACAATAGTCCGCTTTCTCCTCTGATCATGTGCCAGGGTTTTGATGAAGAAAGTGGGGGAAAAAACAGAAAGGAAAAAATAAAGCAAAGTGCATCTCTGTGTTAACGGGTAATTGATGGGGACGGGTGTGCGGCACATTTGGGTGTGTTTGTTTGTTTGTTTGTCTGCCTGCTTGTTTCGCTTGCTCCTTTATTTATTGACTCATTTCATTAGGGCTGCTACATGATAGAGTGAGCTAGAAGCAGCAGAGGAAGAAAGCCTTGGCACGCCTCCAGCTTTCCAGAGGAAGCCTCTTTTTCTCCTTTCCCTCTCTCTCTCTCTCTCTCATGCTCTCGCTCTATTGCTCTCTCTCTCTCTCTCTCTCTCTCTCTGCCTTTTTTTTCCCTGCTGCCTCTCCAGTTATCTCATCTGGGCACACGTTTGCTGGAGTTGCTCTGGTTTGCAAACGGGATATTGAAGGGCAGCTGGTTTCCATGCTAGGAGAAGGGAGAAAGAGAGGGGGAAAGAGAGAGTGAGAGGGAGAGCACATAAGGCAGGGAGACTAATTTGCACATTGAAATCAAAGCAGAAACAAATTTAGCACAGCGTTATAATATTTTGTCGTGACAGTTGCGTCATATTAGATGCTGTTGTCTTCACTGTCACATTTTTTTCCTCCAACATTAGGCCATTGGGAGTGGAAAATCATCTAAATTGCTTAATTTGGTGCAGAACGTTCCTCTGATTCCCAGCGTGTGTGATACGACTCATAAGCGTGTCAGAATATTCCTTAATATTTCACTGTATTCTTCCGACGGGCACAGTGTGTTTTCAAAAAAGTTTGGGCCCCGAAAGCCAAATCGTGTCGTCTTTATTTTTGTTTATTGGTTGTTTTTGTTGTTGTTTACTCTGAGAGAGCTGAACACATACCTGGGGTACAGAGGTACAGGTGAGACTCACAAACAAATGATGATGTTTGTACATGCTGCACAATCAAGTTCTAAGAAGTGTCTCTCCACACTTCCAACTCTGATACCTTTCTCCTTGTCTGTATTCATACAGTCTGGCAAATGTCAGCTTCTCAGTTTCTAGTGTTTGATGTAGGCTTTGCTGTACATTATAAGAGCTAAATGAAGGAAATAAATTGTGATTCACTCTACAGCAGGATTCCTCTTAAGAGTCACATAGGATAATCTCTAATGTGTTTTTTTTACAATCCATTGTTGTTTGTTGCACCGGGCCCTTAATCAGTTTTCTCAATGGTGTGCTTATTAAGCACTGAAATTTTGTGTTCACCCTCTTTGATTCAGACTTTTTTTTGCCTCTGTTTTCATCAGCGCTGTGCTTCTGCCTCCTTCCATGAATGATATTCCATCCAGTCTATGAACCGAGCTGGTGTCAGTCCTCTCAGCGGGACACCTAGGGAGACCTTAGGAGACACTTAGCATGATTTTTGCACCCTGGATTTATGTTACCAAAGCAAACGTGTGGGTGGGTGCTGGTGGGGGTGGGGGTGGTGTTGGTGTTTTATTCCTGTGGATAATCTAACCTCCTCCCACCACCACCACCACCTCCTCCTCCTTACCCCCCTCTCTCTTTTTCATTTCCAAAGACACTCTGCCAGGAACAGACAGTGATGCATAGCTGTCATTTTTGCCTTCCTCTTCCTCTTCCCCATCCATCCGTGTGTGTGTACCTGGGGAAGCTCAGCCGATGCCTTAGCCACATTAGTGGGCCTCTTTAGAGGATTTAGGCAGGGCCGTCTGTTAATTGCCTGCTTGTAATTTTAATTGGGCTAACCACTCTCCCTCTCACCCACCCACCCACACACCCAAACCCACCCCCCCCCGCTCACACCATCTTCCCTTCTAAATCAATTAGACAATATGGTGGCCGTCCAAAAAAAAAAAAGAAACGCTCTTCCACTTCATCTGGAGGATGCGCAGACGCCTGACCAGGGTCACCCTCCTGAGCACCACCCCGTATCAAGTTAGGCTGACGACACACACACCCAGGGCTCTCCTGCGGAATTACCTGCAGAGAGGGGGGGAGGATCATAGAGGTTTGCATGGACTCGCTTGTGGCTCTGACGGTCCGCATTCAAAGCCTGTGCAAGTGTGTCCGTCCGTCTGCTGCCGCCTCGAGCGTGTGATCTCCATTATGACAGTTGTGCCTACACCTTTTGTTTTGCTCGGCTTCTGAGGAGAGCTCACTGGCTTTAGCTCCTGTTGAGGAACGAACAAGGTTAAGCGCCGCGCCGATTGATTATGCCTTTCTGCCGCTGGTGATTCAATACCGGCGGATTAGCGGACTGCTGAATAATTAAGTCCACTCTTTTTGTGCGCGTACCGGCAGTGGAGGTGTCGGCTGCCACGGGTGATTACTGCTCATTGTGATCACAGGGCCTTCACTCTGGACTTCTGTCTGCCACAGTCATGGAAACCCCAGCACAGCAGAGAGAGAAAAAGAAAGAGAGACAGAGAGATGTGGGAGAGAGGGAAGGTGACAATTGAAGGGAATGGAAGACGACAGAGAAGAATTGAGGTGGGGGGGGTGATGGGGAATCATCCCATCATTGCTGTGAGGGTGTGGGCTGAAGAGAGAGGATGAGGGTGGGGGGTAGAAGGAGACGGTAGTGGGTGACATGGTGGGTGGGAGCTGAGAGGGAAATGGAAGGCTGAGAGGAGATGTGGCCACCAGAGAGGAGAAGAGGTGGAGAGAAATATGCAAAAAGACAACATACCCAGTTAAGGTGAGATAAGTGGCCAGTCTGGGTAAGTTAAGCTCAACATAGTGGTACACCTGATAATTGAAGCGCTTGGAGTCCTCACCCTCTTAACTGAACAGTGCAAGTAGACCACTAGGTTAGGAGGCTCACCATTTCTTATATCTTAACTAAACACAGGTTTAACCATGGAATCCGCCCATGGAATGAAAAGCCAAAACAACAAAATTCTCTGAGGGGGGAAATAAAGAACCAAAGTTATGTAAGATATGTTGAAACCATTTTCTTTCTGACACAGCCATCGCCTGTTCTCCCCCATACAGACGTTGCATGTGTTCCCTCATATAGGCATTACATACTGTAGGCCCTCAACATTCGCCACTAGTATGCTTCTTACATGCATAAACTGAAGGAGCTCACAGATATGGGCCTTATAGCAACCTTGTTGACAGCACTCTATGTATATTCTAGTGTAGTGCTTGTAGCCTGCAGCACGAGAATGCTGTCAAGCAGAGCGGACTGATCGATGCGGCCGTCGATGCCAATCTGCCACCGTGCAGTGCCTTTAAAGATCTTCTGCCAGTTACTTACCCCGAGCCTGACCCAGCCAAGAGAATCCTGCACTACCTCCTTCGCTATCTGTGTGTGCCGGGTGTGTGGAAAGGACATCTGTGTGAAGCCAGCTGATAGCCCTCTGCACAAACGGGAGTTGAGCGGCCAGACCTGGTGGTTGAACTGAGAGCCCAGAGGCGGCTGATGACCGGCCCAGTGTGAGAGGACGAAGGCTGTACGGTTCTGGCCGGGCAGAAGAGGAGTGTGTGGGGTCTAATTGCCTTGAGTTTTAGAAAGGGCAGCGTCCATTAGCTGTGAAATGGCTGTGAGTGCAGTATCAGGTGCCTCCACTACATGGCATGTGGCCCTCGAGTCTTTGTTGTGCCTGCTTAAACACAGCGTGTGAAAGCGCTCTCCATCAGGAAACATGTCTCTTTTTTCATTTATTTCACAGAGGGTCATATAATATATTGCATATGGTCACACTAGTCACACTATGTAGTCACATCCATTCATCCACCATCCATCTATCCATCCATCCAGCCTGCCCACCATTCATCTGTCCATCCATCCATCATGTATATTACAAGTGGATACCATCAAGATCCCAGTAGTTTAAAGATGAACTCTGTAATAAATAGATACAGAAGGCTGTCTTGAAAACGACTGATTAGTTTTTGACTGTCAGTGATTGTGTTTGTTACTGGGGCTCATCCGGTTGTGGTACTGTCTCTGCAGGCGCACTGACAGAGGGTCAGCTGGGTCCGGCGGAGCTGGTTCAGCAGCGTCTGCGGCACGGGCAGGTGGACAAGGCACTGGGCATCCTGGTGATGCTGGACTGGAGCACGGCGGGTGCCGACTGCTACCGCACCCTGAGTGCCGTCACCGAGCATCTGCTGAGGCTACCACTGGATGCTGAACGCGAGGGTAAGACAGACAGGCAGAGAGACAGACAGGCAGACAATTTGTCCCATCCTCTACATCTCCACAAGCACCACCACCCACCCCCAAACACACAAACATATACATACACACACAGACACACACACACACACACACACACACACCTCATCCTCCAAGCCTATCTCTCGGGGGTGTGGGGACCATGCCATATCAGCCGTCCGCTGTGCTTTGTTGTATGTCCGATAGCGTTGTAGTCACATTATGTTAACAGAAAAGAGCCTTTCAAATCAAATCAAACAAATTACGGCTGCTGTTTGGTTCAGTGATTTCTCATAATTGTGTGTGGTAATTGTTCAGAGAAACATGTGCAAAACTAATCAAACTCTAGGCTCAGCTGCACCAGTGATGTCGTATCTGCTTCAGGCCTGTGAATAGACCTCTGGATGAGAACTGCCTCTGGCAGGGTTGCCCTAGAGACCAGTACCTGTGTCAACCTTAGACTCAGAACTTAGAACTTTGAAAAACTTGAATGCTCTTAGAAGGCAATCTGTGTTACAGCACAAGACATGAAAAAGACAAACAACAGACAATGCATAACAAACATCACACCACAGATAAATACACAAAATATACACATATTCTAACCATACACATCACAGGTCATCCACACACATACAGTGTATCATGCTTTTAGAATTGCAGACCTGACACAAGTCTTCCTCTGCCTTTTGCTAAGTTCATGTGTTTGTTCCAGACAAGGTCATCAGATTATTGATAAGATTTGATTTTAGAGGTATGTTTTCTTTTTGACTTCTTTTGACTTCATATAAAACTTCCTTATATAAGTAGGGTGTACTCTACCTCTGTTCACTCCCTGCTCCCATCAAAGATGTAAACATAGATTCTAGCCATCTTTTTACAGTGTGGGATAATATTCAAAGTGGCTCAATTAAAGCTTTATTTGTATGTGTGTGTTTCATTTTGTGTGTGTGTGCGTTTCCCCGTGCAGCCCAGTTGGAGGCGACTCTGGGTGTGTTCTACGCTCCATCCCGGCCCATTTCAGACACGGTGGTTCTGGAGTTCAGGGAGCCCATCAGCAGATATGCCCGTCGCTTCTTCCACCACTTGCTCAGGTGAGGACCATCTCCCCGCCCACACACAGCGTCTCTTTCCTCTTAGGGGATCACATGCACACAGACTGGGGGAATGGATAAGTGCGATTAGATGTTTAAAAAGAGAATAAACTGGACTTTTCAAGTTCTAAGCAAGACTGTATAATATGTGGAACACAAAAGAAGAGGTGTTGTGATGTGTTTTGTGTTCCATACACGCTGGAAATGCATTCATGTGTAGACTGGTGTCCAAGAAAGATAAATCCCAGCTGCAACCCCGATGTCATATGACTGGTTCTTTGTTGTGAGTGTTTACATGTGGTGTTTACAAGTGTTCAGAGGTGTGTCTCACTTTCTACTCCACCAGTAGATTACTAGATTGGTTGAAATGATGTTTACCAGTTTAATGTTGTGCATGTGATCCTCTTGTGTTCCTCTTGAGCTCTGCTCAGCTCTCTCTCTGGGAGGTTACAGTGTATGTGTTACTGAAGTACTCTGTTCTCTGCTCTGTACTGTACATGCTGCCACTATAAGCATCCACTACAATCAGTGGAACTGGCTACAACAGATGTAGACGCAAGAGTGTTGCGCTCAAAATAAGACCAGACCTCTAAATCTATTTTTATGCAATGCGAACAAAGTGCTTCAGTTATCACTCAGTGTAGACCTAGCCTCTCTCTCTCTCTCTCTTCCTATCAAACCTGTGGACAGTAAGATAGATCAGGCCTGTAAAATTCAGAACCTGCACTTTCAATTCGATCTGCTGCTGGGAGAGCCTTGATAGTTTTGCATTTTTCAGCTGTCATTCAGCCACGTCATTCGCATTCTTGTCATGTTCGTCTCAGGCACCAGCGGTTTGAAAAGGCCTTCCTCCTGGCCGTGGACATTGGGGCGCGAGACCTTTTTATGGTGAGTACCTTTTCTAATCCATTCATTAGAGCCCTCCCTGAGCACTCAGTCTGTCTGCC
Source organism: Tenualosa thibaudeaui (assembly GCA_027481765.1). Taxonomy (NCBI): domain Eukaryota; kingdom Metazoa; phylum Chordata; class Actinopteri; order Clupeiformes; family Clupeidae; genus Tenualosa; species Tenualosa thibaudeaui. The sequence continues at coordinate 2,138,596 of JAIFZK010000012.1, forward strand.
TTTTGACCCCGCAGGGCTCCTCACACCGTGGTCCTGCCGTGGAGTAGTTTAGCAGGGTTTTGGGGTTTTTTTTTGGTTTTGTTTTGTTTCATAGCCCTGAGGAACTCTACAGAGTTTCTGAGTGTTATTTTTTTTTTCTGAGTGTTATTTTTTTTTTACCGTAACTAGGCGAGCCCGGACCAGTGAGTGTTTCATTGGGAGGTGGGTGTATGAACAGTGGGGTCTCTCATTCACTTTCCCCCCTTTCTCTCTCTCTCTCTCTTTCTCTCTCTGCTCTCTTAATCTTTCAGCTCGCTGTAAATGCCCCAGTGTGTGTGACCCCTTTCATGGGGCCCTTCTCTCTCTATCCATGCTCCGTTAGCACCCTACCCATTAACGCTCACGCCGGGCACACCGCCCCAACACACACCACACACCACCAACGCCAACGCCAGCACCAACCAACCAACCGCCCTGTACCCTAACCCCACCCCCACCCTACTCGCCACCCCTACATCACTCTGGTAGCACTGGTTCCGATTCATTCACCTCTAAGTGGTGCTGCCACTGACGACACCAATTGAAAAGGTGGAGCAGGAGCTATAGACCTTGAAAGAACACTGAAGAGAAAGGGAGGGGGAGAGAGAGAGAGAGAGAGAGAGAGAGGGAGGGAGGGACGGAGAGAGAGAGAGAGGGAGGGGGAGAGAGAGGGAGAATAAAAGAGGAACACTGGTTTGTCACTTTGGAGACGCACAAAAAAAGAGTAATTGTGTGTGAGGGAAAAAAGAGCAGGGAAAGAGAGAGTGAAGAAATTATGAATGCCCTCAGTTACTTTTATATCTCATTATTTCCTTTTTTTTTCTTTTCATTTGTTCATATGAAACAACAAAGAGAGCAGCGAGCGAGGGCTAAAAGCATTGGCGTTTCACCCCATGGTCACCCTACCGCCACCACCACTACCAGCATCTCCCCTCCCCACTCATTTAATTAGCCACAGAAGTTAAATGAACCTGCCTGCAGGAGAGGAGTGGAGGGGTGGGGTGGCATTGAAGCAAAGAGGGTGTGTGTGTGAGAGTGGTGTGTGTGGGAGGGGGTACCCTCAGCATGGGGCCACTCCGTTCCATCTGATGTTGCCCACTGAATGTCGCGCCGGGTCGGGTGGACAAAACCAATGAGGTTACCCCCCAAACCCACACTCACACACATACACACACACACTCACACACTTACACTTACACACACACACTCATACACACCTCCCTCACCCTCAGAGAAGCTCCCAGTGTGACATGCAACCCCCCCCCCTATCTCCATTGTCTCCGGGCCAACAATGGGAGTTCTTAAGAAAAGAAATAATAAAGCACAAAAAAAGCTTTTGTGAAACGAAGCACTTTGGTCAGGCCAGAAATTGGAGGGGTTGGTTAAGGGGAGATGGGGGGGCAGAAAAAGTAGGATTGTTCGTGTATGCGTGCGTCTGTGTGTGTGTGTGTGCGTGCATGTGTGTTGGTGTGTGTGTGTGTGTGTGTGTGTGTGTGTGTGTGTGTGTGTGTGTGTGCATGGATGTGTGTATGGGGGGGGGGGGTCGTTTGCTGGAGTGTTTTGCATAATGGTGACATTCTATAGCCCTAATTACTCTTTGATGGCAAGCTGATAATGTATCCAATTAGGTCATTTGTCAGCAATGACAGCTTTTTTTCCCCTTCTTTTTCCCCTTCTCCCTCCTTCTCTCTCTCTCTTTTTTTTTTTTGATGTGATGTTTAATTAAATCAAATTTCTGATCACTGACTCAGATGCTGGCTTTGTTCCTTAATGGGCCCTTGTATGTTAGATATTTCCGCCCTCATTTGGCAGGCGGGCGTAAAGTGAAGAGTAGAAGCACGTGGGGAAACGTGGCAAATGAGTGAACAAACGAGTGCTGGTTAATATCTCTGATTAGACTTAGGCTGAGCTGGGGCCGCAAAGCATGCGGATCGCTCGGCTCGCCGTCGTCCAACCATTGTCAGACTCTGCTGGGTAATTAACGCTATTAAAACGCTAAGTCCTCCTCGCAGTGTATCTGATGAAAGTGTTGCTCAAACAGCGCTTGGATTACAGGTATGTGTTGTCAAGGGTCTTGCTGTTTTGTGTGTGTGTGTGTGTGTGTGTCTGTGAGAAGGAGAGAGTATGTGTGTGTGTGTGTGTGTCTGTGAGAAAGAGTAAGAAAGAGAGTGTGTAAGAGTAATGGTGTGTGTGTATGCATGTGTGAGCGCAGATGTTCCCCAAACGTGGGTCGTCTCCTCTCCTCAGCCCCACTGCTGACCCGCTCCAGTGCGCAGTGCTAATTCCACTTTCACTCAGAAGCAACCCAAATATCAGACGGCATCATCACGGCCATGCTTATTATTATCAGCCTCCATATGCCTGCTGCCCAAAAATAACGGTAAAAGGCAGATTTATCAACAGAGTTAGTCTGCGCGTTTTAGCCCATAAAGCTCTTAAATAAATAAGATTAGCGCATATCCTGTGTCGTGTTTGAGCGTCAGTGAATAAGAGGTGTCATATCAGATGGTTTATGTGCAGAATTATTGTTATCCCCTCTTTAGTCGTCTGGATCTTTCTCTCTCTCCCTCTCTTTCTCTCTCTCTCTCTCTCTCTCTCTCTATCGCACTCTTTCTCTCTGAGCTCAGCTCAGGAAGCATTAGCACTGCTGAGCTGAAATAAAACATCCCAGGTCCCACAATCCAGTGCTAATACAGTATCTCATGGCCCTTTTTCTCTCTCTCCCTCTCTCTCTTGCTCCCTTTCTTTCGCTCTCTCCCCCCCTCCCTCCTCTGCCTCCTCTGTTCCCCCTCATTGTTGCTTTCTGCTTTGGCACTGTTTTTTAAGTCTTTTGTCTCTATCCCTTGAGCTCTTCTTCTCCCCCCCCCCCCCCCCTCTCTCCCTCTTTCTCTCTCGCTTTCATTTGCTTTCTCATTTCAGTTTGAACATGCTATGGCTCTGCTGCCTCATTCTGAATGACTGTCACAAGCAAGACAACATACATCAGACAGACTCGCACGCACATGTGCAACTGCACACACACACACACACACACACATACACACACACACACACGCATACACACACACACCCGCATACACACAGGAACATACACAGAGCATCTGAAAGCTGAGTAAACAATAATCTGACACCAAATGTGAACAGTTTAGTACCTATTTTATCTGTTTATCTTTGGTCTCTCCTTCCCATCCAGGATCCAGCCCAGTCTTGCAAACCTCCACCCCCCCCCCACCCCCACCCCACCCCACCTGGACTCTAACCCTGCTCTCCTGAGAGCTGTGATCATCCCCTTTTCTGTGCGCGCACAAAGGCTGGGTGACAATGTCGGCATTAGTGGCCCGGCGGCCCCTCAGCTGGAGGTCTGTTTGAGCCCTCTGTAGGTCCCCGGGACTGGGCCCAGTGATGTTGCTGAGGCGGAAGGCCTTTCTCTCCCCAAACCCAAATCAGACTGGAGAGGAAGGGGTGTGGGGTGAGGGTTTGAAGAAGTGGGGTGGTTTGTTTGTGTGTGTGTGTGTGTGTGTATTGAGGGGGGCTTGGGGATTTCGAAGAGGATGGAGATGGATCAGGATCTCGGCGGTCGTCACGGCGATGTCCTTTTCCTAAACAGTGCAGCCCCTTTGAGGTTTCATCCCATTCAGTTTGCACCCGATCTGTTACCACCCCCTCCCAAACACACTCGCACTCTCTCTCTCTCTCTTTTCCCCCAGGGCAGCCACACATGAAGGATTCTGAATTTCTGTTTAGATGTGTTTGGGAGTAGACATTTGCCAGTCAGTGATAGGCAGTTATCATTTCCATCTGATGGATATCACTGGGCGTACAGTTACAGAAACTCAAGCACTAAAGACCATACCATAGACATCTGGCCATACAACACAGCACAGCACAGCACAGCAAAACCACTGATGGAGCCATGGCCACTCAGACAAACATCTGCCCATAGGCCTGTCTTAGATAAACCTACAGCCCTGCGGTTCACCACACACACACACACACATACACACCACCCTATTGCCTGCATCCTAGTCTATTATGTGCTACTAAAGACCCCCTATATATTTCTGCACCTTGGCGACATTTGTAACCAAAGTTAGCGGCTCAGTGGGCAAATAAGATGAGCTCCATTTTGCCGTGCATCAGATAGGACTAGTATGAAACGGTGCGCACAAAAGTGGCATCTTTTCTCCGGCTCCCAGCTGGTAATGAGCCTGGTAAGGCCCGTCTGTGCCACAAAGAGGGCTGGTTCGAAAGGTGAACCGCACATCTTAGAGAGTTTGAAATGGCAAGATAAAAATCCTGGGGTTCAGATTGCAATGGAGGTGGGGGTGGAGGGACGAGGAGGGCTGACGACGGGACTGATTTCTGAAAGTTTTTCGAAAAAGCATTTCATCCGCAGCCTTTCTGATGTCAACTTCAAACAGGTTGCTCTATCTATCTCTTATTTTTTTTCTCTCCACAGCAAAAAAAAAAAAACGGACTATTGTCATCGGAGCCCAGATTCATTTTAGATTAAATTCTTATTTTGCTTTACCTTCAAAGGACATCCATTATGTAGCACGCGATAAGGGGGAATTGGTGCTGGCAGACGTGGCAAAGAAGAAGGCTAATGAAATCGATGCAGAGTCCCTAACATCTGGCCCGGGTAAGAGAATAATTCTCTCATTTCTTTTTTTTTCTTTCTCTCCACCACCAGAAAAACAGAGAAAGATGTTAAGAAAAAAGTGTCATGAAAAAATGCTCCAGCCCCCTTGCTTAAACTATAATAGTCGGCCCTCTCAATCTTGTCTCCTACGCCCTCCAAAATGAGTTGGAGTCCACTACTCTACTCTACTACTATACTTTAGGGAAGATCTTGGGGAAAGTTGGTATTGTGGTGTCAGCCAACCAGTTAAGGCCTTTGCACCTTCCAGTACAATATGTGAACATATTCTTTCTGCATGCACAGTATATGATCCAGACACAGCTCTCTACATATGCTCTACCATGCTATGAGTAAAGCCAACAGGCCTGTTATTAATATTAGCCTATAGGGCCGGGACACTAGATACTGGAAGATGTGAAGGTAGCCATTTCTGAGTGTGTCTCAGATGCCTGATCAAAAACGTAACTCTGGGAATTCTGGGATTTTCACTTTGTGTGGGAACCTTCTGGAACCACGTGCAACAAGTGGACACAAAACACCACTCCACTGTGGATGCATATTTTATATTTTATTTGTATATTGACTTGGGATGTAAAAGTGTGTGTGTGTGTGCCCTTTGGGAGTGGGGGGTTAGGACAGTGGTTCAAGGGCTGTGGCTGAGGTTTTTGGGCAGGGTTAGGGTTAGGGTTAGGGTTAGGGTTCGAACCTCCTCTGGCATGCAGCAATTGATTAGTGTAGCACTGGTGTTGCTAAAGAGGGCTTTTCACTGCTACTTTACCTATACAATACTTTACACATACACACACGCACACACACACCACACACACACACACATACACATGCTCATACACACTGATGAATGAGGTGTTTAACTCCTTAGCAAATGTTAAAACCTAGGGGCAGCGTGAGTGTATGTATAGTGTGTATGTGTGTTCTGTGTGTGTGTGTGTCTGTGTGTGTAAGTGCATGCCTCTGTGAGCACCCTTCCACCTCCCCCCTTCATAAGCCTTTTAATTACGTCCTTGATGATTTCGCCTCCCTTCACTTCACCTGGAGCAGATTGTATCCTTGGAAGGTAGAGTCTGATGGCGAGGGAGAGAGGGCAAGTGAGGGAGGGAGGGTGATGAGCTGAGCTGTAGGGGGCTGCTGAATAAGAGATAGTGGGGAAATAAGGAGCATTTGGCCGCTGCTAATGGTTAAGAAATGGGGCAATTAGCAATGGCTGCTGGGATGTGTGTGCAGGGGTTGCAGTGGTGGTTTTGTGGGGTAAAGCTGCACCCCTGTTCTCTGTTCTACCGGGTCCACCCCCACGGTCCGCACCCCCGGTCTGCTTCCGTGCCCCTGCACCTCCTAGAACACAGATCGATACACAGCTCTATGCTTCACTGAAGCCTAGTGTGTGTGTGTGTGTGTGTCAGTGCAACTGTGTGTGCATGGTTGTGTGTTGGCACCTGTGTGTGTGTGGGGGGGGGGGGGGGGGCGTACGTGTGTGTGTGTGTGTGTGTGTGTGTGTGTGTCTGTTGTATTGCATGTCTGCATGTAAATGCATCAGCGTCTGCAGTGTGTGTGTATGTGCACACATGCATACCCAAGTATGAGCAACCCTGTGCACTGCAGGTGCACGCACTAAGCGAGTGTGCGATTGGGGATTACTTGCTGATTACACATTGGAGGCCCAATCATTTTCTTTTCATTTCTCTACCCTTTTATGGGAATGAGGGATTGCAGGTCATAAATAGAGAATGAAGGCTAGCTTTGTGAGCCGCTAAACATGCGTCTCATTCTCATGCTGCCCTGCAGCCTGAAGCACCCGGTAGCCAGGTGGGCCATTAACTCAGGTACCCCCAAATTTTGAAACACACACACACACACACACACACTCACACACAGGTATGTCCCCAATTAATGTATGTAATAACACACATGCAGAAAGAAAAGAGATTGCAATGACTCTCAGGCATGAGGGTGTCTCGCATACATTCAGAATTCCTCAGTATAGTCTGTTTCCATGTTTCCATCTCACACACTGACTCATATGAGCTCAGCCTGACTCCAGATCAGCTTTAGCTCCCTGTCTCTTAGAGCTCCTTTTTAGATACAGCTGATCCACAACGGCCCATGGCAGACTCTATGCATCCTACATCTCTAGACACGGGTCTGCTGCTGCTGCTTTGGGGCCCTTTTTTAAGGGATCGCTTGTCGATATCAAAGTGACGTGTGTCGATTTTGGCAAATACTCCATTGTGCGGTGGGACCGAGGAGGAGAATGTGAGCACGGGGCGCGCGGGATCTTTCCTCTATGAGCGCGTTTTTAGCCACGAGGTACGATCCGATCCGCTCTCCCGCTGCTGACTCTCGGCCCGCTCACAATGGAGGACGTGGCTGCAGGGCTGTTAGCGGCGCAGCTAAAAGTGGAGAAGGCTTTATCTCCTCCCCATCCAAGACTCACTCTCTCTTTCCCTTTCTCTCTCTTTTGTGCTCTCTCACATTCTTTCTTTCTCTCTCTCTCTCTCTCTTCTCTTCTCACACTCTCTCTTTTCTCTCTTGCTCTTATCCTCCCTCCATCCCCTCTCTCTTTCTTCAACAGGAAAGCCTGTTAGCTCATGGAACTTTATGTTCTGTTCTGTTTCTCAGCTCATTCGAATCCCCTCCAACTCTCCCTCCTCCCCCCCCCCCCCTCTCTCTCTCTCTCTCTCTCACTCTCTCTCACTCTCCCTCCTTTAGTGTTAGTATGTATGTGTGTGTTTCACAGCTTCAGCAGGTGATTAGATATCCCACTAGTCCTCCAATCTGTCGTCTCACCCACTTACACTATGAGTGATTCTCTTCTCTCCCCCACCCCCTTTATTCTCTCTCTCTCTCTCCTTCTCTCTCTTGGTCTTCCCATCTCTCCTTCTGTCTCTCTCTCATTCTCTGTCTCTGTCTCTCTCTCAGTAGAGGGTTGGCCATCCGTGTTTGGCGACAGGAACGAGGAGTGTCCTCCTGCGCCAGAGAGGGGTGGACAGACGGACAGACTGCAGGACGGTGGGAGGGATCGTAAATCGAGCATTGACAGCAGGGGTCACGGCCTGACAAGACGCACGTCACAAAACAGACCTCCATCAACAAGGTGTGTTTGTGTGTGTGTGAACCTTTGTGTGAACCTGTGTGTGAGTGAACATGAGGGGATGAGTAATCATAAAGTTAACTCTGTTCTCTCTGTCTTTGTGTGAGTTGTATAAATATTCACATGGTTTGTGCAACACCTTACCTTATGTCTGGGGGCTTAGCTGCTAGTTGGAATATTTGTATGTTTTGCCATTTTCATAACTGAGGGTACTGAGTATGTCTGTATGGCACCATCACCCTTGTGGCACCATCACCTCAAGTGAGTCCTAGGACACTCTTTGCTAGTCCACACACATTCTCTTATAAATGATCTCAGTTCTTGTAATCAAGTGTCCTTCCTCACCCCTTGCGTGAGATTATGACATCATCTTCATGTGAGTTCATCAGATGGAGGGAAGCCATCCTCAATGACCTCATGGCTGGAAAGATTTACTGGAATAGTGGTGGTGGTTGGGTAGAGAGGTGTTTACCCAACTAACACAGAGAAATTATCTGGATTTGTAAAGTATCAGATGGCTTTTCATGGCTGTTGACTGTACGACTGCAGGCTCTGTGGCAACTCCATCTTCCACTAAGCCCCTGCAATCTATCTAAAATCCTCCTCCCCCCTCATTCCACTCTACTCTAACACCACCCTCCTAACACACACACACACACACATACGCCATCACTCCCACCACCAGCACAGCCCTCTTCCCCCGGATCGGCCAATTTAAACAGGCTGGGCCCAAAAGAGGATGGACAGACTTAAGCTCTTTTTAAAACATAAAGTAAAGAGGGTTACGGCAATTTGGCAGCCAAACCGGCGGTTTACAGGTCCTCTTAGCATTACCGACAGTGGCGCCAGAAAGCTGATCAAGATGCTCTCGCACAGATAAATGGCAGCAGAGAGAGGAGACAATCCCGTCCCTCACCACATCTCTCTTTCTCTTTTTTTTCCACTCTTCCTTTTTTCCACACCCGGATCCTTTCTTGTTTGCTTCTTTTCACCCCGCCCCAAATGTTGTGTCTCTGTGTGTGTGTTTGTGTGTATATATATTTTTTGTAAGTCATTTTATTTAACCACCCTAATCTGGTCTCAGATGAAGTTTCATTGTTTCTTATGTCGAGCCAATAAGGCTTAGTGCGATGGAGTAGAGGCATTATAGTGTAGCTACCGCTGCTCAGAGAGAGAGAGATAGGGAGGAGGGAGAGAAAGAGCAGTATTGGTTCACAGCACTGCCTTAGCACGCACAAATCCGTACCGTATGGGGAGGCGAGCAGAGCGGGAGAAAGAGATGGGAAAAATCTGGGAAACCATCCCAGAGTTTCCCCCTTTTTCATTTTTTTTCTCTCTCACCCCCTACCCCACGCCCACGCCCATCCCACTTCCACCCAAGCCACAACTTCACCACCTTCTTTCACGCTCATGCATGGAGCCCCCCACCCCCACCCCACCCAGCATCCTTTTCTTCTGCATGTGTTGTGCAGGAGGAGGTGGTGGGTGAAGACTGACTTTCCCTCTGAACCCCCTGTATCTCCAGCGGCAGCGCTCCCAGTCAGTGTGGGAAGCACGGCGTGCGCGGTCGCATGTGTGAATGCGTTCGTTGCGTTTTGTGTGGCGCCGTGTTCCCATAGCATGGCCCCGGCTGCCGTGAAAAGCCGCGTTCGTTCGACGCGTGCCCATGTGTGGCCATGACAAAAGAAAAAGTGGCGGCTGCCATGGCACCCACTTCAGGCTTTCTCGAGTCGCGGCTCTGTGAAGACGAGCGCCTCATGTCATACGCCTTCACCGCAGAAACGCCGCCCCACAGACGCTCTGAAAACTCATGCCTCTGTGCGCCAATGCAGCTCACAGCCCTGGCACCAGATGAGTGTGTGTGTGTGTTTGTGTGTGTGTGTTCACAAAAAGAGGCTTGCCATTCACCCAAAAATGCATACTGAATCTGTGAGCCCCTCTGAAAAGCCCATCAGAGCGTCGCTGAACGAATGGCTGTTGAAGTTTATGTGAATCCTTTCAACCTGACAAACACTGTAAGCTAAGGCAAAGTGTAGTCATGTAAAGCATGAAATATTCTCCATTTGTGTGCTGCTGTGAGCCCGTATGTCAGTGTGTGCCCATAATGTTTTGCTTGATTGCAGCACTGGCAAAAGGTCCAAGGTGAACAAGGAGCTGGAGGGGGTTTTTCCTGGTGGTCAAACCTGGCCATGGAGACAAACAGGTGTGTTTACATTAACTTTTGTTGCAAAGTTTTGAATCACTTACAAATGAATTTTAAATAAACCATGTTCGTTTGTGTTTAAATAACCTAAAATCAATAGAAATCAATTGATAGAAATTTGGCATGTAGATTGTTCATGGCTTACATCACTGTTGGAGCAGAAAGTAGTTTATTTTTATTAGAATGTCCACATAATTATTATTGCATACTACAGCACATATCTACATGGAAGAGGTCCATTTGTTTCAAACATCGTGTCATTTAAAGGTTCATTTATCAATTCAAAACCATTTTGCATAAACCTGATAGCACAATCATAGATTTTCTGCAACATAAATCAAAGCCACAATTTGCATTTCCCACGTCCTCTTGAACATTAAGCAATAACACTCTTCAGTGTCAGTACTGTAGTACTGTAGTCCTAAAAATGTCTTCACTACCTTGCCTATGCAAGTCCTAAATTTGAAGTCTTTGTGAATGTAATGTAATGTAATGTAACACATCAATGGAATCTGCTGCCGCCGTTTTAGATCTAGAGCCCTCATAAGACCATTGGTATGTTCTGGTGATGTCACAACCTTCCATTTATGCCTCATAAATCTTAATGCAACTGGCACGATTCCAGTAAGCACTAATTATAGTAAAAAGAGCGATAAGGAGTCAGCTACATTAAAACCGCAAACAGCTCTCAGAGATAATTGCCTGGGATTATGGCTTTGCTGTCACATCAGTCCCTGTGATTTTCCTACACTGAATGATTTATCATGCAGCTACAGAGAGGAAGAAACCAGTGTGCTACCTCGCTGCACCCCTCGTCAACTGAACCTTTCAATACGCACTTAGTGACCACTTTGCCTCGCTGGTGAACGCGCCAATCGCTGTCAGACTCCAGTGACATCACAAGCTCTGTGACCTTAAATTAAAAAAGCGTGATGATAGGCCCACACCATCTTGACTTTTCAGTGAATGGAGAGGCTCATTTGACAGCAACTGGAGGATGGTAATGAGTCTTGACATGAACTTCAGCGTTCTTCTGACGTTTTGAAGGAGCATAATCTGTCTTCAATCTTTCTTTATTTTTTCAGGTCTTAGGTGACACATTTCTCAGATTTCAAGTAATTATGATTTATGAGATTGGTTTATTTCGTTTTGTGTAGTTCTGTATAATGTAACTTATTAGACCCTGCTTTTACAGACATGGCTCTGTACACCTCTCATCTATAACAGAAATGATTTGATCTTTTCATTTTGCTGCACTTGCAATTGATTGTATATGCACATCTGTTCATATGATTTATGCTTGACAACATACCCAGAAATCTGTTTCGCCACTGTAATCATGTACTGATATGGAATTAACCACTTAGCCTTCTTCATCCTTATTCTGTGAAAATCTCTTAAAGCTTTCTAATAGGGATTTCAGATGTTTCAAATCAGAAAATCACAGACTGCCCTGACTTGTTTGGCAATGCAGTGCAATCTCCAGTGTGTTAAGAATTTGAAATTAACCAAAAAAAAAAAATTTGTGTGAATGACGAAAAACCAAGTGTGGTGTACTCTTCATAAACAAAAAAGTAATTTTGCTACTGAAGACTGAATTGTTTATTAATCTCATTCTCTCTCTCTCTCTCTCTCGTCACAGAAATTAATCATGTTGACCAAAATGATCAGGTAAGTCCAAGCGTTCAGGCCTGTCATGTTGTTCAAACATGTCATTTAAAGCGTCTGCATGTGTCTGACTGACGGTGTGTTTATTATGCTTGAGAGTAAATAAGTTCTCTCTCTCTCTTCACACACAGGCAGCTGAGGACATGGGAACACTCAAGGTTATTCACTTTGGATTAGTATGAGTGCTAACTTCAGCTCTTTACATTTTCAAACCAACTGTGGTGTTACAAGTAAATATGCCGTTGATTTTAAGGCATTGTATTTGTGTAAAGGGAAATTTGTGATAATGGATTGTCTAATTGGATCAGTCATTGCAAGCATGTTTTATACAAATAGAAATGATGGCAGTGTACACTGTAGAAGTTAATATTGTTGTGCTGTCAGTGGGATGAATCCTCCGACTGACAAATGTATGTATAATAATAAATGTATATTTTTTATGTTGTGTTAATATATGCCGGCATGTTGTGTTTATGCTTCTGAATGCGTGTGCGATTATCCATTCCCAGTGATCAAACTCGGCCACTTTTGTCAGTTATTGCGCAGTAAATATGGTTGTCACAAAGACTGATTTTACAACATGTCAAATCCACCCTTAGACCTGAGGAAGAAAAAGGAAATGTGGCATGACGAGTGGTATTTTTGCTTCTTGATCTCCTATCTGGCCTGACGTTACACACACACACATACACACACACTTCTGCATTGTGTGTGTGTTGTTTTATATATTTATTTATATATATTTATTTTACCTTTTTGGATTGTGGGGTTTGTGTGAGATTACAGGCAGGAGTTATTCATGAGCAGAGCCAGAGCTCATCTTTAAAGGAGTGTAGCCATTTTCCTGAACAGCAGCCATAGTCATGTCAGAACTGTCGACGGTCTGTACTCGGGATTAATCTGACAGCACCCAGCCATCCATAATCCTCTACTGTATCGTAATCTATTTACTTTGCATTCTAAGAGGATTTCCATAAAACATTTACAAGAAGTGATGCTGGAAATGGACAGAAGATCAGGAAGGGTGCCGTTTTGTGTTTTGTATCTGTTTCTTTTTTACGTTTGTTTTGTTTTTCATTGGACCATTTTTCAGAGAGAGAGGGAGAAAGAGAATTTGGTTCATATCATTTTTGGCTCCTTAACACCAGACAGAGATGCGCACAGAGACTTTAAAGGAATCCCACATTTCAGACAGTTCAGCATTAGGCCGTGTTAACATCTCCTGTGAACTGCATTGATCTGGTGGGATGGTTTATAATTACCCATTGACCCACTGAGTGACTGGTTATTGGGTTCAGGGGAAGATTGCCCAAGCCCAGTGTATTGTATTTGCCACTCTGCTCTGAGGTGATACCAGCTTCATCATGTTACAGGCAGCAGTGTCATGATAACAAAAATAAATATTTAAAGGAGTCTGTAGAAATTGATGGAGGGATGCATGGATCTAAACCACTGAATATACTCATGACAGCCCAGGCTGTGTCTTCTAAATAACCATCTGCTCCACCATAATTGTCTTGTTTTATACAATATGCAGTGGATTTGTAAATCTGTCTGTATCAGCCTCACATTATGGAGCTACATAATATTTTGTGCCAAGCAAACATGGAAAAAATACATCAAGCTAAAATCATTCCACTATGATGGGCTGTGTGTGGAAATCAAGGAGGTTGAGTGCCATACATGTTCCTAATTACACAACACTTAGGTGCGGTTGGACCAGTAAATGAATATAGAGTAGTTCTTGTTATATTGTTTAATTTCATCCTCATTTGCTAAACTAATTTAGTCAGTTTCATTTGCAATGCAACAGCCTTTAGGTATAAACTAAAAGCTAAACGCCTGTACTATAACCACCATGTACATGTATATGGCAGTACTTGATTAGGGGAGTGAGATGTCTACAGGCACGCCTATGAAACATGACAGTTGTAGCTTGGAGAGTGAAAACTGAGGCTGACATGGATCGGTTATGCTGAAGCAATGGCCTACATGTGTGAAGTGAATGACTTGTCCTCATAGGGAGTTGATAGTCACAGGATATAAAAGGGCTAATTTGGCAGACGAGTTGCTTGACACGTAACATTTTGTGATTATTTTGCGATGGGTATTTTGGTTCTTTAGTCACCAGAAAGACAACAAGGAAACGTGTTTGTCAGAATTTAAAATATAAACTGAAAGAATGTATTTTGTATTTTTGTGTAGGGAAAGAAATAGCGGGTGTTTGTCTGTTCTTGTACAAACTCCTTTTTAATGCCTCTTTTGGCATTGAAGACTGTGGACAACATTGCAACTGTTCATTTCAGCATCACTTTTTAGCATAGAAAACCTTAATTACTGTTCTTATCTAGGGTTACTGTATCAAGGTAACCAAGCAAATGTTTTATTTTATTCAGTCTTCATACTATCTATCTATCAGTCCACAAATAGCATATCCCAGGCATAAACACTGTTTATGATCAAGTGCTAGCCTAGATCTTTGAAAGCCTACATTTTACAAAATCAGACATTCAGTCATATATTTCATTGTATTAACTCTGGCATGTTTTTACAGAATGTTTAAATCTATTATGTGACCTAATATAATATAGTAATGGTGGGTATGAGGTTGTATTTCTAAATTCCTGTAAATTTAAGTAAAAATCATCGTTCAAATATAACAAAATGAAATGAGATTGTATGTTACATTTTAATATTGTAATCGCTAAATGAAAGATGCTATTTCCAGAGCTGTGCCGAATGAAAACATAAAATAACTGACTGCAGTGGATGTTTCTTTTTTCTCTAGCTTAGAAATGGTTTTCAGAATTCTGTGTGGAAGGTAAGTCAGACATCCTTTATATGCCTGATGAACATTTTTTTCCTCACATATTATTTCAGAGGTATTAAGTGTCAAATATAGCTAAATGCAAAAAGAACAAAATGCCACATTTGCAAGTTTTTTTTTTTTGTTTGTTTTTACTAATTTTTGGACATTTGTGTAGCCTGTAACTAGCAATGAATCGTTTCATTCAAGTGACATCAGAAAAGATATGATCTTACGATAAATGATTGTCTAGTCTGGTCATTTTCAGTACAGATATGCAGACTGAAGTAAACCTACTGCGAAAAAAAAAAGAGAGTGAGAAAGAGAAAAAAAAACTAATCTGTCTCCAGTAGTGTCTTCTTCAGCATTGAGCTTGTGTCAGTGGCTGCATGCAGCCTGCTATCTACTCATCTCTGCACAGACAGGTCTCAGAGGCAGCCTGACAACTGATCAGATCTACACATGCAAAGGAGAGGCCACTGCTGCCCTTCATTTCCTGGACAATTGAGCAAGCAGAGCCCCAACAGGTTCCCCCATATTGGGCCCGCATGGTGGTGCGAACAGGCCTCTTATGCAAGCCAGACCACCCTCAGGTCAACAGTTCACAATCATGCAGGCTGCAAAGCACATCACACATGCGGTGTGTTTTGCACAAAGCTGAATTTGCCAGATTCATACTCTAGGCACCAGTTCTTGAGTTTACAAGGCTCTCACTAATCCTTGCACAATTAGAGGATCTTATTTTATTGGTAGGATTTATGTGTTCTGGGCCACAAACTAAAATATATATATATATATATATATATATATATATATATATTTAAAAACTGCCCAGCCCAGAGAATTATGCGCAGTTGCAAAGAGACAGAATGTGTCCATGTTGCAACTACAGCATGACCATGTCAGCTACCATGTTGGCCGCTCCTTTGGGTCATACTCCTGTCTCCATGTCTCACTAAGACCCAATTATAAATGAAGATAAAGAAATCCCTGACTGGCTTTACCCTTCCTCAGCATTTCAGCAACACTGCAGTGCCTGCAGTCAGTGTGCCTGACACCCCGACCATGGCAGCCCATCTCACCATCTCAGCAAACCTCCAGCCCTCATCATCTTTCTTATTTTTCATTTAATGGCTTGGGCTGGTAATCCCTTTGAAAGCTGTCTCATGGGCTAGATGCATTAGTATGGTTCAGAATATTCCTGGGGAATCCAGCCACGTGACACACACACACATACACACACACTCACAAATATGTCTGCTGTGTGTCTCCTATGCACGGTGAGATAGAGCCTAGCTGCCACAGAGGGTTTATAACAAGGTTTTAAGGATCACTAACTGTAGTGTATTCTCCCACTCACCAGCTTCTCATGTGGGCTATCGGGGTATGTCAAATACACTCTTGCACACACTCAGTTGTTAGTAGTGGTGAAGTTAATATTACAGCCAACGATTTTTTTTTTTGTACATCTGTGCATCTGAATGGAATTGAAAGAGCACAGTTCAGAAGGAGTGTCCCACATTTCCTGTGTTTCTGGCGAGGAACAACCAATGACGGGTTTACCACAGAGCTATGCGCACTAGAGAATTTCTGAAAAATAGAAAATGGAACGCATATGATCGAAACAACCAAGCTGATCTGAACTGAGCATCTTGTAATTTCGGAATATTCGAAAGAAATAGTAAATATATGCGTAATTATTATTGGAAACCCGTTTGACCTGTTTGGCCTAGCTTGAGAGCGACATAGGCTTGTGGTTTAAAACATGTTCGCCTTGGCATGTTGATTTTCCACAGCGATCGCAAATTGATCTTATCTCATCACTCAAACACCCGAGGATTGTGGCATGGTCTATTCATCTATCAAGAAGAACACAGTTTGGCAGAGTTGAGAATGCCTGAAAGACATACTGCTAATTTTATCCACCACATCACCCTGCCAACATTACAATGTAAACCACAGTGAACAGAAATGAATAAATAACCATCATGAGCCTAAATGTGACATAGAAGATTGAATTTGTCCAGGTTTAATGGGGAAGATGTAGGTAGGCTAGTATAAAATAAATCTCGATTACTGAATTTTGAGTGAGCAATTAACTGAGAGTCAACTGTTGTAAACCATTAGGGCATAGACCTTCCTTTGCGAGAGCTAAACCGACCGAAATTATAACATTTGTTAGAGGAAATGTGCCCCACTAATTAAGTTAGTAAGTTAATAAGCCATGTAGCTTGCATAATCATTAAATAACAGAGGTCCAGCAAGTTTCTTATTTTTGTAAGCAAATAAGTTTGTAGCCTACTTTTAATATTGACGAATCGACTTTATTTTGTGAGGTAAAATCTATGTTTTTTTTACTTTTGCAGTGAAGCAGATCATAAAAAACCTATGGAGTTAATAAAAACAATGGTCATATTTATAGTGCAAATAAGTATTATTCGGTTTTCACCATGTTTAGTCCTCACTATCTGAAGAAAAGGCTAAAATCATGGAATGGTAAATGAATTCGCCTTGAATTGCATAAAAACTTTACAGTTTCATGAATTGAGACAGCGTAGGCCTGCTTTTAGAAATAATATAATTGTCTTTTCTCTATTCCCTCAAAATGGCAAATGCTCAAAAGCGGGCAGGTGTTCCACGTGAAGATGGGTCTAGTGCTCATCTTAAATCATTCCCAGGCTTGGTGGCAAATGTTTGTTTGATGCAAATTTGACAAATCCGTCGGTGTTTATGTACAGACGCGGAGAGGCGGAGGAAGGCCCGCTGAGTCTCATTGCGGGGACTGCAAAAGCAAACATGTTTAATGTTATCTTAGTCCAGCTATTTATTCAGCTGCTAGATGTTAATAATTAACATACAAAGAACACATATTGATGTTAATTAAAGTCACGCTCTAGTCCTATTATTCCCTTTAAAATTCACACACACACAAATTAGGGATGTGTGACCTTACAAAATGCATGCCTGTAGTGTATGACTTGAGTAGACTATAGCTGTAGGTATGCTTAGGCTATATCATTCAGCTACTAAATATAAACAACGTGCGGCTGGTGAGTATACAAAATTATTTCCAGCTCGGTCCCTTTATTAGATGAGGTTTCACAACTCCTGTCCAAGGAGGAGGAGGGGGGGGGGTGTAGCCTACTTGTGACAGACGAATTTGTGTTCTCTGTCATAACCTGCACGACAGAGGAGCCCAAAAAGCCTTGCCAGGCGCAGTGAGTTGTTTTCTTTTCTCCCCCTCTCGCTCTCTCGTTTTTAATGGGCTAATGCCTGACAGCGGCTTTCCTCTAATGTACTCCCTCTCCACATTTGACCCATTAACCCGACTCCACCCACGTAATTACCGAATCAGAAGTGGTGATACTGCTGCAGGTTATTTTGGATAAACTCGCTCGGAGCATTACGCGGGGGAAGTAATTATTATGCTTTTACACTCTCGCATTCAATTACGACCTGATCAAATGAGCACAACAAATATTGGAAACATTTGAACTGTGTTCGAGAGACATTTCCAACCAAACGCGATATTCGCTTTTTTTACCCCATTAGCCAGGCGTGTATGTTCCATCTGAAGACGAGGAGTGTCATTTTATAGACTACCCGTGCTCTTGTAAGGCTGAATGCCAATATGGGCTCACCAACCAAATTTTAATCCGGTCGAGTTAACCTTTTTAACTTCCTCGTGGAGTGAAAGCCTGAGAATTCTTCATGTGAACGCGCAGCGCAGACCAAATTAAGACAAGCACAGTTGTACACCCTACAGAACACATAAATGTGAACAAAACCACTATTCGACTTCACATTTAGTCAAGAATAAAGTGATATGCACAAAATAAAATAGGTAGAAATTCACGGCTTGCAATCGTATTAAATTAATCATGTTTGTGATGTTACGTGTATAAATATGCAACGGCAAAATACATAGGCCTACATAAACATCCTATTCAGCAATGCGTTCAGTATGTGGGTGTTGCACGTGAAAAACACTCCACACAAAATCCATTATAGAGTTTAGTTTTTGTTAACTGATCTTTATTTTATGGACAGGATGACTGAAACGGCGCTCGCCTGGAATACATTCAGAAATTCACTGGCATTTGAAACGGTGGTCTAAATCCATTATCAAAAATTATCTTTTGATAAAAAACAGTAAATCAAGTGCTGTTAAAATTAAACCAATATCACTGTTGAAATCTGACCAATGGAAATTTTGAGAAATGGGTTTGATGTGCTGTTTCAGAGAAAAATGACACACAGCACAGTCATTAATAAACACTTTAAAACAATACGGTTTCTGCAATGAATTCCGTCCTGTTACTCTGTCCAAATTAAGTTAAATGACCAATTTGTTCAAATACATTATTGCAGCATATATCTTTTGTTTTTCTTAAAATATTAAATCCTTTTTAGAGTGGAATAAAAAATCCGAACAGCTACACGAACAGACGTGGAAACGGCCAAATTGATTTCTTTGGAACATTGTGGAGAAAGATTTACATAAAACTCGTTTGCAATGTCTTAAACCATTCCAAATCCAGTAAACACCAACTAAATGTGGTCACTGTAACTGACCCAAATACATATTTACACATTTCAGCTCCCTTATGCAGCTGACTAAAAATCTCTTTCGTCCTAAAAATAACCCATTTAAGAAAAAAAGGAACGGCAGAAACTATACAGTTATGGGATTGGGGTGGAGGTAAGCAGGCCACTGAACTGTCAGCGTCGCTGTGCAAGGGAAGAAAAAAACAACTGTATTCCATATCACTTAGGAGAAAAGGGCACATTGAAGAAGTGGGCTGGTGGTTGCTGACGTTTAGTCGAAACAACATTATTATTATTTTTTAACATGTCCAGCATTTGCAAGGTCTTTCCCAGGGCATTTTTGTATCACAATTCTTCATCGACAAAAGTAAAAAGGAACTTTTTTCAATTTTATTTTATTCTTGTCCATAGTCTTCCAATGTCACTGATTTCTTTCCCAGGCAGGGGTTTTGTCTTTTTAAAAAAGTTGGTGAACATCTAACTAGTTTGTTAACTTCATAAGTTCATATACCTTTTTTTTTTTTTAAAACAACACACTATGAAAAACAAGAGGGCTGAAGAAGGGGCGCAAGAGGAATGGAGGGTAGAAGGGAAAAAAAAAAAAAAAAAAAAATCACAAGACTTGGAATCTCCAGGAAGTCTGGTCTTTGTAGTCCAGACAGTCTGTGGCATTGAAGTTGAGTTTCCACGAGGAGGCGGTTTGTTCTTTGTAATCCAGGCAGTCAGAGGAGTTGAAGGCCAGTCCTGCGCCACTGTAGGCCTGGTGGTGGTGGTGGTGATGGTGGTGGTGCCCTGAGGACTGGCTTATGTGATGGTGAGGGTGTCCGGACATGGAGGAGGCCGTCATGGGGCTGAGTTGGTGTGGGTGGTGGTGAGAGTGCATAGGGGCCAAGTA
Source organism: Tenualosa thibaudeaui (assembly GCA_027481765.1). Taxonomy (NCBI): domain Eukaryota; kingdom Metazoa; phylum Chordata; class Actinopteri; order Clupeiformes; family Clupeidae; genus Tenualosa; species Tenualosa thibaudeaui. The sequence goes on from JAIFZK010000012.1 coordinate 2,158,482, forward strand.
GGAGCCACAGTCCACCCCACTGAAGTAGGAGCCGGATGGGGCCGGGTAGCCTTGGCTGTAGCCGGCTGGCTGGTTGTAGGACATGGGGTAAGAGGAGCCTGCTGTGCTGGAGACAGAGCGCTGCATGCAGGAGGCATTGGCCGGGGCCACAGGCTCGGGCAGGGTGACCGGAGGAGCCGGTGCTGAGCCTGGCGAGATGGCCGGGCTCCAGATGGAGGAGACCGTGCTGATGGAGGTAGATGTGCTGCTGATGCCCGTGTTGGTGCCTGCTCCACTGCCGCCGCCGGTGGACGAGTTGGAGCTGGACGAGGAGCCGGCGCTGGACACGGCCGGTGGGGTGAACTGGCCGCTGCTCTCGGAGCCTGTGCTCTCTCGTGTGGGCGAGGACTTCTTCTTGGGTGGCCGGGCCTTGGCACTGCTACCACTCTGCTGCTGCTGCCTGCACTTGGCCCGCCGATTCTTGAACCAAACCTGGGGCCAGAGAACGGGAGAGGAGACCACATTACAGTTTTAATGGTTTTTCAGAAAAAAGTAGGCAGAGAGTCAGTGCTTTGATGTGCATCTGAAGGACAAGGGAGGCAGCCATTGTACTTCATCACTGTGGAAAATTGCTGGTTATTAGCCATTAGCCATTACCAACATTAATTTGCATCCAGTCTCTTTTTTCTGTAGTCTGGCTCTGATTTCATACTATGTAGACGCCATTAAGATAGCAGGCTATTGAGTTTCCCTTCAGTGGTGGGAAATTCAATCGTTTGTAGAGGGTCTACTCATGTAAGGCATTTTGTTTCACACAAATATTAAAGTGGAAGTAAGCTATAATTGGTTTTCCGAAAATAACACTTTCATTCTCACAAATAAATTACCAGGGTTTAAAATCATGTGAAATATTAGTGTCCAATTTTGTCAAAGACGAGTGGCAGAAATTGCTATTAGAAAAGCCAAGTTACGTGTAACAGCAATGCCACGAATTAGGTCACTGAGATTAAAGCTAAAATTAATCCTTCACCAAGCCTGTTATTTCTATTTATGCCACGTTTCTTTGTTTCAAAAAGGAGTCTATAGGAGAACAAATGGCAATTCTCTAGAAAAGTTTTTTTTTCTCCCCTCACCGTTTTAGAAGCCTGCATGGTCCTCTACTGAAGTTTTATTTCAAGGTTGTCGCACTTCACAAATAGACATTTTCTACAGTCACAAGAGGGGGCCAGTGAGCTGGTTCTTGGGGTCATTAAACGCTGGCCTACAGCTTCTGAACTAAACCATAAGTAGGCTACTGTTAAAATCCTAGAGCATGGATGTTTCCATTAATATACTTAAGAGAATGGCTTCTGTACCTGCACTCTAGACTCAGGAAGGTTTATTTTCAGCGCCACCTCTTCCCTCATGAAAATATCGGGGTAGCGTGTTTTGGCGAAGAGGGCCTCCAGAATGTCCAGCTGTGAACGCGTAAATGTAGTCCGTTCACGACGTTGTTTTCTTGGAGTTGCTGAAGTACAAATGAGAAAAGCAAGTTAATCACAAAGTTATAAAATTTCAGAGCACGACAAGCCAATGTCCCAAAAATCTAACAATAAAAAGGAACGAAATAGCCACGGCCTATCTAATTTAGACTGCCGACAGGCTATCGAATTGTTAGCTTAATATTTAACCAGACGGGTCAAAAGAAAATAGCTTTGCACGCAGAATCAACACAGTTTCAAGGGTCAAATGTTTCTAAAATCCAGACATAATAATGTACCTTTACGAGTTAAATGGTGAGAAAAAATACCATTCATTTGACTGTGTATGAAATAATTTTAGTATCATTTTAGAGGCACTTGGGGAAATCTATAGGGTAAGGCATTCGGCGAATGGGTTTTTGTAGAGTTGTAGGCTAGGGGTAATAATTCATATTCCGCGAGACAGTGACGAGTTCACTTTTACGGCTAGCGATGACTCACCTGGGTACCCCACAGACGGATGGAGCAGGTCCATTGCGGCTCCGCTAAGCCCCAGGCCGTTCATGGCGTAGGGGGGCTGTTTGAGGTATGACATCATGCTAGAGGCAGTCACGGGTCCCCCCAGATCTTGCCAATAGTTCGATTTGCCCCGATGTTGCAGCTTGCCGGAGAAAACGTCCCAAGTAAAGCCACTAAAATTGAGAAAAGCCATTATTTGCACATTACTGATATGCAACAAGCCTAAGTAAACAAGGGTGCAATTAAATGGAAAGAAGTTGTATGAGAAATAGGCTACTGAACATACAGGTGCATGACTTAGACGTTCTTTTGGAAAGTATAAGCCAAAACGATTTAAAATTCTTATGTAGGCGAAATATTTTAAGTCCAAGTACAATTAAAATCAATGGTGTGAACGAAATTATAATTTACATCAACACTCTACATTTTAAATGGAGCTAATCAAAATCACTCCTGGATAACTGAGATATCAATCCTGGATAAGAAAACAACAAAATGTATAACTGAGATCATTTCGTATTATAGTCATGTTTCTGTTTGAAGGCATTTGTGTGGTAGATATAGCTTCCAATAATAATTTATGTTAGCCTACTCATTCTGAGTGTACTAGAATCTCCAGCCATTTCAGATGCGTAAAGCCCGTCGAAATTGGTGGGTTCCATTGTATATATTTATCAAACAAGGACATTATTAAACAGAATACTGCAAATGAAAACATGAACATTTGAATTGTTTTACTTTGTTTTTGGATGAGTTTTGGAACTACTATTTGGTCTAAACGTATTTGTCTAAAATTAAGTGAGGCCTTATAGTGCCGCATTTCTACCGCCACATTAGTAGAATTCACTGCAGCAGGGATTTTCCGAATTTACTTTTAAACTTTATAGAATTCCGAGTTAGGCTACTAGCCTATATTATATATATATATATATATATTACCTATAAGTTGTGATCTGAAACGGCAACAAATGTTATGTTTGTATGGAGTGTGAAATAAAATATCGGCGTGTGTTTAATTTGACACATTTTAAGTTCAGACAAAAACTAATAAAATCACATTATTTTGTTAATATGCGGAAACTCCGCGACTCTTCTGCGGGTGCAATCATTTGCCCCTTGCTGGGAAACCCAAACCAGGTCTTGGGTGTGTATTCGGACATCTCCCGAGCTACATTTTCAGCTGTAAGGCCGATTTAAAAAGCGCGAGATCTCAGTGCAAATGAGCTCAATTGCAATTTAGATTAGACCTCTAGGGAAAACGTTTAAGCAGTGGCCTTATCAGTAAAATAAATTAAAACCCAAACACGCCTCTCCAATTATCCTCTAGTGTAAGCGCTCTAAATGGCAATTGGTGTCCAATAGTGGTTTACAAACTAAAATAAATACATGAGCTGTAGGCCTTCATTTCCACAGGTTTATCATTTTATTTAATGTATTCTGGAGTGTTCTGGAACAACTAATAACGACAAATAAATTCACTGCAGGCTATCAGTATTTATAACAATTACAAAACGACGGCGCAACATTAAATGCCAGTTTTAAAACTTATGGGTCAAGTTTATACATGGAAACAAAACGGTAAAAGCTTTTTCCCGAGAGTATGGCTCATCGCCATGCATGCACTGCAGACTGGATTCCGATTTCCGTCTTTAAACGCAAGTCAGCTCCAACTAAATAATGCAAGCATTTGAAAACATTTGAAACGACTCAGAAGCGTTTAAAATATTTTCTTACCTGTTTATTTCCCTCCGTGCCCTCCTTTTCTCGCCAGGTGAAGGCTGATCAAAAGGCTTAACGATAAAAAAGTATCCACCAATGGAGGAAGGACGACAGCAACACCGGATAACTTCAGTAGCTTGAACTCAAACAAACAGGAGAACTCCGGAACAGGCGTTAAAATGGACGCATGCAAAATTTGTTGATATGAAGCACGTGCTCAGTCGTTGTCTTTCTCTGCTTTAGCCAAGTCAGCTAATGTTTCCGGGGTTTAAAACCAAATAAAACTCATTTGCTTTGGCTGGTCGGTTGTGTCTGTCACTGTGTTAAGGTGATTGCAAATGTAGACGGATGGAGATTGATCACCTTCTCCCTATCCTACCCCTCTATGAGCGTAGGACAACTACAGATCCGCCCATTGGAGCCAATCCTCTCGCCTCCTCCTTTTGACAGACAGCAGAAATAGCCATTCCGGGTGCGCAGAAGCAAAACATTCCCACCACGGTCTGACTGTGGGCAACACAAACCTGCATGGTCGGAGAGGTTTTTCAAAAGAACAAAATACTAAAAACTAACAAGCATTTCAAAAATGTCATGGATTTATAAACCGTCTTGGGTCATCAATAATGTTGAACTAAAACGAAAATCTTTATGAAGAACATATTTATGAGTTGTTAAAATTGGAATGATTAAGGCAGATGAGTGCTTCGGATTGTGTGCAGCCAATAAAAAGTAGTCTGGTTCTGCCATCATCTACTTGCTTTTAACAGAGGCTTTGTGGAAAACTAGTGGAGATGAAAAGGTAATGGCATCGTAGGCCTACTTCGGCTTTTGAAGTAGTTTATCATTTGGGATATTTACGATAAACCAAACGAGCGCAAGTCCCTCAGATATCTCGTGCAAAACGTACTAGTTTCAGTGCTATAACCATTATTAAATAGTCGGTGTAACGTTAACATTTTAATTGACGAGATATTTGTGCTTTGGTGCACTGACTGAGATCAGTTAAGTCATAGCAGTGGTGGGTGAACCTGTTTCTGTGTTGTAATGCATTGACAGACCAAAGTGTTTTAAAAGTATCTTAAATAGAGTTTTGGTAGGCCGACAGAATGTGTGACGTTAATCGGAATAGTTAGTGGTCAGGCTAATGCAACTTTCGCAATGATTTCACCCCTCATAATTTTGTTAGGTATGCTGAAGCTTATAAACTGAAATAAGATACGTTATACTTTCTGTCTTTAGTGATGTCAAACGATAGTAGAGCGGCCTGCTAGAAAGTTAAAATTATCCATTTTTATCTATTTTCTTTTTTTTATTGTATTCCAATCTCATGAATATTAATGGAGGTCTAATCCCCACTTAGAATTACATTTCAGAATAGTCAGCGTAAAGTTTAATAGGGACAGAGTCCTTTACCACGCGGAGGGGAGATGTGAAAAGAACTGGAGAAAAACTCAGCCTTTCCAGAAAATAAATGAAACCAATGCGAAGAGAATCGGCGCCTCGAAATCAAAGAAAGCACCTTTCAAGTCTCACTTTCCCAAAGAAATGGCAATAAAATACGGTAACAGAATATCATGGAGGGCGCACTGTTTCCTTAACTGTTTCTCAAAGGGTCGGTGAGATGCTCTGAGGACCTTAATAAGGCTTCGGTCGCTCTCTTTGTTGATCTCACAAAATCAACTCATTCTAATTGAGGCCTGAGCTGAAAGCGAGCTAATGTTCAAAGCAAGTGACCGCCGTAGGAACGAAATTACATTTTTACTATATAGGCAGCCCATTCAAAGACCGGATTTACACGTTCCTCTATACATCTCTAAAGTCATTGACAAAAGTGCTTTTAGGATGAACAGAGATGCCCCTGCAATGCCACCAGTGGCTAAAAGTAAAGAAAAAGTTATTGGAAGTTGTGCGGAGGCCAGCACCTGCACAATGCACATATCAAACGTTTTGCAAACTTAAAAGAACAGAAAAAAAAATACAAATTGACAGGACAGGCCCATCCCCATAAAATGTTAGGAGAGTGGATTCTTCATGTTCTCAAACAATCATTTCCACAGGAAATTTCTGCACGAGTCCTTAACAAAGCGTGTCTTTAAAACACAAAAGAGCAGCATTATTCTGACAATTCCCAAGATTTCATGTTTTTAAAAAGCTCTGACGTGGTTAAGGCGCTGTGATAAACCCCAGAACAAGTATCAAGCTATCAAGTTGCAGGAACCTTTTGTAATAAGAGTATTTTGTCTAATCCCAAATTGCAGTCGAATTTTCTTAATGCTGAGCTCGTAAAGCTCGGGATTAGGGGAGGCAAAGAGAGGAGGGGGAAAAGTTTGGTCTCTCTAGCCGGCAAGATTGGAGCAGGTCGCGGATGTTGTCGGCGCTTATTAAAGGGATGATGCATAAAATACGATATTGTAAGAGCCCAGTGCAAGGAGGATCGCTCGTGTTTTCCCTTGGTACATTTTAGCGAGCGGGAAGGCGCTTCGACGGTCGAGGCTTTGGTGAACACTGATCAACACCTGCGAGGTGAGGCCACGGACTTCAAAGTGCGCACATCCACATCCAGGGCCAGGAGATCACCCAGTCGCACACATGGATCCACATTTCTCAGCGCCGAGATGAAGAATTGTCTTTTTCACTATGCGCCAAGCATCGAAAGGCGCATATTATTGCTGCAGTGATGTAATACTATGATTTTTTTACGTTTAGATTTAACGGCATGACACCTATATAGATATCCTGGAATGGTGGGAATATCTTCAGGTAAGAGACCTCTGCGCTTTCTCTATATAACTTTGTGTCATGTCTTTTATTTTGTAGGTATTGTACCATTTGTTTTGTTCTGCACACTAATTTCAAACGACTTTCAAAAGTTATTTTTGTGATTTGATCACAGTTCAATTTCATTTTGTAGGTTTCAATGGGGTATAATTATCTCAGTGATGAACACAAATGTCTAATGGAATAAATAAAGCATACAAAATTAAACTAACATATTTCGCAGAGAAGATTAAACGGTGCAAAGATAATTCGGGGCTCTTACGGTGTAAAACGGGCAATTTCCTTCAGCAGTACATCTGTTTGTTTTTGATATTTTGCACCACTTAAAATGTATTAATTAAATATTTCTCACATACTCTTTACGTTATATCACTATCCTACAATAATAATTGCTTTTGATTTAAAAGAAATGCCGACTGTAGCGTTTTTTTCTTTTTCTGGACAAAGAAAGATGATTTCATTGGGATTACACAGACCATGCTGATGTTGTAATGCCTACAAAATATCCCAATCATATTTTCCCAACTAACGGAGTGAAACTATACGATTAGTTAATGGCAACAAACAAATGCCCTTCACCAGGGTCTAATCGTATGTGAGCGCCATTTAGTGCGCTCCATTGAGGAGATTATAGTCATCCGCGATAACTACGGAATAATAAAAAACAAAAAAACAAAAGCGCCTTAGGGGGACATCATATGGATGTACAGTCGGGCCCAAGCAGAGAAGCGATCAGCAAATTAATTTGAAAGTATTAGAAAGGCCAGGGAGGACGTCTGCTGTCAAAACTTATTGGGCATGTTTAATCGTGGATGCGAGGCTGCGACGATGGGTACTCGGCAGTCAGTCAAGAGGCGTCTCTTTGCTGCAGCCCCTCTCTCCGCGGCGTGAAAAATATGCGAGAGAAAACAGATGTTCTGTACAAAGTGATTCGGCCTAATCTGCCTCTGAGGAACGGCTACTCGCCATCGACCTCAAACAAAACAAAATGCAAATACTAATTTATAAATAGCCATAAAACGCTAGGGAATTCGCCAGATCAGTGCATTGTACACTAAACGTGCTCTCTTGTGATGTTGCCATTGACATACCTGCTTTGGGAATCAAATATGATGGCCTATCTGAAACAATTAGGTTCAAATTCAAAGAGGCAAAACAGAATTAAGAAACATATGCCAAAGCCTGTTTTTATCAACAACTTTTTATTGTCAAATGCGCTATTGAAAAACACGATGGGATTGTCATTTTGATTCGCGTGAATATCTGTTTAAGCAATTATAGGCCTACAACACACCGTTCCAACTGATGCCTTTGTAGCCCACTAACAAATAAAAATACAAGGAGAAAAAGATATACTTTAACACAACATGATATATAAGCTTCGATAACTGCCTGATCTACACGCATCAGAGCGCTATTGACCAAAGTGGCGCATTAAAAATAAATAGCTCGAGATAAAATCAACTTAAATAATTTATTCATGACATTTTGGTGTTGCACGCTGGTCCTCTTGGTCTTTCATAGTGTATTTAGGTTGACACACACAAAGTTGTACCAAACGCATATTTGAGTATGAAAGCATTGGGATTTTTATTGGTGACTGGTATTTTGACATTGGAATAAATAAACAGGTAAATGCTTGCACAACAATACAGCTGCAACAGATGTGGAAAAAACTGAGGTTTGCAAATGAAATGATAATTCTCTCTTTTTAAAGTTTACAATAAATATACACAACCTCTTTGAGCAAATGCATGTGATGTTAGTTACTTTAGTTGTGGCTCAAAGGGCACACTGCAATAAATAATTACTCTGCTTTTTGCTGAATGTGGAAATTAAAGTCTTTTTTTGTCCTGCTGCAAGCTATCCTCAGACTAGCAATGAAAAATATACAACAAGATAGTCCGCTCCCTGGTCTACAGTCCATGCATTGTGGCTCTGCACCAATTGGGAATTTTGGTAAACTGTGTTCAAGCACAAAATAAGTCACAAAAGCCACAGAGTAATGTCTGCTTTCTGAAATGCATCACATGGCCCTTTTTTAAAATGTTTCATTTGTAAAACCCCCAAACCTAGAGAACTTTAAAAGATTATCAAGTAATAAACATTGCTTGCAAATGAATGAGGACAGTATTAGTTGTTTTTGTCTTGTTTTGTCAGTTTGAAATGATATGATTTCCTTTAGAAGTGTAGTTGCATAAAATTATGGTAATAAAAGTTCCTCAGATAAAACAACTTGTGCTGTACCTACATTTTTTTTCTTAAAACAAGTTCCACTGTCAGGATTAAAACACATTCAGACTGACAAGGCCATATGCGTCTGTAGAAACCATTCTGATTCAAATTCAAAAGCTGCTTAATACTTCCCCCCCTTTCACTAAGAATCAGTACACAGTATTTTTGATTCAAGATAGGTTTTGCATCAGGGCTGTGTATATTTATATATCTATATATATTACATACAAGTACCTTGTTTGACAAAGCAAACAAAAAAGAAACAAAAATTATGTATATTTTCTAAGTGGAAGAAATCTCTTCTGTATAAACTCAGTACAAAGCATAAGAGGGTGGTAACATGAAACCCTCAGTGTTAAGTTCACTCTGCCCTGTTTTTTTCCCCCAGAGGGTCACATCATAAAATGGCATCCCCAAATCTCTACTGATGATGAATCTCTTTACATGTACTAAAAAAAAGAGTTGTTTAGTTGTTTTCTCCACTTGTGTGTGTGTGTGTCTGTGTGTGTGGGGGTTAACAGAACCAACCAAAAGAAGAAATGAAACGACAACAAAAGATCACAATCATTGAAGGACACACTTCTCTTCTTTCTTGGCCATCTTGCCCTTGTTTTGCTCCAGAGTTCTCTCCAGGTGCTCGTCCTCCTCCTCGGCTCTGAGGACAGACAGAAAACAGAAGCAATGTGTGTGGGCACGGATGCAAGAGACATGCGTAGACATGGACACAGGACAGACTTGAAGACTGGGACACTGAGGGGACACCTGTGGGACACGGGCCACAGCTGGAGTGCTGGGTTAGGGCTCTGGGACCATACTCACGGTCATAGTCACACACTCTCTCCCTTTTTCTCTCTCTCTCTCTCTCTCTCTCTCTCACACACACACACACACACAAACATAACACTGCCTACAAACACATGTGCACTAAAAGAAAACTACATGAGTCCCCCATAACTCAGCAGTACACTGCCAGTGACCCAACAACTCGTCCCTGGCCATTCCACTCAATGACAGGTGCCTTGGGCTGCTGTGCTTTTTCAGCATGCTTTGCCACAGCAAATGATCATGATGGAGACAGAGACAGATAGTGAGACGGTGAGAGAGAAAGGGGGAGGGGGGGACAGAGAGAGAGAGAGAGAGAGAGAGAGAGAGAGAGAGAGAGAGAGAGAGAGAGAGAGAGAGAGAGAGAGAGAGAGAGAGAGAGAGAGAGAGAGGACTTACTGTTTCTCCTGGGCGTCCAGATCCCGCACCAGGGCGTCCCTCTTGTTGACCAGTATGACCAGTTCATCCAGAAGAAGCTGCTCGCGTTTCTTCTGGGCCTCAGTCTTCTGCCAGTCTGTCGAGGGGACAACAGTGCAAGAGACACCGCTAAGCATTCTGGGAATTCCAAAACAGCCTACACAGCAAGGAGCTTGTGGCCTGATTTGAGTGACTCAAATAACTCCAAACAAACCATGGTGCAGCGTCTCCATGGAATGATTCTAATCGCTCCAATTTGACTAAACCTGACTTGAATGTTCCCTTTTTTTCATGACTGGTGGAAATAAACAAGCTTGATGACTAATAGCACTCTTGTTATGTGGTTGCTGCTGCGTCGCCTGGTATTTTAATCCTGGCGCAGGAATGCAATGTTCAGACAGGATTGGAATGGGCCGATGCGGGAATGGGGCAGACACACACTCTTGATATATCAGGCCAGCGACTAGCAGCTGGAAGCATTCCAGAAGGGTCTGAAGTCGTCGCACTTGGGGGTCTGGTGTTCGGGTACTCTGAGCAAGGGGCAGGGGAAAGGGGAAAAGGGCTTAGAGGTTGGAATAAAGGTAGGGCGAAGAGCCAGTCCTGCAGGCAGGTGAGCCTTGGGGCCGAGGCTGAAATATCAGCCCGGGTGCCACATTCACAGACACGCCGATACCAGTGGAGATTAGAGAGAGGTGTCGCAGCCAACCCGGCAAGCTATGCCTTGTTGAAGCTTACACACACACACACACACACACACACACACACACACACACACACACACACACACACACGTAGCAGAAGGCCTACATGCACGCACATCCATGCGTACACAAACACACACACAGACAGACAGACACTTGGCCAGGTTAGAGTCTATTTACATTAATTCAAAAATACCATTATATATATATATACAATGTTCATGTTGAGGCTGTGCATGTCAACATGACAACGTCCCAAAACTTGGCCACACCAAATATGTTCAAAAAAATCTAAATAATTGGTGTAGACAACTTAAATGGGACAAATGTGGGGATTTGAGTTTTGGATTTTTTAATGCACTGCTACCAAAAAATTTTATAGTATTATTTTGCTGCCTCTTGTAGCTTTTAACCGCAACTGTTGATCGCAGCCCCTGCCGTGCACCATGTGTTTGTCCTAAAAGGTCCGCTCTTTTCTCATTTAACCTCCCTGCCTTTGAAGTGGCGCAGAGAGCGAAATGAGCACAGTTCCAATATTTGGCCTGTTATTTTTCCCCCTTTCAGACCCAAACGAATCCTAGGCATTGTGTCATGAGCTTTTACAACCGCTAACGCTGGAAAAATGCTGGTGATGTTTGAAGACATTTTTTGTTTTGGTGTGGTGCTTAAGGCACCTTCAAGGAAGCAGGTCTTCAGGAGATTAAAGACCAACATTTGAAAGGGGAGGAAAAAAAAAAAAAAAAAAAACGTATTCAACTTGGTGCTACTGTGGTGACGTGGACTGGCGAGTGGTTCTCAAACACGGAAGAGTGGTGGCAGCCAAGGCCAGGCAGGTAAACGTGGGGGATGGGGGAGGAAGGGCTGGGTGATGGGCAGCCTGACGGGGCCCGCGAGAGGGACTGGAGTGGAGTGAGGGGAGAAAAGCCTGTTGCTGAGTGGTGTGGTAATTGGTTGTCCCTCCTCTGCCATGAGGGGCTGTTTACAGCGCCACAGCCACAGTCAGGTCAGTGTGGAGGAGAGTAAAAAAAAGTGTGTGTGTGTGTGTGTGTATATGTCTGTGTTTTCCTTCCCTCTTTCCTTTTTCCTTTCCATTCGGTTTATCGTTACTCCTGCTTCTCCGTCAAAAAAAAAAAAAGACAATGCCCACTTCAGAAAGAAACTGCCCAGAGGGGACGGGGGAATGCTACAGCCAACACACACACACACACAAAAAACTTTTCTTGAATATTTGGAGGGTAAATGGGGTGGTGTGTGTGTGTGTGTGTGTGTCTAAGGGGTTAAGGAGGAGGGGTAGAATCCCCCTCCTTTTCCAGCTTATTCTCTTTCCCTGTAGCCATCCTCCTCTGTTCCCTTCCCTCACACACACACACACACACACACACACACACACAAGCCAAGAAGCCAAAGGCTCTGGCCCAACAGGGAAGGGAGAAGAAGCATGCTGCTGTCAATCACCAGCCTTGCAGTCCCGCCTCCCTCATTAGGAAGGTAAACAATGAAGAGGAGCAATGAGAGACATGGCTGAACAAATGAGGAGCAGGAGGGGAAATCTGACCCCCTCCCAACCAAACAAAAACAACTACAAAAAAATACAACTGAAAAATCTGCACACGCAACGCACACAAGATGCTGCCTCTAAATTCCCCTCTACTCACTGCAAAAAATAGTTGGGGGGGGGGGGAAGAGAGAGAGAGAGAGAGAGGGGGGCGCGCACAAGGGTGTGTTCACAATCCTTTTGGATTACTCCTGCCTCTCTCTCCCTTTCTTCACTGCCCTGGGCAATCCCGTTAAAACTCACATGCTTGGTGCTTATTCAGATAACCCTAACAATACACACCAATGGTAACCATGTGAGTCTTCACGAGCCACACAAGAATGCACTGGTTCAAATCCCCATGACCCCCCTCCTATGCAAAATTTATTCAAGAGTGCTAACTGCTCAGTGGCGTAGTGAAAGCAACTGCTCACTAACTCACAGCTTCCGCAACTTAATATTTTATCGTTTTTTTCCCCCAACAACTAACTGCGTTCAACTTTGAGAAGTAGTACTTGGATTTTTTGGGGGGTTAGCAGTTGGGCGAAGAAAGTTTTCTTCTTAGTTTGAGGGGTAAAAAAAAAAAAAAAACTACTTTGAAAGAACAGGAATCTGGAGATAGGGGAAGGGGTGGGAGTTACGTGATCCTGTTGCACAAGATCTCAGCTTCTGCTTATGTCGACTGACAGGCCAAGATGGCGCTGGAGAGGCGCCAACCTCAGCAAGCACACAAAGGGCACCATGGGAAATAATGGGTCTGGGAAGGGTGCGGTGGGGCTCCAGAGAATACTTGACAGAAGGGGTAAAAGCTCTTATAATCAACAATTTCACCTTTCGAACACTAAGAGAAATAAAACAAACTTTGAGAGTTTGTAGAGAGTTTCATCACCGAAGAGCATGACATGGCTCATACTTGTGCCCTGACTGGTACTTTTTCAGCAGTGCTGTTTAGACTTGTAGAGCGAAAAGTTCACATGTACATGAGTGTCACTGGGAGTGACTGAGAGAGTGAGATGGGATGGCATCAGGTAGAGTTGCATTTAGTCCAAGAGAAAGCCATAATCTGTCAAACACTTTATGTAAATGTCACAAAAAAGCTGATAAAAAGATAAGAACAATGGTGATAAGGGAAGAAAAGTGACATTTGACACGGTTCCCAGTTCCTAATGAGGGGAAACTTCTGAGAGGTGTACTGTGGTATTAAACTGGTTTGGTCTGGACATAATTACCCTTGATAATGACAGCTGTTAAACTGAATTCATTAAGCGGAACAACTTGAAATGTGATGTGAGTAACATCATGGCAGCATAATGTTGAAAGTATACTGACAGCACCAGATATGGTAAACGTTTTTTTTTTGGGTGGTTGTATTTCACTTAGATTTGAAGAGACAGAGGGATGGATTGAAATGACATAGGAGGGAAGAAACCCCCCGAACAAAACCTTTAGAAATCCTAGAGATACACTCAGATGGAAATTAAACAGGCTCTCTGTGAATAGTGTAAAGAAGGGGGGAGTTCTCCCCTTTCGCCTTATCTCCAGTTCCAGTCAACTAGCAATCTTGAAAGAGTTTGCAACATCATCAAAGCTGGCCATTTGATAGGATTCTACCAGTGCACCTAATCAATCTGAGGAATACGGCGGCCAAGACTTGTAACAAAGCTCAAATAGATTTACAAATGGGGTTGTTGGGGGGATAAGCTCCTGCACAGGATTACATATTGATTTTAAACATATAAAAAAGCTTATCATATAAAACCGTAGCGCACACACACACACTCATACACACGCAGACAAACAAGCACACAAAATGGGAGACCTCTGCATAAATCCCTTTAAGAGTGAAGCGTCCACTTTCAAATAACACGCCCTGGAGTCAACCAAGTCATGGGAAAAAAAGAAGAGAGAAAAATAGTCTGTATACATGTTCTTGTCTCTCTCTCTGTGTATGTGTGTGTGTGTGTGTAGTAGTCAGATGAAAAGGGGCAAAAATGGATCAATTTAGGAGCAAGGAATTGAGGGTGCAGGCATACTGCACAAGGCCATGCTCCAGACAAACTTTACACTCACCCAACAGGTAGATGTGAAACACCTGAGGGATGCTGGGATATCAGTTTAGACCAGCATGCACCAGTTCTGCCTCTCCATTTGGGGAGAGTTTAAATGTTAAGACCAACACATAGCTTGGGAGAGATGTGCATTTGTCCAGTCATCAGTCTACATGATGTACAAAAAAAAAAGAGAATAATAAATTGAACTCTGAAGTATAATCATCAATATCCTGGATGTATAGCTTCAGAGACACTTTAACAGGTTTACTTTTGACCCAAATGATCAAGTACACACACACACACACACACACACACACACACACACACACACACACACACACACACACACACACCTATGTTGGCTGTCTGCTCTTATCATTTTACATTCCATCAGGAAAACCATATTCACCACCAGTGCTCCCTAGTGACACATATAAGCTAGTATTGGGTCTAATCTTGTTTTAGGTTCTCTCTCGTTCTTTGATGCTGGTTGAGCTGATTTGATAGTGGTTGTGGGGAGCTAAGAGAAGTCTCTCTGGTCCCACCACTCCCCTGCGCGCATGCTCTCTCTCTCTCTCTCTCTCTCTCACACACACACACACACTTGCCCTGCCATCAGAGGTTAGACTAGCCTCAGATGATGCTTCTGTGAGGAGATTTGGGGGTTACTATCAGGAAGAAATGTGTGTATGCGTGTGTGTGTGTGTGTGTGTGTGTGTGTGTGTGAGCATGCGTGTCTGCTCCAGCGACTCCACTCCTTGCCTCCCTCTTCTCTGTGTCATCAGCTGGCCAAGCAAATCAGCAATTACCTGTCGGCAGCCGGCCGGCCTGAATGGACCTGTTGGAGCACCAAATAAGAAAGAGGGGCGCACACGCCTCCTTGCCACTAGCTCAGAACTATCTCTGCTGCCGGTGGAAGAAAGCCCTCAGCCTGACGTCGCAGAGAGCTCAAACTCCCTTTGGCTAGGGAGAGGATGGTTGCAGAGAGGCAGTGAGAGAAGAGATGGGGAAGAGAGAGAGAGAGAGAGAGAAAGAGAACGAGAGAGAGAGAGAGTGAGAGAGAGAGAGAAAGAGAGGATATATCTTGAAGAGACTGATAAGTTAGGAACCCTTGAAAACCTCCAGTTTAGCGGCGCAGGCTGAGGGAGTGCGGCGCATGCTGAATGTGCGGTGAGGATCTACAGGCACACAGGCGCCACGCTGAGACACGATCTACTCGGGTTCTTGCCTGCTGTCCAGGCTTACAGCCCTTCTACACGTGACTCCACACACTCAAAACACACACCACTGCAAGCACTTAAATCCCGTGGGGTTTCTCAGCTTGACAAAAAAAAAAAAAAACATATTTATATATTTATGTTTGTTGATGTGGAGATTTATTTAAGGTTATGTTGGATGGGCAGGTTGGTGGTGGTGGGCCTTCTGCCTTAATATCCACGCATTACGAGACATGTGTCTACAGAGGAAGTGCTGTCTGTCTGAGGGCTGTTGACAGAGGCTGGGGTGGCGGCGGCGTGCCTGCTTGGCTATGCATAACCACCGGTGGCCCAGTCCCCTCAACCTAATTACAATTGATTTATGATGGATCAGGTAAGCTTTATCAGGTGCAGAAAGAAATTACCATGGCTGGCCGTGGGGTGAGGCGGGGTCACCATCGAATAGCAAAATCAATTTGCATTGATTGTAAAAGGTTCATTTTGCAAAAGAGGACACCGTCAAAGGGATTAAAGTTAACCAGACAACTTTGATACCACACAATAGGCTTTTTTATACCTTTTCCCTGGCAGGATAACATGCACTCTGAAAGATTATGTGTGCGTGTGTGCACGTGTGTGTGTGTAAGTGTGTTCTTATACATCCACAATCTTGGATGTCTGCATACACATCAAATAGATTTCTCATTGATGTGCGTGCCATTCAGGCTTATGGCAAGTATAATGTAGGTCACTGCACATAACTGTGTAGATTATGTGGCTTACTGTTATACATACAAATGCGTTACACAGTGTCCAATAATGGCCCAACCTGATGCAATATGATTTTTTTTTTTTTATGAAATGACTCATATCTAAGATGATAAAATCATCAGGTTTTAATGAACTGCTATCAGGTCTGTTCTTTTTGCAAACCCCCTTCCCAAACTCCAAACACACACACACACACACACACACATACACACACACCCACCTGCCCACACACACACACACACACACACCAATATCTCATCCTCTCTTACCTTCAATCGCCAGCATTGCTCTTAACTCCCGGTTCAGCAGCTCAAAGCGTCTCTCAAGATCATGTTCCTTTTCCCTGGGCAAGTTGTAAAAGTTCATCAATATGTTAATGACTAAATCATTAAACACTTAAAGAAACCTTTAATAAACATTGATTCGAACACTCGCCTGCACCTCCAACCACCACACATTAATCTACTGCAAATAAGTGATACACAAACCCCTAACACAAGAGCTGTTTGGGGTTGATACGAAGAAGGAGAGAGAGAGAGAGAGAGGGAGAAACGGGAGACGGAGGCGAAAAGGGGGATAAAAAAATAAGAGGGATGGGGTATCAACGTGCAAATTCAATTTGACTTCTTTCAAAATGTATTGGAAATGAGCTAATTCTCCCCATAATAGAATTTGTCCTTCAGAGCCCCCGGTCCAGCATAAAGACAGAACTGAGAGAAAATAATCATGGTGGCGGGCTTAATTGACCACTTAAAAAAGGTGATATAATGTGATTAGAATACTTCAATCTGCCATTTGCAAAAGGGGGCTTTGAAACACGTTCTATGATGGGAATGAAAAGGAAGTGATCCCCCCCACCCCCCTCACCCCAAAAACACGTCATCATTGCATAGCTGGGGGACAGGAGGAGCATTAACGAATGCCAGTTTCACACAGGACTCCTTGCCAATGGTCAGTATCAAAAACAGTGCCAAGTTTAAATTACCACGCCATTTTCTACATTACGTTACATTGACACAGATGTACATGTATACACAAATGTGTATGTTTGTATGTATGCATCATTTATATTTCTATCATAAACATGTAATCATATCATTAAGAAATAAACACACACTATGCTTTGATACTGATTTTGTGCGTTGCATTTCTGTCAACAAATCTAATATTGAGCTATGTACTGTTGATGCTTGCCAAAACTAAGGGGTAATTGAGCATCTAATTGTGATGATCGGGCTTGAAGCAGAGGAGAGAAGAGAAGAGAGATGAGAGAAGAGGAGAGGAGAGGGGGGGAAGGAGCAAGAAGAGGAGAGAAGTGGAGTGGAGGGAAGAGGAAGAGAGAGGAGAGAAGAGAGGAGAAAGGAGAGAGGAGATGAGAGCGCTCGAGACCAGAGTGGGTGGCTACCTCCACATGTGCCAGAGGAGGCCAGAAGAGAGAGAGAAAGGCTGGAGGGGAGGGGATAAGAAAGGGAAGGAGAGAATAAGAACTCACAGCAGAGAGAGCTGATTCTGTCGTCTGATCAGTGCGTTCTTCTTGTTGACCAGCATGAACCACTCCTGCATCATGGACTCCTCCTCCTCCTTGTTATTCCCTGCAAGAGCACACAAGAAGCAGGTCAGTACTTTTGTCCCCCTTGTTGCCTTCACCTGAACATTAATGTAGCACAGGACATCACACAAACACACACACACAACCATAAGGGTGACTGTTTTCAAGCAGCGTGACCTAACTTGGTATGTTAAGCAAGAGTAAGCGGTACACAGCTGAGCATGAATATCATATATCTGCACGTCAGATATAAGCACCATAGGCTTAAATACCTGTGGCACAATCTCTCCGCTGTACACAAAGCCATTTTTTTTATAGTGGATTAACAGAAAGTGTATTAGAAGGCCAGTGTAACAAACCAAACAGGATCAAAACACTAAACATTCCTGTTGTACATTACACCTGTGCGAAAGACTCAGCTCCAACCTCACAAGACTTTACAGAACATCATCCGACACACACACACACACACACACACACCCTTGAGTGAGGTGAATCAAATGAGATTATCCGACAGGTTCGGCATAACAGCTGAGATTGACACGCAAGTTAGGAAGTCAGCCAGATGTGTTTCGAGGCAAAATATGAGACATTTTACAAGACGACAACCATTGTCAATAAGACTGAGCCGATGCTGGATTAAGAGCAGGGATTACTACAGGGTTCACTCACACACACACACACACACACACACACTCTTAAGGCCATGTGGTGGGAGAGCTTAAGTGTTTGTGTGGCTCTCAGGCCTAGCACAGCATGGTTGCAAGATCTGGAGGTCTAATGCTCCCTAACGTTAATGTAATACACGGGGAACGTGTGCCAAACATCAGGTGCTTAAACCACAGGTGAGACGTTGTCTTTGACGCTGGGCTGAGGATGGTAAAAGAAACCGCAACATTGCCGACATTGCTTTTTCACCTTGGTGCATGGAGGGCTCGTAAATTATGCCATTTCATACCTTGAATAAGTTACAACTATCAAAGTCGTAAAATGAGTCGTAAAAACTGTCAACGGGAAATGTGCAGTGCTGCAGAGTGTGTTCATGTGTGTGACTATACAAGTGATATTTGTGAGCGACGCCCCCCGAATAACCCTTTAGCTGAATTATGTCCTCAGGCTGTTGTGAAGACTCAAACTTGGCTTGGCAGTTGCGGAGGAGGAGTAGGAGGTAAAACTGAGGCATAGGCTGAGTTGACAAACGGCACTGCAAATGTTTCAGTGATGCTAATTATTTCTTCCAACAAAGGCCAATGAAGATAGGTGTGGTGAGGGTGAAGTTGGTGATGGTGGCGCGTGAGGTGCAGAAATGAGAGATCTCTGATTATGTAATCACCTCTGCACCTCAGTGCCTCGTGAGAAAATGCCTCACGCTCACAGAGTCAACAAGGAAAGTCAACGTCACTATGAGAAAGCTGCTTCTGGTTTGTTAATAGGCAAAGACAGAGGCAAATAAGCCAACACACCTCTTCGGAAGACTGGATGTGCTCTGTGGTCTCTGCAGAGTTGACATGCACAAGATTACACCTCTCTCTCTTCCCCCAAACACACACGCACACACACACACACAATCTCTGGCCATAGCAAAAGTGTGTGCAGCATGACAAACTTCGCCACAAAGCGTGAAATAATATTCATTCGCTGATGGGAGCCGGTGACCTGGACCGTGAGTGACCTGGGGTTATCCATTAGAGCTGTAGATTCTGAAACAATCTAGGAATCACACTGTGAATCATTTAGGAGCGACTGATCTACAAGCTCAAGGAGTCAAGCTGAGGGCTAGTACCACAAGCGCATATTAAAAACTACAACTAATCTCCCTTAATATGCAGCCAACTTGCGCCAACTTAAAACCAAAGCAGTAAATATTTCATAAGAAGCGACTATGATTATAAATAGTAATTACTTTTTTTTCCCCAATACCATAACCCTTGGTGCATTTCTTTCTGATAATCACCATCTGAAGGTAATAAAATGCCTGCAAGACTGACTGGGGCAACTAAACCGAAGATCGTTTAATGCCACTATTTTTAGTTCTACTACATCGCCATAAATGTGTGACTACATTCGGACAGAGGATTGAATGAATCTCTAGTTCTTAGGAACTCAATCTGATCTAGTGTCAGCCATGCACTGGCGGGAGGTAGCACGGCGTTGCTTCGCTCTCTCTGCCTTTCATTTTTGCCCCTCTCGCTCTTGCTCTCTTTCCTCTGTTGTGCGACTTGGCACCCATGTGATGGTGACGCCGGTCATGTGAGACAGACAAATCCACGGGCCACAACAAAGGCAACACCGCCCGACGGGGGGGGTGGGGGGGGGGGGGTCCTGCTCTGGCACTCGGCTAACCAACCCCTCCCCACGCCAAAACACAGGACTGTTCTGCAGGGGGAGCCTCTCTCAAATCTGTCCCTTGCCCAGATGTGTCATTTTATTAATAAAAAAAAGAACAGAGAGAGAGAGAGAGAGTGAAAAAAGGAGAAAAAAGTTCAGATTTAGGAATCAGTCCATTGGATTACTGTGGAGGATATTTTTTTTCTTTCCTTTTTTTTATTTTACTCCATGGCAGCGCAGCTCGGAAGGGATAAAGTGCGCACTGACAGGTCATTGTGACTTGGCACAGGCAAATAAAACAAGCAAATAATAAACGCTAATATTAAGCCTGTGTGACATTGTGGAGGGACTTGGGATTAGAGCACGGCAACACACACCTCCCCACTTTGAACAGTGAGAGAGAGAGAGAGAGAGAGAGAGAGAGAGAGACAGAGAGAGAGAGACAGAGAGAGAGAGAAAAAAACACTTGCAGAGGGGCTTTATGTCTTCTGCTGTTTGTGTCAAGTCATACACACACACACACACAGAGCCAAACCCTTGAACGTTGACCCTGGTCACTTCTGACTCAGGCAAGAAGGCATTCTCACCCCCATTCTCCAGGCCAAACCTTTGATCTTGGTGATTGGGCCACACTAGGACACACAGCTCGCTTCATTAAGTGAAAATTCCACAAGCCCAATTACTATTCCACGACAGAGTGGGGAGACCTTTCTCTCTTGCTCCGACTCAACTTGGCTAAGGTTTTACTTTCTGAAGTTAACTAGTAGAGGATGAAGCCTTTGTTTATGTTGATGTTATTGTGTCTGATTAGTTAATGTGGTCACACAGATACATTCACAGGCAGATGTGTTTTGGTATGCTACAGCTTTTCTACACTATGCTGCTTTTAGAGTTTTTTTTTTTTTTCATTTTTTTTTTAAACAGCTTTCTGGAGACAGCTTTTTTATGTCCTGAAACACCACTTAAAAAGGATGATGCATATCTTAATAATGTGTGCAAAAGTAAGATATTTACAAATCAATTGTGTTTACAAAAACATTAAAAAGATTAAAGCAAATAAATAGCACAAAATCCTAACTGAAGAACTAATTTGAAAGTAATGCTTGCTTTTTTGTTTGTTTTAACCTGATTATGACAAAAAAAAAAAAATCCGATATAATTTTCTATGGGTACAACAACATAGATGAGTGTAAGTGAGCAGAAATTCACCTTTAAGTGAGTGTCACTGATCTTCAGGACAATATCGTCTTTAAAGACACAATTTTAGCTTAGCTTGAATTTTGGCCATGTGTTTGTGTTGTGAATGTCTGTCATTTACTATATTTAATGGATAGGACATAAATATGAATAAATACAAAGTGTAATTAGATCATTGCACTTGTGTTTATAACATATGGATGTTATGCACAATCTTTTAAATTGGCCAGTTGTCGTTTATTTATTTGGCATTATGTCATCATTGCACTTTAATTTCCAATTAATTTTCTAGCAGTCATAGGCCTCTTAGGCTCGCTATACTGAAAGCCTCCAGTGAAACAACGCCTTCCGATGATTGCCATGCAATGGGGACACGGATGCAGTGTACAGCTTTTGTGGATGTGGAGTTTTAGTAATGGAAATGGATGATTCAGATGAAACAGATCCTGTTTGTTGCAAAGAATCTAGCCACCTAAAGGCAGGTCTGTTGGGGATAACAGTTCAGTAATGGTAATGTCCTTGTGAAGTCCCTGTGGTCATAAAAGTGACAGTGTCTTTTACTGGTTCATAATGTAATGTGTGTTTCACTCTCTCTCTTTACATCCATCTACACCATTCACATATATTACAATTATTACTACCAATACACACAACTATTAGCAATTCATGCATAATTATTAGCAAATATTACCATTACTATTATTATCAATTAACAACACACACGCACAGGCGCGTGCACACACACACAAATAAAAAGAACAAACTGAAGTGTCTGTGTGCATTTTACAATTACAAAAAAAGAGAAAATAATTTCAAAATAATTACCCACTTTTTAAATATTGGCATCACAATAAGTTCCAGTGTTATTGTGTTTCAAACACTAAACACAAACAATCTACACTCTATTAATCAGAGCACCCATTAACTAGGCGTTGTTGATATTTTAAATCTCAGATCCAATCGTACATAAAAACCAACAAAATATCTCAAGTCCCCTGCTTTGAGATACCCATACAAATAATAATAATAAAAGCTCAAATTAGAATTTAAAAGTAAACTTACACAACAGGAGAACTGTTTTGTTTTTGCCTTATTTTAGATTAATTACATATTTCCCCACCTCATTTGAAATAGATAAAAATCTGCAAATTGTATTATACCACCAGAACAATTACAAATGAATCCTGATTTTGGCGCGTCCTGTTAAAAAGACCTGGATTTCCTTTCCTCCAAATAGAGTGGAAGAAGGGGGGAGTGAGGGGGGGAGGAGTAGTAGGCCAGGGAAAAAAGGAAAAAAGGAAAAAGAAAAGAAATATATTAAACCCTGTGATCACAGCGAGTGCTTCACATTTCTTATCCAACCATTTTCTGTTTAATCCAATACCCAGTAATCCAATTTGTCTATCAGAGTTTTAAGGGGGCAGATCTCAACTTCTCTGCGGCTAAGTCACTTTTTGAACATTACAATTTATTTGGAGTGGAGTGACACAGCACAGACTCCTCATTACGCACTGCTGTTGTGACCATACTCTAATGTTGTGAAGATGTTTTTTTTAAAGACAGGAAAAGAGAGAGGGAAAGCGAAAAAGTGAGTGAAAAACTGAGAAAGAAAGGGAGCAAAGAAAAAGAGAAAGAATGAAGGAAAGAAAGCAAAGGGAAAGGAAAAAAAAGAACAAGATGTACATTGTTTCCTGTGATTAAGTAAGAGCTCATTAAAGGGCTGTTGCCGCTTCTTTCTGAATATGCATGAAGCACATAATCAGATCGGGCGCCATCACTGGAGGGGAATATGGTAAGTACAAAAGGATTGATTTAATGACTTGGAGTGGCTCGGCATTGGGGAGCAGTCTTGTTAGCTGGGGAATGAAAGGATGGTGACTAGCCGTGCTCCGTTCGGGAAGGAAAAGAAAGGTAGTTTAGCTTTTAGCCACAATACCTAATCTCTGGATAAAGCAGCGCTGCTATTGTGCCAGAATGGGGGCCGCTACTAGTTGCAAAACGGATAGAGACGCCTTTGCTCTTGTTTAAGTCAAACTGGTTAATCTCAGTCTCCTCTCTTTCTCTCTCTATGACTCTGTGTTTGTTTTCAATGGCCAAGCAAAACCAAATTTAATATGGATCAGATGCTATACCTATTTACGATACAGAAGTGCATACATAGCAGACTTTTTTTTTTAAAAACAGATAAGCTTAAATGAACATGAAAAGGTTTTTCAAGGACACAAGGCAATATACTATATATATGCCACATAACCAGCCAACCTACCAACCAACCAACCACACACACAATTGATAACCTAGCATGTCAGATATGTGCTCACACATTAGTGGACATCCTTTTAATTGCAGGCTATAGGTGGAGGCCAGAGTGAAAGGAATGATACAGTAGGAACTATGAGGATCCCAGGGCCTTTGACCACTTCACCCTTTAACTCCCCGCCCCCCTCCCCTCTCTCTTTCAATCTTGCTCACAAAATGCCAGGGCCCTAACCAAGCAGGATTTCAATTGCACTGCTGTTGCTGTTATTTATCATTTGTTGCTTGCCTTTCGGCTTAACCCTCCCCAGCACCCCGCAACTCAACAGTCAAAAATAATAATACCACCAAAAAAAAGTGGAGCAAGAACTCATAATCATAGGCTGTGTTTAACGGCAGGGGGACAATCCACTGGCGGTGCCTGGCCTGCACCAAAGTCCCTTTTAATGAGGGAAAAGTCTTGGCTATACATACACAGTTATCGTGCCATCCTTTCATGTAATTGTTTGAGCGTGTGCACCGTGTGAGAAAGGCATGGGCAGACAGGTTCACTCCTCTGCCACAACGGACTTCGTCTCTCTCGCTCTCTTTCTCTCTCTCTCACATCACTCCCTACTGCGTAGCAGCACAAACAGCCCTTAGCAAACACCCGAGAGCTAACAGCAGATCACACCTCTCCCTTTCTGGATCACTATATATGTGAGTATGTGTGTGTGGTTTGGGGGAGGAGAAGGGGGTAAAACAAACATTCGGATAATAGATTTCTCTTTTTCGATTGAAATGTTTCGTATCATTTCACTCTGGGGAAAAAAAGAGAGAAGTTCCCTCTCGACTCCTCACACACACAGAGCTTCTTTTTTTGGATAATCTCCCTGATGTTTTCTTTTGTCTTTACAGTGGGAATTCATTATTAAAAACAGTTTGCCGTCAAGGGATGCAAGTCAAGTGTGCAGTATATATTGTTGGCTTTCAACGACCCATAGCCACAAAAAAAAAAACAACAAAAAAAAACCTACTTCGCATCAACCCCCTCTTACACACATATATACACACACACACACAAACACACATACACACACACTCCATCAAATTTGTTGTGTGTGTGTGTGCCTGTGTATTTTTTTCAATCAATAAACATTATCACCGACTGACAGACTATGGCATCTCTGTATCTCCCATCTGGAGAGAGAGCAAGTCTACTATCTCTGTCTGGCCACTTGGGCCAGTATTCATTCGTCTCACAGCACAGGGGGAAAATAAAAAAAAAAGCATTTCTTTTAATACTGTAAGACAAATCATACAAAATGCCAATAAACAAACATAAAACATGATTGGCAATAAATAGTGAAAATCTGATATAACACAAACAGTTCTGTTGATCTAATTCCTGCTGAGTTTTTGTGTACAACAGACCTGCTAAAATTGTTAATATATTTTCACTAACAAACTATGTGAAGAATTCTGTTCAATTTGGCTATAATTACACACTAATATGCTCAAAAGCCCATACAACCAATAAGTACAATCTATGCACTAACTGCAAAGGACTTCAATGAGAATTCAATGAGAGAATTCAATAGTTTTTGTGGAAAACGGAGAGAAACCAAGAGAGATCTGCATTTGTAGAAATTCGCACAATTAGCATCTATTAGTGGAGCCCTTCACCTTCATAACTGTGGCAAAACTCAAGGAGAGGAACACAAAATAAAGGCACGACCCCATTCGGCTGCCACAGAAACACTGGCGACTGAGGTGCCCCCTTTTGCTCGGCTCCTTATTATTTTGATCATTGCGGCTATTGCCATCATTTCACTCGGCGGGCCTCCTTAAGGGTTCGCCTGGGCTGTGTGTTCACCACAGAGCCAGAATCAAGGGTCTTTTGTGAAAAGCAGGATACTTCAGGTAATTAATATTGTAAGAGGGGCAGATGAGAGATCCGGCAAAAAGAAAGATCACCTGGTGAAGGCTCGGAGAAAAGAAAGAGAAAAAGGAGAAAAGGTGTTTCATTAAAAGGCTTTTCTCTGCTGCCATACAAGGCCTTACGAGGACAATGCACCGACACCGTATTTTAGCACTTGTGCTCAACAGGCTCTCCAAGGGCCCGGCACCGATGAGAAGAGAAAAACCTATCCTGGTTAATAATCTCATAACAATGGCTAAAAGACATCATCCTATTAACTAGTGATCTCCAGCGCTAATGCCTGTTACTTCCCCCGCTACATTGAGGAGAGGGGGCTCCAAGCAGCCAGTGGGGACTCTGGTCTGACATAGGGCTCTCGCACCTTTTATCCATCACCCTTGTTTGGGGACCTTTCAAGAGGCTGCCAAGAAGTGTCACTGATATTATGGGGCTCTGTGACATTTGTCACAAAAATGTAAAAAGGGATTGATTGTATTCATTTAGTTCGACAAGACGTTTGCAAATGGGTTAATGAATTTAGCGTGGATGCAATGGATCAATGATTCCCCTTTTCTGTACCTAGCTCCCCCTCAAATCTTTTGTTCCCTTTACAAGTCATTTGTCTACATGTGTGCCTCATATCTCCTCAGAGCTATATAACTAGCAACACTTCCTCCCCACCTCCTCTCATCTTTTTTCCCTCTTTCACCCTCCTTTTTTTGCGTCCGACTTCTTGTTGCACATTTTACCTTTCTTTACCTTCCCCCTTCTTTTTACGTCTTTTCTTCCCGGAAGAGAGGGAGAATATTTAATGAGTGCAGTGGTTGAAAAGGCACAGGACTCGTCGACACAAAAAGCGTTAAAAATTCTCATTTAGTTGTCTTTATTTTGCTAGCGCCATGTGGTCCTTGAAGATGGGGAAAACATGGGAAGCGGAGGGGAGATCAGAGCAGTCTCATTAGCATGGGCACAGTGCTGGAGAGCCACGGCTATACGGCAGGGCCTACTCCAGTGCACCCGAGAAAGAGAGAGAGAGAGAGAGAGAGAGAGAGAGAGAGAGAGAGAGAGAGAGAGAGGGAGAATGAGAAAAGAGAAAGCGGCTGGTGGTAAGCTCTCAGCTCTTATTGTGCTTTTGTCTTTCCCCCTAGACTGCCGCACAGCAGGGGCAGGAGCTAGCCCCAGGTTGTATGAGAGAATTATGGGAAAACACACACACAAAAAAAATATGATTTTTAAAGACTTTTTCCATGAAATAAAAATGAAAAAAAAAAGAAACTAATAGGTTTAAATGTCATAATTTTGGTGTGTGTGAATATGAGGTCATCTAGATGGGTAGAAGCAACATTAGGTGTGTTTTCTGGCACATGGTCACTTTCATCACCTAAAATATTAAAGATTAAGCAAAAATAACCAATTCCGTTTTTTTTTCACCCAGTATCTCCTATCAAAGGTTTTCCATTAATAAATGTTTAAATTGGTTAGAGCATAGGCAAAAAATTCCATGTATATTATTAAATGTTGGGCATTATTGGAGAAAACCTACATGTTTTAAATCCAAATACAGCGTCACAATAACAGCGCTACATGGTTTACGCTCTCCCCATCAATTACATGTGTGACTACTCATGTACATATATTAATCCCATCAAACTACACGTATCAGAACACTCGCAAAGCAGGTGCGTGTGCAAGTATGTGTGTACACATAATTAAAGTACATATCAGTGAGCAGGCTAAATAAACGGCCAGTGCTTTGATGAATGGGAGGTGGGGGGGAAAGACTGGGAAAGGGAGAGCAAAGGAGAGGGAGAGAGAAACGTTAAGAGAGACTGCAAGAGAGCGCGCGCGCGCGCGAGAGAGAGAGTAATAGAGAGAGCGAGAGAAAGGCAGACCCTGTTAATGGCCTCCATCTCGCCTCGGCCTTTCCAAGTTGTACTGAAACGGATAAAGGCCTAGTTGGATGGGTTTATCTGCTAAATCCTTGTGCTTGGCCTGCTATCTTGGATGATGACCCCGAAGAATGTCAACAGCTCATTTCCCAGAGAGCTGGAAGGAGTCACCATGCAAGTCATAATCTGCTTGCCTCTCAAAGGCCTCCGACTCAAACGCCGCCTTGCACCATGCAAGCTGTTCAATCGCCTTCAGCCTTCCAAAGTCTCGACTGACTAGTCAGGAGACAAACATGCTTCGGAAATGAACCAAATCAACATATGTTCAATGGGTTTTTGTTTTTAAAGCATTTATATTAAAGCATCACTGCACGCTATGTGGATTTTGCAATTCATTTTCAAAATAATCCTTTTATACTGATGACGTTTTCAGATGAGGTTCTTTACTTAAATTTAGCCTCAATGAAAATTTTCCACATCACAAAATATTTATAAACTATGAAATTTAACTATTTTGAAATTGCAATCCACCTACATTTACAGAGGCCCTCCTCAACCACCCTCCTTCTCTTTATTTTTTTTGCACTGACCACTTATTTCCCTTGGTAACACAAGTCACGGACTGGGAAGCAAAAACCTGAATGACTGTTTCTTCTGCCCCCTTTTCTCCCCTCTGGAGTCTGTCTGCTGGCAGGGGCCGTCTGCAGTGAGCTTGCTGGTCTCTGCTGGGTTCCAGCACCAGATGTTGCCCAAATGATCAACAATTGGGGGCAACAATGACGAAAAGAGAAGAGGTGGAGGGAGGAGAGGAAAGCAGGGTTGGGGGGGAGGTGAGTGTGCGTGTGTGTGTGTGTGTTGGGGGGGGGCAGAATAAATTAATGACCGATTCCTCCAGCTTTGATGGAATTAGGAACACTCCTTTTCTCAATGTGCCATGTGAACGTCCTTGCGTTAAACGTTTTTTCTTCTCCTTCTTCGCCCCCCCTTTACTCCCCTTTCTCTCTCCTCCTTTCCTTCTGCCCCCTTTTTTTGACAAGTAAGGCCACCCAGCAGAAAGCAACTGATGCAAAACCCAGGAGTAATCCCCTCTGTTTATCTCCTCTCTGTGGTTAGCCTCAACACAGAGGCCATTATCTCATGGATTTAGGCAAACTTTCATTTATTTGTTGGCCTTGGGTATTTTTTTTTACCCCCATTCTCCAACTTTGTTGCCGGAGAGGAGGATCCCCCAAGTCCCCCTATTCCAATGTAAATAGATTTGCATAGGGGGCTACAATGCATCTAGTTGGGGTCCTGATTAGCCACCAGTGGGGTAAGGCTTGCTTGCATGCGGGGGTCCTCCAGCACACATGTATATGTAAAAAAACTGGGGCTTCCAGTAGTCAGGAGCGAGTGCATGCATATGTATCTGTGGTGTGGGAGCCAGAGCCCCCGAAATGTTTCAGTGGGCCAAGAGGAATATGCCGAAACAGGCCACCGTTCCGCTTTCTCTCTCTCTCTCTCTCTCCCTCGCTTTCTCTCTAGCCTTCTTTCAGCCAAAAACAAGGGCATCATACCATGCCATGGCGTGCAACTTGGCTGGAAGCGACGAGTCTTGTTTATGCTGTCTGAGTCTGGGTTTTTGTGTTTATGCTTATACAAAAGCCAGGCGTACTGCAATGAAACAGAAAAGTGAAACAGAGTGTTTCATTCCAGTCAGGGAGGTGAGACAGCTAATTTTTAACCATGGATTTAAGAAAAAAAAAAAAACTTACACAAAATAAAATATATTTGACTATTTATGTCCTAACAGGGAATAACACAAAATCCATCATGGATTGTCGATGGTGTGGATGTAAGAAATGCTGTTTGTAAATAAAGCAGGCCTTTACTGGAGGGCTAGATTAGAGTGCCTGAGAAGCGTGCACTGAGAGCAGGGATCTCACAGGTGGCTGCTAAGCTGTGGTGCTTTGGTTTGTTCCCTCTCTGTGTTTACACACACTGAGGTGGCAAAGTCTGGCAGGAGCGGCGGGGGGTGCGACTACGAGGCGGAGAAACGGTCAACTCGGCCTGATCATGCTCCGACCAGACAAGTTGCATAGGAAATATAACTTCCCGGAGACAGATTGGAGCGACTGATGGCGCTTCATCGGATTTTTGTCTTTAAAAGATATGAAGGTCTTTTTTTATGTCATAAATTACACATAACCAACAGCTTAGCTCTGTCATGACACTCTACAAAATGCTATTAAGTGCTTTGACGACAGAAAAAAAGGCTTGATAAGAGAGATACAAATAACAGATAACAGCAAAAGAAGTGAGGACATAAAGCAATTACACATTCAATTACTGAAACTTAGAGCTTGTACTACTTGATCACTGACATTACAAGTTAAGTGAGACGGCCTCCAAAACACTGATCCATGCTAAGCAGAGGCTTTGTGTGTACCTTCTGAATCAGGTGTGTGTGTGTGTGTGTGGGGGGGGGGGGGGGTGGTATGGAGAGAAGGGAGGTTAGAGGAGAGAGAAGAGGAAAAGGAGAGAATTGAGAAAGACAGAAATGGGTGGGAGGGGGGAAGTGGGGGTTCTATTGGGACAGATAAGGCACAATGGAGGTGCCGGCAGCCCCCCAGCCGCTGCTCTTTGCATAAGTGACTCCTCCCCCTCCATTAGCGTAGCTCGCCCAGCTCCCCAGGCCATGTGTTAGAACAAATTTGAGCAGTGTCATATTGCACGCATTTCAAGAAGGCCAACACGCTTACCGGCCAATTTGCTTAATGAATTAAGCTCGGGGAGTAATGGCTGTGCTAACACCATTAGCTCACGCCTTGGAAAAAATTCTGATTTTGTGGATTCTGGCGTTTTCTTTTCTTCTTTTTTTCCCCTTGCCAACCCCCTTCTTTACTATCCTGTTCACCTTTCTCTCTCAGTTTGCTTAAGGAGTTTTTTTGTCTTAAGTGTGCACAGCACACCTTGTGAGGCTTCTCAGCTCTCTCTTCCTCAGGGCCCTTATGGCCTCTACTGAAACAAAACCCCGGTGGGTAACAAGACAGGAATTTCGAATAACTCCACTGTTATGACAAACTGCCCTGGTTTGTGTACCACTAGCACGACTTTTCATTTACATGAAAATAAAGTGGCTCTAGCAAGCTGTTAATGTGTGTCCCTGAGAGATGAGCACAATAGGAAATGAGCAAGTGAGGTAGCATAGCAGGCCTGTTTGCAAGTGAATGCGGTAATTATGACCAAACCCCCGGTCATTACACTTAATTGTTGAGTGTAGCTGAATCAGTTACCATTTGAAAAGGTCTATTAATTGACTGAATTGCTGCAATTCAATTATGTTGTCAGGACACAATTTGTAAACTAAATAATAATCAATTATGCAAACGTATCCCCACACCCAAACCACAGTGTTAAGTATATCCTCTACAGGGAATCTTAAAAACAAATGTGATTGGGGTAGGGGAGGGGTAACATGAATAAACACTTAAATTCAGGCAAATTCCACAGAGTAAGAGGGGAGCAGACAGGGCCAAGGAAAGACCAACAATAAACAAATAAATAAATGAACAAATAAAAATAATGAAGAAGGCATTAATAACAATGAACTCATCGAAAACAAACCAACAAAAATACAAATGGACGACAGAGGCAAAACAACTCTGGTCCTTTAATACATTTGGCCAGCACTGAGGCTGTTGGGCTCTCTGTGTGTGTGTGTACTGTGATTGGCTCTGAAGCTCGGCGTGCTTTTTGGCTGCATAGCGGTGGTGGTGGAGCTGAAGGGGCTATCGCAGCGGCCGGATGAAAGGGCTCCGGGACGCTCCAGCAGAAAGGGGGGGATTATAATAAGCGCCGCCATTGTCCCTCCTTTTGAAAATGCTAATCAGCCATATCAGTGGCGGCCCGCGCTGCCGCATGTACCAGCATTTAACTTACAGAGGACTGCAGGCCTGTGGCCTTGCTGCAACAGAGGCACGTTGGAGAGAGAGAGAGAGAGAGAGAGAGAAATAGAAGGGGCCAGGGATGAACAGAAACCAGTGGGGGAGAGAGAGAGAGATGGAAAGAGAGAAAGTCAGATGGGGGTGGTGGGTTTGGACGAGTGCAACGGTGACAGTGGCTTGTAAATTCCATGCAGTTATTTAAAAAAAAAAAAAAAAAATCTAAATTACATGTCTCTCAGAGCGCTCTCTATCTCCTACAACCAACACCTCCCCACTGCCCCCCAATCTATCCACCCAAACCCCACTCTTGGAGCACCCCCCCCCCTCCATCCACCCCATGTGTTTTATCTTAAGATTTTCAGACAATGCCTGGAGGATCCCCTTCTCTAATCTTCCTAAAAATCCCCTTTCATCCAACTGTTAAAGAATGTTTGAAAGGCTGACACCAAGACAAAAAAAAAAAAAAAAAAAGAGGGACATCATTGCACATCTGGGAGTGATGGCCGGAGTTAAGTTGGGGATGGGAATGGGGGGCTTGGGGTGTCTGGAGTGAAAAGGGTGGTGGCAGGCAGCCGAAGAGTCTGAACAACTTAACTAATTAAATTGCCGCTGCTTTTTTCCCCCCTTCTTTTTGCCACTTGAACACTCAAATGGTCCAGGACACTAAATAAACTGAGTCTGTTTTTTTTTGGAACCCAAATCTTTTCACTGACCTAATTCTACCCTGAAGTTAAAGAGCTAAAACATTTATCGTGGCAGCTTGTTTCTCATTGCTTACGGCTAGATGAGCAATAGATGTGCAATTACACAACATTCATTTTTATTTTTGAAAACTAATCCTCCTGAGCAGTAAATGTGGACACCTTCTAAACTTATTGAGTAAATTGAGTAAAAGACATATTAGCAATCTTCACAATTGACAGCATAGTGCAAAGCAAAAGGAGATGAAAAAAATCCTTCTGGAGTGAAAAGCATTGTGTCTACTACAGAACTCCATATAAACGGCCACCTTGTGATTCTGCAGTACTTTTTTTGCTGGCCGGAGGATAACACCCGGGCACTTTATGAGCAAAAATTCCAAAGTTTGTCTGCGGCTCCCTTCGCACTGGACGCTGAGCACACTCGGCACAGAGGAATTTCAATGAAGTCTTTGCGCTTGGAAATTAAGAGAGGACAAAGGTACTGAGTCGCCATGCATATTCTAACATGAACAGGGAGGAGGGGGGAAAAACACAGGCTAGAAGAGCTGAGAAAGGAGTTTTATGCATTCAATTAAAAAAAAAAATTGCAGTGGCAAACTAGAATGTACCGATTGCAATACAGGCATCGCAAATACACACACTTGCACAAAAAGAAATGCTCTCTCTCTCAGAACTAAGGAAAGGGTATTATGTTCGGAACACTTTTTCTTCTTTTACTGCTGAAAGATTATACTGGTTATCCCATTAAAGTTGGTAAAATGCCATTCTTGTGTCTTTAAGCTCTTGCATAGGAGGTCAAGAAGAGTATGCCTCCGCTTACAAGGCCGGTGTGGATGTAATCTTCCCAAAGTTACAATAATTAATGTTAAGCTTCTTTAGCAATACGTTTCTGAAAGAAGCGGCCTGATAATATACTTAAAGCTGTGCGAGGGCTGTTTGTGTTGCCGAGCCTTGAGAGTGGTTGTCCATGCCACTCACGTAGCCCAGCTTAATTCTTTAGTGAAACTAGGGGCTGACTATGAGGATGTCTGCTTAGCCAATGCAGGGGCTGCGACTTAAAAACTCACTGCTCGGTGGCGGGGAAAAAGAAATAAATAAACAAACACAAAACAGACGAGCAAACAAACGAAATCGGCTTGCAACTCCAGCAATTATCCCCCCCTCTTTATACTGACTGAGTTTTAGCTCAAAGAGCACCCACAAGCACTTGTATTTCTGTTGAGAAAAAAAAAGAAAAAAAGACAAGAGGAGATACATCAACAGATGACAGAAAAATCGGACAGGAAGAAAAGCGACAGAGAGGGGAAAAAAAATAGTGAATAATAAAAAAGCAATTTCAAAATGGAGCGGAGATTACATAGCAATGTTAACAATGACAGGAGTGCATATGTCTATAAGACGGGCCACATGTAGAATCCGTAAAAGGCACGGTGAAGAAAGGGGATCTTTCTGGTGGTGATTTGAATGGGCACAGTGGCGCTCACAGGTGAAAGGCGGCCTGTTATTGTGCAGGGAGAGGAGTGATGGCTTGTCTGTTGAGCGCATTAAGCCGCTGATATCCTTGTATGAATTTCCGTTTCCGAGTCGCACAAAAAATAAATAAATAAATAAATAAAAGAAAGAAAGAGAGGAGGGGGAAGAGGTAGCAATTGTGTGTGTGTGTGTGTGTGTGTGTGTGCGTGTGGGTGTGTGGTGTTTGGGCGGAGGGTGTGGGGTGGATGGATTAGGTTGCAATAAAACCTGTGTCAGCCTTATCGGTGTCAAGTGCATTTTTTTAAACGTATGCTAATCTTGACTAAAACTCATTCTTTACTCTCATTCTCCCCTTTTTGATCTTTTATCTGATGTGCTGTAGGTTTGGGCAGCTTAGAGTGTGGTTAAATGCCATTATTTGGATAATTGCATTCATTGTTGCAGAGGTTATGAAGCAATCTGAAGTCCCATGTGTGTGAATAAATACATAAATAGATGGGAGGGTTTGGGTGCCCAGGTATTCAGGGCGACATTAAAACTTCAACAAGGCCAACAGATAACATTTGGGTGTTTAACAATACCTGACCCCTGCATTTCAATGCAATTCAGTGTTATCATACATTACGTCTCAATCTAAACAAAGCATTTGATGCTTTCCCTCCAAAGATTATGGGGTACTTAGAATGACTGTCAGCCTCACTAAATAGAAATGACAATATTGTGATTACATCAATGGCAATAATAAAAGTGTTAACAAATAAAAAGAAGACACTTGCAAATAACTAGAATAAAGAAGGTGATGAAGATGAGGAACATAAAAGGACGAATAAACAGACGGACAGAGGACAGAGAATAGCAAAACAACAACCCCCACCACAATGATGATAATAGTAATAATAATAACAATAATATATATTCTAATAATATTATTAAGCTGTGATGCTTTTGTGGGCGATCTCGGCACGGCCCTACTCTGAAGGACACTGCTCCCCTCGGTGTGGGAATAACAAGTTCATTAAGCCGACGGCACCCCAGGAATTGAAATTCCCCAGACTTCAGCGAGCTGTTTATGCCCCTGCCTTTCCATCACCGAAAGCATCATTAGGCCACTGTGCTAATTAAGAGTTGTTAGAAAGTGAATTCTCAAACTGCAGATTAGAAAATTAAACTATTTACTGATTACATATTAATAGAAGACAACAATAGCGGTTGGCATAAGCTTGGAAGGCAACCAAGGAATAAATCTGTGTACTTAATTACCATAAACAATGGTTGCATAGAAATGGAGTTTTTATGTGCATTCCCCTCTGTAATATGTCTGATATCAGAAGACACTTGACAATTCTTGTTCAATTATCTCTATTATTTAATGTGCTGTGAACTGCTCTGAGTAAATAAATTAACCACCCCAATTACTTTGAATTCATCTAGGGAGACGATGCAATGGAAAATTGCAGAATTCTGCATTGTGCATAATCTAGAGGGGGGTGGGGGTGGGGGAGGAGAGCTGGAGATAGAGGGAGAGAGAGCGAGTGAGAGAGAGCTAGAGAGAGAGAGAGGGAGAGAGAGAGAAGAGGAAAAAAAGAGGGAAGAAAGAGGGAGAAATATTTAAATATTTAAATATTTAAAAAAGATGGCAAGAGGGGGAAACTGAAAGTGAAAGAAATCTATTGAAGTTAAGCTCACATAAACTAAATGTGGATGACATCCTTCCTCCCTGAGGATCTATCCACTGTTTTAAAGGGCCCGTCTATAGCTAGTTGGTGTAATGGCGTCATCAAACTATCTAACTATATATGCTTTTGCTTATCATATGATCTAAGTCAGGGGCGTAGTGGCAAAAGAAGAAGTGGGTAAAGGGAGTTCTGTGATAACTGTAAAGTGGGCCACAACAAGCACTGTAAGATCACAGAACATATTAGACAATGAAAGATTATTGACTGTTTGTTTAACAATAGCTGTGTTATGAAAATGTAAATGTTGATAATTGTGGAATTTTGGAATGTCGCATT
Source organism: Tenualosa thibaudeaui (assembly GCA_027481765.1). NCBI lineage: Eukaryota > Metazoa > Chordata > Actinopteri > Clupeiformes > Clupeidae > Tenualosa > Tenualosa thibaudeaui. The sequence continues at coordinate 2,193,895 of JAIFZK010000012.1, forward strand.
AGGTTTGGACACACTACATTTTGGAAATTGGAGAGGTGGTAACCTCCACTACAGCCCTGATCTTGGTCTGCGGGAAATGTCAGCTTATTCTCAGCCTTAGCTCAGACTTGGACTTGTTAAATTAATGCTTCTGAAAATGTCACTATTGTTGTTTTGTTGTTGTAATGCATGTGGATGGGGTATAATTATATTTCAGTAGCCACTGAAACAGTATTTGGTTGTCTGATGTACTGGTTCTGGTTCTCACCCTTTTTTTACCCCACCCACTCCTAAACAACAAAACAATCTAATGCATTTACATGTATGCATGCATGTGTGTATGAATAGTATATGTTTAAGAGTGTAGTTTCAATGTGTGTGTGTGTGTGTGTTTGTGAGAGTGCACCACCTTCAAGGCAAGGCTCTGTGCATGTGTGCAATCTCTGTCTAGAGTAATAATGCATGCTCTCCCTCTTTTACATGCAGCTGTAACCTTCACCTGCTTGAGACTGGCGTACAGGTTCAGCAAGTTTGCTGCTGCATCACCCCACACCCTCAGGTGGTACAGACGTTCCACACCTCCAATCGTCACCGCAACTCCACTCTTGCAATTGGAAGGGCCACGACAGGTTACACCTAGTGGGAGCCTCGCTCCTAATGGTCTTCCTGACAGCGCGTGGTGAGCAATTTGAGGGCCGTTGCTGAACGGGAGGTAAAAAGCACTGGAGGCATAGAGTAGCATTTAAAGACTGGGCTGCCACTCTGGCAGACATGTCAACCCCAAATCCAAGCTTGAAGGCATGAGAAGAGGGATGCCTCAAAGTTGAGGTCTGGCTGGAGAAAATGGTCCTCTGGGTTTGGTGCCACCAATCCTACAACCCCCCCCCCCCCCCCACACACACACACAAAAACACACTCTCTGAACGGCTCTCATAGCAGACACTTATAAGCTGAGCTTATTAGGCTGAGCTGCTTTCACTTGCTTCTACACACACACAAACACACACACACACACTCTTCTGACTCTTGTAGTATGAGAAATGCTATTTCTTCTCACAACATTCCATTTCACTGCCAATCTCATTTCAGGCCTTCCATCAACAGCTGTGAGACTGTAAATCACCTCACAGGTGCCATCACCTGCAGCAGGTGAGAGGGGAAGTGGCTGGCCCATAAGGGGTATAGATGAGACTTGAGTCTTGGGGGGGGGGGGCAGTAGAGGACGCCTCAAATTCTCAAAGCAGGAGTCATTTCTGCATGGTAGAGGGACAAAGCGAGGGGAGGAGTAGGGAAGATTGTAAGGAGCATAGAGGTGAAGGAACACCCCCCCCCGCCCCCCCCCACACACACATACACGCACGCACACACACACCAACACACTCACACAAAATGCTGGGTAGATGGTTTTGATACAGCAAGGCATACAAATGCTACGGCTGTTTCCCAACCATTCCTTCCTTCTTTTCTTTTTGTCATATCTATTTCCTGGCTTCCTTGCGCTTCCCAAACCAAGCCATGTGGGGGTTAAGTATGGAGAGAGCTCCGAATGGTGAGATGGTGGGAGAGGGATGGGAAAAGAGGGAAAAAAAAAGATTTTGTTTGGTATCAGTACACCGGACGCTGTTCTCCAATTTCAGTTTCCTGAGTCAATGGAGCCTCTCCTCATACTCAGCACACTGTTTCATGTCCCCTTTTACAAGGCTTTAGCCAGCCAAATCTGTTCCCTGTGCCAGATCGCTCCCACACCAAAGAACTCACTTCTTTTGCCTTTACGTATGCGTGTGTGTGTGTGTACGTGTTTGTGTTTGTGTGTCCGTGCCTCTTGCATCATTTTATTTTTATTTTTATTCCAGGAGGGTTTACCTCCCTCATAACCCCTCCCTCTCCCTCCTGTTTTACCCCTGCCACCAAATGTCCCCCTCCTCGCCCCCCGCTTCATCTTACCCCCAGCCCGCCCCCTCCCTCCTTCCCTCTCCACCCCACCCCCACCGCCCTGCCTTCTTGCCCCCTCTCCCCCTGCCGCAGCCTATCAATGAAGCCCAGAGATGTATTCGGGCTCTGCATGGCTGAGCGCGCTGTTCAATAGTTGCTGGCTCACGGCCGCTATCAAGGCCAGTTATCGCTTCCCGTGAAGGCTCCCTTATCGCCAGGGCCCAGAGAGGTTGCCGCCATCCGGAGCCTTTTCATTTTCCCGGGCAGGTCCCCCTCGCCCCCCCTCCTCCTCTCCTCTTTTTCTCTCCCTCCCTCTCTCACCCACTCTTTCTCTCTCTCTCCCTCTCCATCTCTCTCCCACTCACTCTCTTTCCTCAATCCTTCCCTCTCTTTCTCCCCCTCCTCACTCTCTTCCCTCAACCCTTCTCTCTCTCTCCACCTTTCTCTCCTTCCCTGTTTCACTCTCTCTCTCTCCCTCTTCCCCCGGCCCCAACATTCAGGCTTCAAAAAGATTCACACTTCCCAAACTCCATAAGAGTTTGTGAACGCTCAATTTGCCAAAACTGTTTACAGTGTAATTGGGCGCCGTACCTGTGTCCATGAGATAGCGCAGCCTCTTCTCCACACACGACGCCCGGGTGTCAATTTGCTTCTGCTCGCTCTCCAGCGCTGCCAGCTCTCCCACAACATACTGACTGGTGTCTTTGAACGCTTTCTGCGAACAAGAACAAACGAGGGAGAAAAGGGGAAAAGGAGGGAGGGAGAGAGAGAGAGAGAGAGGGAGGAAGGGAGAGGGAGAGAGATGGAGAGAGGGAGGGAGAGAGGGGAGTGGGACAGATGCAAAAGGGGGAAGAGAATAGAAGGGAGGGGGTTAAGAATTCACTGTCAGGTCTGAATCCAGTACAGTATTTAACAGTACATTTCTCCTCTCTCTTTTTGACAGTCCCACTATTATTTCAAACGTTTGAAAGAAAAAAAAAAAATAGAAACACAAACATAGACAGCAGAAGACGAGTTCCTTGAAAGAGTGAATTTCCGAGCACTTTCTGAATTACTGTGTCTGTGTGTGTCTGTGTGTGTGTGTGTGTGTGTGTGTGTGTGTGTGTTCACGCATGTGCATATTGCAGGGTGCATGCATTGAGGACAGCGGATAAGAAACACTCCCATTGTTTGATAATATTGTTTTTGTTGTTGTGCTTTTGTTTACTCTGTTGTTCCCTCATCAAACAGCCCCGCTAGGTGAGGAGCGCTGATGAAGTGAAGAAAGTGCAGAGTGAGTGTGTTTGTGTTTGTTCACACTGATACTACCACCGCCTCCCTCTTCAATGAACCAACACGCAAACTCCACAACACCCTCTCCCCGCTCATAAACACTGCCTGGCCAAAAGACAGCAGTATTTGAAGATGATTCCAACGCCGCGCTGCATTTGAATACTATCTAATTGCACCATGTTGTTGGAAACAAAGCGGACATGTGCCACCCAGAGCTGCTTTGGTGTGTGTGTGTGTGTGTGTGTGCTGACTTTGAGCAGCTTGTGCATTTTAATAAACGTGTGCAAGAGCAAAGTGTGGCAGCAAAGGGGTGGCGGAGGTTATTAAAATGAAAATGAATGTATGACTGCAGGTCCTGCTCGGTGAGCACTGTGAAATAATCTAGATTTTATAATCCAGGCTTACATCCCTCTGTGCACGCCCATCTACATGTGCACGCATGTACACACACATATATACAAGCGCGCACACACACACACACACACACACACACACACACAAACACACATGTGCGCGAGTCCATACACACAACTACATATATAATAGTCTTCCTTTATCTCCCTCTCTCTCTCTCACACACACATATACACACATTCAATTTGGCCTCTTTCTCTCTCTCCCTTTTTCTCGTTCTCTCTCTCACGCACACACAGGCGCAGGCACGCACACACGCATGCACACACACACACACACACACACACACGCATACGCACACACACACACACACTTGCTCATTCACACTCTCTGTTGAGACGGAGTGAAGTGCTGAGTGACCCTGCAGAGTCTGACTCAGGTCTGGCATATGATTGGCTGAGAGGGCTGAGTGGGGTCACGCTGCTGTTTACTCTGACTAATACTGGAGCGAGCGTAAAGCAGAAATTGAAATAAATCTGAAAATTGAAATCAACGAGAAAAGGTGGGGCATGGCCTCAGGGTACATCACTGCTCTATCTCAGAGGGCCCTCGAGATACACACACATACGAAATACCCACCCACCTACACACAGCCACATACACACGTCCCATGCGACAGCACCCTCTGCCTACCAGGGTGGTACCCTGGCAGTCTGATTAGTGGGAATGACCTTAATTAAAAGCCATGCTTATTATTGAGTGTCTGTGATACTGAGCTCAATTACTCCTCCTCTCTCTCTCTCTTTTCCCCCTCACTCCCCCTCTCCATTCACCACTCCCTCCTACTTGCTATTCTCAAAAGCCAGGGATAAGGTGTATGTGTGTGTGTGTTAGTTTGTGCATATGTGTGTGAGTACATATGGGTGAGAATGTGTGTGTGTGAGTATGTGTATGTGTGTGTTAGTACGTATGAGTAAGTGTGTGTGTGTGTGTTTGTATGGGGGGCAGCAGGGTGAGAGGAGAAAAAGCCAGGTGTTTATTTAAATTCACAGCTCTAACTATATTTGGGTGGGGGAAAATAATATATATTTTTTTTACTGCTGATGCATCCTCTTTTTTAATGGGAAAGAGTAGGAGTGCGAGTCAAGTGAGTGTGTGAGGCATTTTGAGTCTGTGTGTGTGTGTATGTGTGTGTGGATGAGTGGGAAAATAGGGAATTGGAAAAAAAAAAAAAGAAAAAGAAAAAAAAGTTTTATTTTTTTCCACCCAGGCCAGCACTTTTTCTGCCTCTTCGCACGCTCTCTCCTCCCAGACCTGTCCATCAAAGAGGAGGGGAGTTGGCGTAGGCTTCCCAGCCCTTCGCCCCTGTGCTCTATCAAATATTTCCCTCACAAATCAATTTTACACATGATCAGCCCACTCCCCCCTTTGCCGAGCAGAAGCCTTCACGTTAATTAAGTGAAGAAATTACCATATATATTATATTAATGCAAACATCATTCAGCTGGTAATTCTTGGCTGATCTGGATAATGGAAAGGTTGAACACCCATTAACCTCCCGCCCACAGGAGGAGGCAGGATGGGAAATCCTTGGCGGTCTCCAGTGACCTGACTCCCCGCGCCCGTCCCAGGCTTGCCTTCCCCAGTATCTAACTATTGTAATAATTAAAAATCAGCTGCGTTAGATCAATACAGCAAATCTCCCCCCCCCCTCTCTAAGTGGAGAGGTTGAGTGTGATAGAAATATCTTTTCATTTTCTGCACTTTAAAAAAGGGGGTGATTGGGGAGAGAGAGAAAGAGATGGAGAGGTGGGGATGTGGGGTTGAGGGAGGCAGGCAGAGTTTGAGAGCACAGTAAGCACTGGATGGAGTGATTTCAGAAAGGGGAAAAAGAAGAGGTGCATTTTCTCTCTCTCTCTCTGTCACACTCTCTCCTTTTCATCTTCTCTTTTTGTAATCAGACAATTATCACGGAGGTGCAGGCTAATTCTGACGCCAGACTCTCTACGGGTTTAAGGAACCATAGATTGACATCGGGGAGGGAAGGGCAGAGGGGGGAGTGAGTGTGTGTGTGTGTGTGTTGGGAGGAGGGGTGCTCTCACAGGGACCCCACCACGTCCCAGTACGTGTTATCAACATTATCAGACTACGCAGTCATGGAGAAAGGAAAGAAAAGAAGAAAGACCTGGGGTGAACAAATGAAATATGAATTAAGTACTTCATCTTCGTACGGCCGGCGTCCCTCCGTCTCCAGCAATACACTGCGGTCCTCGTTTGCCCTTCTTAGGTCCTCAGGCACCGATCGCTGTCGCTTTACCTCTGAAAGGGAGAAACGGGGGGAGAGGGAGATGTTTCAAAGACAGATCTAACATCTCATAGAGTCAACAACAGGCAGCTAAAGGCATTTTGGGACCTGAGAGACTGATAGAATTGTGGAGCCTTCCTAATCAACCTAGGGTGATGTGTATGTGTGTGTTTGGAGTAAGGCTGTGTAAGTTTGAGTTGTGTTTGGCTAAAGGTGGGGTCACAGAAGTGCCCTGGGTGTGGACACCATAGCACCCAGGGATAGAGTTTGGGTGAGGTTGGGTGAGCTTGGGAGGAAGGTGTGGTCACTACAGAGGGGGGACAGCATCTGGAAGTGCAACATCTGGATGTCATTTCACACTACTCAGGGAATCCTGTAAACATGTTAACACCTCAAACACACACACACCCTTGCTGTCAACACCTCCCACCACTGTCTCAGCCACTGTTGATTACCAACTAATCACCCCATCAGTTGAGGGGGAGTCAGCGATTGAGTGATAAGTGGCCTTGGATGGCTGGGGCAAGAGAGCAGCTCACCTGGTCTGGTCTCCACGTACTGGCTGAAGGACTTGAGTTGTGTCTTCCTGACCGCTGACTCCTTGTTGAAGACCACTGGGCTGCGTAGACGCTCCGACGCCCTTCGCAGACGCTCTGCTCGCAGCTCCTCTGCGTTGCTCTGTGGTCACACACACACACACACACACACACATAAACAACACTGCATCAGAAGACAATTTCTACACATATACCTACACACACACCTACAGATGCACACAGTTTTCAAAATGTGACGACTTTTTTTTTTTTTAATCCTAGGGTTCTCTTAACACACCCACCATGCTTCTCTGATAAGCCTTCGCTCTAAAGACAAACAACGAATGAGTTGTTAAAAAAAAAAAAGAAAGAAATAAGAAGTGGCAAAAATGGCAATTAAGTCGACTTTCAACAGAAGCCCCAGCCAGAAAATTTATTCAGATTATGCAAATTAAAAGCGCTATTGTTTTCAAAGTGAACATGTGTCGGAACTGTGCACCCACGACTCCCTATCAACTTCACATTGAAATGTATTATGATGAGGGCTGCCCAATAAGCCAAGCGGAGTGGAAAGCGAAACGCTGACTTCCTGGATCGCGTTCTTCTTGCGACGCCGACAATAAAAGGGGGGGAAATGCGTAATAAAATTCACAATTAGTCTACACGTTCCACTGCTCGAGACCGAGCAGGCGAAACATTGTTAGTGCCAGCGATAGCTCAGCGGCATGTGTACAGAATCAGACTGCTAATAAAGACCACACGCATATGCGCGTGCACACACACACACACACACACACACACACACACACACACACACACACACACACACACACACACACACACACACACACACACACACACACACACACACACACACAGACATACATAGTGTATTCTGTGTTTTATTTTCACAAAACAATTTGGTAATTAGGGCACGCCTGGTGATAACTATGCATGCGCTCTTGTCAGCTTTCTGAACTGCCAGAGAGGAGAGGCGGTGTCAACACTTTTCTCAGGCCTCTTTATCCAATCAGTTCATGTACTTATTCAGACTGAAACTGCTCTCATTAGTTGACTCTGGAGACAGACCAGAGCACTATTTGCACAAACTGTTCTTAGAGATGGTGGTAAGAAATGTATTCTTCTAAGGCCAATTAGACTTTCAGTTTCTCATTTGTTTTAAAAGTCTTGACACTTGTGGGAAAATTGAGCTATTTTGCAAGGAGCTACTCAAAATGGCGGCTTCTGGTTCTCTAACATTAGGCCCAGTGCACTGTGAAGTGTCTGAGGGGGCAATGGCTCTGGGCTTGACTTTATTTGTCTCCAGAGAATCCCCAAAGGTCTTCACCTTCACTGATTCAACCGATGTTAACCTTCAAACGTAACACACCAAATACACACGTGAACCCACTAGACCTCCAGGCTCCCTGAGGGATGACCCTCCCCTTGCCCCGCACCACAATCACTCCCCACCGCTCTGTAGCTCCCCCCTGAACACCTGCCCCCTTGTTGGTTCCCTCTTACCCCTGGAATTGGCAGATACCAGGGCCGCTCCCCGCATTGCGATCTGCCCTCTCTTATCGCTCATCGCCATCATCATGATTGAGGCGGTTGGGTATTATTTTGGCAGAGGCGGGTTTTCTGTGTGTGTGTGTGTGTGTGTGTGTGTGTGTGTGTGTGTATGCTGGGCCGGGGATGCGTGACTAATGGTGCGGTCTGCTGCATGCTGCAGCCGGTTATCACGCGCAGGCAAGGCTGCGGCCTCCCTCCGCATAGAGACAATCGCTAATGAGACAGGAGCGCAGGGCTCCCGGACCATTCTACCGCCTCAAGGAGTTCTGGGATAGCAAATCCTCCAGGGAGGAGAACAGTTTATCCTCCTTTTGTAAAGAAAAAAAAAGAGAGTAAAAGACAGACCGAAAAAAGAAAAGGTAAAAAGGATGGACTGAAAATACTGAATGCCTCCTTTGGTAAATCTGCCTAGAGTGTTTTCTTAATATGTTTTTGTTTTCAGTAGCTTGGGGAGAAAATGGATGGAATTCTCAGGAGAGGGTGAGATTTAAAGAAAAAGGGCTAAATAAAACACTGGCAGTGAAAAAACAAAATCACAGAAGAGAAAATGTCATGCATGGAGAATATCATTAACGTGGAACTACTGTGACAAAACAGTAGCAACTAAGGCAGAACTGAGAAACTCGTCCATTCTGACTCCACACTGAGTTCCCCACAACCCACCTCTTCTGAAACAACACGAAGGAGTGCTCGGGAAAGAGAAAGAGAACGAGTGAGAGAGAGAGACAGAGAGAGAGATTCTGAGCAAGTGAATGAGAGCTCCTTTGTCACCTAAAGGAAGACGAACAACGGCAGAAAGAATGGAACGAGAGCGAGGGATGAGGAGAGGCGTAGAGCCTAATTGAAAGCCTCTTATGACATCCCTTGCTCTGACTGCATCAGGTTGGGTATCAGCTTGGCAGGCTGGTCCTAAGCCTGACAGCTCTAACCAGGGGTACTTAGCAGAGAAAACAAACACTGTTGATTTTTTTTCTTCTCTCCCACCTCCCTACCCTCCCTCCCTCCCTCCTGCTCCTTTGCAGAGCCCCTGCTAACCGCTGAGGGCTTGGCAATATCACCAAGATTAGCCCGACAAATCCTGCTATGAGCCCGTCTGTCTTTGGGGACAAGCTGGAGCCCCCTCACACCCCTTGCTCCATGCTCCTCCTCCACATCAACACACACACACACACACACACACTCTGTGGGAACAAACAAGTTAGTCTTAAACTTGAGGGGAATCAGCAGCTCTTGTTGAGCATGGTCATCAAGCAACCACTATGGCATCTTGTGAAGGCAGTGACTGTCCAAAGATTACACTGAAGAACATCCTTTGATGAATGGTTGTTGTTTAGCAATGCTTTAATTTCCTGCTCAGGATTCCTGCGGCCGTGGCCTACTGGTTAGGGCTTCGGCCTTGGAACTGAAGGTGATGGTTCGATCCCTGAACAGTGAACCATGGCTGAAGTGCCCTTGAGCAAGGCACCTAACCCCTCACTGCTTTTCAGGCACCGCTGTAGCAGGCAGCCCACTGCCCTGGGTTAGTGTGTGCTTCACCTCACTGTGTGTTTCACTGATTGGGACAAATGGAGTGACTAAATTCCTTGGCCACGACTCTCCATCTCTGTCTCTTAACATCAAATTAAAGGACTTTTCAAGGATTTTCCAGGTCTGATCGTTCTAATTCAAGGACCCTAAAGAATGTGTCAGTTTGAGATGGGGGTTCAAGATGAACTACTGTTGCAACACTGAGTATTCATATATTTAGACCTGAGGGGTTTACTACAATTTAATATCAGTGAGGTTTGCAACGAATGTTCCACCATAAACCAGGGCATACAATGACACAAAGGTGGATGACTCTTACCAAGAGCATCAAGGTAATTTATTTGTTTTAAAAATTGTAATGTCAATTTACAATAATTTTCAAGGACCTTGAACAAATTTGCAAACTTTCAATGATTTCAAGGACCCGTGGGAACTAGATCATTCCCACTGAAAACAGGGACTGATCAGCAAAATGCATTCAACATCTCTGTTTGATGAGAGCTGAAGGTGTGCAGGGTGGCCAGTGTGGCCTTCTCCTGATGTCTAAAAGTAGTCCGGCAGTGGCGGGGAAAGCGCTCTCTCTCTCTCTTTTTCTCTCTCTCGCTGTGGCTGCTCTTTGTCTGCAGGGAGAGAGTCTGAGTGGGGATCACTTTCAACACCAGCGTATAGGAAACTGGCTGGCTACAGGGGGAGAGCAATGAAAGTCATTGTCTTGGCACATCAAAGCTGTCCCCGTACATCTGGTTGGAGGAAATCCTTTCCGTCAGCAGGGTGATCCAAAAGGGGGAAAAAAATGAGAGAGAGAGAGAGAGAGAGAGAGAGAGGGAGAGAGAAAGCGAAGGAAAAAAAAAAGAGTAAAAGAAGTGTGCAGGTGGGATGAAGGGGGCCTCAAATGTGACTCACAGTCACCACCTGGGGGCTCTGGATACAAGAGGATGCCCATCTCGTATCACCCCCCCCCCCCAAACCCCTCTACCCCAAACTACTCTGACAAAACAGGCACACACAGAGATCTATACCAGCACACACTGAAAGGTGCACATAAACTGCTACCTACACATAAAAATTCCCATAATTCCATACCACTAAACATCTCTCATCAGGTGAAGATTGAAGATCTTTAGTGCTCGACCATAAGCAAAGAGGTGAGAAAGAAATAGGGAAGACTTTTAGGTTGGGCAGCAAGTAGCCCTTTAAGGAGACATTTTTTTAATCCATGGAACAGATGTCAGGATTGCTGTGCGCGCCTCAGCTGTCGATACTCACGAGGCTGCCGCTGGAACCACTGTGATGCATGACTGCAGAAAAGGTCAGACTTGATGGGACGGGTTCCTACGCAGCCAGCCAGCCAGGGCGTAATTATGCCTGTGCGTGTGCTTGGGCTTTGCACCTCTTCAGACCATTTTTTTTCATTTTTTTAAACCATTTTTTTTCTATCCCCTATCCAGGAAGCATTGAGCTAATAAACGCAGAGTAGTCAAACGGAGAAGTGCATAAAGAACCAACTGGAGGTGTGTGTGTGTGTATGTGGGGGCTGGAGGGTCGATGCAACTCAATGTATTTGATTGACCTCAGAGGCTCCGCGGTCAGATAGCGAGTCTGAGCAAGTGAGTGAACTTTGCACAGATTGAGTGTGGGAAAATGAATGTGTTTAGGCTTCTGTCCTAGTGACTTCATGTCTAAAAGTGTGTTTGAGAGTGCCTATGCATGTACATCCATGGTCCAGATTTTTTACACTTAAAAATTAAATATGACGGTTAAGATTTAAATTGTCGAATGCCTCTGTTCTGATCATTTTTCATTTTTTCAACTAAAAACTCTCAGAACAGATGCATTCATGAAAATGTGATGTTTGTAAATGATCAGAATACAAGGCTTTAAGTGTAAAGAAACTGGAATGTTTGTGTTCACCCAAGTGAGTACATGTGTATGCGTGCATATGTGTGTGTGTGTGTGTGTGTGTGAGTGTATGCGTGCATATGTGTGCGTGTGTGTATGCGTGCATGCGTGTGTGTGCATGTCTGTTTGTACCTGCTCCTGTTCCAGGCCCTCTGTGGGACTAATGGGTGAGGTGGTGGAGGCTGTGAGTGAGGAAGAGGAGGACGATGAGGAAGGAGAGCTGCCTCCCTGCGGCCGCACCTCCACCAGCTTCTTCAGCTTCAGGTCCACGTGCCGGCTGTTCAGCACACCTGTGCGGGTTGATAGACAAGTGAGAAAACAAACAAAAACAAACAAGCAAACATACCTATATATATATATACATACATACATACATACTAACACACCACCACACAAACAAACATCTAGACAAAGACAATACAATGAAGGATGAGGGGGACATCAATGACTGTAAAAAGTCACAGAGACAAATGCAGGGGTTTCTAGTGGCACACAGACAGTATGAGGACACAGAGAGCATCTATGGCAGGGCCTGTGATGGGGGGGTGAGTGGGTGGAGGGGGGACCGTGCCGTGTGGCCGTCCTTATTTCCACATGAATACAGAGAGGGGGAGATAAGGAAGCGATCGACACGGATAGCCCTCAGCGCACAATGCCAGGCGGTGGTGGCGGCTTCTGGTGAAAAGAATGCGGTGCGGCAACAAGAGTGATGAATATACACAGCAGCTGATAGGACTAAAGGATATCACCAACAGGCAGAAGGGGCAGAGATAGTCACAAGCTGCTGGGCAAACTTGCACAAGGAGATGTCTCCCTGCGACATGACGGCCCTTTCCCTCCTTTGCTCCACCCCCCCCCCCCCTCTCTCCCTCCCTCTGAGTCTGTCCATCTCAATCTTTGTCTGATGTTTGTCATATTTTTCTGGGCACCCTGGGCCATCTCAAACACACCTGGTTGGTAAGATACCCTCTTCAGCCAGAGCTGCTATGCTGTGTGAGTTTTGATGTGTGGCCTTCTTCACCAGTCCTCATCTCCTTTCTTCTCCTCTTCTCTCCCTCTCTTTCCTTCCCTCTCAGCCTCTATTGCTCCTCATCTTACACTACCTCTGTCTGACCACATGGTGAATGCTGGCCAAAAGTGCCTGGCACAAAGAGCGTTCTGTTGGCTGCGCGTTCTGAGGCCAACATTCCGGAACCCTCATGCTGGTCTGGGCTGGACCGCTCCGGTCCCTCTGCAGTAATCTTGCCCCAGCACCTGAAGCCAGGACCTGGGCTCTCTAGCGTATTCTCTTTTTCCTCCTTTCTCCCCCTTGTTCCTACCTTTTCTCTCTTTCTCTCTCTCTCCAACTCAGCACATTTCAATCCCCCTCTTTCAATCCAGCATTCCCCATTTTCTCATCCCCCATCAATTTCAATCTGCTCTCCTTCTATTTATATCTCTTCTTTCTCTCTCCAACTCAATTCATTGTCCTTACATTGTCCAGTTTCTCTCTCTCTCTCCCTATCCTGCCACTCGTCCATCCAGGCCCTCTCTCTCTGCCCCTCCTCTATCCAACCTCTCTCTTTCTCTCCATCTCTCCATCCAGCTGCTCTGTGAAGCTGCTCTCCCAGGCCCAGTGCTGGTGGCTCTGGCCTTGCCCTCCCGTGGCCCTCGCTGTGAGCCAGGAGCCGGGGCCGTGCCAGCGCACTAGGCCGGGGGAGATGAAAGAACAGGAGGGAAGCCGTTTCATCTGCAGCACACACCCCACCCCACCCCACCATTCCACACACACACACACACACACGCGTATGCACACCAAGCCACCCCTACACCATGGGATGCATTTATCACTCTGTAGCAGGGCCTCGATAAGGGAGGGGGGTGGGGTGGGGTGTGTTATGTGGTGTAGGGTGAGGAGGGGTTAGGGGTTATGAGGGCGGCTGGGGATGGGGGTGTCCCAAAGTTTGCTTGCCTACAAAACTGCCTCAAATCTCCACAAATGAAAGGCTGGGAGGAGGGGAAAATGTGTAAATAGCAGCGAATAAAACATCAGAGGGGGAGCCAGGCGGCGCAAGCAGCACGGGCCGACCGAGGATGCTGGGAACTTCAGAGCGGACACAGCCCGAGCCCTCACCGCCAATTTGGGCCAGAAAAACGGGCAGATATGTAAAGCAGAAAACGTGTTGGCGGAGTAGGCTTAGAACGGCCATAGCATAATTTCCCCTGGCGTGGAGGAGAGAGCGCGTCTCTGCTGAGTGCGTCTCTCTGCCAGCATCTCTCGGCAACAGTGACTGATCAACAAGTAGGCAGCAGGAATCACAACAAGTCTGGGCAACACAAAGAAGATATTCAGCAAAACTGTTCACTTCAACTGCTAGTCCATGCGCATGTGTGTATATGTATGCTGCGGAGTGAGTGAGAGAGGCTTGAGTGAAAGTATGTGATATGAGTGAGTGTGTATGCATATTTGTTTGGGAAGAGTGTGTGTGTGTGTATGTGTGTGTTTGGGGGGGCGGGGGAGGGGGGGGGGGGAGAAAAAGCACTAAATAAAAGAAAAAAAGTGTAAAATAAATAACAAGAAACAACAGAGACTGACAAAAAACAAAACAAATAAATGAAGATACTGGCACTTCAAAGTGAGAGAGAAAACTCATGTCTCCCCCGTTAGCAGAGACATGGCTATCTCATATCTGCAGGAAAACTGCAGAGAAAAACAGCTAATTAGTTACCTCCCAATATTTACAGAAAGTGTTTTAATGCAGATATGTTTTGTTGTCTGTAAAATGTTGTGCGTGTGGATTTTAATTAATATTCAAAGTTCTGAAAAAGCAAAAAAAAAAAAAAAAAAAAAAAAAAAAATCAGAAGCCTTCTTAAAATAAAAGCGTAAACAGTAATGGTTTTCTGTACTCTTCAACCACTAAGACATTTTCTTAGTTTGGGAAATGAAAGCCTTTGAGTGATGCCATGTTAATTTGGCTCAACATGCAGGAGTGAGGCAGGTCAGCAGAGGTTAGTGATTGTCAGGGGAGAGGCTGATCATTAGCCAACAGAGCAGCACAAAGAAGAAACGGCAGAGCACAGAGCAGAGACAAACAGGACAAACATGGGATGCCCAAAGTGACAAACGGTCAAATTAGCAAAAACAGCATGGGTGCATGACCCATACAAAACTCACATACTCACAAAACAGTGATGTTGTATTATTTTATATGACCTTCAAGAAATTATGTTTATTTTCTTTCTTTTGTGTTTAAAATGTGGTTTGTTTTTAAGTAAAGAACCAATGATCAATGATTTAATACAGAGGTCTGTTCTGTGCTCTGTGAGACGAAGGGACACAAGAACATAAGACACAACACCAAGACAGTTTTGACAGGCCATGCACAGGCAGCCCAAGTGAAAGCCCCTTTACCCAATGCTGCTAGGCCACTGGCGGGGTTAGTAAGGTCGTCCTCCAGGACGTAGGAGTACTCGGGCACCTCCTTGGGGTTAGTATCTACGGCACCAGCACCCGCGGCCGGCGGAGGAGCAGCGGTGGCAGCGTGAATGGGTGCAGCAGCTGGGGCAGGTGTGAAGGCAGGTGCCTGACCACCAACGGCCACCTCTCGTGCCACGTTCTGCCCTTCAACACCAACACCAGCACAACTGCTGACACCACCCTCCGCCTCCGTACCAACACCAACACCGCCTGCTGCCTCGCCATCCACCTGATCTGTGAGAACATCACCTTGATGGTGGAGAGAGAATGAGTGCATGTTAGAACAGAGGGAGAGAAGAAAAATCAGGTTGAACTCAGTGGTGGCCAATGCTACAGAGGAATGTTAGTTAGCTTCAATGACAGAACAACATAAACATTAAATGCCTATGTGAGAACACAAAACTTATTAATACACTCACAAGACATGCATTTAATATCACATCAAAATGTTACCAGGAGACGTGACTCTTCACAGACATATACACTATACATACACTGTAAACCCATTTCAGATTTAAAACACTGATTACAAACTTTGATGATGCAATTCTGGTTATATCATGATGCTTTGCAACACATTAAATGTAGCCTACTGTGAAAAAGCTGCATAGTGTGATGACTGGTAGGTTTTAAGATGCATTTCATCCACTGTGGTTGTATGTATATGTACGGATGTACAACCCACAGCGAGCACTGGGCTGAACCATTGTCAGCTGACACGTGACCCTGTATCTCCACCCCAACCCCCCTCTTTGTATATCTGACTGGAGATGTGCAGGTTGGAAATTTCTGGATATGGTCTTCTCCATGTCTGTGCTCTGCCGGGCTCTTCAGAGCCCCTCTTCCACATCCGTGGGGCTCCCAATCTGGAGCGCAGGCCCCTCAGCTGGCTTGGCTCGGCGTGCCATGCACAGCACACTGTGATCTCTTCATATTGATCTGATTCAGTCATACAGTTAAGCGAGGCGAAGCAATCTCAAAAACCACACACACACGCACGCACGCACGCACACACACACATACACACACACACACACACAGTTGGTGTGGCACTTGATTAAAACTTGTGTGCACACACACACACAGATGCTAGTATCACCCCAAAAGCATTGAGTTTCAAGAGGCATTCTCAAGTTAATTCTATATAAAATACACCCCCAAACTGGCCAATAATTAACAGATTTACAAAAAACAGAACAGTTTGCAATGATAATGCCTCACTAGCTCTTTAAATAAAGCACTTGGCAATACATTGTCAGGGTCTTGCTGTAAAAGCTGTTTTTAGATTTGAAAGGTTTCCAACCTTAATCCTATAGGGAACGGTACATAAATACGGCTCTTCACATATACAATACTTCTTGTTGATGAAAATCATGACAACCTACAAACAACTTAGCATATGGATACAAAGGTAATGAAAATAAATGTCAAATTATTTTTTTGCATGAAAGTATTTACATCTGGACTACAACTATATAAAGACAAAACGATTAATTAAAAATTAATAATTACAATTATTTATCATGTAGGCACACTCACCACTACACTCTATCCATCACACACACACACACACACACACTCTAACTGTCTGTATAATTTGCTTTGCATGATACAGGAGAGACACGCTGCTCAACTAGGCAACTCTAATTAAAAGACGGCATGGTGGCGGAGTTTGCAAAGTTTGCGGGCAAGCAGAAAGGTCTCTCTCTCTCCTTCTCTCTCTCATCCCTCCATCATCAGCCTCCACACCCTCCCCCCATCCCCGTCGCAGGGCCGTGAATTAAAGGGTTCTGAGTGGAGCACCAAATAGCTAGGATTATGCGTTCTGCACGGCAGGTCTTGTGCATCGGGCCTATAGCGCTTGCCTCCCAACTCCATTTTTAATGAGATCCACAATTAGCAGAATTCAAAAAGCCAGAAAGACTAAATAAACCCTTGGCTTTCTTGCTGACCTGTTTTTTTTTTCTTATGTGTGTGTGTGTGTATACACTGTTACTTGACAATGGATATCACAGTCCCTGTCATCATTTATTTTTCTTGTCTTCTTTTAAACAAGGCAACCCACCCAAGCGCACAGACAACCCCAAAACGCACGTCTTTTCCCAAAGCCATTTTCTGCTCGTCTGTTTCAGACTGTGTGTTTCGTGTCTGAGACGCCTCTGTGCTCTGCTCTTTTTTTTCGGGAGGTAAACAGCAGAGCTCGGAGCCCTGAAATTGTGAGGTGCATTGTGGGGTGCTGGTAGGTGGCCGGGCGCGGGGCACAGAGCATCGCGGTGCGCTGGAGTGTGCCAGGCCGCGGCAACAGCGGCTGAATCAGTTTGGGGGGGGGCAGGGCAGACGGCACAGAGCCATTAAGAGGCCGAGGCGGAGAGATGAAGGAAGAGAGCGGGAGTGTCAAAGAGGGCCAGATGAAAGAGATTAAAGGCTACGAATATTGTGTCGCCCCTTGAGCTGTGAAATGGTACAGACACACACACGGACATGCGTTGACACACACACACACACACACACACAGACACAGACACAGACAGTAGCCAGTGGGAAATAGGAGCCACTGCTGTAGCGGTGAGCAAATGTTCGCCATCATACATGCAGGGCGCAGAGATAAGAAAAACCTCAATAGGAGCGAGACTATAATAGATGAAGACAGGGACGTCTTTATTACTACCGACGATGGCAAAAACAAATATCTGTCTTTTTTCCCCCCGCTCTCCTCATTTAACTAGCGATGATAAGACTCGCTCTGAGAATCCTCAGGGAAAATTCTGCAGATGAATTTCCAACCCAGAAAAGCCACGGCTGGTTTGGTGGGTTATTTTCGTGCCACTGATTCGCACACAGCCACATTCAGTCATTGATTGGTGAGAATATGAGAGTGTGTGCGTGTTAGTACACGCATGCCTGTGTGTGTGTGTGTGTGTGTGTGTGTGTGTGTGTGTGTGTGTGTGTGTGTGTGTGTGTGTGTGTGTGTATTGGCAGGGCCGTAATGAGGACCAGCAGGTTACAGAGGAGACGAATGCACAGGGACGATTCTTGTGGGACTGTTGCCAGTGGTAAAATGCACTTAGTTTTTCCTGATGTATTTCTGAAGGATTAGCAGGGAAGCCTTCTGCTCGAACAAATGGAAGTGTATCCCTCTGTGAATGCTTTCAAATTAGCCTGTGCACTCTGTGTGTGTTTGTGTGTGTGTGTGTGTGACCCCACCGACTGGTTACTTCATCAAACACTGGTTTATTTGAAATAAACAGCACCACTCTTGAACTAATGAGATGAGTACTGTTTCAACAGCACACTAAAAGAACATAACAGTATATGAAGAACCTAAACAGCAAAATACTGGTTAGCAGCACCTACATACACCACTGTATTTACACTTTCTTTTAGACATAATTGTGTGTCTTTTTTCATTTGTCTGCATGTACTCTTAAGTTTTGAGAATGCACCACTGTATTTTTGTGTGTATGTATAGGAGAGTGTGTGTGTGTGTGTGTGTGTCTGTCTGTCTGTCTGAATGAAAGCGCTCTGGTGCTCACCTCCAGCTGCCTTTGACCTTCCTTTCAACTTGCTGGCCGCTGATGTGGCTGCCGTGTCGGTTCCGTAGATGGGCAGCTCGGCCATCTTCACACCCGAGCGCGCCTCCGCTATCAGCTGCCTGGCGCGCTCCTGCAGCTGCCGCCGCCGCTCTTCGTCCCGCTCCTGCCACACACACACACACACACACACACACACACACACACACACACACACACACACAGATAGATAGCACCTATTGAGCACTTGCCATCTTGGTAATTTACAGAAATGCCATTTTTCACAAGCCTGCCCCATCCCATCTACTCACCCCCCCCCCCCTCCCCACACACACACACACACACACACACACACACACACACACACATATACACAATCACACTCACTCACTCACTCACTCCCCCACGCCATCTCGCCTGCTAACACACTCCACGCTCTCTCCTCCAATGCTTTCCTTCCAATCTGATCATGTTGATATGCTGGTCAGTTTACCAGCAAGGAGGGGTTGTGTGTAAGGCCAAATAAAAACACACACACAAATCATAAACACACACAAACTCAAAACAATATATATTGACACTCAATACACAATGTGTGTCAAATCTATCTGTCACTTCTTGCCACTCTCCATAAACAAATGACAATCCTGCACGTATGTGTGTATGTGTGTATGTGTGTGTGTGTATGTGTGGGTTTGACGCACACTATTACGTGAGCGGGAACATACATGTAATATCAGTCTCATTATTATGGCACAACAATCTAATTTCATGCATGATCTCATCTTGCATAAATACAAAACAATGACAAGTTTTTCCCACACTTCAACTACAATTAATAGGTCTACTCAATAGGAATGACAAAGCCACCTCAAATAAATACCGAGGGCTTAAAACGGTATTTTGACAGACAAAGAATCATTCATTCCACTGGTGATTACAAAACATAAAAAAAGTCTTGGAAACGTGCAGCAAATAACATCATCTGGCTGTATAATATTATAAACTAAAATGTGAGTGCGCTCCAAAATGGAGGAAAACATTAAATAAGACTTGAGGAAAGGGGTAATGCTTTCAGTTTGGCTCTCAGAAACAGCCTCCCTGACAATGTGTCAAGAGTGAGAGTGCACACGATTGCAAGCACAGCGTTGTGTCTGAGGGACGGTCAGATGCGGACAGGAGTGGGTGCTTGGGGTATGAGTGAGTGAGTGAGTGTGAGTGTGTGTGTGTGTGTGTGTACAAACATGCGCAGTGTGCGAGGCATAAACAGTACGGGCTGCTGAAGAGGCCAAACCATTTCAATTTGCTCTCTTTGCCGCTGACGAGTAGCCCTAGACTGTTCTCCCATCACTGTGTACTTAGGAGTGTGAACCTGAGCTCTCCCCAAACACACACAAACCTCCCCAGAGGGCAGTGGTTAACCATTCTGACTGAAGCTATATCCCTACATCCCCCTCCTCCAATGTAAACAAACACACAGATTTGAACACACACACATACACACACAGAGTTTTCATCATTTTTTCTCTCTCTCTCTCTCTCACTCCCTTAATCTCCATGTACCACAATGCTTTAGGATTTTCAGCACCGCAGAATCCAACCAATTCAGGCTGAGCATTAACCATTAACAAAACAAGCACCGAAAAACTAATTAGGCACATTTCTCCCATTTCCATGTAAATTGTTTGTTTGTAGCCATTGTTTGGTAGGACAATGAGTTGAGATGCAAATGAGCGCATCCGAATAGCATCCTCCTAATAGGAGTCTGTTCAGAGGCAGCGGCCCTAGGGCTGCAACACAATCCTCAGGGGCTCAAGTCACATTTAGCCACTTCTGAGGGCTTAGCAAAGGCCAGGTTACCACTAAGCACAAAAATGTACACAAGAGTTTGCCACTCTGTTTGTGTGTGTGTGTGTGTGTGTGAGAGAGAGAAAGAGAGAGAATAAGAGAAGACACAGGGGAGTATACACAAGACAATGGGACAAAAAACACACACATACTCTGACGGTCTCTTCTATTGCAGCAGTTACTCTGAATACTGTTCATTTCACTGCAGAATATCCAGTAAGTAATAGCAAGACGTCAAATACACAATGCATCTCTAAACAGTAAAGTTCATTTCTGTCATTTCCAGCACATGCTTTTTTTATGATACTGTAGTGCGACAAATTGAAAGTCTCACGTACTTCTGAGAGCTGGATTTTTTTATCAGTGTGATTTACTGTAGCTACATACATGCGTCAGATTCACAGTCAGACTGGGGTGACACTTCCAAGAATCTCCATAAACTAATGTACACCCAATGACTTGCCACTTCAACATACTCCTTCCTGTCAGGTAGAGGGTGGCACATGGTAGCTGTTTTCATTGTGAAGGGAGGGGGAACTTGCGAACAAAGCAGAGATATAGTCCTTTGTAAGGAGTTGTAGTGGTAGCTGTTATAGCAGAATGTGAGCCCACTGAGCCGAGTGAGTCTCCATTTTATCTGACTTGTTCTTTTCAGCAGCCTCCCTCACCACTCCCTCTATTCACAGCCACAGCAGACAAAAATAACTAAAATTAAAAATAGACTGCAGAGGGCTCTGTGTGTGTGTGTGTGTTTGTGATCTGCAGCCAAACTTGCAGACCAAGAGTGGGAGATGGCAGGCATGGTGAGGAGAGGAGGTCCAGTGGTTCTGGAGGTGCCTCCATGCCTGCCTGACTGCCTGGTTGATGGGCTGGGTGCCGGGCCCCACTGACAGAGGGCCTTACATGGGATGGAGAGGCCAACAAATTGGCCTGGCCTCTGAGGAGTCAATGAGACGTGGAGCCCGGGCGACAAGAGGTTTGGGGGTGGTGTGGTGGTGTGTAGTGTAGTGTGGGGGTTAAAGGAAACAAGAGTGCCCCTTAATTAGGTGAATGCTGATTCCACAATTGACTTCATTTCATTTGCATTGTTAGTTTTTTTTTCCCATGTTTTTCCATGTGATGCCGGGCAATTTCACATTATGAATGCGATAGAGTATGTGCAAATATATATACACACCTAACCTCTATAGGTTTACACATTTTATGCATTTAGCAGATGCTTTTATCCATAGCTTGCACAAATCCTCAAATTTCATATAATCAGTATTGTGAAAATGGCTAGCATTAAGGATGCTAGCGTTTTGGATGAGACAGAAAAGTCTCCTGTCCATAGAATTTCCCTACTGTTCTATCTTTGAGCGAAAGAAAGAATATTTGCT
Source organism: Tenualosa thibaudeaui (assembly GCA_027481765.1). Taxonomy (NCBI): domain Eukaryota; kingdom Metazoa; phylum Chordata; class Actinopteri; order Clupeiformes; family Clupeidae; genus Tenualosa; species Tenualosa thibaudeaui. The sequence continues at coordinate 2,215,486 of JAIFZK010000012.1, forward strand.
TTGTAAAACAGTCTTTTATGAGTACCTTATTCTGTAATTACAAATAACTGCTCTATTAATATACTGAAGCGGAAGGAGGAGAGAAAGGAAAAATAAAGGGGCTGGTTTGGTGCTGGTTGTTATGTACGTCTGTTCTTCATCTGACCGCAAAAAAGAACATGTACAAAGAAAGGTCTAGAACTTTCTCCTTCCCGTCTCCTCCCCATTGTCTCCTGAGCTGGTCTGCAAGCCCCAGTTAATAATGTAATATCATTACGAGGTCTTTTCCCTTATTCTCCGCTGCGATAGGAAATCTCTGGGCACCCTTGCGGATATCATTGCTGTTAGACAGGAATGCATTGGCCTTGGCCGAGCTGCGGCGGCATGGAAGGAGATTCATTGTGGTGTTAGCCATTTGGAGAAAATGAGAATTCTTTGCTTGTCCAGGGGCAAGGATTACTGTTGCTGCAATGCATGCCATTCAGGAGGCTGCAGAGTTTAGTGATGAGAGACTGCTGTAACGAGCCGAGGCACAGACACAGAGAGCATGGAGGCCAGACACAGCCGCAGATGCTGGATGAATTTTACATGTTGTTTAATGCATGAAACTATTTTTTTAAAGCAGAATATACAATGTTTAATGGTGATCATGCCTGGGTTTTTGTTTAATTAGGTAAAAGATGTATGCATCACTTAAAATAAATCCAGTTCAAAATGATAAGGAGACCAAATGCAAGATAGCTATATGAGTTTAAATAAGTCCATTAATATCCCTTTTTTTCCGAAACAATTTACTGGTGCACTTCACTGTGTGAGTGTTTGTGAGCCTTTTACATAAGGTAAAATTAAGTTTTGAGTAAATACATACACTTGAAATTCTCATGAAAAGAGTGTATATCCTAAAATGCTTACAGCATTTACCTGCCAAAGTAAACAACTGAACACATAGCCTTATCATCAAACTTTAATGTAAAAAAAAAATTGATGAGGGCAATACAAAATATGATTCATGATTAGCATCATATCAAATATAAACTATGTAAATATGCGACATATGATTGAAGTGATATATGATGAAGTATGATATATGATATGATATATGACATATGATGAAGTACTTCTATATTCTAATCATACTTGTCAGGATATGTCAATGAGCTGCATTTAGAATAAAAACCCTATGAAAAGTCTCTAAATCAGTATTTAGACGCAAATGTCACCATGGCAGAAATTCTGTATGTTCTCCTGTTGCAGCTCAGAGGCTTGTGGGCTTTGAGTGCTTGAGGCACAATGCGGCTCTGGAGCCTCTAACGTCTCCTGACTGCCGGAGCTGTTGGCCCCCAATGGTGCCTGACTCATCCCAGAGACACACTGCCCAAATGGGCTTCAAGTGGCCCTACTTCAGCTACACTGGAGCTTGACCGCCGCACAGTCTGCAGACTGGACATAGATGGAGGGATGGAGGGGGGCGAGGAGAAAGAAAAGAAGAAAGGAGGGAGGGAGGGGGATGAGAGGGCGAGAAGAGAAAAGAAGAGAAGAGTACTGATCAGCAGCCCATCCAGTCCTGGAACTGGTGATCACAGGGATAATGAGAGCGTCAATGAAAAGAGGAAAAGAAGAGTGTGGAAGAAAAGAAGAAAAGAGAAAAAGAGCGAAGGAAGAGGTGTCCGGGTGGGGGGTGGAGGCCAAAAAAAAAAACCTTGGGAAGGGGAGGATATGGGGTGAGAGACGAGTCAGTTTCCCCTAAAAGAATAAAAAACACAGAAAAACACCTCCACACAAAAAGTCCCAACACCGTGGGCGGGCTGCTAGGACAGTAGGGAAGTCTGCTGGAGTGTGAGGCCCAGACAGAGGCTCTCTCTGTGGGCTAAGGCTCGAGGTGCCTGTCCCTCCAGCCTGGCTGCTCTTTTTGAAGGGAAAGAGGAGGAGGAAGAGAAGGAAGAGAAAAGGGGGACATAAGCGAATGGTGTGTTTGCGGGCATGAGAGGAGAAATAGAGGGATTGGGTTGGACACGGTATGTGTGTGTGTTTTGGGGTGGGGTGGGGGTTGGAGGGGGGCGGTGGAAGGAGGTGGGTGAGGGGGGGTTCAGTGAGCCGAGGCTGGGGGCCTGGGTGTTGCTCGGCTGGCCAAGCGTGCCGCCTGCTGCTTAAAGCCGTGGTGCCAGTCGGGCAGCCAGGCGACCAGCTGCCATGCCAGCCACTCGGGTGCGGGCAGATACATTTGTCACAACACAGCCAGTGTTCAGCTCAAGGAGGGGAGGGATTTTAGTGTGTGTTGGGGGGTGGGGGGGTTTCAAAAATCCCTTCCCATAGACAAGATGACTGTGTGAATATGCGGGGCATATGCCCAATGTAATGCCTGAACACACACACCCCCACACACATGCAAACAAACACACACACACAGGCACACATATGCGCGCGCGCACACACACAGCACAGCTCAGCTCAAACACTTCTATATGGCCAGACACATAAATTGGAATTCAATTAACCTCACAAGCAGTTCCTCATGTGTTGAGGGAACACACTTTGGCCATCACACATTTACTCTCCCCATGTGCTTTAAATACCATCGCCTACACTGCTGTGGGAAGAAGCAGCTTTTTTTTCTCCTTTTAAGGTGACTGAAGAGAAACAGAGTCACAGTCTTGACCTTCTCTCTCTCCCTCTTTTCTCTTTTACTTTCCTATCCACCTTTCTCTTTCCCCCCTTTAAATGGAAAATAACAATCTGCTATGATCTCTTGCCCAGCTTGCCTTTTCCCCCTGTAATGAGAAAAGTTCACCTTGTGTCCCTTTGCAATTCTTCCTGAAATCTTTTGCTCTCTCTCTCTCTCTCTCTCACTCTTCTTTCTCTCTCCCACTCACTCTCTTTTTGTAGCACTGTTGCTGTTATTCCAACAAATCCAATTACACATTGTTGAGCAGCTAGTGGAGTAAGCTTATTGAGGAGTGTCGCGTCGCTAAGTCGCGGCGTGTGTGTTTCAGTTTGTAATGTGGCCCGTGCCGGCGCAAGCCTAGCCCCAGCCACGGCACAACACACACACACACACACACGCATGCACACCACACACACACACACACACACACAGCACTACGCTGCAGAGGTGTCAACTTAAAATGCAAGTAAGTCGGCCGAACAGGGGGCTAATCCCAGTCACTGCTCCCCTGCAGCCAAATTGTGGGGCGCTGCTGAATGACAGAGTGAATGGCGGAGATGCGGCGGACGCTTATCACCGCCCGCCAGATGGAGGCCCTGGATCAATGCACGCGCCCCGCGATCAATGCATTTGATAAAGAATTAAGGGGTGTGTGTGTGTTGGGGGGATGACGATGGTGGTTTGTGGGTGGTGGTGGTAGAAGAGGTGTTAGAGGAGAGGGAAGAGAAAGAAAAAAAAAAAAAAGAGAGAGAGAGAACTGTACATGTTATCAAAGAAACATGTACATGGCATAATTATGATTCTGCATGTGCGTCCTGATGATACTGGGGTTTCACAGGCACCGGCTGATAATGAAAGAGATAGTGGGGGAACTAGCTGGAAGGCTACAGTGTCTGCCCTTACCAAATGGAGAGAGGGGGGGGGGGAGAGAAAAAGAGAAAGAGATAGATAGATAGAGAGAGAGAGAGAGAGAAGTAGCAACCAGAAAGAGAAGAGGGAGGGGGGAAGGACAGAGAAATCTTGTGGTATATGTATTTTTTTCAGGAGGGAAAGAAGAAATAATTAAGGGGAGTGTTGTTAGGGGCAGTTACCGTGCTTGTGTGTGTGTGTGTGTGTGTGTGTGTGTGGTTGGTGGCTAAGTTTGTCCTGTGGGAAGATGACATTTAAAGCAACTATGGTATGTGAGGGCATTCCACAATGCTGGCAACACTCAGGCAATGAAGAACGTGAGACGAGAGAATGGAGTGAGTGACGGATAAGAAGTATGAAGGAGGGAGGGATGGGGGGATGAAAACAAGGTGGGGAGGAGAGGTAAACACTGGGGGGCTCTGGGTAAACACCCTGAGCAATTATAAAGTAGTAGAGCTCTGATGAGAGACAGCAGAGGGAGGGGAGACCAAACAAGCACAAATGGGGGGGCTATGGATGAACAGTACATGCGCGCGCGCGCGCACACACACACACGCACGCACGCACACGCACACACACGCACGCACGCACGCACACGCACACGCACACGCACACGCACACACACGCACACGCACACGCACACACAGAGAAAGAGAGAGAGAGAGAGAGAGAGACAGAGAGAGAATGCTTATGAAGGGAAACACACACACACATAGAACATGCTTATGAAGGGAAACACACACACACGCAGAACATGCTTATGTAGGGTAAATAATAGTCACCGCTATGTTTGTGCATGTATGCTCGCTGTGTATGTGTGAACGTGCATGTATACATATCTGAGTGTGTATGTGTGTGTGTGTGTGTGACACAGGTGCACTGCTGGGAAATTTATGTCCTCTTGTCAAGAGCAAAGGCGGGAAAGAGAAGTGGAACTGGAAGAACTGGTAGGCTGCCCTCATAGTCACTTGGTAATTGGAAGAGTTTGACCTTTTCACAAGACAAGGTAATTATGGTATAACCTATTCACCGGCTCTGTTCAACAACAGCAATGCAGCAGACACAGAGAGCAGGCTGGAGCTGGTATTTCTTTTTTTACTCTCTCTGCTTCTCACATTCTCTCTCTCCCTCCCTCTCTCTCACTCACATATAAGGTGACTGAATGTATGAGGAAGAGAGACAAAAGTGTGAGTTCATGTACGAGAGAGAGAAAGAGAGAGAGAGAAAGAGAAAGAGAAAGAGAAGAGGAGGCCCTTTTAAAATATGTAGCATTGCTTTTTTGTTAACCAAAACTATAGACGTCCTCATAGCCTTAATCACTGTGAGAGCGTTTGGGACCAAATGGAGTGGCCGTGAAGCAAGGAAAATGTGTTTTTAAAAAACATTGTTTTTCTTTTTTAATTAAAGTGCTGTGCCTATTCCCCACTGCTTCAACTGACTGTGAAAGGGAGGCAAAATAAAATGGAGAGACCGACTGACTCGTGCATTAGCAAAATCCACTGGATTAAACAACTGTAATTTCACATTAAATGAACATTAAATCTCAAGCCCTTAAATCTCTTTTTTTGTTTAATCATCCTTCATTATGTATTCATTGACTCAGGCACTAGCCCCATCTCACAGAGAAAGAGAGGGAATGGTGTAATATGAAGATGAATAAAAAGAGAGAGAGAGGGATGGTGTTGTTTTGGAAAAGAGGAAGGAGTCAAATGGGAAAAATACCTGTTGTGTAATGATCATCTTCTGCTAAAAGACTGGTAGGTGTGTGCAGTGTGTGTGCGTGTGTCCACCTTTACATGTGTGTGTGTGTGTGTCCATATCCACATTTACATGGGTGAGACAGACAGCAACTAAAAGAGTGAAATATAATGAATGTGTATGTGAAGGTATTTGCACACTGGTGTGTCTGAGTGTGTGTGTGTGTGTGTAGCACTGGGAGCCACAAAGCAGTTACTGCTGATGGCTTGATCAGCTCGTGCTGGCATAAGAGGGTATGAGTGTATGTGTGAGAGAGACTGTGTGTGTGTGTGTGTGTGTGTGTGTGTGTGTGCGTGGTGGTGATGGTGGTGCAGGGTTTGAGCAAGTGGAGAGGGGCACTGAAGGAGCTGTCTCTCCACTGCAGATTCCCAATTTTGAGGGACCCTTTGATCTCAGTTCAAGCCAATTCGTGAGCATCAACTGACATGGCCGCATGAAACACCCCGATGCTCACTGCGGCCCCGGCTCCCAGCTTGGCTAAACTATTTGGTTTCATTAGGGGCAGATTTCTAAGAGGAGAAAAGGAAGGAAAGAGAGAGAAAGAGAGAGAGAGAAAGAGGGAGAGAATGAGAGACAGAGAAACAAGGAAAAGGGAGAGTGTGAGAAACCAACAAGGAAAAAAAGAGAGAACAAAGCAAAAAAAAGGAAAAAAAAAAGGAAGGAATGAAAGAAAGGAAGCTGACAAAACAGAACCTGCTGACAAACTCTTTAATGCCAAGAGATGACTGGGAGAGAGAGAGAGAGAGAAGGATGGCTGAGAACAGAGCAGAGTGCAGACTAGTCAGACAGTCTATCTGCTTATGGAGGACCAGGAGGGGCGATAATGCTGGCTTGCAGACACACCTCCACACGCCAAGATAACTAACAGAGAAATGCACAGGCCTCCTGATTGCTCCTGACAGGCGAGAAGGGATGATGGGGCAGAGGCATTGTTTTCTGGTGCCCGTCCGAGCTGAAGAGGGCAGCATTAAGCTCGGATGGCCTAATTGGCCCATTTAAATCAGAGTCTCAAAGCATGCACAGTGAGCCAATTGGTAGGGCACAGTCCCCCTTTTTTCCCTGGGCCTAGTCATTACGAGCTGACATCCAACCTTTCTGCTCGGCTAAGATTCTCACTCCACACAACACACACACACACATATATACACACACAGAATTGAGAGGTAGAGGGACAGAAATAAACAAGCTGAGAGAGAGAGTGAGTGAGTGAGGTGTGCGAGACGCACTAAAAGAGAACCCCCCCCACACACACACACCCCACCTACACCACTCATATGGAGAAGTCTGACACTGTTTCAATAATGCAGTCAGTGTGACGACTATATGACAAACAGCAACGAAGTAAAAACATGAGAGACTGAGATGGAGTTAACCAGATATCGGGAAGGGATGGAGAGAGAGGGAGGGAGAGGGAGGGTGAGAGAGAGAGAGAGAGAAAGAGAGAGTGACATAAAGAGCACAGGGTGAGAGAGATGAAAGTGATGTGTTTGAGAGGAGGAGTGAAGGGGTGGGGGGTGCTGAGAGTTCAAAGGTTTGTTCTGTTCTTGTTCCTCCACCCGCTCTGTGACGAGGGTCACAGGAAGCTCAGAGAAGAAGTCACCTCTCTGCCACGAGGGTGGTGTGTGTGTGTGTGTGTGTGTGTGTGGGGGGGGGGGGTGTAAAAGGGTGGCTCTGGCCAGTGGATGGAGGTGGGGAGGGGGGACTGGGTGTGTGTGTGTGCGAGGGTCTAGGGAGGAGGAAGGGGGGTCAGGTTGGGGGGCGGTGCGTGGAGGTCCTCGTCGGTGAAAATCAAACACAGCCCAATTAAACTAATCATAACGTGCCAGTGAGCACGAGGAAGCTCACCTGGAATCTGCGCGCACTTGAGCGAGCCTCTCCCTTCGCCTCTCTTCCCCCGGCTCTGCAACCCCTCTCTCTCGCCCCCTCGTGCCCGCGCGCTCATAATTACCCTGGCCAGAGCTCTGTGAAATTGCTGTTCTGATCTCACTAATGGTTGAGAAAACCTGAAAAAGGAAGGGAAGGAAAAAAGGAGACCAAGGAGGAAGGAGAGAGAGAAAGAGAGAGCGAGAGATAGTGTGGGGGGAGGGTTGTCTTCTCCCCTTCTCTTCCGTTTGCTTCCAGTCTTTGGGAGTTTAAGAGTGTATGGGCAGTATAGTATAAATACTATGGGTCATTCTACTGTCTTCCTTTTGTGTTAATTGTCCTTTTTTCTCTCTTGAGAAGTTTCTGGTCTTTTCATGTTTCATCACCTTCACCCTTCTGTGGTCTTCATAAGCCGTGAGAGAGGGATAGAAAGAATGGAACAGAGTGAAAGAAAGAAAGAAAGAGAGAGAGACAGGGAAGGGGGAAGGTGGGGTGCAGCCGGGTCCAGATGATGTGACTTTAGTTTTTTTTTGCACTGGACCAGCACTCGAGTGGAAATGACACACGCTGCACATGAAAGGGGAAGCAAATTAAGGTGGTGATGGGGGGGCTGAGGGGGGGTTGTGAGGCCGAGGTGGGGGTGGGGTGGGGTTTGGACGAGGGTCTGAGGCCCTTTTTTTTAATGATTATTCATTAATTACCAATTTGCTTGCGGCAGGGGGCATGACATTACAAGGGATCTGACTAAAAGTCCTAATAGATTATGAAGACCACCTAGGAGGAGAGGACCCAGGAAAGTACAAAACAATTAACACTGTTGCGCCACTATCAAAGGCCCCAAAACACCAGGGTCTGAGTGGGGAGGCTTGGGGGGAAAAAAGTGACAAGGAAAAAAAAAAAAGAGAGAGAGACAGAGAGAGTGGGGAAGAAAAAGAAAACAAAACTGGTGAACTCGCATCAAACGAAGCACAGCTCGTCAGCACAATAGGGCACAATTAGGGTGGCACATGGAAGCACATGGCCGAACCAAACCAAACCAAGACAAACGTCACACACACACACACACACACACACACACACACACACACACACACACACACAGAGTCAGACAGGACCAAGGAGTCCCAGTCATAGTGCTGATCAGTGGGGAGGGACCCGCACAGGAGGGCAGTGGCACACAAGGCTGCCCCCAGACAAAGAGCAGCCGAGCCTGGGCAGAGCTGAGCAGGAGCCTGCTGCCCACTCACCGCTTTCACCCTCCACTGGGCTCACCAAGAGCCCACAGCCCAGAGCCCAAAGACCAGAGCCAGGCCCAACCCCTCTCATCTAGTCCCCCTCCCTCTCGGCCAATCCTACTCCAGCCTCCAGCTCCAGCCACTCTAGACCGCCAGCACCTCCTACAACAGCAGCAACTGTGATGATGATCATTAAAATAGATATAAAATAAACACCCCAGGCAACTTTGACTACCGCTCTCTCTCCTCTTTCCTGTGTGGTGGTGGGAGGCGCGTCTCTTCCAGCAAGTTCCTGTGAGAGCAGACGGCCTCGTAGGAGTGCTCACTGGCCTGAGAAAAAGTTCGGACTCAACCCAAAAGAGCGTGTCTAAAACCGTTCCAGACTGGGCTACCACTGCTACCAGCAACGACGAGCGCTTCAACACCCCAGTGCTTGGTTCCCCTGTCTTTCTCCCCATCTTTCTTTCTTTCTTTCTCTCTCTCTCTCTCCTATCCCACTTCATCCTCTCCTATCTTACCCTCCCTCATTTCTTCCCTTGGCCCCAACCCCCCCACCCTACGACCGCCATTAGCCTAGAAGAATGAAGCCAGATTTAATTGAATTAAAATATTCCTTATGCACGCTAAACCACAAAGCCGCTACTTAGCGCAGGGTTGGCACATAGGCAAGTGGGGGGCAACCGCCGCGATAACACAGACTCTGGCAATTTTCTCGTCCGCAATCAAAACAAGACATCAAGTAATCTAATCTAAATCGCTGACAATTATCAGAGCCGAGAGAGAGGGGGGAATCCTTTTGATCAATGGCTTTCCTATTAAAAAGTGAAGCAATTCAATATTGCACCTTTGCTAATGCAGTGCAGGCTCATTAGGGCGTTTCTGTCCTTGGAAGGAGCAAAGGAGGTGTTTGCGTTTTTGAGGCGTGAGAGAGGGAGGAGAAAAAAAAACAAAACAAAGCAAAAAAAAAGTGGCCCAACTTGGAGGTGATCCACAGGACGAAGGCCCGGCTGGTCGTTTCCTCTTCTACAAGGGAATCAGGCAGAGGATATTTAGTTCTTGTTTTTTTTTCTTGCCGTCTCTCATCTTAAAGCCAACACAGTCCCCGATCGCTTTGAAAAAAAAAATGTTAATTTTATTTCCTGTCAAAAGGTTTTTTTTAAACCAGCTGCTTTTTTTAAAAAAAGGTTGTCATTTATTTCTAGATTATACTGAAATGGTATTCCTTGGGTTCCTCCCCCCCCCCCCCGCCCCCCCATCTCCCTCCCTAACTGGAAACATTTAATTCAAGGGCATCTCATTGCCTTTTAAAATTCAGACAGCAGAGACGTTTGTGCAAAGCTGCGGCTTTTTAGATATTTCATTACCGAAAGGTATTCATTTCATTGCTGAAATCCCTTGTCATAACTCTCAACGGCTTTCGCTGGTGTATCGGACTTTTTCCCCTTTTTTTAAGAAAACACACACACACACACACACAATGCTGAACATTTGAAATGCCATTTGGATTTGGCCAGGGCAGTTTTTTATTTCTTCCTTACACACATTTCCCTCTACTCTGACTCCAGGCTTCTGATGTCCTCTATATATTGTGCTCAACCAACCATATGCCTTTTTCAGCTTGAAATCTCACGCACGTCGGGCCATCCAACTACAGTTTTTACTTTAAATGTTATTTATACTGTGTCCCGAGACAAGCAGTCCTCTTCCTATGCATTTACTGATGATGCTTCGGTATCAACACAGGGCTACATTAGTTGACCTTTCATGGAACCCTCCATCAAAAAAGGAGGAAGAAAGGAGAAAGAGAGAGACCCAGTAGAGTACTGAAGTATATAAATGGGTTCTAGCCAGGAGCCACTGCCAAGAGAGCATGTATTTGGGGCCTCTTCAGGTTACGACATTATCAGAGCAGAGGAAAAGGCTGAGGTAAGAAAGAACACACAAACACACACACACACACACACAAAAACAGAACAGACTGGCACATTCCACAGCCACAGGAGTGGTGCTGTCAGCCCAGCAATGCTGCCAGGGTTTAGGAATAAACAAATGAAAACGTCCATCACTTCCCCTTCCACAATGGTTTACTGCCTTCCACACTCCGAAAGAGAGAGAAGGAGCACGAGCAAAAGAGAACCCCTATTCCTTCACTTTCCAAGAGTGAAAGAGAGGGGAGAGAGTCCTCAACCATCCTGAGAAGTGTCCCAACTCCACACTCTCTCCCCCTGGCCATTTACGGCATTCTCTCATACTTGGCACTGACTAGCAGTCACAATGGTCTGATCGGAGATGTCGTTCTTCTTCTCTGCTCTCTCTCTTTCTCTCTCTCTCACACACACAATCAAGATTCGCTACTAAAAACTTTTTTTTGCCTTTGCCTTTTCCTGTCCCACTTAAGAGGGGAAAAAAGAGACTCTGACAGTGTGAGTGAAAGTGAGAGAAAGAAAGGAAAAGAGAGAGAGAAAGAAAGAGAAAGAGAGTGAGAGGGAGAGGGGGAATGTGTGTGTGAGAGAGAAAGGCAAACCAGCCACAGGAGTGAGCCTGAGCTTGAAAGAGAAAGGAGTCCGATACACGCACACAAAGAGGACCCCACACCTCCAGCTCGCTGTGACTGTTTAATATTCATTCCCCCCCACTCGTTCGCTCCCTCTCTCTCTCTCTCTCCTTTCTCTTTCCCTCTCCATCCATGCCCCCCTGCCAGCCTGTGACACCCCTCCAACCCCCTTCCCATCCCTCTCCCTTCCTCTCCGTCTCCCAACTCCCTCCGGTGCGTCCTCTTCCCTCCTCCTGCTTGTAGGGAGGAGGTGGTGGGGGGTGTGGAAGCTGCTCGCTGCTGGGGACAGAGCTTGCGGACGGGACGCGGAGCGGCTAATGGCACGTCGTGCTAATCGCTAATTACACAGGCCGCGCGGGGTGGCCGAGCTGAGCGCCGCCTGCGTCATTATGCGCGGAGGCGAACGGCCGCCACCGGGCCCCGCGTGTCTCTGCCGCTCGATGCGTTTACCCTTCACAGGGGAGACTCAGCGGGGCACTCGCTCTGACACACACGCACACACACGCACGCACACATGCACACACGCACACACACAGAACACATGGGCAACATGCACACGCGCACGCACGTAAAACAAACACACACTCCATGGCGCAAAGAAAGGGGAGAGAGAGGTGCCCCCTTGCCTCTCATTTACATACATTTATATATGCATACTCACACCATTCATTGCCTGTACCTGGAAGAGGCACAGTGTGTGTGCGTGCGTGTGTGTGTGCGTGCGTGTGTGTATCTACATAACTCACTCTGTATGACTCAGTGTGCTTTTGATAATGCAATGCTGCCTCTGTTGACTTGCTGAAGGGGTGTGGGATGGAACAGAGGAATGTTAGCGGCCTCTTTCACCGACGTAAAGGATGCATGTGGCCCTGTACAAGTGTGAGGGAGTGTGTGCGTCTGTGAGCATTATTGGTGTGTGTGTGTGTGTGTGTGTGTGTGTGTATGAGGGTTAGTGTTCAGGAGGTGTGAGTGCATGTTTGGAAATGTGCATTTGTTTTTATGTGTGCATGTTGAGTGGCATGTGTGTTTAGCTTTGTAGGTTAGGGAGTGTGTAATTAATATTGTAGGTCAGGGTGTGTGTGTGTGTGTGTGTGTGTGTGTGCATGCGTGCGCGCATGCCAACTCACATCTGTGATCTGCGGTGTCCGTGCAGGGGTGGTCTGGGCAGTGTGCTTGGTGCTGGCCTTCATGGCAGCGTCTCGCCTGGCCTGTTCCAGCAGCAGTCGGGCCCTCTCCTTCAGCTCCTCCTGACGGGACAGCACCTTCTGCAGGCGGAGACAGAGAAGGGTGGGGGTGGGGGGCATGAGACAGGCACCGGGAACAAATGAATCTCACAAGCAGTGCTATAGTACTGAAGACTGGGAAGGGAAGCAGGAGGTCAGTAAAGAAGGCCCGATCTTATGTGTCCTGTGGGCTTTTCTACGCCCCTCTGTGTGATCGCTATGTTTGAGACAGTGAGCTGAACAGTGAGCAGGTGCAAGTGTGCGAGTTTGTTAGTTAGTGTGTGTGGGGGGCAGAAAGGGGGACATAAACATGGCACTTCCTTACCTTTTCCTCAGTAGTGCTGAGAAGCGGGACAGGTGCAGCCTCCTGGAGCAACAACAAAGACAACCAATGAATCAGAGATCTGTAGCTAAACAGGCCTGTGTGTGTGTGTGTGTGTACAAACATCTGTGTATATGAGGGTGTGGGGATACATTAAAAACATAGAAACTTTTTCTGTATTATAAATAAGTATGAGATATATTTGTGCAAGCAGGATTAGCATCTCGGCAGAGTTTTTAAGCGTGGAAATATCCTGCACTATCAGCGACGGCTTTCTCATTACCGGGCTCAACGAGCACCAGCTCTAGCTGGCAAAGCAACAGCGCCAGGAGAGAGCGACGACAGGCCTGCGAGGAGATAGCACCGCTGCCTCCACGCCAGCCTGGCACGCTATCGGCGCACCCATCACGAGTAATCCACGGCGGAGAATAGAGGCCGACAGCGGCCGTATACATGGGGAGTTGCACACTCCACCGGGGACAGAGTGGGTAGAGAGGGAGACAGGGAGACAGGGGGAGAGGGGGAGAGGGGGAGAGAGAAAGAGAGAGAGGCCGATTGGCCAGGGCGCATGGCGGCAATCTGAGCAAATGCCCGTCACGGTTCAAACTCTGGCACCAAGGTTTCCTTAGCAACTGCCTCATCTAGGCACAACGCTCCCCTCCCCCCTACACACCCCCCAAAAATAAATAAACAAACAAATAAATAAATAAGGAAATATATAAAAAGCAGCACATCTGTCTGAGATTGGGCCGCCACGTTGACAGCAGGGCTCAGTGCGGAGCGGAGCGGCTCCAAACGGCTGTCTGATAAAGCAGTGGCAGCGGGCGGCGAGGATGAGGAAATTCCTCTCCGGCGCGGCGAGCAGATGAGAGGCTCTCAAGCGGAACCGCAGGCGAGCCAGGGAGAATATTACCATCAGCGCGCAGAAAGGAAAACATAATGAAATGTCAACATTACAACGCTGCTGTCAGTGGGTTTGAGGCTTGTGCCAAGCGGGTTGCTCTGACGAAGCACCATAAGTTAACTTAAAAGGGGCTGGGTGAAGATAAATTGGGTGGGGGGACAGGGGGAGGAGGGTGTTGCATACCTGCACCTGTGTCGGTCTGGCGGGTGTGTCTGTGGTGTGGTTCTGGGGGGGTGGTGGCGGAGCCAGCGCGCTGCTGTCAGATGTGGTGTCCGACTCCGAGTGCCTCAGGCTGGCCCTTTTCTTCTTAATGAGGTCGGCGTCTCGGTTGTAGGTGAAGCCAAACTTGTGGGTAGGCGAGGTGCCCGGCCGGCGGCCAGGAGAGCCCAGCTCTGAGGCCTCCCCATCAGGCTGGGCCAACCCCTGGAGACCCATGTCGCGATCTCTGTCTGAGTGTCCGGCAGCCACAGCAGTGACTTCTTGCTGTCGTCTTTCCAAGTCGCCCATGTCCAGGGTGTCGGCCTTCTGCAGCTGCCGCGGCTCCAGCGAAGGTCGGCATGTCACGGCACCGGTGTCCGCCGCTCTCGGCATGGGCCTGGGATACGTGTCCACTGCACGGGGCGACGTCACCAGAGGTGACAGCGATCTCTCTTTTGTGACGGGCGCTGCCGAGAATGAGGCCGGGCTGCTGTTGAGCCCTCTGGCTGGCAGAGCGGAGGCTGCCGCCACTGTTGTCGCCTCCTCCATAGGCTCGGTCTCCTCCCCGTGACCCACGGCTGCTCCGTTGGTCTCAGCGGTGGACGCCGCCTCATCACTGCCGGTCTGTTGGTTGAGCCCGTGCAGCTCGGCGTAGAACTTCTCCTGGTCGATAGAGCTGTTGGTGTCAGTCTCAAAGTCGCCCACTTTGTAGGTGCTGCGGCTGCTGTTCGCCTCGATCTGCACCACGTTGAGTTCCTCGCCGCTGAAGTGGGCGCGGATCTGGTAAAGGTACGTCATCACAGTCAGCTTGTCCGGGATGGCCAGCAGTACCATGTCCGAGGGCTCCAGCAGACGTGAGATGCCGAGGCTGGCAAAGCCGTCATAGGCCTGCAGAAAGAGGGCAGCATGCCAACATTACAACTTACTCACAACAAAGGCCTTTTTACACCCAGGGCAGTAACAACAATATAATGTAATAACAACAAAACAACAGTTTTAAGTATCGGCCTATCAAATATGAATGACAACATCCAACCAGTATGCAAAAAAAAAGAACTACATGAAAAACAACATCACTGAGGATTTAATAAAGATAAAACAGCTGACGGGCAATTAAAATACAACAAATTTCAAACACTGTATTCATCAACCTAAAGAGACCTCTCTGACGTCGGTCACTGTGGACGCTTATGCCATTATGATTATAGCTGTTTTTACAGCTACTGAATAATTAGTCACAACGTCCAACGTTTGAATAACCTAAATCTCCAATAAAGAGAACAAGGAGAAAGCTGAGGAGAAAAATTGAATCATTTGGGGTCAAAAAAGGCATTTCATTTTCAGTGCATGTAGGACAACATACTTAACAGATGTCATACCACTGCACATGATGTAAGAGCTTTAAACGTGCAAATGCCCTAGAGGTACATATTACTTAGAGTTTTGAAGCCATCATATTTTAGTTGATTAATCCCTGATTTAAGGATTATGTCAAACACAATAACGACATTATGACTCGCATAAACAATTCTCACACAATCAGAAAGTAGATGCAGTCATTTGAGAGCATTGTCTAATGCAGCAACACAAGTACTTCCAGGTAATTAAAATAGGTAGCTGAAGAAAAGAGCAACTCTTGGAAAAGAATGAGAGCGTGTTTGTGAGTGTTTTCTGACAGGCCAGCGTCTCCCACGGAAATAAAGCACATCCACCCGAGTGCCCATAACAAGGCACTGTTATAACAGGCAATATGCAAGCTAGAGCATGCGTATGTGTGTGCGCGTCTGCATGTGCGTGTGTGTGTGTGTGTGCCTATGTGAGCGTGTTTGTGTGTGCATGCACTGCAGGAGGGGTGGGGGTGTTATGCTGTCTGACTAGATTTAGAATAGAATAGAATCAGGGATCGGCTGGATAGGAGTCGGCCACTGACAGGTAATGTCAAGGATGGTTCTCCAAGATAAGAAAGTGAGATATAAAGAAACAGTGAACTAATCCGTGCCGGGGCCTTATCATGGCACATCAACCTTCTCCTTTCTAGCTGGCGTGTAATTGCACTGATTTGTCCTGATGAGAAATACAGGCAGATAATCAAGCACCAAAAACTCAATCCCTGATCACTTGATAGTCGTGGTAAAAGGAGGAAGGGGAGAGGGGTAGAAGGAGGATGAGGAGGAGGAGGAAGGGGGTAGGAAAGGAGAGTTAGAGAGTAGGCATATGTACTTTTTGTGTGTGTGTGTGTGTGTGTGTGTGTGTGTGTGTGTGTGTGTGTGCGTGTGTCCGCAAGCGCAAGTCAGGTACCTTGAATATGGGGGAGGGGGGGGGGGGTCCTTTTTTTAAGCTTGTGAAAAAGCTTCCTTCATCCCTGCTTACTTTTCATTGCTCGTTTCTGCCCCCTTCGTTCTCTCTCTCTCCTCCTATCGCTGCTTGTATCAGCTGTGCTGAGCAGGCGTGGTGGTAATTCCAACCTGTTGACGAGTGTGGGCATTGTCTGGCTCCAGGGTTTCTGACCGGCCCGGTTTATCAAGGCCAACTTTTTTTAACATGAGTGTGTGTGTGTGTGTGTGTGTGTGTGTGCGTGCGTGTTGGGGAGGTGTAAATCAAAGGCTAAGCCATTTCTCCATTTACAATTAATTATAACTTCTCCCACTCTCTCGCTCTTTCCTTCCTTCGCTTCTCTCCTTCCTTTCTTCCTTGTGACCTCACTTGCACATTCGGGAGCATTCACAAAAAGAAAAGGGGCTGGCAAAGCCACAGCCCTTCAGTCTAAGACGGCATGAGCAGCAAAGATCGAAAGAGGGTGTGTATGCATTTATGTGTTTGTGTGTTTGGTGTGTGTGTGTATGTGTGTGTGTGAGTGAGAGAGAGAGAGTGACAGAAAAAATAGATAGATGGAACATATCTAAAAAGTGAAAGTTTTTTTTTTTTTTTTTTTTAAATCAAGGAGTCCTCAGTTACAGGCTGTCGTTTAAGTTTTCCTGCACTCCCCTCCCCTCCTTTGCCCCCCCTTCCCGGTTCCTCCCAAAGAAAGAGTGTGAGATAAAGGAGCCTGTAAGGGCCCTGATTGGGTTTCTAACACTTATTCAGAGGAGCAAAGTGTGTTTGTATTGTTCCCTTCTCACCCAAAGTACGCTCCTGAAGAGAGAGCGACAAGCGGGCATCTGAATAGAGAGAGAAAGAAAGAAAGCATGACAGAGAGAATGAAAGAGAGAAAGGAGGTGTCAGGGAGGAGGGCAGGAGGAGAGGAGTGGAGTGGAGTAGGGTGGGGTGGGGAGGGGGTCGCTATTTGTATTATTGCAGGTCGGTCGGCCTTCACAATGAGGTGACGGAGCGTCTTTTGGAGCGGTGTATCGCTAAGGCTCAACCATACCTCTCAGGTGGGGGAAATAATATCATGACGGCATTTTTTTCCCCCTCTACAAACAAACAGGTGCTTTCTGGGAAGCAGGATGAGCATGATGAGTTGAGTTATGGCTTAGGACTGTCTTTTTGGTAAGAGTTTACCTTCTCTTTCTCAGGCAGATTGCTTGTGTGCCCCCTTGCCCCCCCCCCCCCCCCCCCGTCTAAATGTGATGAAAAGCATTTTGTTTTCAGGCTGAGAAAGCCAGAGCCTGTGACTGATGGACTGACTGACAGACAGACAGAGTGACTGACAGGCGTCCATCTCTATGTCTATCAGCAGCGGAGCCCGCAGGCAAGCAGGCCGTCAAATTTTTTCCCGTTAGTTTGCGGCAGGAACAAATTCTGCCAGATCAGATATCATGGGAAATTACTCCCCCTTTCTCTTCTTACATCCAAACACACACACACACAGAGACAGACAGACAGACACACACAGAGAAACACACACACAAATACACAGTCTCGCTGAAACACCCGTACACACTAATTTAGTGATAATGCATCTCTTTCACAAGGTGATAAAGAGAAATTTATTCTCTTCCTGGCTGCTATTGATTGTTCTTATCTATCATATTTCAGTGCCATTGTGGATTATGGCAAAGCACAATCACATATAGAAACAGATGGGGGGTGGGGTGATTCTATCAAATGAACCAGAATAGCTGTATATGTGCGTACATGTGTGTCTATATGGTTTGCATGTGCATCTTCAGTGTGTCAGGGGACCAGGCCCCTAACTGTGGTCCCTGCAGCAGTCACCTGTGACTCTGGCCTTCACCAGACTCTCGCGCTTTACCCACCAAGAGCAGCGTCCCATCGTTCAGCTCAAGATGTCTGCTTAATTGGGTGGGAGGGAGTGAAAACGTCAAATACGACAGACCCCCCCGCACCCCTCGTAAACACACCCCCACCCACCCAATTCACCCCACCCCCTATCCCCTATCTGCAAGAAGAACCCCCCCCCCCACCCACAGACCCCATCTGTCACTCTCTCTCTCTCTCTCACTTGCTTGCTCGCTCTACGGCGGCCATTGTTGCTGCTGAGGCATTCATTCCAAACAAGGGCAGTGGGGGTTATCAGTCATGAGAGTGTGTGTGAGAGAGAGAGCCGGAAATCAACCTGCAGGAAGCCAACTGACACACTCAATGTAGCCATCAGGGCCCATGGGGGAAAGGAGGGAGGAAGAGAGGGAGGGAGAGAGGGAGGGAGGAGTGGAATGGGGTGATGAAAGAGGGAAAAGAGCTGAGGTGGGGGGACAGCGAGAGAGGAAAGGGGCCAGGGGACAATAAACAATAAAAGAGTCTCTCTCCTCAGGAGGGACGCTGAGGACCAATGAGCAGCACTCAGCTGAGGAGGGAGGGAGAGAGAGAGAAAGAAAGAAAGAAAGAGAGAGAGAAAGAGAGAGAGAGTTGAGAGGAACTTCAGTTATTTGTTGTGAGAGTTCATGGCAACTTGCTTACACTCATCTGGATTCTACTATGGATGTGTTACTCTTCTGTGAAAAAGTGTGGGGAGAAAGAGAGCGAAAGAGAGCGAGTGACGGAGGGAGAGAGAGAGAGAAGAGGAGGGAAAAATCCCCTTGGCGGGATTGAGCACAAATCCTTCCAACCGGGCTAGCTAATATACAAAACACTCCCCAAACATATGCAGACACCCACATGGAGTTAGCTTCCGAGGCACTCACAAAAGCGTGGCGGGGCCGACGAGCGTAAGCAAGTAAGCAACAGAGAGAGAGAGAGAGAGAGAGAGAGACGCACATGCACTAGCTACAATCGCACGCACGCGGGTTCAGAGAGCGGGGGGGGGGGGCAAAGAAAGAAAAACACACGAATCGAAACGAAAAGGATGGCTAATCTCCGCTGGCATGACTCGCCGCACGCTTTCTTGGAGCCGCCGCAGCCGCTGCCGCTGCTGCTGCTGCCGCTCTTCTTCTTCTCCCTCTTCTCCTCCTTTCTGAGCGGGGCTGAGAGCGATAGGCGGCGCGGCGCCTCTCAGGGGAGTCGGATCTCTCAGGGAAAAGCCTATTCGTCGTGCACATTTCGCAGAAAATTCCTCAATGGGGGGAACGGAACGGATAGCGCGGAGAGGGGTAGGGGAAAGCCGAGACAGAGAGAGAGAGAGAGAGAGAGAGAGGGGGATGGATGGGGAGATCAGCTCATAAAAGAGGGGAGGCCGCGCCGTGCTTTAAAGGCAAATGTTTAGCTGCAAACGGGATTACAGCGAGGCCCGGCCCGCCACCACAAACCGCACATAACATGCTTTTCATGTCAAAGAGAGGAGAGAGGAGAACGCTCCTGGGACCTCCGTGCACATTATGGTGTCTTCCCCCCTCTCTCTCTCTCTCTGTTCCTCTCCTTGTCATCCACCTTTCTTTCCATTTGCTCAAGCCTCTTATACATCCTCATTCTCTCCATCACTCCTCTTCTGATATTTTCGTGTTTCTGCCTGCAGTCTTCCCCCTTCCATAAGGCCTTGTCCCTCTTTCTTTTCTCTCTCTCTCCCTGTCTGTGTGTCTCCATCCACTCCTCATTTACCTGTGCATGAATAGGGGCAGTTTAAGTACAGCGGGCTTTTTAAATTACGATGCTATCTATCAGGCTGTTCCCCACCTGATTTTCCCTTTTCTGTCTTTCTGGAAAACACTGAAGGGGGTAGAAAGCAACACACACACACTCACACACTTTCCATTAGTGTCCACAGGGGAGCTACCATCTGAGAGTAGCAATTAGAAGGCCCTGGGTGAGAGCGTGGGCTACAGAGACCGATGCAGGCGAGAGGGAGAGAGATAGAGAGAAAGAGAAAGAGAAAGAGAGAGCGAGAGAGAGAAGTTATTTTGTTCAGCGCTCCCTGTCAGGGATTAAGAGGCGTGGGTAAATAAATAAAGGGGTAATGAAGGTGGAGCGGCGGCCGAGGGGCCGAGCGGCAGGGGCGCTGCTTACCTTCTTGTTGTTTTCTTTAATGTCCTGAGGATTGAGCGACTTGTAGTCTCTGGGTGGCGGGCCGGGCCATTGAGAACAGCAGGCACAGTCGGGATGTGAGATGGAGAGAGAGAGAGAGAAACAGGAGAAGACAAAGACACAAAAGTAAATACAAACACACACACACACACACACACACAAACACAGGCAAACCGGGAAAAAAATCACTGCGTTTAAAAATGCGGCAAGTGTAATGGCATTACAGCTGCAACATGCAATTTCACAGCGCCGCAATCAACAAAACTAATAGAGCGCAAAACACAGGAAATAACAACACTAGACCCACCACTAGCCCTGATCACACCAGCCCTTTAATGTTGCGCCTCTCCCTTTCGCCTGGGGCCTCTCAGTGCTGTACGCGCGCGCGCACACACACCACACACACACGTGTTTATTAAAGCCGAGGCAAACACCAGAGGCCTGGCTGTATAAACTCGGCAGTAATCCCCATTTCCTCATACACAGGCGTGTTCGTCTCCTGGCGTATTATTACCGACGCGCAGCACGACTCGTGCAATCTGCTACTTAACAGACATAAGGCCGTAATTAGTCAAAGCTCCATAAATAAGTCAGCGGTGACACTAAGCTGGAGGAGCAGCCGACAAACTTAGAAAAGGAAAATAAATAAATAAATACAAATAGAAATGCGTTGTTAATGGAGCGTACCCGATTGACTAGTGATTGCTCGTCTGTCACTTTCTGATGATCAATCAAATCAATCACATAAACAATCAAATCAAATCTTCATCTCTGCCGCTCAAAATTTTAATCCTTTCATTCTGTTGTGTGGAGTCATGTAAAAAAAAAAGAGGAAACCTACAGGAGGTCATGTCAATTTTGGTCTGTGATGTGAAGAGGATTCTGTGTGTGTGTGTGTGTGTGTGTGTGTGTGTGTGTGTGCAGGCAGACGGGCTGCTCAGGCAGTGTAAGTGTTGTCATTGGGAATGTGTGGTGAGTGAGTGTTGTAATTAAGTGGGATTTGCGCATGTTCCTGATGGGATCCATTCTGTATTCAGGAGAATCATGAGGAGGATTACATTCTTCCATTACTCTGATATTTACACCCCCACCCACACCACACCACACCACACCACCCCATTCCCATCATCACCTCCCCCCTCCTGCCACAATCTTACCCAAATTCAGGCGAGGTTATGGGCTGGGGTTGGGAGGTGGCTGGAGTGGAGGGTTGATGTAGGGTGGTGGCACTGTACCTGTATGTCTGAAACTGATGGCGGTGCAATTATGGGATTCTGAGCTGTGTGTGTGTGTATTATACATTGATGAGACCGCACGTGTGATAAACAAATGAGAGGGAAGTTAATGGTTGGATGTGCTGTGTCGGAGCACTGTGTGATGCTAAATGCCCAACTGTCACAATACGGAAGGAGGGTTAGATGAAACGAGGGACGAAGGCTGAATCTTTTTTAGCCCTTCCCTTTGTTTTTTTTTTTTTCCACATTCATGCAAGGTGAAGGAGTAGGGGCTACCTGGCCCTTCTATTGAAGAATTTCAAAGTCCTTACTCAAGATGAAGAGGAACGAGAATTTTCCCAGCATTCAACCCGTGTAAGTTTCAGTCGGAAGACAAACACCACTTTGGTTGACGGACTGGCAAGAGAGACCTTTAAATTTGGTATTCATATAAATTTCAGAGTCATGGTAGTGGTATTTTGTGTTATATTCAATCTTTTGACAATGAAATATACAATATTCAGTCAGGTTTTTGATCATAACATCATTTGTCTGTCGAGAAAATTAACAATGCCAACGTAATGTTAACGTATGTTATGACATTCCCAACACATTTCTTTTTATGCCATGTATGCAAAATTACAGTATATTGAAGGTTGGACTTGGGCACAGGTTTATAGGCAGGGTGTTTTCTGAAGATAGCAAATTGACATATCATCTTATTTCCTCTGAGA
Source organism: Tenualosa thibaudeaui (assembly GCA_027481765.1). Lineage (NCBI taxonomy): Eukaryota > Metazoa > Chordata > Actinopteri > Clupeiformes > Clupeidae > Tenualosa > Tenualosa thibaudeaui. Next base: position 2,237,398 of record JAIFZK010000012.1, read on the forward strand.
ATATCTTCACCCCTATCACTTGTCACTCTATTTTAAGGGATAAGGGACAGACAAAGGGGGAGAGTTAGGGTTAAGGGGAGGGGGCAAGAGAAATGGGATTCAGCCTAAGAGTGCCTAGGGAGTGATGAAAATGAATGTAAAAGCAAAAGGTATACAGCAAAGGAGAAGAAAGAAGAATGTAATGAACAGAGAGAAAGAACAAAAGAAAGAGGGAAAGAAAGGATGAAAGAATGAAAAAAGACACAGACAGACAGAGACAGACAGACAGAAAGACACTCACATCAAGTCTGGCCTGAAGTGGTGGAGCAGGGCGCAGAAGGCCAGGCCGTTCCTCCAGGACGTGGTGAAGTTGGTGATCTTGACGCCGCGGTAGTTCTTAGTCACCTCGCGACACCAGACCAACAGAGACTGACTGGCGTTGGGCTTCCCTCCAAGCACAGGACTGGGGATGGGACTCGGCTAGAGAGAGAGAGAGAAAGAGAGAAATTGAGGACACAAGTAAATTAATGTATTTGGCCTTCTGAGGACTGCGGTGAATAGGCAGGGAATAGGGCCAGAGAGGGAGAGAGGGAAGGGGGAGAGAGAGAGTGAGATAGAGAGAGGGGGAGGGAGAGGGAGAGAAAGGGAAAGAGAAGGAGATCTGGAAGAGGAAAAGGAAAAGAAAAGGAAAGGCACACAGAGATGGGAGCAGTGGCGGAGTTCCAGCAACCGACTCTACATGACAGCACTCAGAGAAGAGGACCCAGGAGAGAGACGGATAGAGAGGAGCCAAGAGGCTCCAGAATGAGTGGATCAGATACAGCATATAGGGCCTGTGTCTGTCAATACACACCTTTTTGCAAAAGCAAAGCGAGTGTGTGAGAGTGTGATGACTGCAAGTGTGTGTGTGTGTGTGTGTGTGTGTGTGTGTATGTGCTCTGAGAGGCCATGGCTATAGATAGTGTGCTCTGGGAAGGGGAAGACAGCAGGCTGTTGGCATGGCAATGGGTTGCCCAGAGCGATAAGGAGTTCAGGGCAAGGCTGAGGTCTGCGCAGGTGAGTGTGTTCCTGTGAGAGTTCTGTCCACTGGAGTGTATGAATACTATGCACCCTCTGTCTCTATCTCTCTCACACACAAACACACACACACACACAACGTACTCATGCATACACACACACACACACACACACACACACGCGTGCGCACACGCGCACACACACACACAAAAGAAAGTCTTTAAATCTCCTCTTCAGCACAAGGGGAAATTGAAATATTTACTGGTTGTTGTAACATTAAGGCCAAAACAAGAGTGCCAGCATTCAGCCATTGTGTGCAAAAGCCAAAACGGCTCAAAAATGGCTGCTCTTTTCAGATCGGTGAAACAGTTTCAAACAAAATCCTTGTGTGTTTTTTGTCCCCTTAATCAGAATTCTGATGTCGGAGTCCAACTAGGCCTTTATGGAAACAATAATAAAAAAAAGAGAGAGAATCAAACTGCTCAAAAGAGACAAAGAGGCTTTTACACTGGGACTCCCGGCCACACAATGGAGTTACATGCTCGTCTTAATGAGGGGGTCAGGCAAAAAGCTGCATATGACCATGGATAATGTAAACACATTATTAATTGTGTCCGCCTTTGAAGTCTTATCGTGGCAGGCTTTGGGTGGAGAGAAAAGGGGGTGGGGTGGGAGGCGGTGGGGATGTGGGAAACTGAGAGGGAGCTGGCTTTTTAAATCCAGGCAAATCCATGGAACGCCGAGATTCCGGCGGCTCACGGGCCACTCGGGGAGTCAGCGCATTCTCTGACGTAATCTTGTTAAAATGGCCCCGGCACTGCCGCCAGCTCACGGGCCGTCCCCCTGTCTGCACACTCACACACACACACACACACACACACACACACACACACACACACACAGACGCGCACACAAGCTCACTCTCACAAGCCAGTAAACCTCTTCTGTTACACACACACACACACACACACACACATACAGAGTCTCTCTCAAAATCACAGAAATGTATGCTAATGCCTTGCACACCGACACAGGTGAGATACAAACATGCCAACAAACTGCTCCAGTTAAACCCCCACACACAAATGCAACGCATTCGCACACCACCACAGAGGGCAACAAACACACAGCTATCACATCAGCACAGAGTACAAGGCATTCTGCTGGTGTGTGAGACCACGCTGTGTGTGTGAGTGTGTGTTTGTGTCTACACACACTCACACCAATGCAATGCAGGCTAGCCAGGCTACAGCTGCAGAATACAAACAATACACTCTCAAACACACTCAAACACACACACATACACACACACACTCAAAGATAGTTTTCAGTGGTATTTTTTCTTGTTGCTCCTTTTTTGATCTGAAATGGTGAGACAAAACTAAAAGATATCAGATGAGGAGTGGGAGTGGGAGGGTGGGGGTGGTGGCAGATGATGGTGATGGTGGTGGTGGGCTGGGTTACGTGATGGATTCCTCCATCTAAATATAAAATCTAAATCATGTAATCAGGCAACAAACAACCTGAAGGAATAGATTTCCATAGGAGCGCTATCTGTGCCCATCAGCCAGAGGAAAGGGTTACGCTGTCTGGCCCCCTGATAAGCACCCTGCACTGGGGCTGGATGGCCGACCCACTGCCTGCCTGCCTGCCTGCCTGCCTGCCTGCCTGCCTGCTCATAGCAGATTAACAACGCCCCCCATTGGCCATAGGGGGGCACTGCAGGAAGAGTACCACAGACAGACAGCGCTGAGAGGGGGGAATGAGGGTGCAAGCGAGAGTGAGCGAGAGAGTAAGCAGGCCAGAGAGTGTGAGAGAGAGAGAGGAAGAGACAGTGAAAGGAAAAGCAAGGAAAATAAAGGGGGAGGGAGTGATGACTGAAAATGGAGAATGGAAGGATAATTGTCGAGCCTCTTCTGTGCAAACAAACAGGCCGAGAGCTCAAGCGAAGGAAAAACAGGAGAGGTAAGAGAAAGACTGGGACATGGTTGACAGACTGAGGACATGGTGGGGACTCAGACTGGGACATGGTGGGGACAAACTGGGGACTACTAGGTGTGTGTAAAGCTGAGTAGACACAGGTATACTGCAAAAAAAAACCTCAAATCTTGTGCTGGTGCACAACACTGGTGCTACACACAGGTGCTACACACACATTCCCTCTGTACTGGTGTGTGTGTGCGTGCATGCCTGGCGGTGTTGTGAGAGTGGCCCGGTAGCCTCGGGGGCGGTAACGATGGCAGAGGCATTCTTCTGCCTGGTTTTTCAGGTAGAGATTGGGTGCAGGGGAGCCCGCTGTTGCCTCAGGGCCCAAGGGAACCTCCGGGGCCCAGCACTTGACTTTTCCCTTCTCATCTTGAAAAGAGAGCCTTAACCTTTCAAGCTCACACCAGACAGGGGCGAGGCATGAACACACACTCCTGTAACACTCCTGTAAACTCCCCTGATGACACACACACACGCAAAATGCAGTTAAAAACATAATAATTATCGGCACGGTAACTGTATGACCTTTGTTGATGAAGAAATGTCAAAACTAAGTTACCACACAAAAGGCGTTTACTGTCTTCAAATGAGAGATTCACCTATGCTTTAGGCCAACAACAGGTAGACATTTCATTACTTTTTCTTTGGTCTTTTTCCTTTTTTATTTTAAGCACGACGATACACACATACGTCATCTGTGAAGGTCGCTGGCGTGCGGATCTTGGGAGAGACGACCCCATCAAAGCGGCGTTTCTGGATCAGTGACCCTGGGCCTTGATTTTACTATTAAATTATGTTAAATTCATTCCTTCCATTGAAGGGCCTCAAATCCAATAAGGGGAGCGCCACTGTGGACTCACTCTGATGAGATCGACTGTGTGAGCTCAGTGGAGCAGACGGAGGGATAGAGTGAGAGAGGGGGAGGAAGGGAGAGGGGGAGAGAGAGAGAGAGAGAGAGGTAAAGAAAAAGGATGAGAGAGAGAAAGAGTGATGGGGGAAGGAGGGAGAGAGGGAGAGAAAGGATGAGAGAGAGGCAAAGACAGGGAAGTGAGAGAGGCAGAGCAGAGTGAGAAAGCAAATAAAAAAGGAGGGGAAAAAAGATCTGAGAGAGAGAGAGAGAGAGAATTTAAGAGGCGCAAAGCAGCATGGGAAAAACACAAGGTGGTAAAAAAAAACACACAAGGTGACAAAAATACACACAGAGAGAGAAATGCAGAGACACCAACATAAATAAGCCTCCCTGCAAAATGAGAGAATGAGAGTACTGCCCACCTTAGGCAATCTCTCTTCCCTTTCAAGTGAAGTTAAAAGTAGCTGTCTAATTTCGGCAAAAATAATTACCTGGGATTACCGGGCAGGTGCCATTAGAGCAATTAGAAGACAACACACTCTAAACGGTGGCTCTCCGGCGCTCACTCTCCAGGCGAGATGGACGTGTCAGCATCTGCAGAGCGCCGCAGAGCCACTCACACGCACACAAACACAAATAAAGAGAAAGAGAGAGGAGTGCACTGCCATGCAGCTTCATTCAGGCTTCTGTTTACAAGGCTTTCCAGCAGTACTTGCTTGGACTGGATTTGCAGCTAAAAGTACAGGTGGCGAGACTGGATAGATGAAAGCCTCAGGGCCATGTGTGTGTGTGTATGTGTATGCACACACACACCCACACACACACACAAGTGTGTGAGTGTTTTTACGCGTTAACACTGAACAATACGAATCTCCATGAAAAGACCAAGAAAGTTAGTTCAATTGCAAACTACAGCAGCTGTTGCCAGTGCATTGTGTGGAAGAGGAGAGTGTGTGTATGTGTGTGTTTATTGGTGGGAGGGGGGGGTGGTGGTTTTGACTAAAACCCGATGTTGCACTCCCCCTATCCCCGCCCGTGTGATAAGCGTTGTGGGGGAAATGCTGTGTGGCAGGAACATGTACTTACTTATCAAAGGCTTTGGTGTCTCGCCCAGGGCAGAGGGGAGATGGGGCTGGGGGTGTGTGACAGCAAAAAGGGGGTTGGGTGGGGGGGTGGGCTGGAGAAGCGGTAGGGGGAGTTGGGTGGGGTATGTGGATTGAGGGAGGGGTGTCTTTTCCTCATTCCTATGCTCGGGGGCAGGATTAGAGAAGTGCCCCTGGTCTCTGCCCACAAACATTACATATTAAAATAAAGGGATATTCATTACCACTGCTGCACAAGAAAAACTGTCAATTATGTGGAACATTTTCAAAATCGGCCAGAAATAAAAATGAGCTTTGGGGGGGTGGGGAGGGGCGGGGGGATTCATTATTCATGATTCCTTGGTGTCAACGACAATCTACACACACACGCACACACACACACACACATGCACACACACACAGAATAACAGCAAAAGCACCACTGCCACCAGACAGTAAAGAGATGGCAGAAGGAGAAAAGGAGAGAGAGAGAGAAAAAGGGGGCAGGAGATGGAGGTGGTAACAGTGGACGGAGGGTGGAGGGGGGGGAGAAGTTAATCTCTGCACAATGGCGGATGGGGAGCAATGTGAGGGCTACAGCAGCTGCAAGGTCAGTCTGAGAGGGAGGCCTATCCCCCCCATCCACCCAACTCACCCGCCTGCAGCCCTTTGCTCTGCCCAACAAGCCAACACCTGCAGCCTCACCACACACACACACACACACACACACACACACGCATATGCTGAGAGGTGCATAATGTAACTATTTGCAAGTTGGTCAATCAGGTTTAGTTAGGTTTCTGTTTTCTTTCGTTCTCTCCTAATGGGCCTGGGGACCATACACTAGAGCAGATGTGGGGGGCCTAGCTAAAGCCCACTTCAGGCTCACCCCAGCAAACCCACCAAGACAGAGTTTACATGAACTGCCTTGCCATTCGTCCCACTGACTCTGAGACGTGGCTTGCTCAAACTCTTACTCTTACAAACTCTCATATTTTTGATGTGTGTGTCTGGAAAGTATCTATGAGCGTGCTCAGCGTGTGTGTGTGTGCGTGTGTGTGTATAAGAGGGGGAGAGAGAGATGTGACGTATGTGACTAAGTGTGCGTGAGTAAACAAACAAGTGTATGGTGAGAGTAAATGAGTGTGTGTGTTTTGGGCCTCTGATGTGCATTGTTTTGCCTGTATCCTCTCTGTGTTAATGTCCTGTCAAGTATCTCAGCAGAGGGGCTCTTCGCAGCAGCTAGGAACCACTGGCAGTGTTCACTCACTCCAGGCTAGACTTGTGAATGAAAGGCAGGCATGACCTCCGAACGAATTACATTAAATTACAACTCGGAGCTGGAGAAAAAAGGGGGCCTTAGACGTCTCCCCATTGCGCTTTCAACTCATGAAAGGGTGTCAAAAAATGTCAGATTTGAGGAGGTGTTGAATCTCTTACTCTTTAAAACTTGTAATCCGCTCAGGGTGCCCGAGGCAAAACAATCCACAGGGTGTATACACGCACGCACACACACACGCACACGCAAACACACACACCCAGAGTCGATCATACAAACATGCACACACCCATTAGAGTGCATACGCGCACACACACATACAAAGAAGAAAAACAGCAGCTTGTGTGTGCGTGATCGTGTACGCACATGTACATACATACACACACACACACACACACACACACACACACACACACACACACACACACACACACTCTTCGCGTGGCATAGTTTAAAGAAAACAAGCCACGATAGGGATGCATGCTGGTGCAGCCTCTCACGCTCGATTTTGATACACCTGAGTCAATGTCTCGGGGCAAGAGAAACAGCCGTCACACATTCAGCAACATGAAGGCAAAGAGGCCGCCTCACACGGCCTCACCTGTGCACACACGTGAAGCCTGACAGCTTAATTAGACAAGACAGATACACATACACTGACAAATATGGAAACACACACACACAGTCCTACACAAACACACACATAACGTCCGCACAGTCACATGCATAGCCCTACACACACACATGCATAGTCATACACACACACGCACACAGCTATATATGGAATGTTGCATCAACACCAACATGGTTAATGTAGCACATGCAATCTAGTGGTCAATTCCCCAGTAATAAATGCCTTGGTTGGCATGGCTCCCCCATTACTGTCCCCTGTTTAATCTTGAGACCTCATTTGTTTAATCAGAGCCTGGGTGCTCGGCCTTTGGTCGAAAGCCTCAAATTACCTTGCCCATGAAATTGTGTAGAAAAGCGACTTCTGAGACTTTTTTTTTCCCCCCGATGGCAGAACCGAGTCCAATCAAAAGTTCAATTATGCAAATTAAGATGTCGTAGCAGAACGACCAGTGCAGAAGACAATAGGCTCCCATGGAAGGCGAGAGTGGACCTCTTAACACATGGAGGGAGGGGGGGGGGGGGGAAGGAAGAGGGAGAGAGAGAGAGAGAGAGAGAGGGAATAGGAGAGAAAATGAGTGAGTGAGAGAGAAAAAGAGACAGACAGGTGACTAAGAGTTGCCAGACAGACTCTTTCGAGAGACGCAAAGACAGAGGGGAGCTAAAGAACCGAGCAGCAATGTCTACGCTCCAAGTGCGCTAGTCATAAGGGTGGCATGTGGTTGACAGTTCCAATGCGCTTGCATGTTGTTATGGATTCACTGAGTGAGGCATTCCAGAGACAAGAGTCGCACTTACAACCAAATTAACACAGACATTGTAGATTTGCAGCCAGAAGCAGCTCTAACACCCCCAGATCAACTCATACATACTCAGTGAAGTTGTGTGGCGCGCTGTCGCTTTGGCAAGGCCAACTGTGGTTAAAGAAGCAGCAAATGACGGTGGGGGCGGTGCACAAGGAGAAAAAAAAAAAAAAAAAGAAACGTGTGACTAAACGGAATTTCTGGGGGCCCTGGTTTACAAGCCGAGCTATGTACGCCTTTGAAATGGCATCCACGCGGCCGTGTGCGTATTTATATATTCAGAGGATGCCTGTGTGTGTGTGTGCGCGAGTGCGTGTGTGTGAGTGTTGAGGGGGGGGGGGGGTATCAGGTTTTTGTTTTGGAAGGTTGCAACTAAAAATCCACCACTGCTGCCACTGTTCTTATTTGCCTGAGACCTGCATGTGAAACCCATTTAAGAAGGTGTAAGCAACCTCTATAAGACTGCCGACTGAGGAGGAGGAGGAGGAGGAAGAGGCAGTGGCATTACCCACCCTCACGCCTGTTGCAAATGAGCTTTGGCTGAGCACACAGAGAAGACACAGAGCATTGACATTATTGAGGATGGCATCCTGTTAGGAGTTGGGTGGAATGACAGAGCGGGGGGTGGTGTGTGTGTGTGTGTGGGGGGGGGGTTTACAGACACACACACAGATACACAGATGCTAAGGCTTGTTGTATGCTTTAAATTCAGCCTGCCTCTTTGGGCATGCAGTTGCATTCAGGCACATCTTAAGCGTGAAGGAATCATTACTCCGCCTGTACAGAGACAACACAGCGCTGGCACTAACAAATGTACAGCCGCATGTGTTTCAGAAAAAAAAAAAGAAAAAATATTTTATATATATGCAACAAAATACAAGAGAGAATGCCTTTTCTGCCCACCTGATCTGTTCTCAAGAGACCTGAGAGAGAAAGAGAGAGAGAGAGAGAGCGAGAGCAACGGAAGGAGAAGGAGAAAAGAAAGAATGAACAAAATAAAGAAAAGCCAAGCACGTCTGAAAAAGCCGACAAGCCGCCCAAAATCTATATGGCATTAATCTTCTTTTACTGCAGTCTTCAACAAACAAATTAGGGGTGCATGAGTTCACCGATCCCCCCCGATAACGGCCACATTTATCAATTAATCTTAGCTTGCCTCTGAAAACTCATTAAGGCAGACACTTTGCGCATGATGTTCTGAGGCGCAAGAGAAAGAAAGAGTGAAAGAGAGAAAGAGAGAAGGAGAGAGAGAGAGAAAGAAGGGGAGGAGAGAAAGCTTATGTGAAGCCAGCGATGTGTCGCTGTTGTCCAGCGCGGCCTGGGCTCCTTATGCGATGAGAGGAGGCGATAACCAAAGCAATTAAAATGAAAATAATTACAAAGTCACCCCGACGTGGCCACCGAGGAGGAACAGGAGGAGGCGTTCAGATCAAAACGAGTGTGTGTCGATAGGTCTACCGAGCGAAGGAGCAAGCGCAGTTCCTGATCGATGAGTCTGGCCACGCAAGCAAGCAGCCTCCAGAAACACACACACAGACAAAAAAGAGTGGAAAAAAAAGGAGGGAAGATGAAGGCAATGAGGGAGGGAGAGAGGGAGAGATGGAGAGAGAGAGAGGGAGAAGCAGGGGGGCTCTCAGTGGCATCAATCACGCTTCAGAGACATGAGTGGGTCAGGCAACACTTAGGCTAATGAAAGAACTCTTATATACGTATAGATACACACACACTTCCCAATACACACACAAGTGTGTGTGTGTGTGTGTGTGTGTGTGTGTGTGTGTGTGTGTGTGTCTATCTATTTATCTATCTATATATATATATATATATATTAATATAATCCTCTATCCACTCATACAGTACACACAATCTTGCACATACAAGCTTTCATGTAACGCACATACATTTTACACAGCTGTAGATGACAGACAAAATCAACAGTGCTGTTGAATCGTAAAATGTCAGTGCAGGTGTCTGAAGTGACTATGCAGCTGGATGGAGTGGGAGTGACTGGGTGTTACTGTGTGTGTGTGTGTGTGTGTGTGTGTGTGTGTGTGTGTGTGTGTGTGAGAGAGAGAGAGAGAGAGAGAATGCGGGGGGGCCAGGGGTTCTGGGGAGCCATCTTTCACTTTGTGTAACCAGACAGACATGTGACACTGCTGACAATGTGGAACTAGTCTTACAACTTGCCTAAAACAATGGCAAGCAGACCACATTGTGGACCATGTATGCTTACATGCTTACAGGACTAAATACATAAACACACACACTCACACCTGCTTTAATAACTTCAGCAGGCTCTCTTGAGGAGCCCATCAGAGGGAGGAAGCGATTGAGACTGAGGTCTCCATAACGAGCCAATTATAGCCTTATCACTGTGCACTCTCCCATGCCACACACACACACACACACACACACACCAGACAGGCTCATTTGTAAGTCGAGGCATTCCCAAAGTCATTCCTCCATCTCCCCCACCAATCCACTCCTGACGGCAAAGCAAAGCCTGGTTCAATCGTGGAGACGCTGAGCGAGGGGGGGGGGGGGGGGGCAGGAGGGGTGAACGGTGCTTAGCAGAGAGGGGTGGAGTTAATTTAATTAAAATTTTGAGGTGGCCACTTCAGGTTGAAGGAGCACTGGTGGTTCAGATGGTGGGATGGAGGACTAGTGGGTGAGCGTGGGGGTGGAGAGGCGGGGAGGTATTGATCATGGAGGCCATGGAGGGAGGGGGGAGGGAGATGAGGATGAGGAGGAAGAGGAGGAGGAGGAAGAAGAAGATGGGCATTCATGCTAGTTGGTGGGTGGCTGAAGGACTGCTCTGGGTTTAGGCCCACACACCTGTGACTAAGGACAGGATAAGAGCAGATTAAGCTAAAGTTACCCCTTCACCCCACTCCCCCACTCCCGACCACCTCATCTAGTGCACCCACCCCCTTCCCCCCAGTCCCTCGTTTCCCCAGTCTCCGCCATGTCATTCAAGACCCTGTCGTGGGCAAGCATGCCGAAGGACAAAGCGTCTTTCTGGCCACCCTAATAAACTCCATTAGCTTCTGAGACATCAAACATGGGAGGATTATGAGATTGCCAAAAAAAGAGGAGGAGGTAAAGGAAAAAAAAAAAAGGAAAAACTGGGCGACCAGGGAACTTCCCTCACTCAAACAGGTATTCTTTCTGGAGATTACACTGAGATTTGTTTTCATTTTTCCCCTCCTCCTCCTCTCTCCCTTCAGCTCTCTGCTCTCCCTCGGTCTCTAACTCCCTCTTTTTCTTTCTTTCTTCTCTCTCTCCCCCCCCCCCCACTCTCTCTCCCTCTCACTCTCTTCCTCTCTCTTCAGCAGCTCCAAAAGGCAGTACTGTAATCCCTGGCAGATAAAACTAAGGCCTTACCAAAGGAAGATTACAAACCGCTTTGTAAACCTTTTATACCAGTCGGCGTGGGTATTGGAGAGCTCTTCAAGTGCTTAACTCATGAACTGCACACACACACACACACACACACACACAGACACACAGACACACAGACACACAGACACACACACACACACAGACACAGAGGAAGGGAAGGATAATGATAGTGGTATTACTGTAACCGGCTCAAAACACAGACTACAACTCCGCTGGCTTGTTTCAGCGAGGAATTACTGATCAACACGAGCAAGCTTGTGAATACACACACGCAAGCACATGCACTCACACACACACAGATACTCCTGAAGCTAGATCAATCAGATATAACCATTAACCTTTTGACATGCTGGATGCTTTGATGAGATTTAATGCCAAACCCCAACTGCAGAGTTGCTTTCTTCAGAAAGACAGCATGAAGTCAAACCTGTTGAGCTGATTTTAGACATCATTAGGAATTCAAACGCACAAATTTTCTGCATCAGTGACGTTAAGTATGACTAAGAAATAATGGTGAAAAAAACAATTTGGTTTCTCTCGACTTTTCCAATATGTTAAAGAAAAAGAACAGAAGTTAAATTCATGGAGAGTTCTGGCAGAGAGTTCTGAAGCCGATCCATTGATCGGACTCTGGCTCCACAGTAATGGCCAGTCTGCAGAACGAATGCTGTAGCTGCTTGGCCTTTGGAGGTTCAGCTAAACCAATCCCGATCAATCCCCCAATCCCGGCCATTCAGTCTCACTCTGCCCACAACCAAAAACCACAACAAGAGTCAGGGAGAATGACGAGGCCAAGGAGTCCTACTGCCCTGCTTTTCCACACGGAGGATTATTCTCCTAATATTTCACAGATTAAGGTGGTGGAGGGGGGGCACATTGGGGGGTCTTTATGACCCTGCTGTCATTGGGTCTGAGGTGAGCTTCACAGCAGAGCTCCATTGCCAGACCTCCCTTCAGGCACAGGTGCTCTCTGGGCGGCCAGGGTAACAGAGCCCCCGCCTGGGCTTAACAACGCACCATGGCACCCATCCCTCCAGATGGAGGAGGCGATGACGGACGAGGTCCAAAGGTGGAGGAGAGGATAAAGGTGGACGAAACTGGATAAAGAAGCGACGGCAAGGAGCTTTATGGATGAGTAAAGGCTCTCACATTCTCATTAAAACAAACTCCTGTGGCCATAATACAAGAGCCTCACATTAGCTGCCGACGTACACACACACACACACACAGACACATGACTAAGCGGTGTATAACTCCACATACCACAGGCACACTAAAATAAAGGAACAACAGACAAACCATGGTTGTTTCTCAGCTGTTCTAGTCCAGTTTAATCAGACTCTGGTTCATCCTCCTCCTGGGCACAATTCATCTGGGCAGGCGTTAACACAGTAAGCACACTCTGGGCAGGCGTTAACACAGTAAGCACACTCTGGGCAGGCGTTAACACAGTAAGCATATTCTGGTACGAGCCTAAACGATCACAGTGAACTCTTTGGGCAGTTTCTTTGAGGAGAGAATGTGATCCAAGAGACTCTACCGGTGATGGGAAAGAAAGAGATTAAACTTTAGGAACTTTTACCTTTAATATATTCTACATGGCAGACAAAGCTTTGAGTGTGCCATCCCTTGCTGTATGTCCCTGTGACTCTGGGCAGAGATTCAAAGGGAGATCTATGGCATGCTCTCCAAGGTGACCGTGAGCCCCAAAGAGTGGGCAGGAAGAGGAGAGAGGGGCACCGACATAAGAAGAACATTCTCACGGGCTTCAAAGACATTAGCCTCTCCCTCCTTATAAATAAAAAAAAAGAGCCAACCCTCCACACACACACACAAACACACACACACACACACACACAGACACACACAGGCAAGCAGGCATTGGTGTCAGAAACGTCGGGCCCGCTTGGAACTCTTAAGAAACCTCATTAAGGTTCACTGCAGCCTGCCGCGAACCCAATTAAAACCATGCTAATTTATTCTAATTTCAATTTACGCATGCCACTCTTTCAGAGTTGAAGGAGGATGGAAAAGGAAAAGAAAATTAAAAACAAAGGCGGCGAAATGAAAGAGTGCAACCTGGCCACCCCCTCTCTGCCTCCTGCCAAGTCTCACACGTCCTGCACTGAATTAAGAGGGGAAAAAAATGAAAAGCACAGGGAATTTAATTTATGGCCTTTGATTAGTTTGAATAAGGGCACAAGACTTCCTTTTACTTTCTTTTCCTCAAATAAATGTATAATTTTTGGTGTATTTTATTTAAAAAAAGAGATGTAATGATAAAAAAACTGTGGGCAGGCTTGTTATGTCATCTTTGCATGTCTCCATGCTTCAGATGAGGATGAAGATGAAGATGAAGATGAGGAAGGGGAGTTTATGAAGCCCAACGAAGGTCGGCCAGACGAGAGCATCTTAAAGCCAGGCACTTGACGCTCCCAAGCTGAGATCTCAGTTGGGTTTGGGAACTGAGGGGAGGGGGTGTCATGGGGCCGGGGGGGTTGAGCTTCCAGCGAGCCCCTTATGTTAATGGGCGCAGAACTTTCTTGCCATGGAGGCCGGCTTTTTCTCCTCTTTATGTTAAAGCCTGGGGGAATAGAGCATCAAGTGGAAAAACAGCGGTCGAAAATCCCCAGATCAGAGCATCTAAGTGTGGAGTCTTTTAAAGAAAAACTTTAAGCACACCGTAGGGGAGGGCCACATATAATATGCGATACGATGTATCTGTGTGGGTGCGTGAAATATGAGTATGTGTGTGTGTGTATGTCTGTCTGTCTGTGTATGGGTAGGGTGGGTGTGTGTGTGTGTGTGTGTGTGTGTGTGTGTGTGTGTGTGTGTGTGTGAGAATCGGGTGGGTGAAACTGCCGGAAGACAGATAGAAAGCGGAGGAAGAAGCATGGAAGGTTCTAGTCAATCAGAACAGCCTACTTTCACAGCGACCAAAAGAAAGTTCCATCGTACACTTGGATGAGTCTCTCAGAAACTCTTAGAAAAGATGTTAAACTCTGAAATATGAGACAACTCTTTTAAAAAACCCATGTGGTTGTGTGTGTACACACACACGCTCATACACATGCACACACACACACACACACACACACACACACACACACACACACACACACACACACACACACACACACACACACACACAGACAGACAGACAGACAGAAAGCCAGACAATACACAAAGTCAACAGCCTTAGAAAATCTTGTCTACAAGATTACAGGAGGCTAAGCGAAAAACTACCCCAAGGTGTGTATTGAGACGGCTAATGTTAAACTGCAGGACAAACACACCCTGGAGCAGAGGGGTGAGAGAGGCGAGAGGTTAACAGTCTGAACGGCTCTCACACACACACACACACACACACACACACACACACACACACACACACAGACCAGCCTTTCACCCCTGAGCCTGACGAGGTGGGAATGACGAGGATGCCAGGACTTGTCTTAAATGCTGTGGTGTGAAGTGGCCCGCCGGCACGGACCGCACAGGGGGATTATGGGGAATCATCCCGCCTTAATGCCCAGAGTGTCTGTGTCCGTGTCTGTGTGTGAGCGAGTGAGCCAGCTGTGTATATGCGAGGGAATTTCAGACGACAGCCAGTGGTAGCTTTCAGGCTCACGCTTCTGTGACGGAGCAGGTGCGGCTGCACTGCAAAAGGTGAGCCAGGCCTTCTTAAACTCACACGTGTGTGTGTGTGTGTGTGTGTGTGTGTGTGTGTGTGGGTGTGTGTGTACACAGACACACACACACAGATGCAGCATCCTGGACAAATCCCATCTATGAGATTATAATGCGATAAGGTAATATGCCACTTCAGCTAAACCCGTGTTAAGAAAATTAACTGGGGAGGTGGAGGTACTGAGAGGACAATCTTCACAGCACACACACAGAGTGAGAGAGAGAGGGAGAGAGTGAGAGAGAGAGAGACGATAATGTGACAAGCACAAGTTAAAAAGGAGACGGGTAACTGTGACAGATAAGGGTAGCATGGCTCTACTGTGACCAAAGCCGTAAGCCGTATAGTATTACATCACAATATACTATTTTACATTGAGTGTGTTAATGCACATTACCAAAAAAAAAAAAAAAACAAAAAAAAAAAGTTCTAGGCTCAATAAAAACATACTGATTAGAAGATAACTCTTTCTCGTCCTCTTTTTCTTTTTAATTGCAACACTTTAAGTGGTGAAGGAGACTTCCTGTCGTAAATTCTGCTCCTAACTGACGCAGTTCTCAGAGGGAGACACCTGCTCTGATGTGCTGATTGGACACAGCATGGTGTTAAAGTGGAGGGGATTTCATGCCCTAGAAGAGACGCAGTCCACAGAAATCAAGCGTTCCAGACAGATGCCGCGCTCCTTTTGTGACACACTGTATCTCAATGACTAAGTTGAGTAATGGAATCACAGAAAGTAGAGGAAGGTTTCAGTTTAAAAAAAGCTTACAGCTTAACATGTAACACAAATGATCATTCCTTTTGTGTCTCCCAGGTCATGACCGTGATCACACAAAGCGTGCGCGCACACGCATACACGCACACAAACAAACACACACACACACACACACATATATATATATATATATATATATATATATATATATATATATATATATATATATATATATATATATATATATTCAGTTTGGTTGTTTTGTGTTTGCCTTTTAATCCTATAACCTGATAATCCTGGGTGGAAGTTAGTAATCTGACTATATGTGCTATCAACATTGTGATTTCCCATTTCATATTCCATTCAACACTTGTTTATTCTTTCATTTCTCTTTTAGGTTTTATCTGCATCTGTACCTTTAACAGCAAGACAGAATGTTCTGGGCTGTGTGCGAATGTATGTGTGTGAGTGTGTGTATGTGTTTTTGGGTTTTCGCTCTGCTGACACACAGACACACACAGATACACACAGACACACACAGACACACACACACGCAGACTCCTAGTAAACACAGCCTACAGGCCCAAACCACATCAACAATCTGGCCACGTTCAAAGTGGGCCGCTGCATCTGTTACTCTTGCTGCCATTGTTGCGAATGTCTCCTTAATCCTTTTTGACTTTATTCATGCAAAGGTCATCTCAAATTCTACAAATGGAAGGAGGCGACCAGGCCTCACAATATGGCAGGAGATCACCGTGGTAATCCGCCAAGGCGGGAGGAGAGGGAAAGGAGTGTGTGTGTGCGTGTGTGTGTGTGTGTGTGTGTGTGTGAGTGTGTGCGTGCAAGACAAAAAGTGAATATGTGTTGTGTGTGTGTGTTTATCTCTCTATATATATATGTGCATGTATGTGTGTGTCAATGAGTGTGTATACATTATAACAGAGCTTCATATGAATTCAAAAGAAAAGAAAAAAAAAGAAAAGGGATTTCTTCCTTTCTCGCAGCTGATATGTAGCCAGCTCACACACAGCGCAAAAGAATATCTCCTCGCTCCAGATCGAACTACACACCCTCTACTCTTTCTCACTCTTCTGCAGTCCCTTAGCTGGTATGCCTGAACCAGCACACGCTCGGTTATTTGAAACAAACAGAGACGACGGCCACGCGACAGAGGACAAACAACTGCAGGAGGGGTGGGGGTGGGGAGGGAACCAGTGGTCCACGGCTTCATAAGATCCGCTTGGCTCCTCGAACGCTCTCACTAAAGAGGCGGATTCAATTAAAAAGATTTTGCGTGCGAGAAAAAAAATCAACAAACGCGGCATTACACTTCACTACATTTCAATTCCCTGCCTATCCCCTTAGCCTGTTCTCATGGGCTAGTTCCAATATCCCTCAAGTGAGTCTCTCCCCTTCTTTCTCTCTTTCTCACACACACACACACACACACACACACACACACACACACACACACACACACACACACACTGTCTCTCTTGCTCACTTTCCTTCGTCCCAGACTGGGGTTCCCGGGTGGAAGCGTCTGCTCGGGCGAGGGCGTCCCATCACAGGCCGGTGCTTCTGGGTAATTAAACGTGTTTGAAGGGCGGCAGGCCTCCTCTTCGCTACCACAGTCACACACAAGTGCGGCTGGGTGATAAAGCGTCTGGCAGTAATTAAATATGGCCTACATTATCACGCGGGCCAAATAAAAACAGTCAACCCCCCAGGAGGCGTATGTGTGTGAAAAAGAGAGATGGGTGGTAGGAGTGCAGCTGTGTGTGTGTGTGTGTCTGTGTGTGTGTGTGTGTTTCTGGGAGGCGGAAGCAGCCCGGTGGAGTTAAGCCGCTAGTGTTTAAGCCCCTCGTCCGATCACTGGGCCCCAGAGCCATTCACACTCTGTGGGCTGGCCCTAGCTCACTGTGTGTGTGTGTTTGTGTGTGTGTGTGTATATATATATGTGTGTTCAACAGTGTGTAAGTGTGTATAGCCCAGTGACCATCACAGCGTTTAATTAGAGTCACCAATGCATTCTGTGGAGAAAATTGCATAAATAATAAACAGACCAACAAATAAATGCCTATATTCAAATAACAGTGGAGCACGCATGAACAGCCACTGAGCACGGGCATTGGGGCTCACTACTGGCTCAGGGGGGAGAGGACAACACAGGAGAGAGAGAGAGAGAGAGAGAGGCGGTAGGAAGAAAGGGAGATGGTAGTGAAAGGGTATGGAGAAATAATGCGCTTATACAGGCCATGGAAACCAAGATTACTGTGTGTGTGTGTATGTGTGTGTGTGTCAGAGCGAGAGAGAGAGAGAGAGAGAGAGAGTATGTGTAAGACATTCAAGATAATCAGGAAGAACCATTGTGAAACTGAGAGACAGAAGAGGTATGTCTGGACCAGAGGGGACCAGCCACCCACTAGTCCTCACCTTTGGGGAGGAGGAGGAGGCCAGCTCCCTCCCCACCACGGCAGCCATGGCCGCTGGGCCACTTGGTGCCCGCTCTGGGGCCGTCTTTGGTGCTGGGGCCTGGGGGGCCATGCTAGGGGGTGCAGGGGCCCGCCGCTTGGTACGGGCTGGGGAAGGAGGCGAGGGCTGTGCAGGGCTGGAGGTCTTGGGCTCATAGAAAGGATTGGACCTTAGAAAGAGAGAGAGAGAGAGAGAGAGAGAGAGAGAGTGAAAGAGACATAGTGGGTTGACAGAAAGAGAAAGAGGGTGTTAGTCTCAACCAAAACAAACAAACAAACAAAAACAAGAGTGTTGCCATATGTGAACGCGCCCAGTGACATTAGCAGAGGGCCTTGTTTTTTTTTTTTTTGGGGGGGGGGGGGGGGGTTTGGGGCCACAGCAGGCACACAAACTGGCCCTGCAGGTGGGGGAAGGGAAGGGGGGGGGGGTGTTGTTCTACCACTGGACTCCATCAGTCATCAGCAACCACCCCCTTCCCTCTAAGAGTGCCTGAGTGAATGACAAGGGTAAAGGGAATACCGAAAAGGGGCAATGACAACAGGCAAATGAGAGAGAGAGAGAGAGAGAAAGAGAGAAAGAGAGAGTGAGAGCAGGTGGCTTTCTCTCCTGTTACTATTTGGCAAAATTGTGAAAGTGCTAAGCTGTATGCAACTGGACTTCTATACTTGGAGCATGAACTGGACTTCAAGAAGTAGTCCAGTGGCATACAAGCACTTTGACTACCATGACCCGGGTGAATGAGAATCTTCACAGACATGGTGGCAAAATAGTTTACAAAAAAAAAATAAACAAAATAAAAAGCCAACATGAAAAACAGTGTGTCAACACTAATCATGACAAATACAAGCACTTCTTTCTACATGTGCATATGCCACTGCCTCTACAAAATACACCCAACCAACTGCACAAACACAAACAAAGTAAACAGTACAAGGTCACAAAAACTGAGAATGTGTCTCCTGTTCTTGTCTCCTCCTTCATTTCTCTGCTGCACGACATGCACATTTCTGAAGGCATGTCTGACAAACTGTCATGGCTAAGGAGAAGGTGGAGGGGGAGCGGGTGCGTACATAGATGGCCAGACAAGAGGAAAGAATGCCTCTAACAACAGTAGCCTTGTCACTGCTGAAAGCCCTCGCTCACCACTTTCCTTATGGGTCTACAAGTGATCCTCCATACCTCAGTAGTTCCTCAGCTAAACACACACACACACACACACACACACACACACACACACACACACACACACACCAACAGCATCCTGTGCCAGGGCATACTTCAGTCATATTTTCTGTTCTAGATGGAGTTATAGTTGTCCAATTATTTGCCCTAATTTCCTCCTGTGCTGCGATTTTACTGCTCAGGGCATTGTGCGTGTGTGTGTGTGTGTGTGTGTGCGCGTTACTAGGGTATGACACCCTGCTCACAGGCAGACACTGTTGTCTTTCTGTGATAGCAAGTTACCTCCTCTCATATTTAAACTAAAGCCCTTTAAATCGCTGATAAAAATAATTATGGCGGGGGCAGAGCGACTCAAGACCAGGGGATTTAGTCTTACTTACTGCAGGCCTCAGGGTACTCATTTGGGTAAGATATTAGAGACCTCCCACAAACATGGTGTCTGTCTGTCTGTCTGTCTCTCTCTCTCTCACACTCACTCACACACACACACACACATACACACACACACACACTTACTCATCCAGCTCGTCCTCCTCGGCCTTGGAGGTGTCTGCATAGAGGTACTTGCTCATGTCCACGGGTCGTACATTCTTCCTCTTGCTGGGCCGGGGTGGCGACCGCGGTGGTTCTGGTTCCTGCTCAGGTTCTGCATCGGGTTCCTCAAATGGATTACCCCCTACCTGGGGCTCCGGTTCGGGGTCGGGGTCGGGTTCAAGTTCGTTGAACGGGTTATTGGGGTCCTGGTCGTAGAAAGAGTCCTCCACCTTTGGGCTGGATCTGAAGGTGGGCTGTGGAGGTGGTTCTAATGGACAAAATATAAATAGATGTAATGAAACGAATGAATGAATAAATAAGTACAAAACACAAGAAATGAATGTGTAAAGAGTCAGAAAGTAATGTGAGTGAGTGAGTGAGCAAATAAATGAGAGAGAAAGTGAGTGTGAGTGAGTAAGTGAGTGAGTGTGAGAGAGTGAGTGTTTGGGGGCAGAAAACACGAGAGAGGATTGCATCAAGAGTCAGAGCGAGGTCAAAGTACAGAGCACAGAAGGGGCAGAAAAGAAGGAGAGAAAGGGAAAAACAGAGAGAGGGAGAGGTGCTCGGGGTCACGGGTGATCAGACAACACCCGTGCTGCTGATTAAAGGCAGACTGACAGGCAGGCCATCACCATCCAGTCTCCCCTGCTCTCTTTGTGCTTCTCACAGGCATGGCCTTGCAGTCTGAGTAAATATTGTTGCAGTCTTCTGTCTCACTGTATTTCACTCAAGCAGCAATGCGTTGGCATGGACAGCATAGGCAAACACACATGGATGCATGCATACACATTCACACACATACACACACACACACACACACACACACACACACCCACACCCCTCACAGAGAGTCACATTCCATGACAACACTGGAGAGAAGTGCTACACACCTCACTTAGGGTTTTCACATGACAAGACACACACACACACACACACACACACACACACACACACACACACACACACACACACACACACACACACACACACACACACACACACAGACAAAGCATAATCAGGGACATCCTTCAACAGCACTGGCTGACTTTGAGAGCAGTGGGAGGTGAGGAGACTTGGGGGGGTTACTAAAGGAGGTTCTCACACACACACACACAGACACACGCACACACACATAGCCGATGAAGTCCGGGGATAAGGAACAAGGTGTGTGGTAAGCACATGACAAGGGCTGTGCAGGCAAGTGAGGGCAAACAGTGCAGACAGTGCTTCTAACGTATGCTAGCTGACACAGCTAAAAAAAACACACACACAATCAGTTGGTGAGTCACACACTTTACACAAGCTTGATTATGAGACAGGGTTCACACACAGTGAAGATCATCTCTTGTTAGACAATGAGCTGGGTGGGAAAGAGTAACTCCCTGAAGAGCGTCACACAAAAAAAGCGAGGTATAGCACCTACCTTCCTCGTCGAGGTCCCCAAAAGGGTTGAGGTCACTCGGATCATCAGGCTCGTCAAAGGGGTTGGAGCTTAGGTTGGAGGGCTCTTGGTCCTCCTCTTCCATGAAGTTCAGCTTGCTGATCAACTCTATGGAGAGCATCATCCCCAGACACACATACATCCATTAGTGGAAGCATAAATGCTCAGATGAATGAAACTCTAGGGATGAAATTAATAACAAAACATAAACAAACACAATATAAAAAAGTCAAGAACTAATTAAAATAAATAAATAAATAAGCTGCACTTTGGAGTGAACCAAGATTATACAAACCAACCCCCTAAACCCTCCATGTACAGACAACCACAGCCATCACATAACCTCCCACCAATAATCTGGAGAAGTGTCCGTGTCTCTGGGTTTCCATGCATCCACTGGGCTAAGGATTGGTTGGCCAGCTCCTCTAGAATGCTGCTGGCCCAAGGTGCACCTTGGTCAGACACTGGGTTCTGTGGCAGCCCAGGAGAGCTGATAAGGGCCTGGGACACTAGCACTCATGTCCTACTGCCACATTCTCACCCATATTTGGCCACTGATACACAGCTCAGAGAGGCCAGGGCGGGTGTGTGAGATGGAGGTTATTGTCATACTTGTTTAGGTCACATGATTAGCCTAGGTTTTGTTTAAGCACAGGGGTCCAGTTTCCTGTTTTTTATCCATCGTGTTTTCACAGCCAGCAAATATCCAACTAGTCTATATTCAAATCCTGGCACAGTTGAGTGCTAACAGTTTATAGGCATAACTAATAACTGTGACATGACTGAAATCGTTTCAGCTGAAATAACACTCTGTACATCACAGTTTAATGTTTGTCTGGATATCAGGCCATCAGTGTTCCTTGATGATATTATAACAAACAATGTTGCACTTAGACAACACACTCATGCAGTCCCATCTGCTCTTTCCAGATGGGAGTGTGGTTCACTGCAAACTGCAGAACGCCAAACAACAGTGCAGAGAGTACAACACAGAATACATCAAAATGATGAGGACCAAACAACCACAAGGGGAGAGGGGAGATATAAACGGGACTACAAAATACAAATGAAAAAAAAAAATCACTATGATACCAAGAACCAATACAGAAACCGGTGACACCAGACACCACCACACTATATCAAGGATGGCAAAGGACATTAAAGAAAGAAAGGAAGGAAGAAAGGAAAAACAATCAGAGAGAGTGAGTGAGAGAGATAGAGAGATAAAAGACATATAGGTTATAGAGGAGTGGAATGGTGGAGAAGACGAAAACTCAAAAAGACCTTCGGAGGAACTGGCTGATTTAGCCGATGGCTTATTTGCTTGCTTTAGGTAGTCATCAGGCTCCCCATCTAAGCTGCTGAGCGCATTCAACTGGTTTACTATCTCTGCAAACAGAAGGCCAGTCAGGACAATAGTGAGCAGAGAAGAAGAGAAGAGGAGAGAAGAGGGGAAGGGAGGAGGAGAGGAGAGTGAGAGAGCACACAGCGGCCGGCCACACAAGTTAACAATAACAACACACATACAGCACTCCTGACGTATGTATGTGCGCATAGTGAGAATCAACACCATATATGTATGCATATGGAATGTACATATATTGTTAGATGCTTGAGTTAAAAAAGTAACCAGAAGTTAAGCTTTTACGAGATAGGGAAATTGGATAGAGGGAGGAATGAATGATTGAATGAATGAATAAAAGAAAGAAAAATGTGACGCATGAGTGAAAAGAAGAATGGATAGCATTTCGTAGTGAATGTATAGAACACCAACACCTCATACAGATGCAGTGAATACATAAAGAAACGAAGCAATGCATTCATGCATGTCTATAGGCAGGCCACATACGTGAGGGTGCACTCATGAGATGCAGGGGAGGAGGCAAGAGGGGGAAGGAGAGAGGAGAAGACAGGAGAAGAGAGGGAAGACGGGAGGGGAGGAGAGGAGAGGAGAGGAGAGGCTTAGCGTCAGAACTCTGAGCGGCTGGATCATCCCAAAGCCGGGCATCCCACACATTATGCATGGGATGATGGAGAGACAGCAGAGAGGAGGAGGACAGAAGCGAGGGAGAGAGGGAGGGAGAAAGAGAGAGAAAGATGGAAAGGTATTACGAAGCAAACAAGGAAAAGCAGAAGCCTGATGGGGAGACTGAGCCAAAAGAAGCACTGTTTTCACACTCACTCACACACACACACACACACACACACACACACACACACACACTTCCACATGAAAGCAAGACTCAAAAACAAAAATCTGCAACAGCAAGGATCAGAACTATAAACCCAAGCATTCAGCAGCAAATGAAAATATAAAGTGCAAAGTGTGTCCAGGTTAACGCCACCTGACCAGGTGAGCTGTGATTGGGGCAAATGAACATGGCACTGATTAAGTGATCATTTTTGTGACCAATGAATGCTGCAATTCGAATGGCGCTATGGTTGGCTGTGAAAAAAAAAAATATCACAGTAACAATGTGCACAACAGCATAAAAAAATCACTTTGTATAAAGGTCTGGTCTAGCAACACAATCTGAATTAAGAAAAAACAGCTCAGTTGAGTTGTGGTAAATCCACAATAATAACTATTTACTACTTTACACATCTATTAACATTTCATTTCATTCATTCATTAACATGGAAAAGCCCTCATGTCTAAAATAAGGCAATGCTTCATATAAAAACTCGAGACTCTGGCTATAATAGTTGCAAAAAATGGTCCAATCCAAAATGAAATGCTAAATTATAGCACTACCAAAATGCAGATTAATTTCTTTAGAGAATTCAAATTCCCAATTTCATACCAAGGCTAACAGTGTCCTTCTTTGGGGGCGGGGGGGGGGGAATCATTCATTTTCTGCAGCAATTATATTAAGACACCTAATGTGATCCCAGAAATACAGTGAATTGGCCACGCCAGGCTAGCCCAGAGCGGGCGCGCCAGCCCAAGATCACGGCACCATTGGCACGGCACCTCAGCACTTGGCACAGGTGAGGGGTGCCAGCGTGGGCCGCGGGCCGCTGGCCAGAGCCAGGCCACACGGCTGCCTGCAGAAAGCCCTGAGGGATGGTGCCTGGCGCCCACACCTATGCCCAGAACAAGCCCAGGACTGGTGCAGTCAGAGCAGGGGACCGGTGCCAGCGGAGGACTTGCCAGCCCGTGCGAGGATACTGGGAACACTATTCCACCTGTTATTTTTCAACCCACGTCTTGCCCTTGCACCACCCATGAGACCTGGCTGCAAAGGCCACGGTGCGCGCTTGAAATACGACTTGTCAACGACTGTGACACTGAGTTATTGAGGAAGCCTGATTTATGCTCTGGCCCACACCCCTTCAATGACACCTATCTTTTAGTCCTTAAGAAGTGGGGAGAAAGACTGGTTCAGAACAGATGTCCTTTTAATGGGGATGGCAGAAATATGTTGTACATGTCAATCGTAAATTGTGTAGTTCAGGCATAAATTTTAAAAAGTCACATGCGGTTCACACATGACACACCCCGCCCCCTCCAGGATTCATCCGCTCACCAGTAATCTTGGCGGCTTTCTCTTCCTGGTTGACCCGATTCTCCTCATCCTCCTCGTTCTCCTCCTCAAAGTCATCCAGGTTGCCGATGTCGGCCTGCTTCATGCTCATGAGGCTGGCCAGGCTCTGCATGTCTTCGTCACTGTATGTGTGTGTGTGTGTGTGTGTGTGTGTGTGTGTGTGTGTGCGTGTTTTTGGGGGGAAGGGTGCACAGAAGCGTACAGAAAAAGGATTAGATTTTTTTTTTTTGAAAGGGAATTGTGACAAAACTCATCTTATAGAAAAGACACATAAGCCTCAGATTCGCTTTGGTTGGCTTACATTTTTCAAAATGTTTAAAATGTGTTAACAAATGTTGCAGTGTCTTTTTTTCCCCAGAATCTTCTTTGTCACAATTAGCATGTGTTATATGTACGTGGGGAGCATATGGAAAGGATAGTCAGACTGGTGGTTCATTGTCACTTAAACCCCCTCAGGTTGCAACAATTCTATATGATAACCTCCCGTTGGTTTAAAGGAGAGATTGGGAAAGAAGGAGAGAGAGAGAGAGAGGAAAGGAGAAGCCATGCCTCTGTAAACAATGTGCCCTTCATGCTCTCGCTCATGAGAAGCCAGGGCAATAAGAAACACACATTCCTGCCGCGCTTTTTTCACGACAGCCACCAGCAGATAACACCAGAGGATTAGCGCTCTCCCTCTCTCTCTCTCTGTCTTTCTGTCACTCCCTCTCTTTTTCCTTCTCCATCATCTCACTGCCTCTACTACATCCCCACTCCCCCCCCACACACACACACACTCTCTTCCCAACCCTTCAACCCCGCTCCCTTCCTCCCTTCTTCTCGCCCAGATCATTCCCTCCTTCATGAATGCAATACAGTCCCTTCTTTAAGCGGCTGCCGGGCTTATTTGAACTTATGTAATGGGGTTTATTTGTGAGAGGGTGACATCATTCCCCGCGGGTTAAGAGGGGTGAGACACTCCTGCCCTCGGACCCTCCCTCGCCACTCACAAAAGGAGAGGCGGCTTGTAGGCCGACACACATCCCGCACGAGATCCCTCGCACTGCCACTCTCCATCTCTCTCCCCCCCCCCTCTATCTCACTCTCCTGCACTCTCTCTCTCTCTGGCTTTTATACACAGTCAGAAGAGCACAGGGGAACAGAAGGCAGCAAATATGGGAAATCTAGGGAATTGTCTGTCCAAAGAAAAAGAAAACGTGAGAGAGGGAGACTTATTTATTTCCACTTCCAAGTCCATGGCTGGCAACATTTTCACTATCTCTGGATGTCTTTTGTGTGATGGGGAGCGGGGTAGGGGCCCTGGGGGGGGGGGGGGGTTGTGTCAGGCAGCCCTGTGAAAACAAGATTCATTTATTTGTTTATTTTTTTTCTAATTATCATCTCTCTCAGCCTTGGGTTTGGCAGTTAACAGGAAGAGAATGGAGTGGAAATGATTCCTCATATTAAATCAGCGCCGGGATTTGATGTGATTTTTGATTTTGCTATTTGAAACCAACAAATAATTTCCGCTGCGAAACGTGGGGAGCAACGCAATCCACCTACATCTCAGGGTCAGATATTCTGAGTTTGTGTGTGCAAACATACACACACAAACATGCAGTTGTTTGAAAAAAAAAAAACAATCCTCCAAATTTGCCCACTTCAAGTCCAGACGGCTGTAAAGACGGTGTATAGAATGTTGAGACGTTGTAATCTGGATTAAGACTAATTCCACATAACGACACTCAACAAAGAGAGGAATGCCTGGTTTTGGGCTATGACGTGTAGGAAAAGAGCGTAGCTACAAGACAGACATACAAATAACCGAAATAACTTTCGCACAAACAAACATTCACCTGTATTTTTTTTGTAAACACCTTCAAACTCATCTGCAACCTATGGCCAAAAATAAAGCTTGCTCGCCTAAAAGCGACTCGATGAAATGCTGGGGCCTGAAACGGACTGCCGATTGGACAGTTATTTGTTTTATCTGCCAGGGCTGACTGCTGGCGGGTTAATCAGCGTGCCGCTAACGCAGGCTAACTGGGAGCTGAGTGGAAGCTATGAGAGGAATGTAGAGTATGTCACATGGAGGTTCACTAGCCGTGCTACTGAAGCGAGAGAGGGAGTCAGAGATGAAAAAGGAAGAGAGTGTGAGAATGAGTGATTAAGAGAGAGGGAAACTCAAGGGAGAGCCGCCGTGCGTGTGTTTGTGTGCGCGCGCTCTTAGATTCTCATTTTCACATGCGGAGGGAGATTGAGGGGACGAGGCTGAAGAATGATGGGGCATAGAAGGAAGCAGAGAGAACTGGGCCTGGTTCTTTTGATCTCTGTCCATTCGCACTCTATTCTCTTGTTCCAATCAATGCAACCTCAACTACTGAATTCTTTGAGTTAGTTGGAGAACCAATTTAATGTCCCATCTTTCTTTGAAGCCTTTGAATTCTATTCTATTTTTTTTCTTCGGCCACCGCTTTTCTAAACCACTTGGAATAGGGACAAACACACACACATATGAAGCACTTTGTTTGTGTGGAGGGTGTGTGTGTGTGTGTGTGTGTGTGTGAGAGAGAGAGTGTGAGTGTGTGACTCACGTGGCTTTGCCCTCCCTCAGGAAGATGCAGGAGAGGGAGAACTGCAGGGTGGCTGCTACCACCTTCTTGGACAGGGGTTTGAACTTGAGCTTGACGTCGGTCTGTGTGGGCATGGGACTGGCATACTGCTTCATGTTGATGCTGCTGGTGGCCAGCGCCTTCCTCCGGCCCGATGGGGACTCCTGTGGAGGGACACAAAGATGAGAGGAAGGGAGAAAAATGAACAACTTAATTCATTCATAAAGAAAGATAGAAAAGAAAGGAAGATAGATAGATGGGTAGAGAAAGAGAATGGTAGAGACAAAATTAACTGGAAACATTTTCGTGGACCTTGGTTGGTAAAAAAAAAAATCTCCACCAAGGAAACACAACTGTGTTTGTATCATTTATCTACAATTGGGTCTCTCACATTCCATGACCACAGAATAGTCAAGAAAGAAATGAAGGGAGGAAAGGCACAAGATTTACAAATAATCTCAAATTAACTCTAATCAAACTGAAAACAAATATAATATTCTTCATTTAATATTTTTGAAACAACTGCATGATTTTCTTAAATCAGCTGGCAGTGCTGTAATGTGCCTGATGAAGCTAATTTAACTACAAGCGTTTGCCAGCCAATCAGATCAGCTATCAATCACCGTGCTAATGAAGAATGGATGGCTAAAATTCACAACAAGAAAGAACAGCATGAGAAGACAGTGACACTTTCTCTCATTGGTGGAGAGAGGGACAACAATGCTGAGGTTGGCAGAAATGCAAGAGGCAGTTTAGTATGCAATAGAGGGCCAATTTCAGGTTACACGTCTTTACATGTCAAATATTTGAATTACGATACATGAACTTAGCGGCAGCTTCAGATGAGAACTGCAGTTGCTAGTTTGATGCACTTCACTTCTTCAAGCAACTCAAAATAGGGTACTCTATTAAAAAAAAACTTACTTCAACAACATACAATGTATGTGTGTGTCTGATCTGATTAACATGCCTGGAACCGCTCAGTACAGTGCAGTTGATTATCCTTCGACATGATACAGAGATAATTTCAGTGTCAATTTAAGATGCAATGCCTTCTTAGGAAACCTCTTTCTCTCAGACACATACATGTACACACATGGCACGCACAGTCTCACATACATAAAGCCTCTCTTGCATCATCATAAACATGGGACAATAATGGCTGCAAGGTGCCTGGCGCCCCCTATAGGAGACACAGTGTCTAGATACAACTGTGAAACTTGCATGCCTCCAAAACAAACCAAAGACTACTACTGAAGCAGTGTGTGTGTGTGTGTGTGTGTGTGTGTGTGTGTGTGTGTGTGTGTGTGTGTAATCAAATGTTTGATGTCATAATTATGGGACACTATTCAACAAGCTAATGAAAAAAGGGTGTTCAGTTTGGAGCTGTCCTGTTTCCTCGCAAAGATGAAAGATTTGCACAACATGAAACCAACAGATGAATAAATCAAAAGAACAAAAAAAAAAAACCATCTTCAGCTGGGCCTGCTGTGCATCCCTAGATAGGAGACAACACAGCTGGGTCCACTACCCTGCCAAAATAAATAAATAAGCAAAACAAAACGGCACGTTTAGTCTTCCGCTCTACCTCAGGGCTTTTTCCCTGCTTGCTGTCAACCCATCAAGGATTTGCTCTCGCGCTTGCTGTGTTGATACAGGGCACGTGCCATGTTCTCTCTCTCTCTCCCTTCCTCTGTCTATCCCTCCCTCCATCAGAGTGTCTGCCGACTGCCCTAGGTTGTCCTCAGTAAAAAAAACAAAACAAACAAATTTGTCTTCAGGGAGGTGTATGTTCACCGTTTCTCTTTCTGTCAGAGATTCGAGGGAACGGGGGGGTGGTGTAGGGGGGCAGAGAGAGAGAGAAAGAGAAAGAGAGAGAGAGAGAAAGAAAGAAAGGAAGAAAGAGTGAGGGAGAAAGAAAGAAAGAAAGAAAGAAAGAGTGGAGAAAGAGGGCAATTGGAAGGGTTGTTTGTTTTGCTGGGTTGTTTGTTTTCTGCAGCACTCCCCCGTTGCTCATCTGAAATGGAGTGAGCAAACGAGCAGAGCCGGAGAGCGGCACGGAGAGCGAGTAAGCAAGCCGCCACCGCTCCATCCCTCCGTCTCAATGCGAGCGGCATTCTTGGCTCAGGTTCAGGAAGCAAAGGGGTGTCTGAGCAAGAGGGAGTGATGGGGCTGGGGTGGGATGGTTGCGGAGCAATCAAGGGAGTAAGGGGAAGACGGGTGGTGAGGAGGTGGGGGTGACTGGTTTGGGGCATGGCCTAAAGGGCCTCACAATCACGTCTCTCCTCTCATGGCTCCTTCCTCCATCTCTCCCTCTTTTTTTCCCTTTCGCTGGCCTCAAAGCTCTGGATAAATAGAATAAACAAAATAAGAATATCCATACAAAACATAAACCCAGACAGACACACACACACACAGACAGACACACACACACACACACACACACACACACACGCACAGACACAAAAAGCAGAATGTTAAATGATTTCTATGGTACAGTCAATGGCTGGGATATGTCTATTTCAGTGTGCCTGTGTTCCCGTTCTGCAGCCCTGGGGGAGCAGGGAGGAGAGGAGGCCATCTGAAAGCCCCTCATGAATACAATACCCCACATTTCCCTGTTCACACAGGGCTATTTGGAGAGCGTGCGTATTATATACATACGCCTGTGTGCCGATCTGCTGATATGTGGATGTTCTTTCTTTGAGGTTGTGTGCATGAGATGGAGAGTGTGAGTGTGAGTGTGAGTGTGTGAGAGAGAGGAAAAAAGAGTGAGTGTGATGTCTTCACAGGGCAGCACGCTCCTCTGTGCACCAGCGCAAACGACTCACTCTCTTATCACAACCCAGCGCTGATGAGATTGGAGCACAGTGGCGCAGTCACACACGCAGACACGCACGCACACACACGCACACACAGGAGCTCCAGGGAATCATGCGGCTCTACCACATGCAGGCAAAGCAGTGGCCCAGAATGGCGCACACTCAGTGGGACTATCCCCGCCTGGCCCCGGCCTCTTTCCCCCTGCGACCTGCTAACTCTCACCTCTCACCATCACGGCGCAGATTAGCAGTGGGCAAAGCATGATGGGAAAACTAGCTGAAGTCTCACTCCAGAGCCAATCAGATGTGGCGCCTGGGGAGCACAGAGCACGTTCTCTGCTTACCCCCAAGGTGCTGTGAAGCCAGCAGCACAGGGTGTAGCCATGCTAACATGCACTAGCAGACACACACACACACACACACACACACAGGCATCACTATGGGCTGTCTTGGTGCCGTTACCCAAGCGTGCCCACTTCAGCCCCTCTGCCACCAGACTCCAAAGCTCCTTCAGTAAATGGGAATGATAAACCACGAGAGGGAAAAGCAGCAGACAAAAAAGAAAAAAAAGAAAGGAGGAGAGATGAAGACTAAAAGAAAAAAAAATGGAGGCGAAGGAGGGGGATGAGATTCAGAAATGCTCACCGGCAAAGGTACTTGACATTTCTGTTGACATTTGAGCCCCTGTTGAATCGGTCGGAAATATAGCATGTCATCCCCGGAAGAATACAGCGCTCAAACCCCCCTTCTTATCGGCGAGATAATGCGCTCGTATTATACGGAGCTAATAGTGCGTGCAGATACTTTATGAATGAATTTTTCAAAATGCATCAAACACTTAAGTCGGATTTAGGGGGGGGCCCTCTCTGAAGAAATACTTAAGAATATGCAAATACCCCGAGAAGAATTAGGTTTAACAGATTTGACTAGCACAAACAATAAATGTGCTCTTTTCCCCGGTCGCCTCTGTCAATCAGGCGGCAAGATTAAGGGCCGGGGTTGTGACAATGTGTAAAATGAAAAGGGACAATAAGGCACTTTTAATTTATTACAGGGATATGACTATCAATTCGCTCTCATTGTATCCGCAGAATGGTTAAATACTTTGCTGGGAGGCTTTGGAGGAGATGACAGGGCAGCTGTCTGCTTCCCCCTACTTGCCAGATGGAGGAACTACAGCCCGCTGCTCACACTCACTCACACACACACACACCATGAACCAGGGTAGTCACTGCAGCTGAGCTTGGATTTATATCTGAAGCTATTTCACTTAAAACAGATGCTATGTGTGTTGATTTAGGCACTCTTTCATTTCTTTTTTACTAAATCACCACTGTCTAAGATGGTAAGCTAAAGTGAAAGCATGGCTGTTATATGGGCTAATGAGGATGGCCATCTTGGAACGGTGCTTTAAGCCTGCTTGTGCTGCCATGGTGGCATGCTCATGTGATACAAAGCGTGTTGATCCCTCTCAGGAGAAGATCTGCTTGCTGCATTAGACAGAAAAAAGAAAGAGAAACAGAGAGAGAGAGAGAGAGAGAGAGAGAGAGAGAGAGAGAGAGAAAGAATGAGTGAGTGTGTGTGTGTGTGTGCTTGCATTAAGCTCTGCATTGCTGCGTGTGTGTTCTGACAAGCATGGCTTAATCCGAGCACACGGCAGTAGAACGGCCATGAACCTGGGTGGCGGTCAGGCTTGTGTCTCGCACCTCTTCTGATGCGACCGAGCAGTTAGTGAGATTAATCAACGCACACTCAACAGGCAAAACCCATTCTGCAGATTAAAAGACTTGGGGCCCTACAGCAAGTAGTCTTAGTAGTTATAATTCAAACCTAGATGACACAGAGGTTTAACACCCTACCTATTGCAATGCTTGTTCTGTGTGTTAAACACGAATGCGATCTGAAAGAAAAAGCCTTTTGGCCTGTGTGGTTGAAGAAGACTGACTGGCAAACACAATGTAGGCTAGTCTCCACCATCAGTCATATGCTGGGCCTTGTTTACACCATTGCTTCTCTGAGATAGCGTTCATGAGTACCTAGCTTAAGACACTCTGTCTTATTCTGTGTTTGGAGCGTCCACAGGGGGTCTGAAGAAAGTATAATCCACAGTTACACAGTATGTGGGGAGAGATGAAACAAATATGTATATGCACAGGTACACAAACTCTCTCACACACACACACACAGACACACACACACGGTTTAGCAGGAGCACTCCACGACCATGCTACCTCTGTTAAAGCCACCCAGCTGAAGCCCAAAACTGATAGCCCACTTCTGTCTTCCTATCAACTCCACACCACCCCCACCCCCACCCCCCATCTATCGCTCACTCTCCCTCACTCTCTCTCTCCGTTCTGCCTCCCTGTCTGTATCACTCGTTATTTATGCAATGTTTTCTGTGCCTTTGTCCTCCCACACACAATGAGGTGTTTGACAACTGCATGTCCAAACACCACTACACAGATAAGGCTTGCTGGCAAACACTCTTCTCTCTTTCGGTCCACAGTCATGCCATTACAGCTCTTCCCAACTCCTATCGCTCTGTTTACACTGTCGACTCGCTCACGCACATTACCATCCACTGGTCTCTGTGACCTTCATGACAATAGCTAATTTCCTCTCTACTTCCACCCTTTCCCTCTCTCTCTCTCAATCCTTCCATCTCTCTCTGTTTCTCTTTCTCTTTACCCCCTTCCTTCTATCCCCCTCTCTATATCTTTGCT
Organism: Tenualosa thibaudeaui; assembly: GCA_027481765.1. NCBI lineage: Eukaryota > Metazoa > Chordata > Actinopteri > Clupeiformes > Clupeidae > Tenualosa > Tenualosa thibaudeaui. The sequence goes on from JAIFZK010000012.1 coordinate 2,270,151, forward strand.
GTGTGTGGATTGTTAAGGGGTGGGGGGAGGCTGGTGGTCTATCCACTTTAGAAGGAAGGGGTCCCAGCTGGCCCAGTATTGATCCACAGATGCTCCCCACGTGGGAGCCGGGGTCAGGCATGCTGGGGGGTCCTCCTGTGCCCCGCTCCCCCCCAAAAAACTGCCAGGGGAGCAAGGCTGAGCCGAGGAGAGGGAGAGAGAGAGAGAGAGGGAGGGAGGGAGAGAGAGAGAGAGAGACTTCTGCCTCCCCGACACCCTGGCAGGTCAATTAAGCTGAGTGCCCTGGGTGGGGAGCACCTCTCAATACACACACACACACACACACACACACACACACACACACACACAAGCACTTATACAAATCCTTTAACATTGGCTTAACCATTCATGGAGCCGCCTAACAATGGCAGACAGGACTGTGTCACATATGGCCTACACACGGTGCATTAACTGGAATGCTCCTCTTCCTGGCTGTACCCGGGCCAAAGGCAGCATGGGCGAGGTTCAAAGCAGAGGCTTTTGGTGAGGTGGCGAGAGGCAGAGAGAAGCCCGTGATGGACCATGGAGGAGATTCACGCCGCATTTAATCAATGACGAGGATTGACCGATGAGCAGGGCAAATTAGAAATGTGTCACTTTCACATGACCTTTGAGTAACAGACAAGAGCCAGAGGCTTTCGAGGCTTTATAAACATTATGTGAGGACTGTCTATATATGCCTACGCTCAGGTGATGATGGCAGAGACAGAGAGAGAGAGTGAGAGAGAGAACAAGAAAAAGGCTGTGTCTAAGCTTTTAATTGTAAGAGTTGGTTAGATTAGTATAATCTAAAAAGGCACTAGCAATTAAAAAGGCATTAGTAATTAGCCTAGATAATATATGTAGGTAATATAATGGCAGTTTATCATGTATTTTGTATGATTCAAAAGAGTGTAGGGACATGCAAGTGTGACACAAGCAATATGATATTTGTATAAACATCCCATTTATATGACACACACATGAGGTGTGTGTTGTGTGTGTAGACATGTATACATATATAGAGGCTGTAGAACTAATTTGATGATAATTTAAACTTTTCACATAATCATTCGCATTATACAAATACCATGGCATTTTGTTGGCCTATAGACGTAACAGTTTGCGTGGAATCACCCATATATGTGTGTGTGTGTGTGTGTGTGTGTGTGTACATTTGTACGAGTGCGTGCGTCAGTGCTCCTCTGGTGCCAGGCCGTTTATCAAAGCTCCAGAGGCTGGGGGTAAATAAACAGGCTGGAGATTAGGATCGGGCCCATCTCGCTGTCGCTGTGTGCAGTACGACACACAGGGGAAAGCCAGAGAATGGGTGGTGGTGGTGGTGGATGGGGAGGGGCAGAGGAGTGTACAGGTAAACACACACCGCACAGATAAGTGGGAAAGGTGGTGGGAGGGAGGGAGAAAGCGGAGGAGTAGAGAGTCACTCGCTCGTTTCTCTGAAGCGCCCCGCCAGGCTGTGAGTATGCCCATCATGCGCAGGGCTGAACCAGGGTCAACGCCACTATCTCAGCATCGCTACACAAATACACACACACACACACACACACACACACAAACACACACACACACAAACACACACACACAAACCCATAACACTAGCAAAGCTATGGCGCAATACCATTTTCTCAAACACTACAATACACACAGGTACCGAGGAGAGGCACATCACAAACCTCTCCTCATACATGCCAGGCAGGTTACCAAAGTGAAAGGTCTCTTGAGTCAGACAAACCTTGCTGAAGCTTTTTGTAAAAGCCCAGGCCACATATGAGCAAATCCCCTACAAGCGTTCATCTCGAGCCCTAAAGCATCAGAGGTAGTGGTGGCTAATTACGGCTAATGAAGACACAAGAGGGACAAAAACAACACGCCAGCGCTCTTTTTCGAAGGCACGAATGAAATAGCTGCCTAGGATTGTGACACCATATGTCGTCCCACAGCACCCACCCCCCCTTTCCCCACATCGTCCCCCTTCACGGCTGTCACTGTCGAGCACGCACACACGGCTGACGGCTGGTGGCACGGTGTGGCATGGCAAGGCCGCAGAGGCTGGTTGGAAACAGCCAAGCTGAGAGGCCAGAGGTCCAGCTTTCAAAGAAAAAAAATTAAAGAAAGAATGGTAGGAGAAAGGTGGGAAAAAATAGACTTTCTGGGTGGCCAAATTGATCAGGTCTTGCTGTGGGTCTCTTTCACTGCTGAATATCCCCCAAATGGAGCCCAGCTCCCTGTCCCAATAATATTTAACGGCTCCCTTTCACTGGTGCGGATTATGACACCGACTGATTTAGCTACCATTATGCAGGAGGTGTGTGTTCTTGTGTGTGTGTGGTGGAGGCAGGGGGGTTTGCATTATCCTGGGCAGTGCCACTGGCAGTGAGTGTGTGTGTGTGTGTTGGGGTTCTATTGTAGGGGCAGACATGAAAGACTGGCATGGGCATCAGAGCGGGTCGTATGTAAATAAAAATAATAATGGCAGATGTTGATAATAGTAATGGGGGTTCTCTGAGTGTGTGTGTCTGTGTGTGTGAGTGTGTGGTGGGGGGGGGGGTGTGCTAACAATGCAGAGCTTTCTAATCAACCTCTGAGAGGAGTAAAGGGAGAAGGAGCGAGAGCAGGGGAGACTGACAGAGCTACACAATGGAGCCCACGCCAATGTAATTCCTTCAGATGACAGCCAGAGAGAGAAACAGAGAGGAGCGAGAGAAAAGGGGGAAAGAAAAGAAAGGAGAGGGAGGCAGGGTTGGGATGTGAGTGTGTGAGAGAGAGAGAATCACAATAAGCCCTGCTCAAATGACACACTGTATACTTTACATCAGGGCGCATTCAGAGACACCAGTCTGACGCCTGCAAACAAACAAATAACCAAAGCACTCAGCTTTCCCTGTGCTTCCTTGTCTTCTTTTTATTCTTCTCTCTCCTCTCCCTTCTCCTCTATGTCCCTCTGTGTGTGTGTGTGTGTGTGTGTGTGTGTGTAAAACATGGGCCACACGGGAGAAGTGAAAATGAAACGAGGCCCAGAATGACACACACAAGTGTATGACAACCGTGACACTGTTGAGGGCTGCCTGACAGCTAGCTTGCTCAGCTCTCAAAGGGCACCCACAGCTGCTGCGGACACACCGCACACCATTTCCTTCTGGGAGAGAGTGATGAAGGTGAGGGAGGAGATGAATAAGCGAGGGATGACGAGAGTGACACTTCAGCTCTTCTTGTCCAGGTGAGGGATGAGGTGTGGCAATGTCCTGAAATAGCCTTCTGAAACTCGCTCAGCCCACTCCCTCCAACGCCAACGCCAACACACACACACACACACACACACTGCAAGAAAAGGCCCATGACACAATGGCCTCTGTGGGATGGCACAATATAGCATGGATGATGCCTCTATCAAAGGGCATTGGGAATTGCTCATTGTCAGGACCTCCACACACACACACACACACACACACTTCCAATACACCTCCTATCTGTATCCCGCCATACCATCCCTCCACACCACAAAGCTCCAAGGCACAGAGAGACAGGCGGGGGTGGTTTGGGGAGGGGTGGAGAGAAAAGAGAGGAGAGAAGAGAAGGGAAGGGAAGAAGAGGAGAAGAAAAAGAAGAAGAAGAGAGGAGCGATTAGACACACAAGGACAGGATTAAGGACTTTTAAAGGAAACAGGGACAAATTACAGCAGCACACAGTCGGCCGCGGATCCGCTGCTGCCTCTCGCCGGCATTAATAATAGTTTAGGATAACAGCGGCTCCCTCGGCCGCTAAGAGGGGACTGGTAATTGGAGGCAACCATTGTCTCCCATGTCTGGGGCCTCGCACCCAGAGAGATGGGGGAGAGAGGGACAGAGAGAGAGAGAGAGAAAGAGATCAACACCCTCTCACAGTCTGCCTGTTATTAGGAGTATCAAAAATTAAATACAGCCGCAAACTGAAAATAAAAGAACGCCGGCATGTCGGAAAGGCAGGGGTGCAACGCTGGCGGGGTGGGGGTGGGGGCGAAAAAGTGGAGGCCATGGAGAGAAGAGTAGAGATGATGAAGGGGGTGAATGCGGGGATGAGGACATGAAAGAGCAGATGAGAGAAGAGAGGAGGAGAAGAGAGGGGCCTGAGAGTGCGCCATTATCGCACTCGGGCGTCCGATCTCTTTGTGACACTGAGGCGGGCGACTCGATAAGAGGCACTGCCAACGTGATGACTTTACTGCTGCCACCACACCTGAAGACGGCAATTATGTGTGGCGTGATTGCATGCATAAGTGGGCATATGCAAAATGGTGTGTATTAGCGAGAGTGCGCACACAACTACACACAAAAAATCAGTGCGACTGTGTGTGTGTGTGTGTATATGTGTACCTATAGATAACTACACACACACACACACACACACACATACACAAACCTGGACAAGCCTGTTCCCCACACACTAAAGGAATGTGATGGTGGGGGGTCGGTAAGCGCTGGTGGTGGTGGAGGAGGAGGAGGAAGGCAGAGAGGAGATGTGTGGCTGGGTACCTCAGGGAGCACCCTGCTCTTCCCTTCCCTGCCCTTGTTAATACTACTGCCAAGACGAGCAAGAGCATCATGCCACACACACTGCAAGCCGAGGCCTCGGCTCCAGCCTCCAGAAGACTTGCTGCAATTTAGTCCACTTTCCTCAGCCGTATCGAGGGCCACAGATGCAGGGGCCACCAGCGTGATGTAGAGCGCTAACGGGACCCCAGGGGCCAAGACTGGAGGGGCCTGAGGGACAGAGATTGACAGAGAGGACCAGGAACAAACAGCAGGCCCGTAGGTTTAGGTATTTGCAGTGTATACATGTGTAGCGTGTCAGGACACAAGGGGGTTGCGGTTATGAGAAAACCAGCAACCTCTCCCGGTTATCTTGCCACAAATCTATACATACAGACACATTATGGAAATGGGTCAGGTCGTGTCATGTAGAGAATTCATCCATTTCATCATTTCTCCCTCATCTCGACCCAGTCATTCTCTTGTCTCCTGCGTTCTCTCTCTCGCTCTCTCTGTCTCTCTCTTACCCCTCTCCTTTTCTCTCCCTGTCAGTTGATTTCTTTCTTTCTGTCCATCTCTCCAGAGGAGGTCTAATGAGGGCCTACCTGATAGGTGTGATCAGGTGACGGCTGAGATCAGGTGTTGGGGACATGCTGGCCCGCAGTGTATTCCGTATTCTGGCCCAGTGTGTGGAAACCGAGAGTGGCTGCTGAAATATGCAGCACAAATGTGTGGCTTACATATTACAGAAGACTGAAATATTTATCCTCATAAATGTGACACACACAAACACAGAGATGTTGAAACAAAAGTATAGTGATTACTATTATTTATTTATCTATTTCTCAGAAATTCCTTCACCTAATTTTCAATACCAACACTAATGCCGAGATTATTTTCACAAATAAAACTAAATAAAATAAATAAATATAACATGTTTTACACAGGTCGATATAGGTCACTTTGCTCCAAACATCAGCAAGACTCTAGCTGCTACAGAATGGAGGCATCAAATCAGCAAGGCAGCAGAGGAATCTGTGTGCCATCCCCTGGATTTGCTGCTCCCTGCAGACCCTGATGGCTGAGGCGGAGGCTGGAGCTGGGGCTGGGGCTGGGGCTGGGGCTGGGGCTTGTGCTGGGGCGCTCAACGCCCAGATTGGCTTCAGATAGCGAGGGGGCAAGCTTGGTTTGTGGGGGGCTTTCAGGGGGTCCTTTGTCCATGCAGCGATTTCCTTGACATCTAGATTCAATTACAGCCACGGCCACATAAGTCCTTGGAGGAGACCTCGGTCTGTCCAGCTGAACCCTGCTCCATCTCTCCCTCTCTGCCCTTGCTCCCTCCATCTATCCATTCTTTCTTCCATCCATCCATCTCTCTCTTTCTATCTCTCTCTCTCTGGCTGTGGTCTTATCAGGTTAGCCAGGGCGGTCTGTCTGGTTCAGGCTGGTCCAAGCGATGGGCAGCAGAGCCCATGCTGATCGCACTTCTGAGGGCTACACTAATAGAAAAATAAATTGCAGCTTCCAAAAAGCCCCTCCAATGCAATATGGCTGGAGAGAGAAACGCAACTTGCTGGGAAAAGATGACAATAACATCACTATAAACTGGCATAAACCCAGACCGGGTGCACATAAAAAGGAGATAGATCTACTGGATTACAGAACAGAAGTCCATCCTGTTTAAGAGGTTGTGAGCTCATCGTTTTCCAAGACTTTCCCCTTTGCAAGATCCCTTCAGTCATGTGTGGACAGTGGACTCGGAACGGAGTATACACACGCAGACACACACGCACACACATGCACACACACACACACACGCACATACACACACACACACACACAGAGAGAGAGAGAGAGGACAGAAATGCAATTGCATCTTCAGCACAAGTCATATCGGTGTTTGATTAACCTGGCTTAATCGGTCCGAAGAACGCCTCTTTATCGGCAGGCATGGTCTGTTACAGTGATCCAACCCACTGGAGGCCCACCTATGTGGACCCAGTCAGACGAAATGGACAGAAATCCATGGCGGTAATTGGAAAGTGAGACTCACACACGAGAGTGCCTACTACACACATACACACAGAGACAGACAGAGAGAGAGAGAGAGAGGGAACTGCTGACACGGCATGTTGTTTTGAAAAGCTGTCTCCATCGCGGGGCCCTGTGACTTTGGATTTGGATGGGACATGGCAGAGGACAACATTGGACCACCCACACATACACACCTCTACACGCCATGGTCAGGCGCTCACTCAGACACACACAAAGACTCAATACACACACTGAAGCAGTCCAGTATTTCAAAAACACACAACAGTGAGAAGTATAGAGGTAATGTTTGTCAAGTACACAAAGCCACCCGTGACAATGTGTAATGAATAAATAGCACTCTTAACTTGCTTTGTGTGTGTGTGTGCAGGCACATTGTTAGACTTGGGCATTCAAGGCTATAGCTTGAATCTAATAAAATGATAATAATAATGATAACAATAACAATAACAATAACGATGATGAAAATAGCCCTGTAGAGGAGAATTTTGTGTGGCTGCATTACCAGCAGCCAACAATGCAACATTGTAGCCAGTAAAAGCTACAAGAAAATCTCATGTGACCATATACAGACAGATTTAGAATCATTTGTTGCAAAATGCTGCAAACTCTACGTCGGTATTCTTTCTCCTCTATGCGTAGGGCTCCACAACACATTGCTGTTGTTTTGTGCTGCTAGCTAGTCTTAGTGAGATGAGAAGAGATTGCTTGTAGTTTGCATATTCAGGGCCTTACAGGCTATCCCAGCTTTAATGTAGACATCAAACTACTTGGCATGCCCCCACGAGTCATGATGATTGGCCTTTCCTTTCATTCTCAAACTATGTTAAAATTGCGTGTTCATCAGCCCGATTTTCAAATTTTGACAAGGGAGAAACCATGGAACCTCAACATAAGAAGGACCCAAATGTTTTAAATAGCTGGTGATTCCCCTATGTGTGTGTGTGTGTGTGTGTGTGTGTGTGTGTGTTTTTCCTCCCCAGATCAGGTCTTCTCTACATAGGATCAGTTTGACTTTAGTCCAGTAACAGACTCTACAGTATCCTGCAGGTACCCCTTATGCCAGAATGGACACCCATCTCTATTTTGTGGCTTACCCATTGCAAGACATTCCCTGCTTTTTCATTCACATACTGTTCTACAGATTCATTCATGTAGCCTCTTCGCTACGAAGCATCGCTTTAAGTGCCCGGCTATTCCTAGGGTTTCATTGATTTAAAAAAAAAAAAGTTAGTTTTACGGCTTTCCGACACCGTTAAAGATCTAACATTTGTATACCATGGGTTTTAATCCACAAAATCTGCTTTACTTAAAGGGATTATTTATAAGATTATATACAACAAAGCCTCTTTGGGACAATATTGGCTTTAAGTGTCATTTATTACCTCTGTTGATAACTGTACACACGACGGCTCCAAATAAAAGGAGGGAGAAAGGGAAATCACCTGACAAAGATAATTATTGGGATGAGACTGATTAGAGGTGTATACAAGTCAAAGAGTCTGAAACATGGATTAAAAGGGAGGAGAGATTATCTTTAAAGCAACAATGAGCATCTTAAAACCAGGGGAATTAGTCTCTGCAGAGCTTGATAAAGTGCCTTCTGCTTGCTCTCTGTGTGTTTCCTTTACCGCCATACTCAGCCCCCAACCCCCTTACCAATGGAGAATTTAGAATTACAACGAACACAAATACAGAGAAAGCCTCAAAAATCAGTTTTAGCATCAAAACGTCTCTCTCTGACGTTGGTGGTGTGGTAAAACAAATGCACAGGCGTTGAGGCTGAAGGGATTAGATGGCGACATGTGGATTTTAGGCAACTGATTCGTCACTTAAACTGAGGGTTGACTCTTCTTGATTCTTTTTGCTTTTACCGAAACCCAGCATCCAGTGTCCTGAGGTCAGACGTTACCTTTTCGGTTTGCCTCGTCCCTCGCCACTCCCCTCATGCCACCAGCACATCCCACGGCCAACCCCCTCCCCCCAACACACACACACACAAACACACACACACACACCACCCCATCTCAGGGTCAGGCTTGTGTATAAACATGGGGATTTGAGGAGATTTCCAGGCCCACAAAAAGCCTGTCTCCATCGGCAGGCACCATCTTAAGAAGCAGAGGAGCAAAATAAATACCTGCGTGATTAAGATAAGTCATGTACCACGCAGTAGAGAGGAGGAGATTCACCCTCCCCAAACACACACACACACACACACACACACACACACACAGAGCAGTTGTACCCCTCACACTGGAAACAGAAATACTGAGGTGCAGGCAGATTAGGGCAGGGGTGGATGGCAGGTGAGGAGACACGAAGGCAGGTGGAGTTTGGGAGGGACGGGTCAGAGAGGTGACAAATGCAAGGAGTTGAGCTAAGTGTAGCGGAGCGGGGCAGGCGAGGGCAGACCCAGAGTCAGGGCTGGGCGTGGCGTGGTGGGGATTAGGGCCCGAGCGCTGGCCCTGTGCCTGATGGCTCTCTGCACGCGGACGTGAGCCACAACGCAGCAGACAAAACAATAACACGGCCGTGCTGGTGTTGTGCAAAGAGTGTTGTGAGGGAAAACTAGACCCCACACAGAGCCAGAGAAGCAGAAAGAGATGGAGGGAGGGAGGGAGGGATGGAGGAGGTGGAGAGGTGACGAGAGGTAGAAGGGGTAAAGAGGAGAAAGAAAAAAGGACATAGCCAACTGCCTTGCTCACACCAGACAGATTTGAGAACAGCATATGTCCAAAACTATACTTAACCTACTATTGTTAGTTGGTACAATGGTATTTTTCCTCAGCAGTTAGTAACTAACACAAAAAGCACAAAGCCTCGGATAACGTCAAGCTTCTACTATGAGCTGATAACGGTCAAACATCTTGTGCAATTCCAAATCTGCTTTTGTAACATTGAGGTCCAAAACAGACCGTCTAGGCCTGAAGACCCCATCACCACCAGTGATCTCGGTCTAAGACCCCATCATCACCGTGATCTCGGTCTAAGACCCCATCATCACAAGTGATCTCTGGATAGTGTGGCAAGGAGCAGGAGCAAGGAAGAGAGAAGAAACAGAAAGAAAATGAGGAAGAAGGCCAGAAAGAAAGCAAGTCTATTCCTTGAACAAGGTGACACCACACCCAGGCAGTTAGGCCTATCTAGGATACCCCCCCCCCCTCCATTCTCTCTCAAAGCCTGTGGGGGTTCAACTGCTCTTTCAGCCCCGATAGACGGTGCTGTGAAACCTGACGTCAGGACTTGAGTTTCCAGAGACAGGACATGGGGTGGGGAGGGGTTGGGGGCAGGGAGGAGTGCAGAGCTGACATGTTGACAGGAAGTCCTGATGTGCCCATAGCAACCAGGAGCCCAGGCAGAGCTCACTGGTTAGCAGGCAGGGGAGGTCAGTGCCAAGGCTGCGCCTAGCAGGGGTCAGAACAAGGCCATACCCCCATGCCAGCCTGGCAACAAAACAACTGCTGCAGTGCCAGCCAATGAGCACTGACAACCCTTCCCCTCTTCACACAAAGATATAAACAAAGTGCGTTTAGGTTGCGCCTACATTTAGAAAACACACTCAGTGTCTCATCTTCTATTGTTCCCCATTCATGTATTATACTTCATCAACAGGGCCCTGACAGGATTTGTCTTTTTAGTGACACACATTTTCATTTGTGCCCCTGGTTAGTGAAAAGTCCACACACACACACACACACACACACACACACACACACACACACACACACACACACACACACACACACACACACACACACACACACACACACACACACACACACAGAGTGAACATAAAGGCGTGGGGCTGTTGGGCCTTGGCCCGGTCCCTTTTCATGGGTCCAAATCGGTCCGCGGGGGAGAGGTGGCTCCCCAGGAGCGAGGGTCACTGCCCGCATGCCTCCAGAACAAGCGGCAAGCTGGGCCAGCCCGAGCCAGCCCAGGAAAGGGTGGGGTGGCCAGACGTGGGGAAATAACACAACTCCCAGGTGAGACTTGTGTTTTGATGTTTGTTTTGGAGCCCTGGCTGAGTCACGGCGAGTGAAAGCTAAACAAAGCGCGTGTTTGCTGCTAACGGTGGTTTCGTTTATTTGTTTGTGTGGCCTCACAAGTCAGACAGACAGAGAGAGAGAGAGAGAGACTCTTTGTGTGTCTGTGAGTATGTTTTTTGTGGGGAGGGCTGGGGGTTCTACGCCTTGTGTTTTCTGTTCTTTGTGTGTGTGTGTGTGTGTGTGTGTGTGTGAGTGTGTCTCCTCCTGCCCTGTGACATCTGTGGTGGTTCTGGCCGTGCTTCGACAACACAGCGGGATCAGCAGACTCCAGAACAGATGAAAGACAAGGTCAAGCATCCTACCACATCACACACAGACACACACACACTCCACACAGAGGCACTAAAGCACACACACGTGTGCCCACAACAAGACACAGGAAGGGCTAAAGAACTGAAGCACATGTTCACACACTTACACACACACAACCACAGAACACGCAAAGCAGTATGCCAACAGACACACACACACACACACACACAAAAAAGTGAAATATGGCCCCCTGTAGCCCACTACAGGCGACAAAGGGCAGAAGAATGAACACAGGGAGGATCTCCACACACAGCCCTGTCTGCATAAGAAGGCCAAGAACGCTTCACAATACCCGATAAAGAGCTAAAAGAGTAAAAGGAAATACAAGGGTAGGCCACACTCAGTAGCCCGTGGGCCTGCCCTCTGTGAGGTCAGTGACTCTCCGTGGTTCTTCCTGGTGTCTATCAGGATGCGTCCCAGACAGGAGCAGACTGAGCACGCTCCACATTCAGGATGAGGAAGTGCTCTGTGTGTCTATGGGCTTTTTTTATGCAAGCAGAGAGGAGGAGAATAGAGCCTATTATGAAGATTCGGTGGCAGCAGTGACAGGGGCAGGAGCAGAAACAGCAGCCATGCTGAAACTGGCACTTGGGCAAAGGGTGTGTGTGTGTGTGTGTGTGTATGTGCGTGCCAGGTCAGCTAAATGAGATCACAAAATACAATACACATACAGTGCTCCCCATAGAGTCTTAGAGACAGGGGATGAAAGACAGACAGATGGACACAAACACATACACGCACGCACACACACACACACACATACACACAGACCTCCGCCCAAAACTCGACTCTCATGCCCAAGCAGTGCCACTCAATAGCGGCGCCACCAACTGAAAAAGACGCCTGAAGGTGTGTCTCTCCCTGATATGCTTGGGACAGAGCGTCTGGTAGAATCACTCACCCTCTCTCACACACACACACACACACACACACACACACACACACACACGTCCTAACATGGATCTCTATCTTCCCAGTCTTGTCCAATGGTAAAATGGCCACATTTTTCAGAGGTGTAAAGGGGACAAAAAAAAAAAAAAAAAAAGAGAGAGAGAAAAACTACAAACAAGACACACACAAAAGAGACCGATAAAGGACTAAAAGGAGGAGGGAGAGAAAGAGAAGAAAAAAATGAGGTGAAAAAGAAAGAAAAGGCAGAAAAAGACATGTAACAGAACAGGGTCAGCAGACTGGCCATGTGACGGAGCGGCGCCTGGGATTAGCGCCTGTAAGCCTATTAGAGTGACGCTCGCTTTGGACAGCAGGGACCACCCGGGCTCCCCTGCCACCACCACCACCTCCTCCTCCTCCTTCTCCATCTCGTCCACCACCAGAGGCCCAGTGTAAACCATAAACTCTGCCCCTCTTACCCCTCACCCCACACCCATGCATCCCTGTAGCCCCTCCAGGCTTTAGCAAGGTGTCACTGCAAAAAGGAAAAATCTTGCCTCATGCCACCCTCCATGCCATAGGGCCGCCTCCGCGCCGCCACCAGTGCCACCCTCGCCGCCACAACCACCACCACCAGCGGAGGCAGCACCCGGTTCAGATTAGCCCCAGCCAGTTTGCACTGCACTGCACCACACCACAACATGTCGCGGACCAGGCCCCGGACCCCAGCCAGCCCTCCGCCGGCCTCCCCCTGGCCATCTGGAGCCGTCTGGGCCACGGGGCCTTGTTCTTGTTCCTGGTCTCCAGCCTGCTTCCACCTAAAGAGATTTACTGCCCTCCCTCTCCTCCTCCTCCTCCTTCCATGCATCCTCTTGTTCTTTTGCCTCGGCGACCAGACTCTTCTCAGCTGGGCCCATCTCTGCCCTCAAAATGGGTTTTAGAGAGACGTGTGTGTGTGTCATGTGGCAGCAGTAGTACTGGTGGTGGGGGTCACATACATCTGTTGTCCCCTTCTTCTGGGTGGTTCATTACTTTAATTGAACAGTCGCCTGAAGCAGCTTGGACTGCTTTGGGGGGGGGGCAGAGAGGCTAGTCTGTTGAGGGAGTCTAATCCATTGCCAGGTCCAACAGCCTCATCAGAACATGGAAACACAGCGTTGTCACAGAGCTGAACCTCAGCCCTAGGAAGAACATGGGTTAGAACCTTCATGACCTGTCCTTAACCACCTAACCAATTTCAACTTGCATCGGGAATCTGCCAAATGAGTAAATGTTTTTCGCAACAAGACATGCAGCAAACTACGACATGAATCAACATCAAGAATTTGATCAAAATAGCCATCAAATACTGATGTGATGTCAAGGGCTTCCACAGCACCACGGAAAGACCAAAGACTTTACAAAGCCATTGTTACGTTACAAAACAAAACAAATCCTTCAAAAAGAAAACTTTTGGAGTTTCATAGCCACCACCCCTATTAAATCACCACTTCCACGCTGAAACGAAGGAGAACTTTCCGGATTTACTCCAGCTTTGAGGAGCATGCACCAGGTAACCTAATTCTCTCCAGAGTTGGTGGTAACCCACTGGCCTAGGTAATGTGCTGCGGAGGCGAGCGGGTGCCACGCGAGGGACACGGCGCAGACGAGCTGAAGTGGAAATGGCTTTAATTGATTTGGAAGGGGTCCACGAGCGACAGCAGGTCACCGCTCGCACAAGACCCAACAGCTCGACGGATTCACATTCCCCAAAGAGAAAAGACCAGGGGAGGAAGAGAGAGAGGAGGAGAGAGGAATATAAAAAGGATGAGAGAGAAAGAAAGAGTGAAAGAAAAAGAGAGAGTGTGTGACAGAGAAGGGGACACATCAACACCTCAATTTTCCCATTTTCCAGTTCAAAAAAGGTTCAAAGGGAAAAAAATTAAGCAGACACCGAAGTCATTACAAGACAGCAAATGGCCTGGCAGGCGTTCAGCTGTGCTACTTACAAACACTATTTAAACCCGGGCAGAGAGAGCTGAGGCTGGGCCACATTGCACCGCACCGTCCTGGGCAAAGAGACGCCGTCGCTGCCTCTCAATGGCTCCTGTATGCATGGATACCGCAGTGTATTAATATGATTGGGAACAACAGTAGGGACGGGTAGGAATGGGATGTCTTGGGTGTCTATGGTTGGTTGTGTGTGTGTGTGTGTGTGTGTGTGTGTTTGTGTGTGTGTGTGTGTTGGGGGGAGGGGGGCCTTCAAAGGGAGTATCATTGGATGCCAAGCGCTGGATTTCAGGGACAATAGTTTTGAAAACAACACACATGCACACTTGCACACACGTACACACACGCGGAGCACACAAAACCCGGAGCAGTCACATCGGCACCAGCCTCTGCCGCTTTCAGCTTTTCAGAAAAAAAAGACAAAGAGGAAGAAGAGGAGGAGGAGGAAGAAGAAAGCAAAAGAAGAGAATAGAACAGTGAGGGGAGAGAAAAGGCGACAGATTTGGCTAGGTTTCCCTCACTTTGGTTCACATGCAAACGCACAACACAGCCGGCATGGGGACCACAGAGCAGGCCAATCTAGCATTCACAACCACGCCAATACACACACACACACACACACACACACACACACAAAGGGGCCGGCACACAATGCCACTAAATATAGCCGTTAAGTATATGACCCCTCAATTTCCAAGCTTCAGATAATGTATTTGAATAAAGACACGGGAAGAAAGGAAGAGTTGCATGCAATTTGGAGATACCACTGAATAATCATTTTCTGTCACAACCCCTCTCCCCCTCTTTCACTCCCCCTCTCTCGCCATCTCTGATTATGCAATTCTTTGGGCCGCAGCGTTTTGGCAAGGACACAAATAGGGAGAAAGGGAGTGAGAGAGGAGAAAGAGAGAGAGAGAAAAAGAAAGAAAAAAAGGGAGAAAGGTGCCGTTTGACTCTCTGCCATTTCAATGACAAAATACAATCTACCACTCCAATAATTCTACAGAGAAGGGAGGGATTAGCATTTCTGAGGTTGAGCCAGAGATTAGGAGACGCCGATCTTGAATTTCATCATCTCGCCGCCGCACAATGGCGTATTCTTCCCCTTGCTGGTGCCGCCGCCGCCGCTGTGCCTTTTTTTTCTTTTTCGCTCTTTCTCCATCTATTCTCTGATGAGGGGTCAGGAGGAGCTTACCTCCCTGCACCCACATTCAGCCATGCTCTTGGTGTCGAACCAGATACCTCACGCTCCACTCCATCCACCACTGCCGCCGGGGCGCACACACACACACACACACACACACACACACACACACACGAGGCCTCCATTGGCAAGGCCAACCTCGCGGTGTAACAGCCTGCACGTCTGTCATCAGCACACTGCTGGGCATACACTGCCCTCTGCTGGCTGCAGAGCTCTAGTGGGGGGATTTGTCATGGCCAGGTGCAGGTGAGAGGAGAAAAGGCATGGTATGGTGATGGGCAGCAATGTCACAGATTCTCGAGCCCTAGTCTGCAAGTCCCTGCTGCTTTGGAAAAAAAGCATCCGAGAAATACCAGTTACTTCTCTTTCATTTAAATGCCCTCAACCTGCAGCTCTGAACTAAACCCCACACAAGACTGTAACAGCTGGCCTCAGAACAGTCATGCCATAACAGGAGAAATGATTTATGGCATAAATGCTGTAGACAGCTGTTTCAATTATAAATAACAAAAACAAGGCATAAAGGTCCCATTTTGTTTCCAAACTAGTTCCGCGACGTTAACGATAACACATAGAACGTTAAAACGGAGCCATGTGGGAACAGCTACCGGAACTCTCTTGAAACTCTTGAGTTTCAAGTTCCAGTATTGGTCCTGTAAACACTAAATGTCTGTGTGAATCTCCTGAAATCTTATTGGGGAAACGGAATCAATCTGCGTTGAAACATTAAAATCCCTCTCCTTGCCCTCTCTCCCCGGCTTTCACACTATGATGCTTAAGAAATGATGATGAATCTTGGAACACGTTTAATGAATGGATGATTTTGTGGTAATACGTGGAAACGATCATTCATACACCAAGGATGTGTTTGAGTGTAGATGGCACCCTAAACGGATGAAATGAAAAGGGGGGTATAAACACAATAACACAGCAGTGGCTCAAGAAAATAACCCCATGACAAAAACATGGTCTGGAGACACACACACACACACACAGCACTGTAATCTGGTGCCAAATAGGCCAGCCCAAGGAGCTTTGATGTCAGTCTCACTTGGAGCGCCCCCTCCACCTCTTCCCTTTCACCCGCCCCCTTCCCTCACAACCTTCCTCCCCTTTCTCCAGTTCTTTCTCTCCCTCTTCCCCTCTCCTCTTTTCTCTCTCTGTCCCTTGCTCCCTCCGCTGATGGTGCATGGCAGGCAGGGAGACACAGCTGAGTGTGTGAGGGTAAAGTGCCTCTTCACTGCCCCCACTCCACCCCACCCCTGCCCGCACGTCACATGCCAAGCATGTCTTTGATCACTTTGTTATTAGAGAGGTATGTGGAGACAAGAGGAATTCAGGACTTTCTCTCCCATCCTCCTCCTACTTCTCCTCCTCTCTCTCTTCTTCTCTGTGTCTGTCTCTCTCCACCCCTTCTTCTCTTCCCCCCTTTCCTCCTCGACTTTCTCAGGGCTGTGAAAAGTACTTGCACAGCCCCCCTCCCCTACACACACACACACACACACACCACTTTCTCAGAGATGAGTCACTTCGGTTTTCCTTCTGGGGAGTGTTTTTGTGCTCACCAACTTGAGTGGTCTAAAGAGACTTCTTGTAGCACTTGTGTATTTCTGCCTGTACCAGTCATGTCAAAGTATACTAAACCTAAACTGACACCATATCATAGTATACTAAAACTAAACTGACATCATATCATAGTATACTAAAATGAAACTGACATATCACAGTATACTAAAACTAAACTGACATCATATCATAGTATACTAAAATGAAACTGACATCATATCATAGTATACTAAAATGAAACTGACATATCACAGTATACTAAAACTAAACTGACATCATATCATAGTATACTAAAATGAAACTGACATCATATCATAGTATACTAAAACTAAACTAACAACATGACATTTCGCATCATTTGCTCCTATTCCATTAAGACCAAACTCCAACTTGACACTTTCCTTTGATTCGTAACTCTGGGTAATTACTGCCAATGAAAAATCTGTGCATAATCACATCTGTACTCAGCCAAGGCCTTGTATGTGAACCACCAACCTAACAAGCCAGAGTTCAGCATATGCTAAACTAGCACCAAACAGGAAACAAGGGCCAGTGAAAATGGAGATGTCAAATGCAACAAAGGATGTGAACACTGTGTGTGTGTGTGTGTGTGTGTGTGTGTGTGTTGTGTGTGCAATGAAGTGAGCGAGAGGCAAAGCGTGTGAGACATGTGAATGAGCACTCTGTTTTTCAGCATGGTTCCTCTCATGTGTTTATATTTATGTGCATGTTTGTGGACACAAACAATGGCTTGGTGCCAGATTGTCAGGCATGTAACTATCCCAATGGTGTGTGTGTGTGTGTCCATCCCACTGAGGCTCTCTACACAGTACGATTTAGTGAGTGTGTGTATATATTCATATGTTTGTGATGACCTCTACCACTGCATTGGGAGTGTGCATGTGCTGCTGTGAGAGTATATGTAAGTGTGTGTGTGTGTGTGTGTGTGTGTGTGTGTGTGTGTGTGTGTGCGCGCGCATATCTTCTCTGCACTCTGCTGTGAGGACAGATGGACTGGAGTATCCCGGCTGGACAGGAGCCCAGACCTTGGTACTGATCCAAGCAGAACCCCTCCCACACACACACACACACACACACACACACACACACACACACACACACACACACACACACACACACACACACACACACACACACACACACACACACACACACACACACACACACACACACACACACCTTACTTTGTTGCCTTAGTTCTTCTCTCTCATCTGTGTTCTGAGCTGGGAGGGACTGGTACTTACATGTGGACATGGTGATGAGCTCACGTATGTATGTGTGTGTGTGTGTGTGTGTGTGTGTGTGTGTGTGTGTGTGTGTGTGTGTGTGTGGTTACAATAGCTAGGCTGTGTGCTGAGCACTGGGCAGCCATGCCCTGCAGGGTACTGCAGCCAGCTGGGCGGAGCCCCAACACTGGGCAGAGGGGAGGGGTGAAGGGGACAGGAAGGAGAGAGACAAGAGAGAGAAAGAGAAAAGGAGAGAAGGGGAAGAAGGAGGGAGGGAGGAAAAAAGAGAGAGAGAGAGAGAGAGCACAGGAGGCAAGGGGAAGGGCAGAGTTGAAAGTGAGGGAAGAGAGAAGGGGGGGATTGGGTGGATCTGTGCCAACTCTATACAGATGATACAGAGGTAGAAGCAACTCACAACAATGTGTGCCAGGGATGGAAATGAACTTTGTTGTCCACCTGCTACTGTCAAAAAAAATTTCCACCACTTTTATATCCAAACGTTGTTGTGTACATTACAATGCCAAGAAACGCAAAAAACACATTTTTCTTGTACAGGACATGCATCAGACACGCACTTGCTTCTAGAGCTGATTATTCTGTAATTCGAATTATTCAGTAATTACCACTAAATTATTATACAAGTAAAAAGACACACCCTTTTCAGCCTCCTCTTTCCAAGCGTTGTACAACGTTGTGAAATAACAAGAAATATCATAACATCATAACAGTCTACATAGACAAAGGCATTCAAAATAATGGTCAGTTAGAAATCTCTAGCAATTCAACTAGGCCTCTGGAAATTACAGAAATAGTAAGCCTCCCCCACTTAGCGCTTATTTCTCCTAGTCTCTCTCCCACTAATTTCCTGTCGATCTCTGGGCAAAAAGCCCAGAAACTGTTATATATAAAATTTAAGATAGAAAAGCACTCTGAATCTAAACAGTTTTACATACAATACCACTGAATATAACTGGATAATGTGTACTGGGTGAGACAGTGGTGGTACACCAAGAGTGGCCAAGAGAATATGTCAAGTGGAGAGAGAGAGAGAAAGAGAGAGAGAGAGAGAGAGATGGAGCAAAAGAGAGAGAGAGAGGATTAAGACACAGGACAGGACCATCTTTAGTCTGTTGGCTCTACCACTGCGTGCTCCTGCTGGGTCTGATGCGCGTCAGATCTGAGGCACCCGGCCGAGGTATGAGGGCATGGTTAAAGTATGAAGCCTTCCAAGCCAAAGGAGTGCGCACGTGTGACGCAAACGAGAGCTCTTCTCTTTCTCTCTCCCCCACCCCTCTCTCCGTCCCTCCCCATCTCTTGCGTTCTCTCTATCTGAAGGAGATCATAATCACAAGCAGCCCCAAACACTCGGCTGGCCACAAAGCCCCCATCAGTAGCAGAGGCTGGCAAAAAGCACAGGCAGTCATGGAGCACACAACACATGAAAGAGAAGGAGCGTGGCATGATGCAGTGCTGTCTGCAGAGAAGCCACAGAGGGGCTTCAATGAGTCATGACTGTCACTGGTTTCATTTAGGTAAGCCCCACTGTAAAGGCTTGTAAAGGCATTAAGATGAGCTTGCGTAGTGTAGTAACAAGGGTTTTGGTCCTGTAGAAATAAATAAATAAACCACACACAAACACAGACAGTGTTGCATGGAGTAAGAAGCAGCAATTTTTTTTTATCAGGCAAATAAATGTGGCTGTATAAAAAATAAACAAATTACCCCATATCACACATTCACACACATTCTCACACACACACACACACATACACAGATCTTAGCAATCACAGATCTAGGCCAGAACAAGCCCAAACAACACCGTGTTAATGGGGATTCTGTCAAGACTCTGCTGCTGACTAGTCAATGTGCCTGGGAAACAGCCCATGCCACACAGAGAGATTGTGGACAGTAAGCCTAGAGCTGAATTCAAACCACCATGCAATACACTGATAGAAGTATATGAAGAAATGATTGAATGCGGTCAAGCCGAATGGACCATGTTATACTTCCACAAACATCCACTTGAGGGAGCAATAACACTGCTCAGTCCATACTGAATGCTTGTCTACACGTGATATGAGGCTAGTTTAGACAGTCAGATCAGACAAACGGTCTACTAATGATAGCACGCTGAGGAATGCTAGCACACCAGAAGTTCAGTTTCTGTTCTAAACCATACAACATATGAACATACAACCAACATAATGTGAATTTGATATCACCTCTAAAATACATTTCCAGTGACAACATTAAGCTAAAATGAGCTCAAGAAAATGTTTTCACTGCAGCAGAAATGTTACTATATTGAATAACTTGATGAATTTTACTATACTGAAAAACGAATTCAGTGCAAGAGCAAGTTTCATCATTGCAAGAGACTATACTGGTATGAGGACGTGATCCGGCCACTAGGTGGAAGCATTTCCACAAATATGTGGAACCAGACAAAAGTGAAACTCAAAAATGACTCACATTTTCAATGACAAATGTCCACTCCTTGTCTTCAAACTCTTCTGCGTGAGGATCCTGAAATACAAAAGATTTGGATCAACAGAAGCAGCCTTTTTATTGACAATCAACAAATAATAAAATATTTCAGTAGCAAAAAAAAAAAAAAAAAGAATATTAAAGCAAAAATAAAGACTAGAGCTCGGCCTTGTGAACAGAAGTTGGAGAAAAGTGCTAATTTTTATTTCGAACACATCAGCAAAATAATGAGTGTTCAAGCTGGGCTTAGGCAACAAGTAGTATACTGCATACGCAATGTATAGTTGAGTATACTTGTTGCTGTCAAGGTGCTAGATTCACCAAATATCCCACTACTAGACCGATTCCTGAAGTAAGGCGGACATAGTCATTTTGTCTGTCCTAAATTAATGCTACTGTTTAAGCCATACCGTGTGGACCAGCACATCCCTTAACCTCACAAGCATTTGTTTTATAAAATCTATTATGACTCTGACTTTGTCCATTATTCTGAGGCCACTGAGGAGAAGTCGTGTTAAAGATGGCTTAGTTTATTAACTGCCTCTGGTCGAGTTTGGTGACCAATCATGGTTGTATTAATGAACATAAATACCAGTGTCACAATATTGATAAAATGCTTTTAAACTGTCAGTTCTATTGCAGGGGACATGTCAGGAGACTGATCAGGCATCAGTCACATTCCATTAAGCTAAAACCTCCTTTTAGAGCGTCCCTGTGACCTACTTCATGAAGGTGGGCATGTAGAGGACGAGAGGTGTCACTCACTCACTCACTCACTCACACACTCACACACTCACACACACTCCACTGAGAGCAGGATGTCACAGATAACAGCCCTTGCTCTGGATAAAAGATGATAGCCCATTTGTGCCACTGCCGTGGTGCGTCTCGAGCCATCAGACACTGTCTGATGCTGGCCAGATGAGAAGAGGGGACACGCTTCTCTCCACCTCTCTCTCTCCTCCCCCCCCCTTCCTCTATCCCTCCATCACTCTCTCCCTCTGGCCAGATGAGAAGAGGGGACACACTTCTCTCCACCTCTCTCTCTCCTCCCCCCCCTTCCTCTATCCCTCCATCACTCTCTCCCTCTGGCCAGATGAGAAGAGGGGACACGCTTCTCTCCACCTCTCTCTCTCTCCTCTCTCCACCCCCCCCTTTCTCTATCCCTCCATCACTCTCTCCCCCTCTGGGCAGATGAGAAGAGGGGACACACTTCTCTCCACCTCTCTCTCTCCCTCCCTTTTTTTCTGCACCCCTCTACCTGCTTCAGTCGTCTTCAGCGCAGAGAATGAGTGGAGGCAATAATGACTAGGAAGGGTACCACAGTCAACAGTCTGGTTGTTCCTGCTGATTAACCCTCACAAATCACATGCCCACACAGCCAAGCATTCCAATCAATCACACACCCAGCTGTCAGGCAAATTTGTTCTCGCATCTCATCTTTCTCTCTCGTTCACATTAATTACGTATTTCACTAACTGCTCACTGAAAAGGCTACTTGACGCAGAGTTTAGGGTTAGATGCAGCCACTCACTGTCCAATCGATCATTACACACTGCACGCAAATACAAACATATGATCAGATGCTGGTTAGACGACAGATGTCCATTACTGTAAAAAAAAAAAAAGGAAAACACAAAGAGAGAGCACAGCGCGGGTGTGTGCACAAACACACACAGAGCTCTCCCCGCAATCACTTCCGTTCCTCATTTGGCTGCAGATATCAGGCAGGGATCGATGTGTGAAAGCTTTCATCCACAGCTTTCATCTTCCATCCGAGCCAGGCCTGTCATTTACAGACCACACTCAGTCCATTTGTTCCTTTTAATGACCCCACAAATAAACATCCCACTGCCTCCGCACCCTACCCCACCCCCCTCAACCCAACCCTCTCCCAGCCCCCGTTTGCTGCTGCTGGGCGTCCCAAAATAGCCCAGCCCTCTGCCTGTATCTCATCCCAGCCCTAACGGCAGCCATTGATTGGGCGTTATCATTATACGGCCATTTGTCTCCAATCTATGTGGATTTACTGATCCTGAGGAGAGGAGAGGAGAGGAGAGGAGAGGAGAGGAGAGGAGAGGAGAGGAGAGGAGAGGAGAGGAGAGGAGAGGAGAGGAGAGGAGAGGAGAGGAGAGGAGAGGAGAGGAGAGGAGAGGAGAGGAGAGGACTCGGCTGCCACCCCTGCAACAGAGCAGACTCGACTGGGTCCCATTTGCAGTGTGGGTCAGCTGACAGGAAAGAAAGGGTGCAGCGGCCAGACAGCATGAAATAAACATGAAATGTGGGCTGGTTAAAACTGACTACCAAACTGAACCATGGGTAATGTAGTTTTGGGAGGGGTACTCAATGAGGTCAGCCTGAGGAAGTGCCAGACACTGGATGTGTGTGGGTGAGCGTCTGCTGCAGTCGGTATGTTTGTCACATCAGCATTCTGTGCAAGTACTGTATGAGTGTGTGTGGACCCAGAGCAAACACTGTGTGAACACTGAACATGACATTCACCACCAGGTCAGGCTGTCAGCACCAGATCGTAATGCTGTAAACTGTAAATACTGTGTGTGCCTCTGACCCTCTCTTAAACCCCGCCACACACACACACAAACAAACACACACACACACACACACACACAGACACACAAATATGCTGAAGAGGCATCATTTGGCATCATGACAGAAATATATACAGCATAACACCTCTAATCCTAAACTCTGTTGCTCTTCTCAATCCTGCTTGGCCTTCATGTCTACATTTTAATCAGAGAATGTCACCAATTCCGATGGCAATCTTAGTAAACAACCCTTTCAGGGCATATGATATGGCTGTGTGAGTGGCATAGTGCACATGACGGTGTGTGTGTGTGTGTGTGTGTGTGTGAATGGCTGCTGTGCCGTAATGGCAGGTGTCGAGTATCTACTTGCCTGCGTCAGAGGGCCAGTGTGAGGCTATTCCTCTGTGCTGGATGGGAGTGCTGCTGCTGCTGTTGTGCTCAGATTCAAAGACTGGCGTGTGTGTGTGTGTGTGTGTGTGTGTGGTAGCTCCTGTCAGCCGAATGGATAATTGACTGACGGACTCACTAACTGATTGACCGACGTCACATAGAGCACAGTGGCTAACTGCTGTTTGCAGTCCGGTCGCTGCTCACCTGTGGCTTACTAGAGACCTGTGGCGGAGGTGCCATGGGAGGACAGTGGGTCATGTGACCAGGCTTAGTCTGGCCTTAATTACAACTCAATTAGCCCGCTGTCGTCTTAAGGAGCCCTCATCTGTGTCAGTGGGCTAGGAGAGCATGCAGAGTCTATTTCTGGATAAGAGAGTTTTTCCACTTCTAAGCACTCATTCATTTAAGTCATTCAGCACATCTCACTCTACCTGTCAATCAAGATCTCCCTTACCCTTACTCTTGGGTTATCTATCTGTCTCTCCACATGTCTTGCTCTCTACGGTATATATGTAAGGGATAGCGGTCGACGAGGTGTGCTGTTAATATGGAATTAATGAACGAGGCGGAAGAGACTAACTTCACGCCGAAGGCGGAGTCTTCCTATACCAAGTTTATTAATTCTGTAAAACAGCACAACTCAAAGGGCGTTATCCCGCTTATCACCCAGTTGCAACTCATGCATATAAGGAATAGACTTCAGATTAATACACAAAAAAGCCTGCAGTTGAGTTATAAAGAAACCTGTTCAGTTGCTGTACTACTTTCTTTTCAATGGTGGTTATAGCTAACAACAGCTGATTCCATTGTTACTGACAAGTTAAAGTTAAACTGTCGGTTAATATGGTTGTTATAGTTACCATTCAAAAAAGCATTGACACAGAACAGTCATTTGACTGTTTCACTAGATCTACTTCATAGGTGTGTGTTTTATAGAATTAGCACACACTCTGCCAGTCAATCAAAAATCAGTATTTCAATTCTCCGGTTGATATATGACCCAACTACACTGAGACAGTGAGTGAGGGTTTATCAAATGCCAAGGTCCATAGAGACTATTCCACAGGAGAGGCAGCCAGACAGCTATAAATGAGGCATAGAGGGGGGATGAGAGATGGTACCTTAAACAGAGTGACTGTGATCTCGATGTTCTCGGGGACGGGCCACACCACAACCCCTCGGTACGGATTCTTGATGCCAGGCTGCCAACTGTGAGACTGAGAATGAGAGAAAGAAAACATATAAGCACTAATGAACACACAAACACACACAGCACCAAGAGACAGAGCAATAACAACTCTCTTTTTATGTATTTTTGGCTCCTTCTGTAGTTTAACTTCACAAGGCAAAGTTCAAAGGTTCTGTGGGAGGTAAATAAAGCTAAAAGGCATGAACACCAGGCTGAGGATGGACAAACTACACAACCCAGCATGTCCCTGACCTAGATCCCTAGAGCCGCACTCTCTCCCTTTATCAGAGTTTAAGCCCAGCGGTGCCAACACCTCAGCAGAATACACTACATAGCCCACACCTGCTGTTTCTGCCACAGCACCTCACTACTATAGAGAGAGAGAGAGAAAATGAGAGAAACCAAGAGATGGAAGAAGACGGAGAGAGAGAACAAGGAAGTGGGGGAGGGAGGATGAAGGAAAGAAGCAGAGGGACAGTGTGGGAGAAGGACAGAGAGGGAAAGTGGAAAAAAAGAGAGAAAGGGAGAGATGAAGAGAAAAAGAAGGTGAGACAAAGACAGAGAGAGCAAGAGATGGAGCAAGGAGAGAAAGAGAGAGAAAGAGAGACATGAAGGGACTACATAGAGCAGAGACTGAGCCTTTTGGAGGACTTAATCAGAAGCCTCTCTCCATATTAAAGCTGCCGGCTTCCTGCTGTGTGGGGACCGCTGTATGACCCGGGCCCGTATTATAACTGCTCTGGGCTCGTGTGTGTGCGATGGGATGTGGACACAGACAGATGGGCAGGTCAGGCGCTCAGGGGAGGTAGAGAGGGCAAACTGATGTTTTAATGGCTGCTGCTGGCCTGGTGTTGCCTGCTTAAAACCTTGCAAGCCCAGGTCTTTGCAGTGAAATCAGAGTCAGGAAACTGCCGACTGTGGATGACGTCCTAGGCTATGGGCTACAGTTGGATACATTTCTCTGAGATTATGGATAACTAAACAATTTATCACAATATTATGTTTTATCCTCAAATGGAGGCAATTCCACTCTCAAGCCTGGACTTGAAAATAGTCAGACTTAGCAAGTTCCTATTATAGTTCTTATTATGGCATTGCTGTTTAAATTCAGAAAGACTCAACAGCATCAGGCTGTATGCTTGGGGCTGAACCAACCACTTTCATTGAGCAACCCCCCCTAACCCAAATTAATTCTCATGGAGAATATCCAACCATATTGAATAGCTACATCGTGTCAATCAAAACATCTAATACAAGTCTTGGTACTTGTTCACAAAGTGGTCTGCAGAAATGCAGTCAGATGACTCCATTTGGAAACGGAAAGCAAACAAACCTTGGAGGATTTCCGTCGACTGCGGCGAGTCCATACCACCACCAGCTTGTCCGGCTGCCTGTGGACACAAGAGGTGGAGAACATGGTTTAGCGCAGTGAGAAACACCATCAATCACCATCAGCTCAGCTCCAAACACAAATCAGCTTCCCAACTTTCAAATGGATTTTTTTTTACTGCTTTGAGAATAAGTTCGAATTGATAATTAAACCTAGTCACTGACTAGGTGGAGTAGATGAGAGGCATGCAGACTAACATGAGGATGTACAGTTATGGGCTTATGTCTATAGACCGTTTCCATGGTGAAAACAAAAACAATGTCAGAGCATTCTATTTCGTTCTCTAACCATTTCTACCACATTTATCACATCAAGGTCAGTTTGGAATGTTAAACCAGTAACCCTGTGGGAACAGCTGAGACACGAATAATCTCTTGAAACAGTTTACAGAGATCTATGCTTTTATCAGGCTCAGAAACCTCTAATATGTTTGACTGTTTAGCAATGTTCCCTCTAAGCTGCGCGCGTGTGTCAGAAACACCATGGTTGGTCTTTCTGTAGGCTCATACAAGAAATATTCCCTCCGTGAATACTTTCAATGTAAGAGGCCTATACTTGACATCTTCTAGCCTACGAGTTAGGCAATGTGTTCATGATGACTATAATGTGTGACGGGTGATGTGTGTTCATATTAACTAGCTTATTATTACAGAATTAAGGTGGTGAAAGCCCTCTTGAAACAATTAATTTATTTTATATACCCTACATTCCAAGGCCAGAGGACTTTGTGTTGGCGATGTGATGGCAAATAACCCCATTCCTTCCCGCCCTGCCTGTCTCAAACAGTGTATTTTTTCCATACCACTGATAATCTTTTCGGTCTTTTGATTACACTTTTAAGCTTAAGAATGTGCAGGCAGCTCAGTGGTGCCCTGTTGCTCTCCATGGAGGGTATTTTGTTGTTGTCAATTACCAACTAAACCCCAAACAGCCGAATAAATTATTATTGGCCAGTTATTATCAATTATCAGTTATCATTATTGGTCGATCACAAAAGGCCGCTCATAATGCCAAAGCATGCCGCTTGGCCAAATTTAAAGTTGCTTAGTGTTGAAAAACATTAGAGGGAACATTGCTGGTTAGCTACACACAACTAATTCAAACGAATCTTGTCAGAGCGGCCCACAAGCACTCTTTGACTGTCTCTCCTCAGAAGCCCATGACCAGGTGTAGCAGCTTCATCTTAAATGAGCTGTGAGGGTCTGATGAGTCTCTCCCAGACAGAGGGGAGAGAGGAGAGGAGGAGGAGGAGGAGTAAGAGTAGGCCTAGGAGATGAAGTGGAGACTGACGCCTCTTCCCCCTTCCTTTCTTCCAGATGAAACAAGTGCCCTGACAGCATGCTCTTCTGATGTCTAACAGTCAATCAAAGATTTAAGAGTACACGCACACACATACACACACACACACACCGATACTAACTCCAAACATCTGCAATTCATCTGTGATTCATATTCACTCACATCACACACACACATTGATATTAAAGAATGAGCTTGTGAAATCTGGTCCTGTTTGAACAAGTCCACAAAATCTACACAGATGAGACTCTAATTCAGTTCACCAAACTGTCGTTACTCCAAACTGTGCATCCACCCTCCAAAGTGTAGAGTAGCTGTGTGTGTGTGTGTCTGTGTGTGTATGTGTGTCCCACAGGTGGATCAGCCTTCCAGAGAAATGAATAAATGATGAAACCAAGCCTGAAGCGGAGCGTTGCAGACACAAACACAGTCAGACTGCACAAAAAGAAGCCGACACAAGCTGAACACAATTTCACAACAGCAAGCCAACTAGGGTCCACACATGTGTACTCAATTCCTCCTCATACTTCATATCCAAATACACACACACACAAATAAAAAAATCCATCTAAATCCCAAAGTCTCCCTTCTGGGTGTGTGTGTGTGTGTGTGCGTGCGCGTGTACGTACATGTGTGTGAGAGAGACATGAGTGAGTACGCAAGTGAAAAGTGAGGTAAGAAAGCCTGGGCAAGAGAAAGAAAACAGGAGGAATAAAGTCTTGAGGAGACAGACATCACACCAAGTGCTTTAGTGCCGTGAGGGCTTCCAGTGGGGAAACCAGCTCAGGCCCCAGACAAAGGTGCATTTGAAGGCTTTCCAGTCTCTCTCCAGCAGCCTCCTGTAGCTGCCTGCAAATGTTTCCTGTGAAACCAGTCACAGGCCCATTAGCTGCGTTCCAAAACCACCTGGAGTCACAAATGCAAGGAAGCCAAGTCTGGCGACTGACCACACATCTGTCAATTTCCTCTTTGTGCACAGCTGACAGCGCATAAAGACTAAGGAAACTGTAGGGAACATTTAAGTTGTGCGTTGAACACAAGTTTTTGAAATCAGACCATGAGAGCGACTGAGTTCGTAGAGCAGATGAAGGACTGAAAGGCAACTTTCTGTTAGTGGAGTGAAAAAGTTAAGGTTTTGTAAACAATGTTGCAAAATAGGAGGCTACACATCTGCTAGTAATTCTGAGAAATTAAGAGCAAGAGAGAGAGGATGAAGGACAATCAAATGAGGCCAGCATGACAAAAGTGGACAGAAAAATAGACAGAGGGGGGTAGAGAGAGAGAGAGCGAGAGTAAGAAAGAAAGAGAGAGAAAGAAAGAGAGAGAGAGAGAGAGAGAGAAAGAGAACTGTACCAGACAGAGAGAGGATAGGGCATGTCAGTGAGGGTGTGAGGGCAAGGGGCTGGGGGGGCAGAGGAGAGGACAGAGGAGGAGGAGAGAAGGGCCAGAGACGGCACACAGCAGCCCATTGTCTGAGCTCCCATGACTGCTGCTGGAGCGCCACCTCCCTGCCAGCCCCCCCAGGGCCCTTTGTGCTGAGGAGCCACAGCGCCCAGCACATTGCGCCATGCCATGCCTCAGAGACAGTGCTGTGTCCTTGCTCTGAGCCTCCGACACACACAAACACACTTATAGTACGTGTACACACACACAGAAATCTTTCTAGTCTTTTCCCTCATGCTGCCTCCTCTAACACATACACACACACACCATCCATCTTATAAACCTAATCTCCATCAGTCTCTGTTCTTTCCCAGTCAACTTGCTCAGACCTTTAGCCTAGCGTGCACACGCACACACATAGTATCCATTAAACTCTGCACAGAACACTCTTCCCCTCATTTATTTTGACTCACTCATCCTACCACCTCAGCACACACACACACACCCACAAAATACAAACACCACCACAGACTTGGATCCCTCCCTTCCTCCTCCTCCTCCTTCCCCCCTTTGCACTGGTGGCCCACTGCATTCCATTCCTTCCAGACCTCCAGTAGTCCAGCGAGCGAGTGAGTGCATCGCGGCCCTGTGATGGAACGCCACAGGAATGCTCTTCAGCACTTACACGCGTCAAAGAGCTGACTGCCTCGCAGCGCTCTCTCTCTCTGTCTCTCCTCCCCTTTTCTTCCCCTCCCTTCCTCCTCCACCACCCCCCCCCCAAAAGAACACTCATCTGTTTTCTTCTGTTTTTTCCCCCTCATTCTTTCTTTTTCTTCTATCCATCACTTCCACGGGAGGCACAGAGATTCTTCTCTGACACTAGAAAAACACTGCCTCACACCTTCAATCCCAACAGACCCCCACCTGCCTTCCTCCTCCTCTACTGCCTCTAAAAACACTACAAACAGGTGAGTGGATTGTCTAAGGCAGACACACACACACAAGCGTTCCTTGAGGAAAGCAGAGGAACAAAACTGAGAGGCTCGGGGGGAGGAGGTCTTGTTTTCCCTGCTCTTCATTTCGCTCATCAAACGATTTGCATCAAATGGATTCCATCTGAAGACGGACAGGTGAGACAGCAAAGTGAAAGCTAGGGGATGAAAGCTAATCTTTTTAGAAAAAGGCAGAAAAAGGATAAAGAAACGTACAAAATGCATCTGCAGATGGCTGAAAGCCGACGCTTGATCATGGTGAGATGAAGGGCTTTTTAAGGCCAGAGTGAAGACTATTATATTTAGCATTGAAGGCTACTAAAGAAACAGTTTCAACCCTGGGGAGATGAGGAAGGTGAGAGCATATTGGAAGGAAATAAAAACTACCCACATCAGAGCAACAGGCAATCAGGCACAGGGGAAAGCTGACTTGGCGTAATCAGGAAGGCCCCAGCATCTGGCTGTCAGCACCAGATGCCATTGCTGATGAGGACCAGTTGTAGGCAAACACTGTGAACCCTTCACCTGACAACTGGTCAGATGCCTTGCTCTGACTGATTTCATAAGAGGAACACATGTTTGTCTTAACGGTGCAATGGGGTGCGTCAAAACAAATCAAACACAAATCAAAGATTCACTCTATTTAGCGTCATTCAGCCAAACACACCCAGTAGAAGTACAAGCTTTTATATCCTAAACCCTTAGTCTAAGCACGCTAGGACCTTAAAGAATTACATCAGACCTCTAATGACAGCAAAGCCCTTATATAGAGGCAGAACTGCTTTCTAGTGAAGACCAAGGTGTTCGATTGTTCTCTACCAGTTCTGTCTGGGTGGAAATGAACAGCTTGTGAATGTACCGGTCTGGAAAATGCAACACTAACACCACCTTGCTACAAATGGGGTTTCAATAATGGAGTTTCAAGCTAGTGATAAAATATGTCCTACAGGAAAGCAATCCAAAGGGTGTGTGTGTGTAGGGGGTGGGCACTACAGTGTGCTTGGACTGCAGTTCATGTTGCTGCCAGGCTGCCAGCACCATACAGTAGCACAGCTGACTGCCATCCAGGAGCGTTTACCTTGGATATTCACATAGACTAAAATGGAAAAGAGAAAACTGCAGTAACCGTAAGCTGTGAACCATCAAGGACTTGAATCTGCTTTAGGACTTGTGTGGTGAAGCAATGGTATTTATGTGGTCAATGACTGATGATCGGCTGACCCAGTTTCATGTCTTGAACACCCATGCTTCGAGTCTACAGTGTGCTGCATTGGATATGTAAGGGATAATGTATTGTCCACCAGTCATTATAGGAATATATTTCCTGACAGGACGAACAGGGAAATATTTCCCTTTAATGACCAGGGGACAACACATTATCTCACTTCTTATACAGCTACTTGCCAAAACGACGACAGAAAACTTCACACAAACGTCTCAAACGTCTTTTAAATTGAATTTGTTACCGTTCCGTAGCTTCCGCAGGTAACCAAATAGTTTGCAACAACTTGAGCTTGAAAGATTCTTAACGCAGCTGATCTCCTTTCACTTTCAATAAAGTTCCACTGTGATAAGTGAATGATCTCTACTCATGGAATGATATTCAGATGTGAATCTGAGGCAAAAAACCCATTGCCATTGACAGCGGTCATTATACTCTGGCAGCGGTGACTATACAGAAATAACTGACCCACGAACCTCCCGCAGCATTCTGGACAGCTGTATAATAAAAGCTACAAAAAGCTACTAAATATCAGACGCTTTACTTTTCCTTTCCACTGAAATTCAGCCAAGATCCCCCCCTCCATGGCTGCAAAGGTAGGCCTACTCCATCCACTGGGAGTAATAATGTCATATGTCAAGCTATGTGGGTTATCCAAGTCTGACTCAAAGGGAGTGAGAGAGGAGTTTAGGCTCCTTCAGGAAAGTGACAGGGCTGTGAATGGAATAGCTAGGCATGAGGAAGAAGGAGATAGGAGAAATATGAGATGGAAAGAGAGACTCTCACCTAAGTCAGCTGTGAGAGAGAGAGTGAGAAAGTGAGAGAGGGAGGATGCTTGTTGAGTTTGTGCTGGGGGGCTGCAGTTAGACATGTTTATATAAACTCCTGAACATCATGGTATCAAGGGTTACCTAGATACCAAGCCTACCAAGGGTTACAAGCCTACACTACCAGTCTCACTAACATGTGCTACGTCTCTCTGCAGTAATGCATATTTTTCAACCAACCAACCACAAGGACACATCAGCCTGCTGCCCTACTGCTAGTCCAGCCTTTGTTGTTCATATCTGTTCCCTCATCACGTTTTGTTGCCACAGACTTTGTAGAGTTGACCCAAGACTGACCATCTCTGCTTGAGGAAAAATCTCAAAAAATTACCCCTCAACATGTCTGAAAACTTCTTCCATGTTCTTGGTTGAACAAAGATCAGCTGAAACTCTCCTCATACACGTGCGGCTTACGATCTGTTCTGTTCTGCTTAGATACAGAGCATCAGTTCCGCTCATAACCTCCAGCACCTCCACCAGTGTCAATCACACACACAAAGGCAGCAGGCATCATCTTCCACTGTTTAGGTCTCATCCTCTTCTAGTACCAGGCATCTAGAGACAGGCTGAGGCGACTCAGCTAAGCTCATTATGAGTTGTGAAAGAAAGAAAGAAAGTGATAAAAAATAGCATGAAAGATGAGGGAAGGACAGGAAGAAAAGACTCTCTCACACACACAAACACACACACACACACCGCCCCAATGAGAAAACACTACCAAAAGACAAGCCCTTTTCTCTTACATTGTGTTGCATTTCGATATCAGGAGAAGCTGATTTATATGGAAAACAACACTATGCTGGGGAAGAAGGGGAAAAAAGTCAGGGAAGAAGGGGAAAAAAAAGTCAGTAAAGCAGGCAAAGAAGTTAAAGTGAAATGTAACAATATGGGCTAAATAAATAAATAAAGGCGCAAGATAAGAGACGTAAAAAGTAGGTCATGCGCAGCAGGGGCGCAGGATAGGCCTGGGGAGATGCTATCTCCGGGAAGCGGAGCATGGAAGGAGGCAGTTAGGCATTCACACAGGGCCCAGGCGGAAGTGTCTTCCCTGGGCAAGATCAGCTTGAGCAGGGGAGCCAGGGGGGGACTGGAGACACCCTGGGCCGTCTACTGTTCACAGCACCCAAACACCTTGATGTGTCTGTGTGTGTCTTTGTCTGTGTGTGTCTTTGTCTGTGTGTGTGTGCACAACAAGATGTCTGCAGATTAGTCATAATGGTTTCTGAAGGAAGGCTAGTGAGTGTGAGTGTCTGTGGGTGGGTGGATGGATGTGTGTGTGTATGTGTGTGTGTCTGTGTGCCAGACACGCACACACACACACACACACACAAAGGAAGTTGTTCGGTGCATGATGCAGTCTGCAGATGTGCCCGGCCCCTCACCCTGCTGTTTTGGGAGCCACGGCAGAAGCCTTTTTCCGGATCTTTCTAAAAGGGTTCATGGCCACTGGCTAGCGTGCTAACAGCTTGGGTGCTGTAAAACAGCACCAGACTGGCCTTTAAGTGTCTGAGGCTCTGCACTGACCCCTTGTTAAAAACTTCACACAGTTGGACAGTTCTTGTTCTCCAACTACTGTGCCACTGAGTCTCAGTCTCTGCCTTTCTATGCCACCCTCCACTTTTCTCTTGCTCTCTCCAAATTACTATCTTAATTTCTTTCAATTCCACGCAAACTCTCAGGTCCGTGAACAACATGGCATGGTATGGTATTTGTATGATGTGAATGATTATGTGAAAAGTTTAATAAAATTAGCTCTATAACCAAGAAGAATGAATGCTCAAATTGCATGTAATCATCTTTAACATCAGCATTCACCATATATGGCATTGTGTTGCATTAGTTGCATTATGGACATGACAGTTTTGCATGGAATTTCCCCTATATTTCTTTACATCTATAAAGCACTGCTCCATCTTTGTGTTTCTATGTCAGACTCTACCTTTTATTCGACAAATGATTCTGTCCCTCCTATTTGTTTGTGTGTGTAAAGCACCTCTCGGTCACAGTGCTCTCCTCATTGCCAGTGGCAGAAGAGGATGGGATTGGGGAGGGGGGAAGGGGTAGTGTAATCAGGAGGGGAAGAGGAGAGGCTGGGGCTGCATCCTCAGCAAGCAGGTCAGCATAAAAATGCATTACAAAAATAAAATCCTGAATAAAGGGAGACAAAGAAGACAGGAGGAGAGGGGGGGGGCTACTTCCTCGCTGACAGCTGCTAACAAATATGGTTGTCAGCCCAGAGGAAGGAGCAACCCAACACTGGACACACAGCTGACAGAGCACTGGCTCGAATATCCTCTCTCCGCCTGCTACCTACACACACGCACGCACATGCACATGCACACACGTCAGGTCTATACCCCTCCTGCCTAAAATGCTGTTTATGTAACAGGACGGAAGCTGCTCTGTGCAAACAGGGAGAGTCCCATTTAAGACACAGCTACATTCTCGTGTGTGTGTGTGTGTGTGTCTGTGTCTCTAAAACTTTGTTGCTGGGTATGGAATATCTTTCACTGAAAGTTGAAACTCCCAATTGTGTAAGGCTGAAACTAACATTACATTCATTGCCAATTAATCTGTTGATTTCCCAGTTAGGCTGATTAGCTATTTGATTGATAAATGTTCAGAAAACAAAAATACTAAATGACATTCAAGTAAATCCAAAAGGTTCTAGGGCAGTTTAAATACAAGGTGGCTTTGTTAGACCTTTGTTGTTTTAATAAGTCATCTCAACCACCAGCGCTGCAATCATCACCTTCACCAAGCTTACATTAATGTTTCGCTGTTAGGTACGGTGAGCTCTGCCTTGCTGCAATGTTACTAGGGAAACAATGTTGCAGGACCTCTCTGTGATCTAAGGTTTCTCTGAGTGGAGGGAGAGAGAGATTGGACGAGATAAGAGCATAACTGAGACGTAGACAACGTACCCATGTGCGTCTGACGCTGCACTAGTCTCTGCCAAAACAACATCCCGAGAGAGAGACAAAGCAGGTTTTTCCTCTCACAGCAGACGGACACGCCAAAGGCTAGACTTTCCTTCGGCAAAAATCAATAGCTCAGCTCCGTAATTGGCACCAATAGGGCACAATGGCGTTTAACATTTTTGGCTTTGGACTTGGGTCATTCCAACCAGGGCCACGCACTTAGGTCTCAAAAACATTCTGAAAAAATTACCATGTGTACCTATGTTACCTAGGAGACACTGTGTAAAATTATTTGTATACAAGATCAATTCAAGCTACAGACAGTTTTATGTGGGGAGGAAGGTGTCAATTTTGTTCAGCCTTCACAAGCCCATATCTAAAGAACTAAACCATCTAGGAGGCTCAAATTTTGCATCTGTTAGATTTTGGGGTTTTTTCCCAGTTCGACTTTTCACCAGAAGTCGCGGTTAACCTTAAAGTTGCGTTGTGTGTTTCTTCCCAGCAGAATAGAAGACTGGATGACTCACTTGTGTTGGATCAGGATCAATGATTTATTACAGAATAAATAAAGTGAATTACAAGTATTGATGGAATAAAAATAAAAAGCAGAAGTAACAAAGCGAAGTCTAAAGACTATCAAACTGAGTCACTCTTCTGTCTCTCCCGCGAGGTTGAGACAGGATATCAAAGGTGTAGTTGCATAGCTCGTCTGGATCCTTCTGCTCCTGTTGCAAAATCGTCATCTCTCAATAAGAACAAAAATAAGAGCCTATGTTGGATACTAATATGTCTTCTGGAGGCCTAAAGAGAGATCAGCCCAAAACTTCAATAAAATTTTTACCAATTTTGAGGGACTGCTATGGCCATCCAGGGTCATTCAGATCAAATGTGACAGATGAGCCAAAATGAGCCAAAATATGAGCCTCCTAAATGGTTTAGTCCTTAAGCTATTGGTTTGTGAACCCTGGCCAAAAAAAGAGGCCCAACAAAATCCACACCTTCCTCCCCCCGTAAAACTGTCTCTAACTTGTTAAGTATTGATCTTACATAAAATATTTTTACACACCGTCTCCTGGCTAACATATGTACACCCGGTAATGTTTTCAGAATTTTTTAAGACCAACGTGCATTAGGCCCTGGTTGTATTGACGTGAAATTACCCACTTGTAAATCAATTTGTGTGCACTGACACTGTTGGAAAAAAAGCTGGCCCCTAAACTCTTGTGTGTTAGATAAACAAGCTCTCGACCCCAAACACACATACACAGACACACACCAGTGTGACCTGTATCTGAAGAGGGCTGGAGAGAGGCGTCAAGAGCCTCTCACCTCCACACACTCTAGCATGAGAGCCTCTGTAGACATGCTGTTCCTGCTTCTAAACTGCACAGGCACAGGCACACACACACACACACACAAACAAAGCGTCCCCTCTACTCCAACCTAAGTTAACACTGCTCTAACACCAACACTGTCCATCAACTGAGTAAGCTACCACTGAGAATACTTCACAAGGGCTGAACCACAGCCCCTACCAATTACATAAACGTCAACATTCTTACAACTCTGCCATTCACTTTACAACCAATTTTGCACCAGCCCTACAGAACTAATTGATGCTGACATTGAAAATGGGCAGCACGAGGCCAGAAACAGTCATCAAATAGCCTGTCGTAATGGAAATATTCTCTTTATTGAGTTTTGGACTGGGTGATAAAAATGAGCTTTATTACTCCCAATTATGACTGAAGTCTTCTCTAGTGCAGTCAGGGAAGCAGTGAGAGGGCTTCTGAGGACAGACACTGCAGCACAGGAGAGGACTGCAAGGCTATGCTCTCTCACACACACACACACACACACACATATACATACACTGCACAGAAGAACAATGACTACACCGAGACGAGAGATGCAAATCTCTAAAGTGAAACTGAAAAAAGGACTATGTAGATCTTGACAACCCAAACATAAAATCCCACAATGCATGATAAAATCAAAAACAAGCTAATGGCTCTGCAACATTTGCACCATGAGAACTTAAAAAGTATTCTGCAAATGGCATTTTGACAGAAGGGCAGGGTGGGGGGGGGGGAGATATGTTTTAAACCAACACAGTTGACTGGCAGGCGGAACTGTTGTTTTATGAGATGACTCCACATCATCCATGCCAAGATATGAGCAAGATACAGACAGCCTGCATCCTGACACCAGCATCTGCTGACAGCCTACACCGACCCTGGTGACGCAAGTACACACACTGATTTCATTTCTCTGAGGCAGCACAGGCTACATGCCCTCCTTTTTAGAGATCTGTACTAGTGGGGTGACAGTTTGCTGGGCATGTGTATTCTATTAGTGTCTCCTACACAGTCACCTGTGGTTTGATACTGACAGTTATGGAGAGGAGGAGGAGGAGGAGGAAGGTAAAGCTAGGTTAGCTTCTTCCTTCACACCCAGAACGACTTGCCCAAATCCCATAGGATAGACCCAGCTTTACATGCTCCTGTGAGGCGCGATCAAGGAGCAAATCTTCACAGCATTGATGTGAATCTAGTCGAGACATCTCTCTGTGTTTGTCAGAGAGGTGTCCTTGAGTCTCCTCTCCTCCCCAGAGCTCAGTGGTTTTAATTTGCCGACTGAGGTGGGCTCACTGGGGGCTCTTTGCATCATCAAACGAGCGTGTGCATGTGTGCGTGTTTGTGTGTGTGCATGTGTGTGTGCATCCAAATCAAACACCTTCTCCTCAGAGTGTGCAGAGCTCCTCTCCTCTCTGACTTGTCTCCGTTTAAAAAGGAGCAGAGCAGAGAAGTATCAGTCACAGCAGCATTTAAAAGCTCCAGAGCTTTTCCCAACTCGGGCAGTGCCAGCAATGCTGTGGATCCAGAGTGAGCGCAAAAGAGCAAATTGTCCGTGAAATGGGGGCCAGAATGAACGGCGAAGTACAGAGAGGCTTTCCTCCATTCCAAATGGCATTTTGCATTCATCATTCTCCTCTCAGGGTCTCCCGTGCGTAACAGCAAAGTACACAATGTAGTGACAGCCACACTGCACCAGGATGCTCAGCATACACTAGCTATTCAAGCAGGCAGGCAGGCAACTGATTTTGTTGTCAGCTTTCAAATTTGACCATGTTAAGTCACCAGTTGGATATAGGAGTCATGAGCAGACATTAATTAATCTTATTTCAATATCGAATGCCGTGCACACACACAAAGACCCACAAGGACTCCTCCTACGGACTGGAACAAACAATCTTCATTCTGCTAATAGAGTCATGTGGCCTAGCAGGTGAAAGCACCATATATTCAGAGCACTGTTGTAACTTATTGGTTACAGCACTGAAAGCAACCACCTCTGTGCTTTATGTTATTGGATTCAGCCTACTAGCGCTGTGCGAGTGACGAGTGTATATGCGAGTGTACCACTGCACCACCACACCTTGTAGACCACCACAGCCTAGATGGCTCGGTCAAAACAATAACAGGGTCAAAACCTTGGGTAATAGGAAGTGGAAATTTGGGGGAGGGGTACTCTCCACTTTGTTACAGATCAACACCCTCAGTGACCCCCCACAACCCTAAGGTTCAATGCAGCTGTCAGACAGTGATTCCCAGGGACTTTCCTTGCTATGATATTGAGACTTCAAAATAGCATCACATTACATCTGCAACAGTGCCGTCTTCGCCTACTCCAGCTGACACACAGTTCACACAGCACCACTGTACACACACAGGCACACTGCCCTCTCCCTTACTTAGAAGCTGAAGACATGGAACACTAGTCGAGTTTCACAACGCTGAACTGACTGATCGTGGCCTTACCCCTTTATGGAATCAAAAAAATGGTTTTGGGAGTATATCAAGCACTTTCCAAGGCATCAATATCAAGTTTGAAATTTGAGTATTGCGACCAACCCTGCTGCGGCACGCCTCAGTCCCTCTCGTCTCAGCACTTTGTGCTTCATTTTTACTTTCTCCTCTGGCCCTGGGAGCTGAGAGCTTTGTTCTGGAGCCAACCAGTGCAGGTGTCCCAATGCCTGGTAGTCACGCAGGCTTCTGTTTCATACAACTCTTCCACATGATGAGGAGTAAAGCTGTGGGCTGTGGGAAGCGTATGAGAAAGAGTTTGTGTGACTCATGTGTTAGTGCTTTTGTGTGTGTGTGTGGTAGCTCCTGACTGACAGCAGCATAGTCTCTAAATGCACTGAGAGGAAAAGAGGCAGACACGCTGCCTCAGTGGATTCTCCCTCTCACACACACACACACGCACTCACGCAGGCACGCACGCACAATTTGACATGCACCAGCTTCCAGGCATTCTGCCACAGCCTTCATTATATCAATCAGAAAGAGTGAAAAGAAAAAGAGCGAAGAAAGAGAACAAGACAGCCAGGGAGGGGAGACTCACATTAGTATCATGCGGTGGATAGCTTTGGGGGGCGGGGGGGCTAAATGAGAAAAGAGGAAGGGGAAGGGGTTAGTAGTCCCATCTTTCTGACAGACCACCCATAAGGCCATAAACACAGGACATCAGGAAACAGCCAATAGGCCTAACCCTCAATCACTCAAAGCAAAGCAAAGCAAAGCATGTGTGCCCGTGGGACAGAGAGGGAGACCAATGAAGAGTGGTTTGAATGTCAGCAGGTGTGTTTACTGACTTTGACTGGAGTGGAGAGGAGAAACAAAAGAGAAGCTTTTCTGCAAGGACTGCAAGGTGTGTGTTGTAATGTGTACTACCACTGCAAAATCAATCGCCCATACTGGAACAAATAAAGTGTAACTACTACTAAAAGTTTCACACATTGAACTGCAGTTTTCCACAGTGCGAGAGCCAGAGAATAAGATGATACGAAGAGGGGAATTGTAGAAGGGTTTTAATAACATGTTGAAGACTGTAGATTACAGTGGCAGAGCTGAGGCAGGGATGCAATCAAAGCATCGCGGGGGTGGTGGGAGGGGGGTAGTGGGTGGAAGAGGCACACACCTATTGGGAACCAGTTTGGGAATGAAAACAGACAACAAAACAATCAGAGAAGCAAAACAAGGCGAGACAGAAGACACAGCCTGAGAGTCAGCAGAGGCTTAGCCAAATGCTCTGAGGTATGCCAGAGATATTGAGACAGGTAAGCTGAGCAAGTGAGCGAGTAAGCGAGAGAGAGAGAGAGAGAGAGAGAGCTATAAACACACTACAGTCTACAGATGAAAGCTTCCAGAGCGGAGCGCAAGCACCAGTCACATGAAAGAGTGCAGATGAAGACTGAGGAAACAGGCAGAGAGCTGCCCCAAACAGCTGCATCACCACGCTCTCTGCCCCACACACAACACCCTCTTCCCTGGATACATTCCAAACCAAATGCCCTCCCTCTCCCTCTCACACACACACACACACACACAGTATGTACATATTGCAACACAAAGTTTCTGGGTTTTGTACATGTGGACATGCGCTTTATGAGTAAAGATACTCTTGAAGCTAATAGATAGATAGGGAATGAGAAGTTAATAAGTTAGAAGAGGAGGAAAGCAACAGTTATGTGAGGAAGAGGGAGTAGGGGTGAGAGATGTTTGTTTCTGGGTGAGTGAAACTGTTTACTGCAAATTGTGCCAACCACATTGTCAGATAATGAATTTTGCTCTCGCTCTTCAATGGCATGACAAAACACATGTACTATGGACAGCTCTAGAGAATGGAACTAAAATAGAATCAAATGGTGATTGTCTTTTACACTGGCATTGTATGTGTCTGACGGTGTGTGCGTGTGTGTGCGCTGCGTGCGTGTGTGTGTGTGTGTGTTGGGGGTACAACCAGTCCAGCTCTCAAATAAAGACTAAGACTAAATAGAGAGTCCAGCTCTACAGAATTTTGGAAATTTACATAGCCATAAGTTCAACACTATCCATTCTCTATCTGAAATTCATAGTTGGTTATTTCTAGTAATGTGGTCTTACCATATAGAACAGACCGAGAATAGATATGCTTCCAGTAACGTGAGGAGAAGCTATTAAAATGAGTCAAACATGAAACAAACGTGAAACACAAACAGGCCTACAGACATAGAAAGCTAAACAAATAGGATAGAACGAAGAGAGATTAACCACTGCAAACTGCAAACAGGGATTATGGTCACACAATCAGCCCATGACCAATCCAACATTTCCAGCTCATCTGACTTGACAAATCTTCTCCAAACGCAAATCATTACAAGCAGGCACACATGCCCTACAACAACTCATCTGCCATTATTTATCCACCTCTAAGTCACTCTATGACTAACGAGACAACTGATCACGGACCGATCGATCGATCGATCGATAGCGCAGTGTAATCAGACATAGTTATGGCCGTTCGCACCGACCAACTCATCAATA
This sequence comes from Tenualosa thibaudeaui, assembly GCA_027481765.1. NCBI lineage: Eukaryota > Metazoa > Chordata > Actinopteri > Clupeiformes > Clupeidae > Tenualosa > Tenualosa thibaudeaui. The sequence goes on from JAIFZK010000012.1 coordinate 2,311,026, forward strand.
ATATTTCCATTGTTGCTGCTGCACCAGCATCACACAGTAAGTGAGTAAGTAGCCATGAGCTCATTTCCTCTTCCTGGTTGCTTTTCGAATGAGCAATAAATCTGTTGTTGAGTGAACAGAGGCTTTCAAAATAGGCCACAGGGTAGTCAACATGAGTGCAAAGAGGCCTAGAAAATAAACCAAAGTGAGTCTGTGTGTGTCGCTGTGTTTGTGTATAACAGTGATTTGGTGTGTCCGTGTGTGTGCATCTGTGATTTGGTCAACATGGGCAACACAGGGTAGTCGACATGAGTGCAAAGTGGCCTGGAAAGTGTGTGTGTGTGTGTGTGTGTGTGTGTGTGTGTGTGTGTGTGTGTGTGTGTAGACTAGGTGGACTGGGCTGTCACACCAGGCTTTGTTCCTGGACAGCAGATCTGCTTTATGATCTGCCCCCATCCTCCACTGCACGGCTGACTCACAGGCAACAGTGTGCAGAAGGCTGTGGGAAGCCAAGCCCAATGCAATATGCTGGTACCATTTGACATGAATCCAAGCTCTGGATTGAGATATGTGGGTAGGAAACAGACACAAAATAAAAAAAAATGCAGGGAGCTGCCGTTGTGACCATCTCTAGCAGAAAACCCAAGAGGCACAGGGTCCAGTGAGTCCAAGTGGCTGGCAGTAAGACTGGGAGGCCTGGCACCAGTGGTCAGGAGTCAGCAACAGCTGTGCAAAGAGCAAATTATCACTGACAGAAATCACCAGCTGACACGGTCTGGTCCCAGCCAAAGTGATGTTTTCGCCCAATAAAGAAGGCAGGCATCGAGGCAACAAGGGAGGAAAAGGTATGAATTATTAAACAGGTTACTGGTTACCAAAAAAACCCAAGAAGCAATGACGTCAACCCATGTAATGAGTATTAAAGACACAGAGGGGAATAGATGCTTCTTGGGAGGAGAGGTTTGAGCCATCTTGGCTCACTATACACAATACAGAACATCAGACATGTTTGTTGTATTTGTTGTTATCAGAGTTGGTGTGATGTGCATGTGTGATGTGATGTGATGTGGTGTGTGTGTGTGTGTGTGTTTCATGTGTCAAATCCCACCTGTAATGAGCAGAACCCCGTTGTATTTCTAATATCTTCCTGAAAGGAAAGAGAAAGCTTTATGGATCCAGCTGGAAACTGTTTCCTGGAGCTCGTCAGCCTAACCGACAGGATGTTGAAATATCTCACTCATCTTTCTGACTAGCTTCCCTCTCCCACCCCTTGGAAAAGCCACAAGAACCAAAGGTTTGAGGTAAAGAGATACCATAGAAAAAAAAAATTGAAATGAAACGTTGCGGTTTGCTACAAGTGTCTCTAGCCAACATATTTCCCTGCAAAGACCAATTCTTTTCTTTGGTATGTCCGCCTCAGGAAATGCCATTACAGACAGCAGCATGGAGGCAAAAACCCACTCAAACTGAGACTAGAGAAGCTGCAGCCAAAGAATGGATTAAAACGGGACGGCAAAAGTGGTCAAAAATTGGTGCTCACAGCAGGCCCTGACAGCAGTGCAGTTTTACAAGGTGGGCAGCTGCAGCAGACCATGAGTTTAAACTGACCAGAAGGCCGCTAGCCTCTCACCATTTTTGTGACCATTACCATAAATTCTGTGACCATGTTGCAATCCCAAAATGCTTTGAGAGCTTGATGAGAGTGAGGATTCCTCTGAGACAGAAACAGAGAGGGAGTGAGACAGAGGCAGAAAAGAGAGAAAAAGAGAGAGAGAGAGAGAGAGAGACTATAAAGCTGCTGGACCAGCAGCCAAATGCCTGAACAATCAGCATTGAAGTGTCAAGGGTGCAGCTTTTCCTCATGCAAGCTCACAGTGTGGAGATTAACTTTTCATGAGCGAGACCCATAGTGCAAGGAGGAGAGGAGAGGAGAAGAGAGGAGGGGAGGAAAGGACAGGGTGTGTTTGTGCATCCTCAGCACCTCAAATGGGGCAAAGCCTTTAAGGTCACTCAGCTGGCAGCAGCACACATGCACAACCAGAGGATGCTTTAGGGAAACAACTGCATGGCAAACCAAAACACAGCTCACAAGTATACACACACACACTTTCACAGGCTTCCGGCACTGCAGTTCAGACTATGTATCTGAAGGAGTGCAAGCATTTTTGAGAATATCCATCCCTCAACTCTGTCCATTCCAGTGCATGTACCCTGTGACCCTTGGCTGCAGAAAGCATGTTTATCACTTGGGCCTGGCTCCTCTGCTCCACACCCCACCCTCACATATGAATGAATCTGCATGTCATGGTCTGTATCCTGGCAACGCAGTTCCTGGAACACTGCCTTAAGATGTGGCTCTCCTGGTGGGACAATGACCACATCCCCACAAAGCCCTCAGCTCAGCACTTGCTGGACAGCAAAACCGAAGTGAAGCGCTCGTAATCGATTACTCCACACGCCACTATGACACTGATGGCCCAGACAGGCATGCCAAAGGGAGAGGTGTTTACAACAGGAGCTGAGACCGTAAAAGCTACAGGACCAACCCCTTTCTCTTCCTCCTCAGTTCCCCTGAGCCTGAGGCCTGACTGGATAATTACTGCTGCCACATATCAGCAGCGTGCTGAAATCCCATGATCCTGCTGGGCTACTGATCATACGTCTTCATGCCTTCCCCTCCTCCCCCACCACACACATCCACTTTTCCCCTCATCCTCTTCACTACTTCTCAAACTCCAGCTCGCTATCCTGTCCTGGTCCTCATTTCCTCCGCTGCCATAATACAGGGCTTTGGGGAATCATCTGTGCCCTCTGAAAAGCCCAACGCTTGGGTTTTGAGCATGAGCCGCATTTGAGCTCAGGGGACTGTTTCCATTTAGATCAGAGGGAAACTTTTCCACTACAACAGAACTGGACAGATTAAGTCCAAAGCGAAAGCCACACTGTGCCAGGATGTAAACAGTATCTGCGCAATCACAGATACGCACACATTTACTAAGAAACTCCTAGGGCAAAATTATCTCTAAACTTGTCATATGTGTGAAGACTCACTGATCCCCCAACATAGGCCACTTCAGCGCTTATTAACTGACTACATCAATTCTTCTGCTCAACAGGGAGAAAAAACGCATGACAATGCTTTCCAAATGGCTAAAGAGCAATAAACAATCAATAAATACTAGGTCATTGTATTGAACACTGCATACTATTTTGTTGGCCTACCTCTATACATTCCTAAGCAACATCTGGAGGTGTGTTTCTTACCCTGAGGGAGAGGAACCCACTCCCTCACCAGAACTCCCCTAAAATAATCCTGTGCCTACAGGTTACATCTCTAAACAGTACAAGACACACTGCCACGGCCACGGTCACATGCTCAAGATTTATGACAACTGCAGGGACCACCAAGCCATGAATACGGAACAGTCATCAAGTAGCCTTTGGAAGCCAGAGAATGGCGTTTTAAGACTAGGATCACTGGAGAACTGTCAACTACTAAAAGCAATACAGACAACATTAGAAGACAACAACTGCATTTTACCATTGGCTTGTCCCACAGTTTCGGTTGAGTCCTACAATCAACTATTTCTGATTGAAGAAAATCCGGTGAAAGTCAACAACGTTAACATGATATTCAGATGTTTGTTTATTCTGCGACTTGGAACATTTTGGCCGTGACCAGGCCATTTTCTGTGTAGCCATGCAGCAACTCCAAAGTAAGCTAACCGGAGATAGGCAGAGGAAGAAAGCATGCATTGCAACAGAGGAGTCAAACACACCGGCCCCTCCCAATCTGCAGATATGCCCGCACTCCAGCGGGACCGTATAAAAATCACAGAGGCCAACTCAGCATTCCAGAGCAGGCGCTAGCCTAATTGACTACATAGGGTAACGTTACATCGCCTGGCGTGCAGAAAGGGGGAAAGAAAGGGTCGGGCAGTCGACATCGCCAGTAAGTTCGCGTTTAATATGACAAACTCACCATTTCTTTGTGCATTCCACCATGAGTTCCTGGTAGGAAGCCACGAATTGGAATTTGGACGCGTGTTTCCCCACACGTTGCAGTCTTTTCCAAACTGAGGCCATGTTTTCTTTATGAACGGTGAATCGTGTTTCTTTTTTGTCCCGTCCTTGGTTATCTTTGGCCCAGGTTTACCCTTGGTCAAGTGTTTAAAAGTATTAGATTGAAATCCACTTATGTACATTCATTGCTGACACTTTAGCAAAAAATATTCATTTAAAATGGTTTAAAAAGTACAATCACAACACAAGTGTCAAGCCATTAAAACAGTCCTGATGACGCTGGCGAAGTGGCATAACACGATGGCAAGGAATTTCCTCTCCAGTGGTCCGACTTGACAAAGTGCATGCTTTTGGCAGCCAAGTAATATCCCGATTTTAGTGTTCGATCCGCTATAATCCACAACACTCACACACCTACAGGGAAAGAAAGGGGTTGTTAGTACCTTGCATATCTTTACGAAAATAAAAATCAAACTGAGAGGGGTACAAGGAAGGGCGAGCATACAGACGCGTATTAGAACACACCCGACAACCATTCGGTTGCTACCTGCGGCACATCATGGCACAACAGGCTTAAGGTATCTTTTGGTAAGATCTCTTGAATTATGGAACAGAAACCGTCTCACATTCTATCAAAATATGGGTCCAGCTGAGTATACTGCATTTGTACGTAGCCTAACACGCCAATGCAAACCGCTCATTTCAAATAAATCATAATGTTTGGAGAAAAGATACCCTTGTGTGTTCTCGTGAGGTACTTAGCGCAACATTCCACGCAAAATTCCTCGGTTACCGAAAAACCCGGTGTAAAACCAAATGGAGGATGAAAACATTCAGTTTCTGCAATAAACATACTTGACATTATTTTTGTCGTTCAGTAGTCTACTACACAGATGTACTGTTATGGATGATATCTTATGAGATCCTTGTCACATAAGTGCACATTCGTTCACAGAGCATCAAAGCTGTATCCAATCAATGCTTGTGCGACATAACGTTAGGTACATGATGCCCTGTAAAGCTGAGTGGATCAGAATTGTTGCCATAGTTTAACGCTACATTACAATTAAACTTGCCATTTAACTTGACAGGCAACAGAATTTCTCTTCCTAGATATTTCATTTTCCTGCTGTGCACACAGCAAACAGTTATGGTAAATGATGTTACAGAGCTAAAGAGCGATGCATTTTTACAATGCTGTTAGCTTTGTCGAGATAATTTATCAACTGGTAGACTTTTTTCAAGAGAGCAATTTCACTGGCTTGTTATAGTGTACAAACAGTTGTGTTGCATAAACTCCCTGAAACGGTGCGTAAAACATCTGGGTTGAAATTGTACTGTACCCTCGGCACTCTACAACTAAGATGGACATGGTTATGCAGAGGTTTCTAATAACGTCGTTTACGAATGTACGTTACTAATAAAAGACTGAAAAGAAGAGACGCTTGTCACTCACCTCTTTAAATATTTAGCAAGCTAGCTTAATCCTCCTTTGAATGGTGCCCTAAGTAGCAAGCTAGCTAGCGAGCTGCCCGGCTGCATGTAGCCAGCTAGCTAGCTAGCTTGCCAATTACCAGCTACTTGTGCAGTATGAGCCATTTAGCGAGCAAAAGCTAGCTCGCTATCATAACATAAAAGTAACATAAATAAATTCTTGGCTACGAACACGTTCTAGGCGTCTTCCAAATTATCAGTAACATAAGACTGACGCTAAGTAAATTGGCGTGGTCGACAACCAAAAAGAAAAACGGAGTGTGGTTAACGTTAGTCCAGCCCCAAACCGTGAAATTCCAGCAACCTCGTCCTGACAAACTCAACACTCAATCCTCCATCATTTCCCCCCTTTACATTCACTCAAACATTCGCAAAATGTTCAAAAGAAACGCCCCAATGAAGATATCATTGGCGGTTCTGTTGCAAATGTTTACACATTCATGTCGCTTCTCAATGTATTGAAGCACATTATTGGTCTCTTTAAACGTCCATCAGATTTTCTTGTCCCGCCTTTACAAACCAGCATGCTCAGCTGTATCAAGGAATCCCTGTGACGTGTGGTCCGTGGATTTCTTTTTTTATTGGTCGACGCTCACCATTGACATGAAATTGTTTATGTAATTTAGTCTTTTACCTGTGGCCTTTCTAGATGTCAATCACTTTGTTGACATTTTTTCACCAGTTGAAGCAGTCTACCACAACCGTTATTACAAAGGTATTAGAGAGACAGCTGTGTGTGATCATAATGTTGGTATTTTGTATTAAAATTTGAGAGTAATTTTCTCCTGAAGATACAGCCTAGCAACACAAAAAACGCACAATATTGAAAGTTTAAAAATGTGAGACAAACATTCTCCCAATTTAATTATCCATCAATACAACACATCAGCTGTTTTCTTTTTTTTATCTCCAGATCAGTGGAATGCATAGTTGAAAGTTTGGGTCATGACAAGTCTGTTGTGGTTTGCATTTTTCATCTTGAGCTGTTCAGACATGACTTGTCCTTTGTCCTCTGATGACTTTAGAAATCTTACAGAAATCTGAAACTAATGCTTTAAGAGGGACTTGTTGACACTTTTTTTCTCTTTCCTGCTTATCTTGCTGTCAGTCCAGAATGGAGCGACAGTGGGGCTATGTGACATCAACTCTTCAGTGTCCCTTGCTTTGATGTGACAAACGATCCTGTGGAAAATGTAGCCTTCCCTGTGCTGATGTGAAGGCAGCTTACCTGGCACAGAAGAGCAAGAGGGCAATAAGAGTCTGTTCAAGCCTGTTCCTGATAACGGCATGTTTGCGTGTGTGTCTTTGTGTGTATGTGGGTCTGTGAGTAGGTGTATGTGTGTGAGAGAGAGAGTGGACGCGTCTGTATTGCATGCGTGTGTGTGTGTGTGTGTGTGTGAGAGAGAGAGAGAGAGTGGAGGGGTCTGTATTGCATGTGTGCGTGCGTTTGTGTGTGTGTGTGTGTCAAGTCTGTCCTTCATCATGCAGGCAGAAGAGTGAACATGTGGGATAAGGAAGGACTGAGCAGTTCCTTAAGCCCTGCAACAGAGCAACCCAATAGCAGATGTACAATCTGAGTGAGCCCTTGAGCCAGAGGCTCTGAAACTATAGCGGCTCTTAGGACAACCTGTTAACAAGTACAAAACCCTTGAGACCCAGGTGTCAGATATAGTCCCTGACAGCTATCTTGTGGTGGCCAGAAAGGAGATGGCAATGGCCAAGTGATCAAAGCATTTGCCAAATAACTGCTCAGATGGAGAACTGATGAGTATAGCACAGCAAAAGCAAAATAAGCAAAATCTTGTTAATACTGTAAGTCTATCCAAAATCATTATCTATTTTATTGATTTATAATGTATAACACAATAATATCACTTCAGTATCAAATACATAAACCAGTAGCTTCATTTGATTTTGGTCCTGCCGTCTCCTGGAGATGATATTATATGTACCCTGTTAACAGCATGGCGTTTCCCGTTTGTCTCCCCATGGACATTTGAGAATGAGGCCCGGCAGTGAGATAAGCATCTTTCCAGTAAGTGATGCCACCCTGACTCATGAGAAGTCCTGATAGATCTAAGTTCATTGGCCTCACATCCCTCAGCCGATGCACTCAGGAAGCAGTGGCCTGCATGTCTTGATTTATATAAAGACTGGCATAGGTTCTCACTTCCTGATTCACAGCCAACAGATTAAATGTAGAATTTCCTGTACATAAACTTTGACAAGACTTATTTCGTAGGGCTTTCAATTTAAAGCAAACCATGTATGCAAAATAATTTATTTTTGGTCATCTAGTTTGAGGCCTTAAAATTATGTGATATGTGCAAATGATTTGTAACACATCTCTCCTTTGTGTGGCATTTTAAAATTAAACATTTATAATTAAGAACTGTACACAACTAATACAATGTCAGATCAACCTACAGTATACATGTAGCTGAATGTATCTGTAAGGCACAGATTTCTGGTCTGGTTTGTAAGGGCAACTTGAAATAATCCATAATACACCACTCCATTATACAGCTCGATATTCTGACTGGCATTTTGCTACTAGTGGATAGCTTCTCTAGTCAATAAACACCAAATAAATACTGTGGGGTTTCTAGTAAAAATCCCAGATGAGATGAGATGAGATGAGAGGCGAAAGCTTTTAGAAGTCTGGCAATTTTCCTAATGTGGCAACAGCCACCTTTGTGACAAAGTAATCAAAGCTCTACATGAAGTAAACAAAAGACTGATTGCAGGAACTCATTAAAATGAAAACAGCACTTTCTACTCGGCCCCCACCCTCCCAGGTTAAATTAGCAGTTTCACCCTGCATTGCAAGTTTGCCCGACTTTGATGTGAGGTGATTGACTTCAATTACTTCCTCTTTGGTTCACAAACTTTTGCTTTTTTGGGCCAAGAGATAACTTTACCATTAGAACTATCTCCAAAAACATTTCATCAATGACCCTCCTCCGCCACCTGGTTAGTGATTACAATCTGTCCAAGATTGCGATCAATCCAGCTCAAGATTGGGAAATTAGAAATCTTTAATGATTACTGAATTAATAAAGTTAAAATGATTAAAATGTGCAAAATCCCTTTCATTATCCTGTGTGTCTGTCACAATCTTTTCCTCTTTACAGAAGTCTTCATCTGAGAGGTATGTGAGCCACAGGCAACCCGCTGTGGACCAGAGGCACTGGGACCTGCAGGGTGATCCATTTGTGCAATCTAACACAGCTGTGTGTGTGTCTAGTTATCTGCTCACGTGCTGCTATTATGCTATTTAAGTGTCTGCAAAAATTGATGATTTGTGTTACAGAGAAGCGTCAGGAGGTGCTTACAAGACAAAGACATCCTTAAGGAGTATCATGTTTGCTTTTTCTTTCTTGCTTCTCACACTCAAGAGAGTGTAAAATATGCAGACAGCAGAAAGGAGATGCTCATGATGGTTTGTGGTGTTGGAAAAGTTAAAGTAGACAGCAGTGTTGCTTTTCATCCATTTGGGCTCTCTCACAGTACTGGGTTCTCACCAAAAAAGCGATGCCCAGAAAATACACGCAGCCCCAGCTGGCGAAAACAAAAGTAATGAGTGATTTGACTGAAGAGATGAAATCTCTCAGAAGGACAGAGAGCGAGAGTGAAAGAGGAGAAAATGCGTATTCAGCCCACTCTCAGCATTCCTGTAACACAGAAGAGTCAGCAGAGACACGTTCGAAAAGCCTTCCCCCTAAAAAGCCTCAGACGGCTGATGAATGCAAGCCCTCATCAATTAGCGACTGGAACGTGCCGCTGTCACACCCAGTTGATCGAAATCACTCCTTCCAATCTTAGCTTATTATGAGAATTGCTCTGAAGCTGAGAAGAAGAATATTTTGTTGCGTGCCAGAGCTGAACTGTCTGTGTGAGAGATAATGGGGAGTGTTGACAGACAGAGTGAGTGGCTTGCAGATCAAAGGAAAAAGTTAGTTATTTATCATATGCTTTTACTGTTGGGTTGGGAAACAAACAACATGTGTTTGGAGCAGGGCTATCAATTTGGCCGAAAGCTACTTTTACATCTGTATTATTGATAGCGCTGGAGATACAGTAAATGTTACATCCTTTACCATCCAACATACTTACAGTGTAGTTTTAAGTGTCATCTAAATTTGTGAGGGTAAAAAAATAGTCTGACCTTTATTGGCAGATTTATTTTCCATAGTTATAATAACCAAATCTGATGTGCACCACCAACATCAACTCTCATCAGAGAGCAGTAAAACTGGGATCATTGAGTACCAGACAGGGTAGGATGTTTGAATTTCTTCTGCCATGTAGTCATATAATTCACTTAAGTTCAATTAACATTAAAATTTGGCAGAAACTAATGGCATCTAATTGTGGAAGGCCAGAAAAAAGAAAATTTGGAAATAGGTTTTATTCATTCTTTGCCAGCTTGTTGGACAATCTTACCCAGAGACAGTCTATTTATTCAGTTGCCAAAGTATGGCTAGTTATGCAAGAGGATTTGGTTGTCCAGTGCCATCTTCTGAGTTGGTATCTTTAAATAACAAAAATATTCATGCATTCTTTCAATCAAACAAACTCTACTGATTTGAACACGTGTCTATCAAGCTGTCTACAAAATGTAGGTGTAAAGCATGCTTAGCCATCTGACAGGAAGAAAATCAGGGAGGGAACATAATCATGGTGCGGAGTTTATTATGAGGACCATTTTGTTTGAGTTCTTATCCAAACACATGGAGAGCAGAAAGACAGAGGACTACGAGATTGTACTTGTTTTGGCAGCAAATCTGCAGCAGTTTTAAAGAGCCACAGAGGTACGGGAATGAAGGCGATAAGAGGGGCACGAACTGGGGCTCTACAGGGCTGTGTGTGAGAGTGGTAGAAGAGAGCTCCGGTGGAAAGAAAGAAGAAAGGGGGACCGAAGAAAAAAAGCCAAAGAGGAATAAAGGAAAGAAAACATAAGGGAGGGGGGGGCACTAATGATACCCTCTGTGAAGATTTACAGAGTGGCAGTGATGGCCCCTTCATCACTTGCAGGTGAAATAATATTGACTGCAGCAGGGGTCCCACGGTTGATTTACAATGTTCTGGGAAAAATGACAGAGTGAAAGAGAGACAGAGCAGAGAGGTAAATAGAGAGTAGGAGAGTGAGAAAGAGAGGGATGAAGAGAAAGAGAATGCACTTGTAACGCTTTTAACACACACACACACACACACACAAACACTGTCTATCCTCTGACACTATGGAGACGTGGGGACGAGGGAGGAAATGAGCATAGACAGAAACTGGGCCTATTAACTCATTACTACTCCTCTCCAGGACTAGTTCCACAGAGTCGGGCCAGATTTATTATGCTGTCTGACTCCATTGTTTGACTAAGTATAATGTAATTAAAGGCTGCATGGTGCAATCTACCCCCGGCTTTTTCATTTTAAGCATCATGGTGGGGATGTGTGCTATTTGGTGTCTGCCTGTGCTGATGATCCTTTGTTTGAAAAGACAACAATCATAAATCCTCCCATGACAAAAAAAGGTTCATACCACAATAGATAGTAACATCTTGTGCTACTACACTTTTCCGGCTAAAATGTTTTTTCAGTCCTCGCTTTACTGTTAATACACATAGTATGTAGTCATGTGGAACCACATGATTGATGGTCGGTGGTCTGAGAGCATTTTGAGCTTGCACATAAGCAGGCATTTGAGCAATGCCGTGCCGAAGGAAGGGCAAGAAAAAACAGCAGGTTCCAACTCTCAACTACCTCTGTGGAGAATTCATTGCCTGAGGGTTCTGACTTACCGCTCCAACTGATCCTGTTGACAGGAATGCCCTCTCACAAGAACAGAACAGGAACTGATGTCACCTGAGAGAGGGAGAAAGAGAGAGAGAGAGAGAGAGAGAGAAAAAAAGTATGCCTGGAGTCATGTGGGAACTTAATGCTCTGTTGTGGATTTGCTGGTCGGGGTGTGATGTTGCATACTATGTGAACATCATGGTCTCAGAGGACACTGACAAGGTGTAAGCCCTAATCCACGTGAGAGGGGATAAGACCAACGGAGAGACTTTGCAGGATAAATCCTGTGAATATTCCTGAAGGTGCTAATATCAGAGGAAAAACGTTCTTAAATAGTGCTTAATAATGCTTCTATGTGCTAAGATCCCTGCTGATAACCACCTCTGTTCTGCTTTAATTCTCCAGCTTTGTTTGCTCGGTAATAGAGGCTTGATAAGGCTAATCGTTTAGGCTTAATCATCTCATTTTAATGCCGCGCCTTGAAGAGGGTAGGCTTTGTCTGTACAAACACTGCATACCAACGCAGAGGACTGTTGCGTTTTTTGGGTCCTCTGGTACCCGTGTGTTTCAGCCCCAGGCCGAAACTGGATGTTCAGGATTTCCAGCCGTCCTCCTAGCAGGATAATTGCTGCCTTGGTTTATCACCTAGGACTTTTCTGTCTCTTTTCAAATGGAATTGCAGGTCAAAGTGACCCAGAGATTGTTCTGTTGCAGTGCAGGTTTGTGCTAAGCGGGAGCTATACAATCTATCATCTGAGTCATCCTGTAGTCTCTGAGGAAGAGAATGTAGTACAGAGCATAGAATTATTATTGTGTTGTTAGCTGCATCCACGCCCCCCTCTCTCTCTCTCACACACACACACACACACACACACACACACACACACACACACACACACACACACACTACCTGTCTCTCAATCACTCACTGTCGTGGTTCTTCTTCCTTCAATACAGTGTAAAACATTCTGTACCCCATAGATGCACACTGACAAACCTCATCATTAGCAGCCGTGCTAGAGAGTGCTTGCGGAGCCTTTTACAGACGTACCTCACAGTGTCATATTTGAACCTGGTGATGGCTCTGAATGTGGCTCTGCACATCTCCTTCCAGCATATTTCTATCAAAATGACTGAATGGAAAGTTGTTTAGTCAGGGAGACTCATACATTCTTGTCAGGGTGATTCGCAGTGACAGTTCTGTGCTGAAGCAATGCAAGGAGAATGTGGTGGTAATGCGTATTTCATCATGCCTTCAGCTGCCTGCCACAGTCACGCTCCTGTCCCATATTTCCCAACCACATGGAGCCCTTGCTCCATACAAGTCACTGTACTTTCCTATGATGCGTCTTACTCTGCACATTTGCAGTTCAGTGTGAGGGTAAATTACAGTGATGGGGCTTTATTAATGTCTGGAGGAAGAACACACTATGCCCAGCAACCTAATCTATGTTGAGTTCCCCTGTTCAATCACATAAGGGCAAGGCCTTAAAAGCAGCACTACATCTGCCTACAATTCACATCTTAATTATGAAGAGTTTTTTTTTGTTTTGTTTTGTTTTTTGTAAATTATGCTTTTCATAGAAACTGTTGCGAAGTTAATTAGTCTACAGTTTCAAGGTTTGGGAAATGGCCTTGCTTCTGTATTCTGGTTTTTTTTTTCAGCTCAGATAAAATACACACAATTGATGATTGTTGATAGAAGGTGCAGAGACTGCCCTGCCAAACCACTGAACTCTGAAGTATTTTCCCCAAACTTATGTAACGTTACCACAAACGCTCCTAATCATTTGCATATGAATTCAAAGTGCTTTGGACGTGCAGTTCAAAAATAAAACAATCCCAGGACAAATAACAGCTTTAAAAGGCCCATTTACAAAGGCGTCCTCTGATCCTCCAAAACTCCTCAGGACATAAATACCTCTCAGAGTCTTACCCAGTGAAAACCATTTTCCAGCACCTTGAGTTTCCAGCTTCTCCAAGCTGCAGTCACTTTGGCAAAGTGGAAAAAGTGAGCATTCCAGTTCCACTGCCTCCAGTTTCCTGAAGCAGAACGGGAAGGGACCAGGGCAAATACAGTATATACTTCTCCTCACCTCGTAAAAGAAAGTTCTGGAAAGCAACAATAGCAACCAGTCACAGATAACCAAGGGAGGGACCACGCTCAAACTGGCATTACACCAAAACCGTCACACAACGGCCATGAGCTTTGTTTCTTTCTTTGGGTCAATGTGAACATTCAAGTGTGGGGTAGAAATTAGGTGGCAAATCATCCTACATTGACTTGACGTTGAGTCACTTAGCGTGCTTAACAGAGCTGGTGAGAACCAAACACAGAGACTATAAACCATACGTGCCCCCACAAGACTGATACACATGTCAGTGATTTGAGCCACTTGATTAAGAGTGTACGCATTTAACCGCTTTTTGAAACCAGAGCTTGCGTTTTTAAGGGCCATGCCTGTGCCTGTGTGTATGTAGAAACTGTGAAGCATCTCTGTCAGAGAGGGGCTTGTGTAAGAGGAATAAGCAATGGCCTCTGCTCTCTGGACTCCTTATGGGATATCATCCATGGGTGATGGATGAACTCAAAGCCATCTTCCCAGAAATATGAGTCAGACACAGAACAGAGATTACCTCTTTTTTATTTATATATGAGCCTATGAGCTTGTCTAAGCTTTCTGCCCTAGCTTGTGAGTATGTTTGTGTGTGTGTGTGTGTGTGTGTGTGTGTGTGTTTTGTGGACTTGAAGGCATACATCAGAAAGTGTGGAATCCTTCTGCATTGATCCAGGTTCTGTTTTAGTGAAAAATCATTACATTGCACTATGTCAGAGGGCTGAAAAGGTCAAACTGCGCATTCTCTAAAAATGCCAATAAAGCTTTAGTCCTCTCAAGTCCTTTTGTCTTCTCTGTGTCAGTCAGAGGAAAGTATCTTGCATCTTTTTCTGTGCTCTCTCTCTCTCTCTCCCTTTCTCTCCTTCTCTCACTCCTAACCTGCCCACAAAGTGGTAGACATGTCTAAAGAAGATTTTTTCACTCCTTCATCATACATCCACCCATATCTTCCCCTCCTCAACTCCTTTTCTGTTAGTGCTTGTGACCCCCCTGAAGGCAGTATTTGTTTTCCCCATTGCAGAAAGTCCTCCATTTTAAACCAAGGAGGAGGAATGTGAGGCTGGAACACAACGTACCAGTAGAATGAGGCAAAATGATGTCCATCCATCAGTTACCCACACAAGCTGAGGCACAAACCACAGAGTGGTTGAATGGGTGCTAAAGTACACGGAAATTCAATGCCAGTTCCACATTCAGTTTGTAACACATGAATCCTATATCTAGCTAGCAACTCCCTGATGTCAGCAGGGTGAATCACTACGGACATAATAAGCTTAGAGATTTGAAAAACCTGAGCTGATTTTGCATTTGTCATCAGTAATAAAGAAGGAGGCCTGATTTGTCATCATAATAAGCAACTTATAATGGTAGTCAGTCATGTCCTCTATTAGAGATGATATGACAAAAAAAAGATATTAAAATGTTTTCTGATGACAGAACAAACAAAAGTACACATGTAACTGTTGCACATTCAGGCCCACTCCAGTACACGCACACACATGCAGAAAAAAATAACATATCTCCAGAGAGGGTTGAAGCAGAGCAATCAAGGATCTTTGATAACACCATCATGCTGCGATTAAACTGAACAACCATTACATTGTGAACACATCTGCTTCATTGCAGGTCATCTGAGTAGGCATCATACAGAGATGAACAGAAAGTCGACTCTCTATGACCTGAACTTTGACTTCAGTGACAAGCCGCGTATCCACACCATGTGTGTGTTTGTTGGCCATGTGCCAAGGATTACTTTACAGCAGTCACCTGTCAAAACAGTATAGCAAAGCAAACACATGAGTATGCAAGCCCAGTGATGCACTCATCGTTACATGATTCCACAGTTGGAGAAAAACTGACGCTAGACTATGACCATAAATGATCACTATTGGATTCCATAATACAGATCCATTTTAGTCTGCTAACAGACAGAGGAAGTGAAGCTACTGTATATGGAAGTGTGTTCATATTCTGAGTGCTGGAGAGACAGGGTTAAGAGAAGAGTGCAGAGCAAGTAGAGAAGACATAGGAGATCACTTTCTCATTTCCTACGCATCACTGTGAGCTTGGGAGCTCATTTCCCTCCGGTGGTCAGTCTGACACGTCACCACATCCTCATCTGATCCCTCTTTCTCAGGCCCTTATTGTCATTTCCGATGTGGCGTGTCCAGTACACATGCAGGACAGTTTAGTTGTATTTGCTCTGCCCTGTGAGTGCAAGTCATGTAGGATCAAACAAAAAATACTGTACGTCAAGAAAACTCCTTTTGCACCAAGTAGGTCACCTCTTCAACATTTTTATGATATCGCTTCTATATGTTGGTAAGTGATTAAATGAATGACCATTTAATTTCCTTCTGGATAAATAAAGTATCTATCTATCTATCATTTGTAAACCATGGATCCCTATTTTTACTGGCAGTGCAAGGCGCTGTTTGAATTCAGGATTTAGTCTAGTGATTACATTACAAGTAGTTCGACTTAGACCTTCCACTTTGCCCGTCATTTGAAATAGGGGTCCATTCCTTACTGTTTGTGCTATGGAATAGTTTCCAGTCATTTGAAAATGGAACAGACATGCATGAGTATACTAATCTGGACTGATACACCCTTCAGTTGTGAATTTTACTATCTAGTCAGGCTTTTGAATTTATTTTACCTGGCTTTCCAAAAGCAAAAAATTCAAGGCTGTCACTAAATGTGCCAGAGAAGGAGAGGGAAAGAGAGAGAGAGAGGGGGGGGGGCAGATGATGCAGGAAAAAGGAAGACAGAATAAAACAAAAGTGACACAGATGATGAGGGCTTGCTCCCAAATGTTCTGAGATATTGAAACCTGGACAGAGGCACCGTGTCTTAGCCACATCAGCAAGGCGTGCTCTCAAAAGGTTAGGAGGAGGGACTGGTTAGATTCTCTTCCACACAGTGTTTGTCTTTGCCATATTCGGGCTCATGCTGTGCTTCACTCTTAGACTGACATGATGAGGTGCAGGTTGACATGCTCCGATTAACCATATCTCCCTTTCCCCCATACTGGCCTCTCCTCTCTCTCAATTTCTGCTTACACTAGTAGTTTAATCACTGTGAGAGACTGCACAATGCATGTCAGTAGATCAGGTGAAGAGATTTCAGCACAAGATCAGAGGCAGATTTTGCATTCGCTGCCGCAAAACTTAACAAAAATACCAGACAAACAGAACAGAATAAACAACAACAAGAACAACAGCCCGTGTGGGAGATGCAGACCTCTGTGACTCAATTAGTGGAGCCCAGATGAAGAAGGCTGCTGTGTCGTGGGAGATTCTGTCACCATGGCAACCCCTCTCTTCCATCCATCCCCTGAGTCCCATGGCGACCGAGGCAAGGTTGGGCAAGGAGGTTTCCTCTTCAGGCTGAGACAGAGGAGTAGGAGATTGGGCGCCCCCCCCCCCTTCCTAATTCTTCAGGAGCTGAGGGAGCCTCTGGTTTCACGTCTCCAGGTGCATTTTTAGCAGCTGGGTTAGAGTATCTCCAGGCCAACAGGAGTCAGTCTGGGGTGGGGCCCTGCTCCAGACACACTGTCTGTTGAGTAACCAGGGCTAGGAAAGGAAACGCTCCACTTGGGACTGCTGAGAATATGCTGACAGCATGAAGATATCTGTGAGTCAGGGTGGATATTTGTGGGTCAAAGCTCACTAAAATGAAACCGATATTATTTTGAACCAGTAGAAAGGGAAATGTAACAGCCTTTGTAATAGAGGATAATACTTAACAATAAATGAGACAGTGGGGATGGAGGTTGGTGCCATTAATTGAGGTTATGTCACAGGAATTGGTATAGAAGTGTGTAGGTTGCTGAAAGGCCAAGTGTATAGTATGGTAATTATCTGTCAAAAGCGTCAAATAAAATAATTTTTGAGCAAAAAAAAAGTCAAAGTGTAACAAAAAGCAGTTTTCAACACATTGCCTGGAGAAGCTTTAGACTATGGCACCCCCATGTGGTCAGCAGATAGATGTACAGTCATGAAGAAACAAAGCAGGACAGAGTACACAATTGCCCAAGCAAACTAAGAGTAGCTGCCCCTAGGCTCCAGTGCAGTATATGTGAATTTCTGGCTACACTATAGACTTGACTGGATTTGGACTGCATAGCTTTTGGAGATGAGACTTCACAGCACCTCTCATTTTTCGTCACTCAAGGGTTATCTGAACCCCTCAGTACACAGAAGAAATAATAATAATAAAAAAAAACACCCGATGTCCACCCACCGTCTGTGAATGGGTCAACCTGGCCCAGAGCGCCATAGGTTATTGGAGGGGGCCATGGTATTGGCCCTAACAGTAAAACCACATAAGCCTGGCATTAAAACAGTAGGCTATTATCTCTTGCAGCCTTGCCGATTTTGTGCCCAGGGGAAAGTCAAGGTTATTTTCCTGAAATTAGCTTTAGTATATACACCGCTTTTAACTTCACCTGGTCCTTTTGCAAACGTTTATCAATCATTCTGTTGAACATAACCTGTCTACTTATACAACAGTAATTTTAAGTTAATGCAAAACTCCAGGTAGTTACTTGTTCACAATTGTTTGCAATGTATTCACTGCCCTCGTTTCCTCTCCTTAACTTGAATTTCAAAACAGCCTTGATGTTGCAACCTGGGCACTATGGAAAAACCCAGACGACTTCAAATGGTAGTTTAGTCTTGTGTTTGAAAAAGGTCATTCATGAAGCAATGTGCTGCATTACATACCATCATATGTTAGTTTTTCTTGACCACTAAGACACACTTCACACAGCTGGAATCCACTTGATTTTCATCCTCACTTTCAGAAACCAGCACTTACAATTGTGCTCACCTGTTTAATAGGTTTCACACATTTCACCCCCTTTTCCAAAATATTTGACATGGCTTAAAAAAGTGCATCAGTTTATGCCTGTGTGACAACTGATTTGAAACAAAGCAATCAAGAAAAACTAAAGTGCTTGTGCTTAATTGTTATTAAGTGCACTGCTGAATGCAAGGTCCTCTACATCCTACCACACCAATTCATATATCAAAATATAAAGTTAGCCTAAACCAGTCTATCTATTCCTGAGACATAATACCCTGTACTTTATAAAATGTGATTTCAACCCTTTGCTTAGACTGCATGATCCACACAGGAAATAAGGGTCTGGCACATAGCAACAATGATGCCAGACCTCAAACCACACCCCACACTTCCAGGAACACACAAAATGAGTACACAAGGCTGCACCAGCTTTAGAAAAAAAACAGCCAAGTACACTTTATTGAAAGAAATCAGAACAAAATTATACCCTCACAGGCATTTCAAACTTCAGGTGACAATGAGCCATACACAAATAAAGAGGGATTTAAGAAATCAACAAACCAACATTCTATGTTGTCGGACATAAAATCAAGCAAAGCAGGCACATTTTGGCTGAGTAGTCACAGTAGCACGGAGAAAGAAAACAAAAAAAAAACAGAAACACATAGACACAAAGAAGACTATAGAACTGGGAAAATTGATCTGCTAAAATGCACAGACTCTGGCTGCTAAAAGGGCAGGTGAAGGTATGAAGGAATATTTAGCAATAAAGATTAGGACAAAGGGAATAACTAAAATCTTGTGATATGAATTCAGACTAAATATTCTGGAGGCAAGCTGGTTGTAAATTGCACTTATGAGTCAAACCCCACTGTAGTTAACCAGTTACAGTATTTACCCATTGGGCTTATTTGAAAGGCACAACACTGACTGCATTCCATTGAACAAACCACACAATGTACAAAGAGACTTGTTTGACTGACCAATGGACAAAAGTGACCTTGATGGAAAAAGAATACCACATTAAAGCAAAAATCAACAAACAAATTATTTTTGGTCCCTGCCTTGGTAAGATAAAGAAACTCTTCTTGAATGTTTGGTGTCTCAACTTAGGTACACTAGATGGATAGTCATGTGGATATTATATGGGAATTACTAATCCCCTACACTGAAGTGACATAATTGTCCCGTGCATTTTTTACAGCATTCAAAACAACATATATACTAGATAGTCCTGTGCATTTCTACAGCATATTTCTACTAACAAACCAATAAACAACACCAAACACTTGTCTCTCATCCAGTCCTGCGGTTTTTAAACCATCAATATGGAACCAGAACTAAATGTAACATACTGAAATTTATAAATACATCTTCTTTACTTACTTTTTTTGACCATCATCAATATTTACATATGTAAACATTCTCTGGACATCCCAGCACCCGAATAGCAGTCAGTGTAGCATTTTTTTTGTTTTTTTTTTACATTGATTTGCAAGTCTACACATTAACACTGACTCCCTCATAAACTGAACATAATAATAACAATAAGTTACTCATTTTGAAAAATGCATAACTGCCACCATTGACATAATTCAGCAGAAGCAGTCATTCTTATGGCATTGGGTTTTACAAGGTCCTTTGATGGTGGTGAGGCTGTGTGTGACCCAACTAATCCAGTGTTCATTTTTATCGTCACTGTGAGATAGAAGAACTAGCACTACCTGTCCAGCAGGTGTCACTGTAATAATATTTGGACTACACTTCCTCCCTTTCTCTCTGAGACAGCAATGGGCGGGCCAATCCATGAGTGCCTGCGCAAGATCCACCCTGCTCAAATGACAAACACCAGGCCTCTGCTCTGGCGCTAGACTCGGCCTTGCATGTTTAACAGCTTCAAGAGAAGAGAGCCTGTGCAGGGCTCATCATTGGCTGCCCTGTGAGGGCACAGTGCTGCCTTGCCTCGCCTCGTTCCATTTCATTCTTCTCCCGCACACCACTTGCTTGAGCTTGCTCTTGGGCCACAGATTCCCATTTTCTTTTGGTCTTTGGGGCTCCACCAGTGTTTTTGGCAAAAAAATGTGGGAAGGGTTAGAAGAAAAAGCCTTTAAAAAATGAGGAGATTTAGCCTTCCACAAGCCACTTATTTCTGATAAAGGCCATTTGATCAAATATAGTAACCACAGCAAAACGTTTGTGCACATCAGACTAAGAACCCCGGAGGCACTAAATACAAGAGGCAGCAGACATAAAGGAACACTTTCTCACTTTCTAGAAAAATTTATGGGAGCAGATGGAAACTTGCTTATGCTGTGTGTTACTCTGGACACACATTCACACCACTGATTACACAAAGATGGCCTGTAGCCAGCGATGTACATTTAAAGCAAGCCGTGCTGCCTGAGAACAGAGAAATTCAGGGGCACCAAACCCTTGACGCTCCACCACCACTGATCCCCCCCCCCACGTCAATAGGAGACTTTGCTCACTAATTTTCTGATAGGACAAAGCAATAAGTACAGGCCTAGTGTCCAATGCAAGGTGTTAAAGCCGTAGACTACAAACAAAACGACTCAAACCAATTATAAAACAAAAAACAAACAACCGTGAAATTAATTTGGAATCACTTGTGTTTCCAAGCTTCAGTATTGTTTTTTTTCTACTTTTAAACACACGTGTTAAAAAAATATAGATTTTACAGCATTGTGAGAATGTGCCAGACCAAACTTCCTACTAGGGACTAGCTGGTCATCAGCTCAGTAAAGATACCATCAACAGCTCAGAGCAGCTGAGCTCTACTGTGGACACCATCACCACCTTGGATGACGAGAGGAAACGGACGCCAGAGGATAGGCTAGCGAAGAAATCTGCATGTCCCACTGAATCAAAATACTTGGGACATACAAAACCCCTGCAAAACACCTTCAGACTGTATTCTGCCCACAACAGGGACATAACATACCAGGGAGGTTTGTAACATTTTAGTTATAACAGGTCAATAACAACAGTAATAATTTATAATTATGTTGTAAAGCTGCCAGTAGAGTGTGACCCTTTACCCCAACCCTGAGGTCATTACAATGCCACGGGGGTTGATACAGCAGAAAAAAAATAATGATGCAAAAAAAAAAAAGGGTTACCATTCAAACTGAAATCAATGACAGGTCAACGTGGGGTTGTTGATCCAGCCCCAGATCTTGATCATGTCCTGTGGGGTCCTTGGGTGCACCAGCATGAGTCCCTTGTAGGCACACGCGTTCCCCCTGAGCTTCTCCTCAATGTCAAATGTCCTGAAGCCCTTATGCTTCTCAGGCGCCAGGCCCAGCTTTCGCAGGCACATGCCCGTGTACACATCGTCGATGGGGAAGAGCGCCACCCGCTGGGAGGCCGTGTATATCCTGCGCGCCAGGTTCCCCGAGTACAAGTAGCCTCCTCCGCCGGCATACGGGGGGTACATTCCCACGAACATGCTCTCCGGGATGAAGTACTTCACCCGTTTGTCACGGTGCGGCCCGGCGTTGGTGATGACGTCACCGACAAACAGGTCACGGGCCTTGTCGGGCAGCAGACCATTGAGGAAATCCAGGATGCGGGGCGTGTTGACGAAGACGTCATCATCGCCCTTGAAAATGAAGCTGACGCCGGGGCAGCTGGTGTTGAGCCAGCGCTGAAAGAGCACCTCCTTGACGGTGAGGTTGAAGAAGGTGTCGCGGTAGTCCCACTGAAGGATGTCGCGGTGGCGATCGCTCTCGTAGCGCAGCATGGCTGACAGGTCTGGGAAGTGGTCCACTGTGGTGGCGTTGCCTAGCAGAAAGACGGTGGCCACCGTGCGGTTTGCCAGCAGGCCCGCCCGGCCCCATGACTCGCGGATGGCCTGCCGTCTGTCGAAGTGGGGCGCTAGAGACTTGACGGCTAGCAGCAGGTAGGGCCCACCACCATGGCACACGTGTGGCTGGTCCACCACCATGGGATAGGACCGACAGCGCAGGTATGTCAGGAAGTCCTTGAAGCGCTGAGGCAGCTGAGCATAGCCCTTCAGCTCGATGGCCACCCGTGGGTCTGGCTCGCACGACTCCTCGCCCACCGTGCTGTTTAACCAGGCAGGCAGCTGCTCAGCGGCAAATGGCAACATCCCGGCGCCGGGGGATGCGCCGCTGCTGATGTTGGTCACCACCGGGTTGTGGAGGAGGTCCAGCTTCTGCTGCTCACGGTTCCAGTAGCCACTGCTGGGTGTCAGCCGGGCCCAGAAGCGCTTCGAGGGCACGTGCACCTTAGTGTCGGCACCTTTACCCTGGCCGCTGTTCCGTGCCACCTCCAGCACGATGACGAGGAAGATGTTTGCCATCATGATGGTCCCCACCACCTTAACCTTCCGCCGATGCATGGCTTCTGTTCACCTGAGCAAACACACCACACACACAATCAGACAAGCGTTCTCTAAAGCAGCAATTTAAATGAATGTAAACTGAACTATGCATCATTCAGAATAATTCAGAACAGAAATTCATGTTGAAATTCATGTAGAAGTACATATATTTCTCAGGCTTGGCAAATCCATACAATGAATTCACACAGTAACTAGCAGACTACTGACTAGACGATTCCAAGGTCACCCAGGACCTGTCTGACCACAAGCCTGAGCTCAACTGATGAAAAGATTGCGGTCTTGTTTCTCTGGCTCTTTCCTTTCCCTTCCTGAGTTCCCGTCTCCCTCTGGCTCCACAGTCTGTGCTCCAGGACTCCGCTCTCCCAGGACTGAGGCCCTTTTTAGGCCTAATCTGGAGGCCTGGGAGAGGCACGGATCCATGAATGGCACAAGTGTCCCAACCTAACTGGCTTAACCGCCCTGAATGAAGGCTCCACTTGACCGTCTGGGAGGAGGCTAATAGATAGAAATGTTTGTGTACTTTGACCAAGGCCAAAACAAGAAACTGCATCTTTGTTCTCAGACATTGAGGAGTTTTCACTTTGTGGAGTGAATTTCCTTGAGTCAAATCTAATCTTTATTATAACGATCCTATTCACGGTGGAACAACAGTGAATGAGTGAACTAAAGAGTGTGGGTGTGTGAGTGTGTGACAGAAAGAGAAAAAGAGAGAGAGAGAGAGAGAGAGAGATGTGATAGTCACAGGCTCAGATGAATAGTAAAGGAATCTGGCTGACAGACATCCATACTATAAACACAAAACAGCCTATAAATTGCCCCCCCCCCCCCAAAAAAAATAACAAAAAAGGAAGAAAAAAAAATGTACCAACCAGAAGGCAGCTGTCCCCAAATGACCGAGCACATAAGATAGCAGTTTTTAATTTTGCCATTACTGATGCTGGTTAATGAAAGAAGAGGGGTCTCATGCGCTCTCAATTTGTCCGCCCTCATGACACTGATCTCAGTTCCATGATGCATCACAGCACTGCAGCAGAGGCATAAAAACGACACTCCACCCAAAGATCATTGAATACTGAGCAAGATAGAGCAATACAACCTGTTGAGCAAACATGAATAGTTCCGGTCTGCAGAACTTAACAAACAGAACACAGAACTTAAACGTTTGTGCCTTTGGTTCTGCTTTTACTCTATCTGCTCCACCCCTTCAGTTTCACGTTCACTGTATATACACATGGAAAAACTTGGGTCTACTAGAAAAGTGAGGCGCACATAGACTAAGGTAAGATTTCACACACACTTCACACCCACAAGTCACAAATGACTGAGCAGATGGAGTTCACTAGCAATGGATGACCTGGCGAATGTGAAAGAATGGAATGGCCACGTCATGTCTGATTCTGAAGTGTAAATGTCAGTGAGCATGTGCCAGCTGTGGCCCTACATCCTTTGTTTCAAAGGTGGTGGTGGCCAAGGGGGAACCCCCAACTTTCTGTATGGAACTTTCCTTTGGTTTACACTCCTCATTGTAGCTTTTCTGATAGCTTCAAACCAAATTACTGTCATAACCCAATTACTGTGCATATACACAATCACTGGCCATAATAAATTGCCCCCAAACCCACCCATATATCAGCTCAAAGGGTGGCTACTTTGACTTCGCTAAAAGTTCTCTTTTATTTTTTAAATATTAGGCCCTGCCTCACCCTGAGTGATGAATGTGTCTTTTAAAAAGGGAACAGCAGAGGAACATCCTACATAGTCTGAGAGAACAGAGAAGTCCATTCAGCAGCTGAGCCCTTGTGACTCCCAGGACCTTTGAAAACACAGCCGCCTCCAGCAACAAAAACCATCTCAAGATCCTTGTGCCCTGTTTATTGATGCCCCCAAAATACAGAAGGGTGATGGCATGCATGCAGACACACACACACACGCAAGTGTAACTGTCGTTACTGAAGGCGATCTGAAAGGGACAAGGCAGACTAATTTAGCTGGTCTCTGGTTTGATACTGCCATGGAATGATTTCAGAGCCCCCAATTCCTCTTTTTAACATCAGAGGAGGGACATTGTGAGCCACAACAATGCATTTACACAATTCACCTTCTTATGCAAACATCCTTCCTTGTTTTTCAGTTTCTCGTAAAACCTCTGAACCACCTAATGAAATCATTCTGTAACTGAATGTTTCAAATATTGTTTTGAATGTTTTTTACTCTCACACGCTGATTGACTCACTAGCTTCACCGTACCAGTTGCTCAAGAACCTTTTCCACCCCTCTCTCTCTACTCCCTTGCAGTCGTCTAAACATCCTTTTGTTCTGTTTATACTGCCTCCTAGCAACACACATGCCTCAAGTAGCTTCCACCTCCGCTTTCAGAGATGGGGGCGCACTTCCAGAGGATGCAACTGACAAGCCAAGTCAAGTCAACTCCCCCCGCTCCCACTCACACATGACTAACAAGTAAATTGTGAATATGCAAAAAAGTCTTGATGCACTGGACATGCATCGACACTTATGAGTGGCTGAACATCAGCATTAAATTGCTATTTTACCACCTAACTCTCACCTACTATCAATTGCTTACTCATCATGTGCCATATATTGGACATTATGAATGATGTCAGTAAGATGTGACCAGTGTACTTGGGGTGTCACATATCACTTCATGAGGTAATTTAATAAGCACGACTTAGGAAAAATTACATACTTTTCATTCTTAGAAAACAGCATGTCCTAAATAACTGGGAAACAGACGAAAGAGAGAATACTGAAGGGAACTAGGCCAAAGTTTGTGGATGTGGTTGTGTGTGAATATCTGCACATCTGCCTACTTGATATAGGTACATGGTATAGGTGTAATGAACATGGCTTTATAGCAGTAACTTTGCTTGTTGCAGACTAGCCACCTAATTGTGCAAACAAAGTATAGTCAATATACCAGATTTTAGTTTTAACATTAAAATGTGTGACCTGTGGTGTCCCTCTACACAACTACAAAATATTTGCCATGATAAAAAAATGCCATGATAATGTCTACATTTATATATTATTTATAAAAATTTACAACTGGAAATGAGTAAAACATGACAACAGATTAGATACACATCAAGTAGCATTGTTCTATTACACTACATGCTCCCCACCCTAGTCTTAAGTGTTTTTAAATGTAAGGCTGCTGCTTCACCTGTCCACCGGTAATGTTCAGGTGTTTTGCTCCTCCTCTTCCTCTCCCTCCCTTAGGTCGGTCAAGAGCGTCACTGTAGACTTTACCCCATCCTGAGGCTCTGTGGAGGACAGGAATCGGATGCTGGGGGGACCAGCAGCAGGAGAGGGGCTCAGAGGGAGTGACTCCTGAATGTATGCACAAGAGTAGGTGATGCACTGGAGTGGTCTGGGGCTGGAGCAGTTGCAACCTAAAGGCACAGACCGGAAAGCGTGTCAACACAAAACACCTATTGACCACAATGTGGGTGCAACACAATATATAAAAAAAAAAAATACACAATACAAACTGAGACAAGCCTGCATACGAGGCACTCTCCAGCACACTTATCTCCTACTGAGTGCATTTAGATTTCCCCAGGAGAGAAGGGAGTGCACCAATTAACAATCATCGCTTCCTGTCAGTGAGCAAAATGCTTTGGCAAAAAAATGCAAGGGGGAGGGGGATAAAAAAAAAAAAAAAAATTCTCTCTTTACTTCGGTCTGACCTCTGCTACATACCTGGAACAGTTCAAATTGAAAAGAGAGAAAAGGAAAGGCAAGAGGAGAAAGGAGGAAGAGAAAGACAAAAAAAAAAATCACACACAAAGGGGACAGAGTACTCTCTGTTGCCGTGGAGTTCAGCCATCTTGGTTAAAACAAACAGAGGAAAAGCTGAGCAGCGTCTGCTGTCAGGGGCAAGCTCAGCACGGGGTAGCAACCTGACTCCTGGCCATTAGCTGAACACATACACAACATGACTGAACACGGAGTCACTGGACACTGGACAGAGTGAGGATGGCCCACTTGGAGAGAGAGAGAGAGAGGGAGAACTCTGTTCCCTTAACCCAGACCATAAGGATCGCCATTTTTCACATCGCAATGCACAAGATCAACACTCTCTCACCAATGCCAATTGGTCAATTTGTCTCACCCTATTGTCTCAGGGGCCATTTTTTTCTAGCAGTGTCCTGACTAGGCTTAGGCTATCCATGTCAAATTAATTCAACCATTTAAAAAATGTTCCAACATTAATATTAATACATTTTATTAAAATACTTACTTGTTACTTATGTTGATTACATCTATTTTAAATTCTATTTTTCTAAGATTCTAGGAAAATACAGTGGCAGATAAACAAGGGTTGAAGTTTCTACTCAGATTTGCCCTCCCCCTACTTGTTTTTAAGATCTTTTTCCAGTCCATGCAAACTAAAACAAAAATTCATGGACCCAAGTTTAGGTTAACTGCTGGACTATCAATTCTGCTGTCAAAAGTATGGAAAAACAACACCATCTTTTCCAGATAATTCCTGGAATACGACAGTTCTGTGTGGGCCAGACTTGTTTAATGTGTGCTATGGTCTTCCAAAACCTTGACTACTATCTGGCCTGTGTTAATCATTAAGTCTCTGGCTTTTCTGTGCAAACATCCAAAAGCCAGAAATGCCTTTTTAAACAGAGAGGTGACAAAATTTGTCGATCTGGTCAGAGTGTGGAGCAGACTGTTTTGAAACGCTCTGGTTTAATTATTACACACGAACAATGGACAGAAACGCCAAAACAATGTGGTGTCTTTGCCGTCTGCAGCTGTATGTGTGTTTTGTCCACTAAAGAAATGACTCATGCAGTCCATGCCTCAGAAAACACCCGCCAAAATGATCCTTTGAAACACACGGAGAAAAACCATTTAGTGGACAGTGGCTTTCTAACCAATCACAAAGACAGCTTTACAAACACACACACACACACAGAGTCCAGCTGCTGGATGAAAACAGAAAAGCCACATGCATGTTAGTGTGGGCATCATCCGCGGTGATGACAGACTCTCTGGCACCACAGGAGCATGGTGACACAAGACAACCAGTGCTGCAATCACAAGCCAACAGAAGTGGAGAGAGAGGGAGAAGCTGCACTCCACCGGCCTGAATTGACAAACTGAAATTAGCCACAAAGAGAGACAAGGGAAATGAAAAGAAAAGATGGAGACAGCAAGAGAGAGAGAGAGAGAGAGAGAGAGAGAGAAAGAAGTGTCTATTGTAGTATTCTAGTAGAGCAAAAAACTGGGGGAAAGACATGCCCCAGACATCCCCAAACTCTCATACTCATACACAAAAAAGAGGCTTCTGCTGGGCTAATAATTAAAGCTATGCATTTACACAGAATAAAGCATTAACAAGAACTTCTTTTCTTCTCTGTGTGTTATTCTACTTGCTTTGCAAATAGCGTGTTATGGGTCTCCGACTCTACTGCGTAGCCTCGGAGTGATACTGACTAAGTGGTTTACCTTCCATAGTTCTTCATGTCTGTGTACCATAGCACCAGTGGCACCAGTCTACTCACACACCGGTACAATGTTTGATAAAATGTTTGGGCTACTTCTTGATTTTGTGAATGTTGCAGACAAAGGTACAGCATCTCTCAATAACTCTGCTATTGTAAAACATACAACCAAGTTATGAGGTTTCTGCCAGACAATGTATCCTGTTAGCATGTGAACTTCTCTCATACCTGCCTACAAAGTACTAACAGTTGACCAAGTGCTGATTTCAAGACTTTGAAATATGGACACAGCACAATTGGGAAATCCTTCCACTGTATCAAAACCACTGTCAGATTATTTACAGAGAATAAACTGTGAACTTGCATAATGCTAACTATATGTAAGATGAGCTTCTGAAGTCAAAACAAAACGAGTGGAAAAATCATGGACTTGTGCGATCTGTCATTTTCGACTAGTTAAAAATTTGAGAGGTCTCGGATATCCGTCAGGGAGAGAGAGAGTCGGAGGTTTGCCACTTCAGAGAGGGCTCTGTGGGTCTGTGCACCAACAGATATGGAAAACAATAAATTAGGGTTAAGGCAAATCTATGCCTGTTTCCCAATGAGGAGTGAGGACGTCCTGACGATTTCGCCAGTGAGTAGCAGTTAGGTATGTTGACTGGCTACCAGCCTCTTAATTTTATTTTTTTCATTTGGTTATGTTGGTTAGTAAAAAGGCCAACAACATATACTTTTGATATAAATGTATCACAAGTATAGGCCTATATTATTTTAAAAAACGACCACTGTGGGCCTGACCTTGTGCCGCACCTTGAGGCTTTTTAAAGGAGTCACTGCAGTTGAGAGACTACAGAGAGGAGAGAGACAAGGGAAAGGAGGTAGGAACAACAAAGTTGTTGTTGGTGGTGGAGTGAGAGTGTCAGAGTGAATCTGAATGAAGACAGGGAGGTGGGGACTGAGAGAAAGAGAAACAGAAAGAAAGGAATACCAAGAACAGTATAGAAATAAGAGCGAGTCGTCCCATGTTAGCAGAAGTAGTTTCTCCATTCTACAGAAGGATGCACGTGAGGAAAAAAACTCAGTAAGACACGAAGGCAGAGAGTCAGGAGAGGAGTCAGAACTTCCTCACGCCAGAAATACAGAAACAAACACAGTGATCTGTGTCTAGGTAATTAAAGTGATCTATGTGGTTTCCTGAGAAATAAAAAGGACAAAAATAGGCCTAAATATGAAAAAAAAAGGTTGAGGCTCATTCAGAGGTCACCATATCAGAGCCAAGGAGCCTACATGGAGTGCCTTTTTCTCTGTGTGTGTGCTTCATCAAATCAGCATTATTCCATGCTGACACAGAAAAGCATGTAACAGACAGATCACGTCAAGTATGTCAAAGGACAGCTCTGCAGTCTTGAATAAGGAGAGTACACAGCCATGGTATAGGCACTAACCATACAAACACTGAGCACTATCCCCCCTCAACAACCAACAGCCTGACTTGGAGCCGTAAGCTAAAGAAAGAGACATATTTTCTGCCTGGTATGAGGCCAAGGCTCAACCATAACAAAGTGAACATCCAACAGCAGGCTTCAGGCCAAAGCTCTCGACAAGAGCATGCACCAGAACAGCAGGAAAGCCTTCCGAACAATCACTCAGGAAATCACATTGTATATGTTTACCTCCACTTTTGTTCTACAGCAAGCAAGCATTGTAGAGGCTGTGGCCTCAACTTAAACTAGACCTTTGCTGATTGACTTATTACTGCAGGAAGGAACACAGGAAAGGATGCTGAAAAGGAGTGACAGCTGAGGAGGGATGGGGGACAAGCTAGTAACTAAAAACTGTACTGTACAGGGTCTCAGGGAAAATGCCACAGCACCAGCTGAATTTCACGCAACAGGTGAGTTTCTGAAAGCCATAAAGAACGCTTCTCCCCTGTTGATTCAATAACAATGTTCTCACCTTTAACAATTAGTCCATCTGCTAATTATCTCTGCTGCTTTACAAGAATATGGCTTTCAAAAACAACAACAACAAAAACAGGCCCACAATTATGTCTAGATATGTTCTTATACTTCACCCTCCATTTCCTGGTTTGTTCTCTGAAAACTGGTATGCAAGCATTAGAGCAGAAAATCAGGAAAGGGGGGAAGGGGGGGAGATACATCCTTCCTATTTTTTCCCAGACATGTTAAGAATGGCACAGGAACGTTTCATTTGACCCTGTGCCAGAACGAGCTATTCCAAACAGCCAAGATATGTAATTTCAATAAGCATCTGGACGCCGCTTAGCCAGCCTCAGGCAAAGTTTCGTCCGTTTTTCAGTCACGCATACCAGTAAGGTGACACGCACTCAGGGCAAACATTCTGCGCCCAAGTGGCATAGACAGCGTAGCACGACCATGGGGAAAACGCACAGGGGTGCTGCTGGCGTCTGTCCACCGTTCAGAAAACCAGGCATCTTCTGTGAGGAGTTCATTTCCTCCTGCACATCACCCCTTCAGACAATGCCCGAGGAGTATAGCAAACACAAGGCAATAGGCAGGATTTAAATTACCACTGCAGAGACATGTCTGTCACATC
This sequence comes from Tenualosa thibaudeaui, assembly GCA_027481765.1. Lineage (NCBI taxonomy): Eukaryota > Metazoa > Chordata > Actinopteri > Clupeiformes > Clupeidae > Tenualosa > Tenualosa thibaudeaui. Next base: position 2,341,691 of record JAIFZK010000012.1, read on the forward strand.
AGCAAAGCAACAGTGCCATTGCAGTACTCATATCGTCCTGGACTGTCACCTTTATACGGGAAAAAATAGCCACCAGCACTCTTCAATACATATTAAGGAGGTGGGTTATTTTCAGGGTATGACTGTATGCTCTCTGATCGCTTCTTGAGAGTGTGACTTCCAGTAATTTTTATAATGTTGTGACCACCAGGTGTCAACTCTGAGAATTGCACAAACTTGGTGCACACTTTTGCTGGCGGTTGCAGTTCTGATACATCCAACAGCTATTCAATTTCAGAGACCAGTATAAGGCTTCCACAACTTATACAAGCTTCCCATAGAAAATGACTCAAATAACGGCTCAGCGTGTAGGCTACTTGTCTTTTTAAAGAATTATGAGGAAGTAAAGTTAAGGTTACTAGAATCAAGAACGGTATATTAAGCCTATGCATTTTAGCAGTTCCCCTTAACTTTTCGTGCGATTATCGATTAGCTGTTAGATAACGTTGGAATTTAACATACGATAACGACTACTTACGCAATCAATTTGTTAAAACAGACATGGCTGAAGCGGTCAGTATTCAATGAGCTTTGGTAAAACTTAGTTAGCTCAAGTTTTTTCCAAGTTAGCAAAGTTGCCTAACCTATACCATCCGATTACATTTATATTTATATAACTATATCAGCAAGTATAAAAAAACTTTTAAAATGAAACAAAGTAAGTTAGATTTCGCTTATGAAAACAGGTAACGTTAACCCAGCCACACAAACCAAACGTCTTAGCTAAAATTGCTTGCTAACCCTCGTAACGTTAGTTAAATTAAATTAGCTAGCGTTAACGTTGCCGCTAGGGAAAAGGTAACTTGGGTAAACAGTCGTTACCTCCACAGGTGTGTTAACAAAGAACTATGAAGGTTACCGTTACTCAAACAAGCTAATGTTAACGTGATTAAAATGCTTTTCTGGCTTGATGAAAGTCATTTCAATGGTAGTTGCCCTTATTTAACTAACGTGACTGAATTCAGCTACTCGTGCTTATTTTGCATCGGGGATTCATCGAACTGAAGTTTGACAAACGCTGGTTAACAAACTGAGGTTATCAGGTTAGCTATCATATCATTTGAAATTATTCAGCCATAGTCAATTCTAGACACATGTGCGGAAACCCCAATTGTTAACTGGAAGAAAAATCAGACTGTACCTCCAGCGAAATCACAGAAACATCCAATACGTCGCCGGTCGCTGCGTGTCGAACCAACTCCTGATCTGCAGAAACAATTCTTGTACGGTGACACTCAACCTCAAACTAAACGTTTCGGGATAGATAGACAAAATACTCGTATTTCCTGGGTTACTACGTTGCTGACTGGATTCTGTGCTATGGGCAGAGCCCGTTTTCAGATGGGTGTGACTTGACTATCCATCCATACCGCCATGGGTGGAGGTACAGTGACGCTCGGTAACGCCTGTTCAAAATCAGAGTTGAAAAATTAAGTTGTGAACATTTTGGTAACGATGGATACCGCATGCTGCTGGTTAGATTATTAGGTTAGGCTACCACATAAAACACGTTGTTTCCATGGCACATTTAGGCTGACACTTCAGGGGATGAGATCCGTGTAGGTAGGTTTACCCAGTAGCCCTAGGAGGAGCAAATGTTTCTATATAGGGAAAAAGTAGCTTTACTGAATTTATAGTCCAGACTTTCGGCATCTACTAGACCTAACTAGACATTGCCGGTCCACAGTCGAACGAGAAGCCAAGCATTTAACGCAGTTCATTTCCATTTTAGTAGACTAAGCCTACAATCAGCATTACCTGTTAGCTAGGTCAAGAATCCTTTTGCCTTGAAAACTGTATTTTCTAACAGCGTATGCCTGTGATTTAACATGCATTGAGACATGTTCCAACTCCCTCCATCCCATGGACTCGGCGTAGTTTTCTAATGTATTTCTAATTTATTTCCAAATTATTTTCGGCTTTGAAATACAAAGATTTTCAGCAGACATACATTAATGGGACAGAAACAGGTAGTGCATTCCAAAATGTTCAATGTTAAATATACAAATTCACATTTACATTTAGCATGGCCATAGCTTTGGGAGAGTTGTTTTTGTTTAGAGTGGAGAGGGGGGATGCATTCTGAACTTAATTGGACCGAGGCCTATTACCTGTTGGCCAGTGGCCCTGTATGTTTTGAAATGTGTAGCCACTGTTGCTGTTCAGACCATTTATGACACCAAAAAATGGAAGCCTATTAGGTCTCTAGCCTATAGGCTGAGGAATGTGTGGGGAAAGACCCATTTGTTGCTTATGTGGTTGCCTAAAACAAATCAGTTGGAATCCCTTAGGTAACAACAGTGGAAGTACAAATACTTTGTTACTGTATTTAAAAAGCTACATTTTACACAAATAATGATAAATACTTTTACTTCACAAAAATTTGCAACTATTATCTGTACCTTTTAGTCCACTACATTTCTAAAATGCAGTCCGTAACATTTTATTTGGCTATCGCTTTTTGTTTTTTGTCGCCTATAGGCTGTGTGACTGTCTCGGAAGTTTAAGCCAATCAAAAGCCGTAAAACTGTGAAAACACCTATCAACAATAAGGTTAATCTTCCTATCAAGGTGGCTGATCAGATCTGTAGTGCATGTAGTCAATACAGAAAAGGTTGTTGGGATTAATTTGTTTGATGTTTGATATGATATGATGCAACTATGAAAACACTGAAAAGGCTGTGCACCAGAACATGCAAACACCATATCCACCAAAGGATAGCCCACATCTAGAAACAAAGGCATGTCTGTAATGCAAAGCCTACCTAAAATAAAAGCCTGTGTCTGGTGCCCTGGCCATTATTTAAAGAATTACGGTAGTTAAAAAACAAATCTATACACAAAAAACGTTGTTGTCCATTTTTGGACCAAAAACATAGGCCTACACTATCGACTGCATGTAAGGGGTCAGATATTTTGACCATGCCATTTTTGCATTTATATTTTTTCCCACTTATTTTCTAGTCAGCCTATAATTAAAATAACAGAATAAGAATTAGTGCATGTTTTGTGTTTGTCCTTCAAGAAGCAGCTCTGGTTATCAGCATTTCCATGAAAAAATTAGGAGTTTTGCGCAATTTTATATAGCTTTATATAGTTAATGATTAAATATTTTTTATTGAAACATAGACCATTAAGAGACATCGTATTGCACCAGTACTTTAACTTTTAGTATTTTAAGTACATTTAAAAGCAAGTACTTATTGCTTTTACTTGAGCAGGATTGTTGATGTGGTAGTTCTACTTTTACTTGAGTATATATTTTGCTGGTTATTTGTACTTACTGTATGTTACTTAAGTACTGAGTTACAGTACTTATTTCTGGGTAACAAAAAGTACTGTAATACATATGTACTGTATGTACCTATGAGGCATTAAGGGGGCTGGGCAATTGCACCATGACTGAAACCCAACCCTAAAGGAACAAAAGAGGTTCACGGCAGAGGTGTGACAACATAGAACCACAGCAATCTCCATTGTGCCTGAAGCCAGAGGCTGCCACAGCAGTATCAAGGTCTGTTTTTGACACTGATGGCCCAAAACCGGAAAGAATAAACATAATTGTGACACTTCGCGAGATAATACTTAGCTTTGCTGTTGTTGTTTAGCCTACATTTTTTGTGGGAATTGAGCTAGAGAAACAAAGACTTGCCTTCCTTTTTTTGCCCAACACATGTTTGTTTGTTGTCTGTTTTGATATCACCCTGGTGCCAGTGAAACAGGACACTTGTTTTTTTCCCATACAGAACTGAGTTGCCATACATTGACCAGTTAGACAGCGCTTAGAGTAGCTCTAGGCGAGTAACGACTCATAGATATGATTCAGTCAAGTGATGTGATTGGGCTCTTGCACGATAGCTGATACTCTCAAAGAGGGCATGAGGTAGCAGAAGAAAAACATGGTCAGCAGACCAGCTGAGTGGAAAAACAGAGCAGCTCTCTTTCCATGTCTACCGTAACCCCACATCTCATTTTCATTCCTCGTATTTGCCACGCCAGGCATATTTAAATGGAAATCTTTTGTATTGTGTAATGGAGACTAGAGGGGAAAGCTAAAAGATGGCAAATATTCTCCTGTCTGGCAATGGAAATAAGTTGCAAATGTAATTTATGTCTCTCTATAGGCTATATATTGATGGAAACATGGATCTGCCTCTATATCATGAACACAGACATCTCTGTCTTTCATTGACTGACTGCTACCAGCTAAAACCAGTATCTCTTTTCTATGAACTGTGTCTAATGGTTCTATCATGGGAATGATTAAAGTAAGGCAGCGGTTGATTAATGACTCTCTGACCCAATAAGGGTTTGTGTGATAGGATTGGCTTCTGGCAGCCATGGGCAACCTAAGCTCTACCAACTGAGCAGTAACCCGTGTAGCAGTCTTTTAAGTTTTTCTTTTATCTCATCCCACACTGAGACACTTTCTGTTTTAATATTACCTAAGCGGGGGGAGGAGGGGGATTTGTTGTCACTATGATGTGGATTTGTTGCCTTGGTGGCAGGACAAAATCCTTGGAGTGTATTATTCAGTTAGTAACCTTAGCAAAGATATTCCATCTCCATAGGTGGACATGAATAAGCCAAATTGATTTTGTGAAAAATATTCCAAAATATTGTTATGGTAGGGTTACGGGAGGCAGCCATAAATGAATGGCAGTGTAGATGGGAATCAAGGTACGCTCCCCACAGTTCTACCACGGGTTTAAATCACAAGTCAAAAAAATGAACAAAAAATATTTGCTGTTCCTCCTCTAGATCCATAGTGATGCACAAGTCTTTTCTATGTAAAGTTTAGTATTGTGTCAGTATGATCATTTGTAATAGTGACAGATTGTTTTGATATAGGGGGGCGGTGGTGGCGCAGGTGGTAGAGGTGCTGTTCGGCAACCGAAGGGTTGCAGGTTTAAGCCCCACTCTGGCTGACCCCATCGAAGTGTCCTTGAGCAAGATACTGAACCCCAAATTGCTCCTTGCATGGCAGCCTCCGCCACCAGTGTGTGAATGCATGTGTGTGAATGTGAGGCATACTCTGTAAAGCGCTTTGAATACTCGTAGGAGTAGAAGCGCTATATAAATACAGTCCATTTACCATATAGGGGCAAAAAAAACCCAGGACTTACATGGCACCTACACAAGTCTTTGGAACTGGGAGGTAGTTTTTTATCAGGTCAGTGAATTCCCATTGTGACTAATGTGTGACCAGCCTTCACCTACTCAAGGTCATCTAAATTACAACACAGAAAAAAGAGGAAAGAGTCGTCCTTGAAATGTCACACTCCTACCACAGGAGACAACTTGAGAATTTCCAATAATAAAATTTTGTCTTTAAGGGAGTTTTATAACTTTCTGTCTTTCTTCAAGGGGAGTAGGGCTCTGGCGCATCTAGCTAAAAGTAACACCACAGATATTATTTCAGACCCCACAAAAACATGCTAAACATGGGGGGGGGGCAAGAATAAATATATAAATATATTTACAATAAATACAATAAATAAATAAATATTCAATAGGGCGCTGGTAGCGTAGTGGTTAAGGAACCTGGCTAGTGTGCAAGCAGTTGTGCCCTTGGGCAAGGCACTTAACCCTAAGTTGCTCTAGGGGAGACTGGCCCTGAACACTTGATAGTTAATGAGTTGTAAGTCGCTTTGGATAAAAGCGTCTGCTAAATGCACAAATGTAAATGTAAACCTTTCTCAAAGCACAGGGTACTAATCTCGAGAAAAAAGCTAACGTATCAAGTAGGCTATGATGAAATTGTTTTGATGAAATTTTCTCATTGTTTTTTCGATCAACAGCACTCAGTCAACACAAACAACAGAGGTTTAATTACCTAGTGATTACCCAGTGATTTCTCCTTTAAAGCACCCATTTAAAAATTTCAGATAACTACATCTAAATACCAGCTAGATATAACAGAAATGATCTGCACCTCGTGGCATTCTTTGCGTCATTTGATTCTATGAAAACCCATATTGGTATTTGAGGTTTTTTTTCATCAGAAATGCACCCAAAGGGAGTTTATCGCAGTGTAAAGGCACTGCTGAATACCTGGAGTGCACTTACAATGCACCCCTCACTCTCTCTACTGCATTTTTATCACACTACTGCACTTTTATCTCCTGCCAATATCATGTTCGAAAGTTGCACTGTTAGTTTGTTTTTAATTGCGCTGTAGCACAATTCCTCTTTTTGTAAGTTGCTTTGGATAAAAAGCATCTGCTAAATGGATGAATGTAAATGTAAATGCAATGTCTTGCAGCTGTTGGCTGCATGCGTTTAGTAACCTAGCTTATGAAATAAAGCAAGGGAAGGATGCAACAAAAATACTTTGCTCATAAGACTTTGTTGATAAACAATAAGTGAAGTTTTCTCTCCCAGGTACATTACTGCAATTAAAATTAAATTAACATGTTAATCATAATTTGATTGATCGACAACAAAATAGAATACGTTAAAATCATTTTGGTTATTCATGGGTCTGGAATGAAAGAGCCAGAACACAATAAGAGTGGCTCATGGTTCATGGTCTGAGGGAGAGAGACAGCACAGGAAACAAACACATACATACACACTAGCATACCACTCAAAAGTTTGTGACTAGGAAAAATAGCAAAGCAACTCCCAAGCAGACAATCACACCACCTCTGCCATGTTTGACAGTTGGAATTAATCACTGTTCTTGCATCTTTTCATTGGTTGTGCATCTCACAAATGCTACAATTGCTATAAAAAGTGGCTTTTTAAATAAAAACAAAGTTTAAAGAACACATTCATCATTACAAATAAAATCATGAATTGTGATTTGTGATCATGTTGTACATTTGCTGTTTCTTATTCACACTAATGACATTTAATGGTTGTTTCCATGAAACTCTCAAACTTTAGAGTGATAGTATACACAAGATAGCAAGACGACTGGTGGTACGCTGGCATTTTGCTTGTTGGTTCTGCTTGTCAGTCTGCCTCTATTTCACCATTTGTGGTATTTTTGCTTGCGGAGCTAGCAGCGGAGAACCGACGAACAAAAATGCTGGTCATCCGCTGGCATTTAAATTATTTATTTATTCATTTATTTATTTATTTAGACAGAGATCTTGACACCCCCCCCCCCTCCCCCCCAATGTTCAGCATGTTTTGGTGGGGTCTGAAATAATATCTGTGGTGTTACTTTTAGCTAGATGCACCAGAGCCCTACTGCCCCTTGAAGAAAGACAGAAAGTTATAAAACTCCCTTAAAGACAAAATTTTATTATTGGAAATTCTCAAGTTGTCTCCCGTGGTAGGAGTGTGACATTTCAAGGACGACTCTTTCCTCTTTTTTCTGTGTTGTAATTTAGATGACCTTGAGTAGGTGAAGGCTGGTCACACATTAGTCACAATGGGAATTCACTGACCTGATAAAAAAAACTACCTCCCAGTTCCAAAGACTTGTGTCTGCTATGAGGCAAGAGCAAAAGGTAACTACTCAGAAAGTAATCTCTGAAATTATAGTACAAACTTGACCCAAACAATGCTTTTGGGCACACTTAGAGCTAGCTCAAACATGCTGTGGCAGTCAATAGCTCATGTTTCTCCACCCAAGTAGGGTGGAGGGTGAGCCCTGGAATATTCTCTTCCTGAGAATTGTACTAGCTTGTTTGAGGCTTTTTTATGCTCTTCCAAGATCTTTCAGTATCTTGTGCCAAAATGTCTTCCCCACATTGTGTTGAGCTCAGTTTTTGTTTGTTAGCCAGTTTTGACTCTGTGGTCTTTGTGTTTGCTGTGAGATATGCCCTAACATTGTTATCTGTTAACATCTGGTCGTTGTCTCTATCCAAGGTTAATCACACTCAGTATTATCTCACGGTATCATTGTCAAAGACTTCAAATAGTTTGCATCAAGGTAGTAATATGCATGATGAAAATTCACTGCCATTCGTTGGACTGCAGATTGTGACCAGTGCAGTTATTTCCTGTTTATGCCTTTGATTGTAATTAAATTAAGTCTACTATAATAACATGTTGAAATGTTATGCACTGTGAATGATGCAACCCATTGATGGATAGTGAAAATGGCCAAGACCAATGATGTGTTACTCCTGGGCAGCTCTGGATAGGCTCAGTTTCATTGCCTGCTCTCAGCTCTATTTCTTTTCCTCTTTTCTGGTAGTCATGTGCTCCTTGACAGATAGCACAAAGGTATTGTGTAAACAAGGGACAATAATATGGAACAAGGGACAGTTGTATTTTGTCAAATGCAGAAATGACACACATATACACACAAACGTCCTGTTTGAAAGCATTTTACAGCAAACTCCCTGTTGTCTCAAATAAACTCTTTCCTACAGAGGTAACTAACTCTAACTCTTTCCTACAGAGGTAGATTTGGAAAGTTATTGCAATGCCAACAGATGGGGTTTTATAGACACCACACAATACGATGGTAATGTAGCAGTTACTAGGAAAGAGAAACTGAAACCTTGTGGTTTTTCTTTTGGCTGTATGCTTGAGAGTATTTTACTACACCCAGTGTCTATGGGGAAATATGTGACTTTTAGTCCAATGTAATGACACATCTTTGAGGGAATACAAAGATGAGAGATGACACTGATCATATTCAAATGAAGGTCAGATACCACTGATCATATTCTTTATGCAGTCATATGAAGAAATAGCCTCAAGTTTCAATGGCAGTGATGTGCTTTTCCCTGCTAAATATTTTAGATTGTTGTGTTAGCTCTTTAATATTTGCTGTGCTGATATTCAGTAACATTTTCATTGCACAAGTCACTGTTTTGTGCTCAAAGTAATCCATTCCCATGGTGACCAAACCATGTCTTAAAGAAAGGAGCCACCATAATAAGTAAGCTCATCTGCAAGCTTCCTTGTCTTTTCAACTAGAGGTACACATACATATTAACTTTACAAAGCTGTATGTCAAGATGTAACCAGATTGTGTAGCTCTCTGAAATCGTCCTTGCTCATATAAGAATTTCACAGGCACCATAGCTGATGTAGAGCTGTGGTCTGAAGCAGTTCAAAATGTGAGCGGAGGTGGTTGCACAGCAACAAACACACAGGGCTTACTGCATTTCGACCAATGCTCTGGAGCCTTGTCACCTTAATTGGCATTAACTGTGGAGCATCTGGATAAATTTCCATTATACTGCTCTGGGTCTTTTCTGGGAGCTGTTCTGCGCTGAGTAGCGAGAGAGGTTTTGGCATCACGCTATTTAAATGAATAACCCTGATCAGATTGCAGATCAGTTTAATGTTAAATGCTTCTACTTTCCTGGAGGAGATAGCTCCTATCTGTATGGACATAGAAAAACTCTAATCTAATAGCGCTATAAAAGGCTGCAGCTGAATATTGTTCCATGTATCAATAAATCTAACAAGACCTATTTCACGTAAAATGATCTCCAATTGCCAGCGTCAATCCTCAAAATAATCGGGGGGGGGGGGGGCTACTTTGTGCCAGGCCAATCCCAGGTCAGATCACCTGGGAGCAAGTCATGTAAAGGACAATAGGAGGAGCACTATTATGAGCTTTCTGGGGAAGTGACACTGACTGAAGAACCAGGGCATGAGGAAGTCTGGGTTAGGTTACACAGTGCCACCGGAGCAGAGCGGAACGTCCGTCATGTTTCTGGCCTTGTCATCGCTTATCAATTATGCACTTTGTCACTATGCCCATCAATGTGGCCTTGCGTGTGCAGTGTTGTTACTGTGGGTTGCTATAGAAATGGCTGGTGACCCAGTAGGTGAAGGTAAGGTTGTACTGAAATTGAGAAGTATGAACACACACTTTTTAATTTTTTGCAAACAATGTGACAGAGATAAAGGCAACAAGCACAATACAAAGCACCGCACAAAGATACACAGATAAAGAACCTGAAACACCATTACAACTGTTACAAAGACTAAACATTACAGCGTATACATGAAATAGTAGAAATGGGCAGATGGGCGGAACATGTTGGGGGGTGGGTAGTAGTAGTACTAGCAGTAGGAGTAATAATAATAATAATAAAAAAGGTGGCTGAAATGAGATACCAAGGGGGAGAGGCATCGTGTAGTGCAGGGCCCGTGGCCTCCCACCCCTCTCTGCCCGCTCTCTCACCTCCCAACACATCCTGGTGCCAGTCCCATGCACCACATGCCAAACTTGTCCTCTATATGAATGGATGTGTATCAAGTGTGAGCCTCTTCCAAAATGCATGAGTTTAAAAGAGGCAGAGCATGCAGGCTGAAATCTGCAAAAAATCTCAGCATACATGTTGCACTCATCCTACATGGGAATGGATGTATACCTCTTTAAAGTGTACTGCATTAAAAGGAGTTATGCATGCGACATAGTACTTGTTCAAGTAACTGAAACCGTGCCACACTTGCCCTACTTAGTTAAGTGGTCATTATTGAAGTGTGTGCTATCTAATGTGCAAAGAACCAAGACATGTCATGCAATAGCATTGGGAGAGGGGAGGAAGACGGCCGGCGCAAGAAGCCACAAGCCCCACTCCCACCACAGTGCCCACCCACAATGGTCCCACCCAGCAACCAGACAGGATCCAGCCACCCACGCCATTACAAGTTCCAAGGCAGACTGGAGTGGGATGAAGAAGAGAGGGAGAGAAATGAAAGAGAATGGAAGAGAAGAGAAGAGAAGGAAGGGATGATCCTGGTTCTAGAGGAGGTGAATAAAAAAATAAATAAAAAAATAAAAAAATAAAAGTGAATGAACTTTGTTCTAGCCTCACTCCCATTCCCATCTTAGGCTATATATTGACAGGAACTAAGGAAAATGTGTAGTTCTGGCTGGATCTCAGGCAAAGAGAGACTGTAGGGTTATGACTATAAGAATATATAAGAGCACATGAAAGTAGAGAGTGATTTTGTGACTAACCCAAAATTGATTAATTGGAGTGCAGTGCCAGATTGCGTGAACGTATGTCTGGTTTGTTTTGTGTGCAGTGTGAACAGATTTCTAAGCTAAAATCAATTTTAAACAACTTCTGCCCTGTAAGGCAGAATCTGTAAAGTATCTTTAGTAAACTGAAATTTTTTGTCATGTTTTTGCACATTTGGGTTCACTTAGTTTGCTTTATTACCTTACTCTCATGTAGGACCTTGTTAAATTACAGTTTAGTAGGGAGGGGGTGGAGAAAAGGAGACAAACTTGTCTGTCACAAGCAGCTAACCTCAAGCTGTTGGTAAAACTTGATTGAGTAGATCATCCATTCTCCCTCACCCATTAACACCCTTCACTTGCCACTATTTAATATTACAAACCATAAATCCTGTTATAGACCACTTTTGACATCATTAGTTTTAGGCTTAGGGGTGCAGTGAAAACTTCAGTGCAAACAATAATAATTTCATAGAATTAACAACCTGATGAATCACGGCAGTGGTAGCGTAGCTCTAAAGGAACCTGGCTAGCGTGCAAGTAGCCTGAAAAAAGTTGTTGGTTCGAATCCAAGTTTCCACCGTTGTGCCCCTGAGCAAGGCACTTAACCCTAAGTTGCTCTAGGGGAGACTGGCCCTGAACAACTGATAGTTGACAAAATGTAAGTCGCTTTGGATAAAAGCGTCTGATAAATGCAAACTAATCCATTTCTTTTGTCTTTTCTGCTGAAAGTCTTTTCTTTTCTTGCGTTGGAATTTCTAAATCCTCTAAACATGATGAAATGCACATGAGTACCACAATAGATAATATGATAGAATATTGATTATAAAATAATATATATATATAAATATATTATATATATATATATATATATATATATATATATATATATATATATATAAATATATTATATATATATATATATATATATAGTGACTCATCTCTTAATCCTGTTTTTCAGTAAAATAGATATTCAGGTGCCAGAGGACTAAGTGGAACAATTGCTTATCACAGCCGAAATATGACCCTTCAAAGGTTACAGTTCAAATAACAATTTGTATTTATATTTATATTATTTCAAATCACACCCCCTACCCCAATTCAAAATTGCAATTGGTAACTGAGGCACTGAGGTGTTGTGTAGCGTCGATTCTTTTGTGGCTGATTGAATCTTCTATCTGCTTTCATTTAATTCTCAAAATTTGTTAAATCTACTTATCTGCTATGCTCTCAATACCCTTCAGACCCTGTGTAAACACCACCACTGATACAGTAAAGTCTCTAACTCATAAGCCAGTGAGCTAGCATGCGAGTGTCATACAGCTACTGTGACCGTGAGTCACAATGAAGGAAGTCAAGAATTGCAAGGTTTTGTGGGTAAGAGATGATGTATCAGTAAAGACGTTTGCATGTGGTTTGGTCTTCAAAGGTTTCTTGAGGAAGTGTGCAAAAAAGCAGACTGTTAGACCTCCTTTCGTGGAGGTCTCAGACACATGGGTCTGGATGCAAGTGGTATGATACTTTCTCTGACACGGAGGTCTACTTAAGACCATGTATATAATTAAACAAAGGCTAAACCATTGAATCCAATGGGTAGCTTACCTGCATCATGTTCAGGATGCAATGCTTTTGGTCATGGGAGAGACGCAGTATAATGTTTGAACCATTTCTTTAACAGAAGAATCCAGTCTGTGGAAGCTATGGCACTCTACCTCTCATCTGTCTTATTTTTAAATCAATAGTGCACCTGCAATTATAAACTTTGCGTAATGTGTCAGCACATCCAGTGTTTACACAGCGTTAGGGTCAGTACATTTTCTATTGCCAGTCTATTCCTTTTTTCACCTTCCAGTTCATCTCTCTCAATCTTGAAGGGTTTTAATGTTCTGTCAACAAGTCACACAACAACTGTATGCTTGATAGGCTATTGACTGGTTCTTTGACCCATTTACTGGTGACAAGAGGCTTATTTTGACATTTCCCATGTCTGTGGTAGTGGCCTCTGTGTGGACAAAACCTCATAGAACTTGATGACGACTATTTGTAGGTTTCCTGAGAGGCCTCAGAATAACATTTGAAAAAGTGAGTGAGGTGTATCCTCCATGTCAGCCACCTCTGAACAAGGCACTCAGCCTATCATGAGGTTCTAGCACAGAGCTTAAGTCAAGCCTGAGTCTTCTCGGGCCTGCAAGGCATGTTCTCTCAGTTCTCCCTGCACAGCTGCACACCTCACTTAACTCATCAGTGGTATTTATAGGTTTGATTTACAAGAATACACATACATAATGATTTTCATGAGAAAATCCCTTCTTAGGAGAAGTCCTTCAGCATTTCTTAGGAGAAGTTCTCCTGCAGGGTTCTTGGCGCTAAGGGGTTTCATAGAACAGGGATAAGAGCTTGCTTGCCATAATGATTAATTAAAGTGGGGTTCTGTTAGGGTGGTGTACACTAAGCATGTGTTTGTGTATGAGTGTGCAAAGTGAGTCAACCTCCTGTAGGCAAATAACTGAATACTCAGAATAACTTTGCTTTTAACTTAAGCTCAAGTCTCAAGAAGTGTACAAGGAAGGACCGGTGAGAGGTAGAAATAATAATAATAATAATAATAATAATAATAATAATAATAATAATAAAAAGGAAACACATTGAGCCAGTGTGTGTAAAAAATATATTTCACATGGAGATACATGTAGACACATTTCTTGTGGAGACACACCCTTGACATATTTGTTTTGCTCATGGAGACACACTCATCAATCTATGTACTGCTCATAATCTGTCTGGTATCATAAACACTGCCTTTTGATCTCTGTCACAATGAAATTCAGGCCATCAAACAAATCATCTCATTGAAAATCAGCGGCCTGGTCATTTGGGAATGATCAAACATTGTTTCTTTGAAGTGGTATCAGTATGTGTAATCAGTAGTGTTATCCAGCAGAAAGTCATTATAGTAATGGTGGTGGTACAACACAGTGTGGAACAGCAGCCAGTGACAGGAGCATGTCAAACACAAATGCCTGACAGAGACATAAATTAAAGAGTCTCTCTCTCTCTCTCTCTGTGTGAGTCTAATAGTTTGTGGCCCACTCATGCTCTCCCTTCTGGGTGTTGTCATGTTCAGTTCTAAATCTGGAGCGCCCTCTGAAGTGCTTGCTACACAAAGGTCAGAGGGGGTTTTAAAGTGGTCTTGGTAACCCAAACAAAGGAAACAGGCGAGGTCTTAATTTAGCTGACAAAAGTATGAGACACAGTATTTTATAAAAACTCAACAAGAGATGAATAACTTCTGTTGGAAAGTAACAGATGTCTGTGAATTTGTTTTTAACAATTAAGAATCAAGGTGGGGTTTTACAGTAGATTACACACAAACAAAAATCACTTTGCTCTGCCTGCCTGTTTGTGACATAGCCAAGCTCCAAAGTGTTTTCAGCTCATTAGTTCAAGAGCTGTGTACCGTAGCATCTTGGTGGTGAAAACAAACACATATATGTGGGGTTCGACCCTCCTTACTGATGAAGCCTGCAAGAGGACTGACCATGGGCCTTTAAATGGGGATCTGCCTTGGTTTAAAAATAGGCAAAGTGCATGGTGGAAAACTCCATTGACTTTGTCCACAACACTTCAAGATAAGCCGGGAAAAACAGGCTCACTTTTAGCCTGGAGATGGGCAGGGCTTCCCAACTCCATAAATGAAAAGTAAACACTTGATATTTTTGTCTATCTGGACTTAATATCCCATATGAGAAAAATAAAGACACTATCCCAGCACCAAAGTTAGACCACAACTTGGACAACAGTGTCTAGTATCTATAGATTTAAGTATGATATCTTATTAATGAGCTCTCCTCTTTGAACTGAACTGACATACCGGAATACTTTTCAGTGACAACTATAAGTACTGTACTATACTGAGGCGTTCTCCTGTTAATGTGGAACACTTTAATTGTGGATCTTCATCCGCAAACAGGACTTGAAATGCGTACCTGTGGGGTTCTCTGCACACACTACACTTGACACATACAAACATTAGTGTGGACATTGTCTAATATGGCCATAGCTGTGTAAACTATCAGCCTAGCTACATTGTGTTGTCTTGCACTTTTCATCTAAAAACAAGCTGTTTATCACACATCACTGTTTATTTTCTATTCTAAAGTGGCTACTAAGAAACTTTATTGGTTCCTATGAAGTCATTGGAAAACGTTTGCTACAATATATAAACTTACTACATAAATACTCAATTTCAGTGTAGAGTCCAATCACATTATGTTCATTACTCCCACTAGCATAACACTGGACCAGAGACACATTATGTGTATTCAAACATCTATTTTGTCAAAACACTTTCTTTAGACATTAACGTTAACTGCAAAGAAAATAAATGCTAAACTCTGAGAACCCCTGGTTTAGCGCTTTGGTTCTCAAACTGGGGTCCGGGAACCCCCAGGGGTCCTCAGCACGATGCCAGGGGATCTGTGAGAAAGTTTACTCCAAAGTATAAAGTAGTCTTATAGGGAGAAAAATACTACAAATCAGTATAGAGCCCGGTCATATTGTGTGCATTACTCCAACCACTAGTGACAAATTAGCCTACATAAAACACTACATCAACCTGTCAAAACATTTTCCTTAGGTATTAGCGTTTACTGCAAGCAAAATGAATATTAGTTAAGTAAAACAAACAGTATTTTTTAAACACATTTGACAAAAAATCTATCCTTTTAAAACTGCTAAAGTTTTGTGAAATGTAATTCCATTCCTATTTAAAGCTGTTGAGGTATTAGCAAAATATGTTTTTAGAATAAGAGCTCAACAGCATCTGAAAGAACAAAGGGATATAATCTTATATGGTTAAAATTCTGCTACGATTATGAGGGGCCCTTAAAAAAAAATCTACCCCTTTAGGAGTCCCTGGCCCAATAAAGTTTGAGAACCCATGGTTTAGAGCACCTGAGTGAGGCTGGAACTGAAGATCGAGGAGCAGGGTGGGGCTACACACACATTCCCCAATAGCACTGTTAGGAGATGAAGCTTAAGTGAACACAGCCTTGGCAACTCATCATCCATCACACCTATCCACCCCTTGCACTTCACAGTCTATTTACAGCTTGGGTGGTGGTGCTGCGCAGTGCTTGCCATGCATCAGTAAGTAAGTCAATGTACTACAAGTGTTTACACAGGCTGCCATTTCTCAGACCTCCAAACATGTGACCCAGACTCAGACTAGCCTGGCGTAGTCGAGGGCCTCAAAGACGAACAAACAAACAGTAAGAGAACACAAGTATCATTCATGGGAGGGAAGAAAACAAGAAGTGTCAGTGTATTTCCAACAAACAAAAATGGCACAACATAATAAGTCAAGGCCAGATTTCTGTGTGACAGCACATTGTGTAGACAAAGCTGGGCTTTATGCATTTATATACACGTACAAAATAATACAAAAGTGAAGTATTAATCAATACACTATACCACTTTTGTTATAAATTGTGACAGCCCACTTTTCAAAATACAAAATACTTTATTTCCTGCTAGACTTTACTTTCTGCTAGATTTAAATATATATTCCCAGGGGTGCCTTTGGGTGTGTGTATGAGGGGGGGGTTTAGATGACGCTAAGGGCCTGGCACTGACAGAGGGCCCTAAAGAACATTTTAACATTCTAATCAATGTTTGCTGTCCTATTCCAGTCCTAAACATCAAGTTGAGAAAACATTGTCCCTGTTTTCATACAACACTCCTCAATTTCCCTCCAACAGTATAACTTGCTGACAGTTTATTTGCAGGAAACAAAAATGCAGAAGTGTGATAAAAGTAGAGAGAGAGTGGGGGTGGATTGTAAGGGTCTAGGTAGTTAGACGTTTTAAGCCAAGAGATACTCTTGGAAGAGCTGCACTTTCAGGAGTTTCTTAAAGGCGGAGAGGGAACCCAGAACAGGAAGAACCGGAAACGGGTGAGAGGATGTGGCAAGTCTGACCATAGCATTCTCTCTCTCTCGCACAAACAAAGTACTGGCGCAGTCACAGGAAGTGTTTGATGCTAAAACATGTGTTATACTGGACCCTGTAATGAGTGTAATAAGATGACTGCATGGTGATGACAAACACCAACTTTAATGGACTAACTCAAAAAACAGTTTAACAGATGTGCTGTGAAAATTTCAGTAAGTCAAATGTAAGCTGTCAGTAATCATTTTAAGCTTAAGATGACTCATAGTCTTTATAAACATAAATATGAATGCCATGGGTCTGAAGCAGGAAGGCTTGGGTGGTATTTGGGCTTGTGCACATTCATTGTTGAAGGAGCTCAAAAGGGGTAATTATGGCATTTGGTCTGGTACCCGCACATGAGAGTGGGTAAGGCGATATATACAGAGTTGTTGACAGTGATGACGAACTATCACATGGTTTTCTGTGCTGACAGAGTTTACGTGCGATATGCCAACAGAACATGTTCAACAATGGTGCCACCTGTTGAACAAAAGTAGGTACTATCAACAAAATAATGGGCACGCAGGGCCACATGTACTTGCTTGTTTGTAGGCCACCAGATGAACATGGGTACTGAGACATGCAATTTAAGAAATTCAAATAAAATACATAAAATAAAGAATACATGCTACATGCCAAAAAAACAACAACATAGAAATGCATAACTGGGAACAGGCAGAGGTGTCGTAGTGGTTAAGGAACCTGGTTAGCATGCTAGTAGCCTGGAAAGTGGGTTTGATCCCGGCTACCACCGTTGTGCCCTTGAGCAAGGCACTTAACCTTAGGTTGCTCTAGGGGAACCTGGCCCTGATGTAATTGATAGTTGACAAATGTAAGTTGCTATGGATAAAAGCTTCTGCTACATGCATAAATAATTTAGAGGGTCAAAAGTCTGTATTCATTTGTTTTATTTTCTCGTTGCTGCTGTTTCACACTCTGCGCCTGTCAGCCACTCTCAGTTCTCTGTATGCCACTGCTGGGATACATCTTTGACCTTGTCCCCCAGTGGCAGCCGATGTGAACCAGGCTGCAGTGATCAAGCAGCTAGGCAGATGGATCGACAGCTTGGGTGGTGTGGTCCCTAACAGATTGGTGACTGTAGGTAAGTGTGTGTGTGTGTGTGTGTGTGAGGGAGAGAGAGAGAGAGTGTGGTCCCTGTTTGGATTTTCAGCCTGGATGAACAGATTGCTCCGGTGGCACCTGTTCAGAGACCTTAGTGTTAATGCTGTCAATCAACCCAAGGTGTTAACTGGTACAAACAATTCACATTCACACATTCACATTCACATCCTATTATTGTGATACCAAATGAGTATTTTGAGTATGAGTATTGAATGAGTATTTTGGAGAGGCTTTGTGAAACTTTTGTGAAACTTTCAGCTTTGCAAACAAGTACACAACACAAACACACACAAGGGACACTGCCTTCTTATCCTTAAACTTTACAACACATTTTCTTAAACTTAAACTTAAACTTGAACTGCCACTGTGTTTATTTTTAAGTGTTTCCCGTTGATCTGTGTTTCTCTGTTACAAAGTATGATCTGAGCCAGTCTCTCCTTGTAGACTTCATAGGCCTACCGTGTGCCATGCGTGAGTGTGACTAAGTCATTAAGATCAACACTCACAGCGTAATTAATGGGCCTAATCTCTAAAGCTGATTAAATGACATGTAATAGGACATTTCACTTCAAATCATGTCTGCTGGCTTGATACTGCCCTAAAGCCAGGGAACAGCATATGGAGGTTTTGGTGTCTCAGGCTGTTTGCCTCGCGCATCTCAACAGTCAAACAGCAGCAGGGGTGGAGAGACCATGTGTCGGTGTGTGCAGGAGGCGGCTAACGGCATAATCTCACATTAAAACACACATTCGGGTGATTTCTGAGGATCAGTGCGTTTGGTTTCAAGCTACCTGTCGGGTCTCATATTGCTTTGCTCCAAAGAGAGAGAGAGGGAAAATCAAAACAGAGCAGGAAGTTTTTTTTTTGGCACTGTCTCGGACCGTTGGTTGGATCAGCCGGAGATGTCGGCGACGGTGCAGCAAGCGGTGCCCAAGCTGTGTGCCAGCGAGGTGTGGGCACTGTACGGAGGGGAGCTGGAGTACTGCCTGGGTGGTGATGAGAGAGGAGAGCAGGAATCAGAGGTGAGGGGATGTGGCCTGTCTGGCCTGGATAGTGCTGCAGTTTCCTGCAAGCTCCTTCCTGTCAGATTAAAATATATCATTGGAAGTCTAGTGCAATGAGAGCATAGCAATATCTCTTCTGGACTAACTCATAAAAGGGCTCAGTCGGGGAGCTGTTATCTTTGTTGGCAATAACAAAATAAAAGTGGTAAGTCATAAGTATTCACTAATCAGTGTTGAGATTATGACCCTCCCTGCCATCCTACATGCTATAATCTTCATTTTATAGTCTCTCGCATGGAAAAGAAATGAGTCAACTAGATCTATTTAGCTTCCAGAATTTTTATTACTGGCCATCAAAATCTGATATTGAACCTACAGTATACCTGATATTGAACCTTCATTCTTGGTTTCCTGTGGTCTGTTAGCACCACTGTGTCCCTTTTTCACTTCCTCAGGACTTTGACCACCATTCTCAGTGCAGTGATGGGCAAGCCTCTGCTGATGAACCCAGTTGTCCATCTGCCCCAGAGTATGAGCTGATCAGGCAGGACACACAGGGTCAGCCCAGCTTCTCCACCCAAGACTACTACTCTCAGGTGGAAGCTTTGAAGAGGATGCACCTGCAGGACATAGCAGACCTGGAGGTCATGTGCATGAGTGATCTGAGCACTAGCAGGGAAATGGTGTCTCAGGGAACACAGGTGAACAACAAAGAAGAGCCAGACAGGTATGTGTATGGAAAGTGAAGGTGTATGAAGGTGAAGGTGTATGAAGGTGAACACTGCCATTTTAGTGCTAAATTGACAATCCATTATTTTCCACTAGTTGAATGAATGGTCAATACATTGCCTCTACAGAGGTCATAAATCAGTCAAATGTTTGATCACTCTATGAAAATCATAAATCCTCAACAACTGTGTTATTAGTAATTGTTTGTAATTGTAATTGTTTTCCCTACTTTATGTCTGGGTTACTTACATTCTAGGGGAACTCTGTGAATGCAATGGTTTTCTGATCTGATTATCTCTGCAGTGCTCAGGAAGACAGTGAGGATTTGCCAGGTAGGGGAGAGACCAGCGCCATGTCCCTACAGGAGTTAAAGCCTCAACAGAAGTCGGTCAGCGAGTCGGACACACCAGAGAGGTGGGGGAGGGAGGCAGAAAAGAAGAGGAGGGAGGATGAGGAGAGGGAGGAGGAGGAAGAAGAGGAGAAGGCAACAGAGCGAACAAGCAGACAAAGCAGAACAGATGGAGTTGAGGCTCAGAGTTTAAAACCAGGTGTGCCGCCAGAGCGATCGGCCACCCCCAAGGCAGTCGGTGCCGCCTCCGCTGCGAGGCACCGGTCCAGGAGTTCCAGCAGACGGCCTTCAGGTGCAGAACGTTCCGGAAGGGCCACCAGCAGGCTGGTGACGGTGGCCAAGCCGTTCAAGATGATGCTCCGCGAGGAGGACAAGAAGCGACGGAACGTGAAGACGCGCTCGGAGGTGGAGCTGGAGAACGAGCTTCTGCGGCGCGAGCTGGAGGACCTGCGCCAGTGCCGTCGCCAGTTCCGTGCCACACCCGCTCCGCCGAGCACACACCTGCCCTTCAGTGCCGTCGTCAGTGGTGGCTGTGACCAGCGCAACACCGGGAGGAGGAGCAGGCCGACCTCTCTGGACCGCACCTCCAACTCGAGCGCCGGAAGTAGCCGTCACCGCCAACGCAGCACCAGCAGTGGCGGCCGCAGCCGCAACACCTCCCCGCAGCCTTTCAGCTTCATCGAACGAGAGCGCAAGAAGAGGGAGCAGAGACTGGAAGAGGCGCTGAGAAGCGGCTTGAGCTCCCGCGAAGATCGCTGGGTCTTCAAGGCCCGGCCCCTGCCCCGCATGTACAGGGCCGCCACCGAGGAATACCAGTTGTACGGGGCCGCAGAGATGCACAGCCAAGGCGAAAGCCAGCAACACCATCCCCAGCAACCAGTAAGCAGTGAGCTTCTCAAACATGCTGGGAGGAGGCTGGAGAGGGAGAGGTGTAGCGTGGAAGAGGACATGAAGGCATCCGAGGAATGGCCCCAGGACAGAGATGCGAGGCCCATGCTGGACAACGGTAACTGGAGGCTGAGGAGGAAGCTGTCACTAGGGGGCAGAGGGCTGCTGGTGCAGGGGGACGCAGCTGGGCTGCAGAGGAGGGAGTGGTGCAGGGAGAGGGACTGGTCCTACATCCACCCCATCCAGCGCACCTGCATCAACCTGAACCCATCCTCCTCTATCTCTGTCAGCCATTAGTGGCAGTGACACTATAACCAACTTTAGGAAATATTATGCAAAGTATAAAGTATAGAGTAGATACTTAAAAAATGTTTTTCAGTTTTTTTTTTAATTGAGGTACATTTCCTTATATGTTTTTTCATGTGCAAAGTAAAACTGTTCTTCATGTACATCATACTAATGTGTTACACAGTAGCTTTTTACAAATAAAGGTTGTGTGATATCATTCAGTGCTTTCTGTTGATATTTTACACAGCACTCATGCACACAGACCAGACACCAAACACCTGTAAAAAAAAAACTCACTCACTCACTCTGTGATTGGCAGTCGTCTCTGTGTATAGTTCTGCACAGACATCAAAGGGGCCAGAGGTGTACTGCAAATACTGAAGGAGTAAATTTCTCTTCCTTCATGGCATTCTTTATGTCATTCTTCCCCTCCGTCTTCTTCAACCCCCTCTTTCTTGTTCTCCATCAGTTCATCTCGTCCACTCTCATGCCACACTTGTTGAGCGTGCGTCTGACGTAGGGCACTGCTTCCTGGGTGAACCATTCCCTCTTGTACAGTATCAGCATGACGTCCAGCAACAGGCTGTGCTCCCTCTTTCTACTCAGAAACAGGCACACAAATAAAGAGATAAACTACAAACAGCAATCAACAATATGCTTGTAAATGACAACAGGTGATGCTCTTCATCAAAAATAGGCAAATGAAACATTAGGTCAGCTTTATGCTCAATGTTAATATATGAAACATTAGGTCAGCTTTATGCTCAATGTTAATATATGAATAGTACCACCAGTAAGCAACACTAAAGTAAGCAAGCAAGCAAGCAATATGTTGCTTTCTCTCATGGATGTCAGGAAACCTGGCTGAAAATTCCTGAAATTAGTCCATAACAGTTCATGAACTGGACTGGTTTTAGCACGACTCACAGTTGCTTGAAGGCATCTTTGGTCTTGCGTAGGCCAGGCTCCTGTTCACTCCTGTTCTCTGGATGCTCTGGTGGTTTCTCTGGGGATGGTGGTACAGGTCTCTCCTGGAACTCACAGCAGCTGGTGTAGCAGCATTTGCTGTCTGTGCACCAAAAGAAAAGTGAGAGTGTCACCAAAAATGAAATAGTTGGCTAATAGTCAACATTTAACAGATCTATGCGTGTTTCAATGAAAATGTATATTGTAATGCTAAATAACACAATCTCAGCCAACATTTCAAGAACATGCTCATGCTAATGTCAATATCAAACTTAATACATGCTGTAGTTTTGTGTGTGTGTGTGGGTGTGTGTGTGTGCATTAGTCCTGCCTGTGTTGATGCCCCCTGAGCACTGCTGGGACACATGGTGAGACACCACCAGCATTTCTGTATTGGTCGTGACTGTGTGGACATGGGAAGACCCTGAGTTGCCATGGAGACCATGGTTCACTTCCCTCTTCAGAGTCTGAACTTTCTCACTGAGAAGTGCATTCTCAGATTTCACCTGTAGGGGGAAGCAAGCGCACATTCTATGATAAACAGGCATTCTCTTGTTATGTCTATTATGCTTTGGTATATGTATGGCAAGTCCTCATTCTCACAGCTGTAGATTGTGACTTTTTAAAGTATTTTTTAATGATCCTTTTAATGATTATCATTCCCAGGGCATTCATTCCAACATTTTGCATGTGGCTTACCCTCTCGTAACATTCTTGTACTTCATCAAGATGGGACATCAAATCAACCTTAAAAACACACACACACCGCAAACACACACAAAATAAATATCGACACACAGTCACATACCTATGTAATGCAAACAGTAGAAACACAAACATGGCTGATATGAGAATGAAAGAGAGATGGAGGCACCTTATCTTTCTGAAGCTGTGCCACACTCAGGGCCGCATTCCCTTTCAATCTCTCATGCTCCACACTGGCACTCTGCAGCTCTGATAGCAGCCTCTCCTTAAAGGGCGAAGAGAGACAGGAACCCTCTCAGATAACTCAACAACCACACTTTTTATTTGCTCAAGCTTTTAACTCTCTCTCTCTCTTCAGCCAGTGCCTCTTCTAATGTGCTCTCAAAGAGAATCATCTCCACCTTAGCCAATGACAACAAAGCAAAGACAAGTCAAACAACAGCTCAGCGGAAATGTCTTTGGCTCAGCCGACAGCCACGCTGTCTCTGCGTCTTCTCCTTCCTGTGTTGTGGCGCAGGCCTAATCTCATTGGAGTGATTAAGGCTGTTTCCTGCGCTCCAGGAGCCCTACCGTCTGCTCGTGCAGGCTGTCCCGCTGAAGGCAGGCCTGGTCCAGCTGCGCTCGGAGCTCCTGTGCGTCCCGTGCCGCCCGCGCCTCCTCGGCTTGCAGGGCCCTCTCCCTCTCCGCGCTCCGGTCCAGCTGCTCGCGAGACACTCTGAGCTCCTGCTGCAAGCCCAGCTGTGCAGAGTGGAGGAGACAGGGAGATGGAAAGAAAAGGAAAGCAAGACAGACAGACAACAGACCAAAGAGAATGGGTCAGAGGTAGAGTGGACAGAAAGAGGAGTTAGACATAGGGTCAGACAGATGACTCCACTCCCAAGAGCAGACAAAAATAAGAATGAAGGAACAAAGAAGTGAATGAAATTATAGCCCTGAACAAGAATGAAAATAAGGACATTTACAGTGCTTCTGTGATAACAGTAAATCGTAAATAGACTATACTGACTTAGCCGTTCTACTCCTGTAAGTACCTTCATGCCTCATAAATTCACATACACACTCATATACTGATGGTAGAGACTGCTATCCAAGGTACACTGGGAGCAGTTTGGGGTTCTGAGAAGCTAGGCACAAACATGCAGCCATGGCCTACTGGTTAGGACTTCAGGCTTGTAACTGAAGGGTTGCTGGTTTGATCCCTGACCAGTGGACCATGGCTGAAGTGCCCTTGAGCAAGGCACCTAACCCCTCATTGCTCCTCAGGCACCACTATAGCAGGCAGCCAACTGCTCCAGGTTAGTGTATTTCACTTCATTGTGTGTTTCACTAATTCATGATCGGGTTAAACGCAGAGACCAAATTTCCCTCACAGGATCAAAAGAGATTATTATTATTTTTCATTATGCAACCACTCCACCATCACCACAGCTTTTCTAATGGCTTCCATTATACTCACCATCTGTCCCTTGAGCTGGTTGTTCTCATTCTCCAACTGAAGAAGCTGGTCTGTGATCATGGAGCTCCTTGCCGCCTTGGCCTCAGTCCCCGCATCTTCTCTCAAAGACTCTCTATCTTGTGGGGTTTCAGCAGAGCCAGGAGTGCACCCCTGTCCAAATACAAGGACACACACATTCAGGCATGTTAGGCATACAGTTATGTTACTGCATTACATTGTCATTATTTTGGTAATACTGTAACCAAACAGACAAGGTAATAAAGCACTTTGAATTTGGCAAGTCCTTAGACAATCTACCACAGACTTTTAAGTTGAAAACCTAAACTATTTTTCCTCTTCATTCAAAAGCACCTTCATCTCAAAGACTAAGAGTTTTGAGAAGTCAGTTCTGTTAACCTGGCACAAATACCTCTGTGTAGGCAGGTATCTCAGTGGTGTTACATCTTGACAGCTCCATGGCCTCCTCCTCCGCCTCTCTCTGTCTATGTTGTGTCTCCCCCCTCTGCTCCCTCTTGTCCTCCTCCACCTCCTCCACCCTCCCTGCCCCTCTCATCAGAAGCCTGGCCTCCAGCTCTGCCACTCTCTGGTGGAGGGAGTCTCGGTCTCTCCGTGCCTGAACAATGAACTTATCGTACTCCTCCCTTATCTTGCGCTCCCTCTTGCAGTTGGGGCACTCGGCTGGCGGCCCCAGGGCACCGGAGAGGGACGCCGGAGAGCAGGGACCCATTGAAGAGGAGGAGGTGGCTGATAGTCTCTCCACGGAGCGCCGCGGGGTAGGGTACACCACCCTCCCTACACCTCCTACCCCCCCACCTCCCCCAGCTCCATCTTGGGGGAGAGAGAGTGGAGCGGACAGGCCACTGGAGTAGGAGCATGGACGAGAAGAGAGCACACGGGACACCTTGCACTCTGAGCTCCTTCCTCCTCCCCCAACTGCTCCTGTTGATCGCTCCTCTACCGGGCAGTTTCCTTTTCCTGTGGGAAGTCCAAAATGACTGCCACCACAGCTACCTTCAAACTGCCCCTGTTTCTCCAAATGGGGCAGGAATGCTTTGAGCTTGGGGTCATCTGGGTGCCTGTGGCCGGGCCGGAATGGTGGTGATGAAGGACCAAATGGGATGGGGGGCAGACAAGGCTGAGCTGTGAGCTAAACAGAGACACAGTTAAAAATGAATATGATGTAGACTTCAGAGTCAGACACTGATCCTGCATCCCATTAGATATCAGATCCCAATACACACCCTGGAAGTAGGAAACATGTGCTTATATGAAACTCATTACATATAAAACTTCAGGTGTAAGGGGCACATGCAGAGAAGAAAGAAGACATTAATTTATACAACCATGTTTTATCATGACCATGCTTTGATCTCCTGTTTAATTTTTGTCTGTCCCTTAAGTGTGGGAGTTGTACTAAGTACTGCACGACTGCTGCATGTCTCTGCACTGGCCTTAGACGTGAGCATGTAGAATATTTACAGGCCTCTGTGCCGTCACATAAAAAAGGCCTGTAGCTTTGGGGAATGGCTACAGCAGACTAAAACATTCCCATAAAACTTCCACCATGAACGCACTGGGGTGGGTTGAACGGCCTGAGGCTGGTGGGGGGTCTCCACATTAAGCTTTATGAGCTCTCTCTCCGTGCCTGCGTGAGAGGACCACTCAAGAGGACTAACTCTGCACACCACTGGGGTCTTGGCTGTCCATGTTGTCCGTGCAGGTTTCACAGTGTGTGTGTGTCTGTGTGTTTGTGTGTGTGTGAACTGTCTGCTCACAGCGGACACACTCCTCTTCGTCAGCAAGCTCCGCACCTGTGTGAGACAGGGACCCGTCCCCCTGTCCCCCCTCTCTCTCACACACACACACTTCCCTAGCAACATGGTCAAATTACTGCAGGCCTGCATGAAAACCATGCTGCACTCCTGCCCCACTGAATCCAAGGGGGAGCTCATAAAATGGAGAGAACGTTAATACTTTAGCAAAAAGACGCAGAAATGAAATTAAGAAGAAATGTGACACCTGTGTACTCCACCCCACAGTGCAGCTGTATGTTTTTGGGAATGCACCTTTGGATTTGAACTTTTATACTTTACCTCCCACTAAAAAAAAGTATTTCACAGAATCCTTATACAGTCTATACACCGCACAATGTATTCTATATGATGCACAAATAGGGTTGTAATTTAAATAACAAAGTGCAAAGTCAGTCATTCAGTCAAGAAAGTGTATCATGCATGAAGTAAAGCTCTTGTGTGCACTGTGGGAGCACTGGGAGCTGACCCAGTGAATCTTTCTCATGGTATTTAAATACTAAATACATTTGCCTGGTAATGAAATTAGCGTAGTTGGACTCAAGGCTTCACTTTTTGCCTGTCAATGCCAGCAACACAACACACAGAGATTGTAAGTGTTGTAAATGCTATGTGGTACCACTAAAATGAACATCTTCACTTGATTTCACTTCATTTTTTCAGTACCTGTAAAGGGGCGCACTGTAGCTGTGAGCGGTGGACTGGCCTCCCAGGGATGGCCATGGCACGAGATGCAAACTGCAGGCTGCTCAGAGTTTCAGTGACTGAGGACAGGTGGGGAGACACAGTCACAATCAGAGACATCCGACAGTTTCCTCCCAGGCTGCATACAACAATCCAGAAAAAAAAGAAGCACATTGAGTATAAGAGTATTGCAACAAAAATTACTATCAAATATGTATGAAAGTATGTTATTAAAGAGTTAGAGACTTATATCAATATAATTTCAACATGCAAAGTGAATAAAGTAATTAAACACTATAGTGCTATGCCTTGAAAGAAGCAGAGCTGATTATCTAGTTGTGCGAGTCTTGATGGGAAGTGTAGGTATCTGTTCCATACCAGTCTCTCAGCACCCTGGTGAGTTTTGACTCTCTGTAAGGAACGTGGTGACAGCCAGCTGTGCTGAGTGCAAAGATGACCTGGAATGAAATAAAAAAAAGTGAACAATGTCTCCATAGGAACCTGCTGAGAGACATCATCGTGATTTTCTCTCATCGGGATGCACAGACATGTCAGAGTGAAGGATCACATTCTATGCATGTTATACATTAAAGTAAAAATGCTCTTTGCAGTTCAATACAAAATGCCAAGACCTACAATAGCCATATGGGCCTCTTCTCCAGTCCTTATTAATGAGAATCCAGTAAACATGCAGCAGTGTTACTTTAAAAAGGAAAGGAGGTGTGTGTGTGTGTGTGTGTGTGTGGGGGGTCAACAAAAATTCCTTTCACCCTCTCTTGCCTTATTCCCCTCCCTGTATAAGCTCCCTTCATTCAAGTGGGTTGCCCCCTTTCTGTTTTGCCTTGCTTGTTACACTCAAACACGCATTCCACAGGAGGATAGAATGAGCCTCCTCTTATCTGCCTGTTGTCAGGGCGATGGGGCCAATATCCTCCTTAAATCATTTTCACTTTGTTGGGATTGACACGTCCCTCTCCAAATTGGAGATGTTTAACCCTTATTTCCTAATTTCCTTAGTGGGTGGTGGGAGGGGGAAAGGTGGTGGTGGTGGTGGGGGCGGGGCTTACGGGGGGATAGAAGAGTAAAGATCTAAATTGACAGATGCAAGATGACAGCATGAAGCGTGACCTGTAATAGGGGGGTGGGGGGCAACTCGAAGCCAAAAGCTGTATGTGATTATCCTCTCCAATGTGCATGGCCTGAAGTGTGCGCTTGGTTTTGGTGAGCGTGCCATAACCTCCGATTAGCAAATAGCGCAGGGAGGGTAGATGTTTCAATCAAAACAAAGGGGAGGTTTTGTGAAAACACGAGAGAAATGTGACTCACATTTCCAAATATTGTGAGGGACCGCTTGAGAGTTTTGGCCTCCTGTGGGTTTTCCGGAACTGTTTGGAAACACCTCTTGACTTCCAGGGCAGTGTTGCTGCGACCGCGAGCCTTTGAGAGTCAGCACAAGAGCTTCACACAGACTCATTCATGTCACAGGGCCAAGAAGAACAGTACATTCCTGTCTATTAGCATGACATCACCACTCTGTGCATTAAGACCTGTAATCGCTCAGCCTATGTCAAACAGACAAGCAACGTCAGGGGCCATCACAAAGACATTGTGTTATCACTCATGCAATTAGTCTGGCTCTGCGCAGTATGGATGTCTGGAAGTACTTAATCATTTGAGTGTGCTTACATATCACAGGTTTTTTTTGAGTGACTTGTGTGTGTGCATGTGTGTGTTTGAGACATAATGTGTGTTCAGGCATGTGCCTATACATTGGTGCACTGATGTGACTCGGTGTTAGTGTGTGTTTGTGTGTGCAGAAGGATTGGGAAATGGCCATGGGACTTACTTTGCCTGAGCTGGCAAGATCCACCTATGAAAGAGAGAATCACAGAGAGAGAGAGAGAAAGAGAGAGAGAAGAGAGAGAGAGAGAGAGACAGATGGAGAAAATAGAAACATTAACAAATACTTGATGCTTGAGGACAGCTTGATAAAGTGAATTTAAACACACACACACCCACACACATACTCATCCCCACACGCAGTGTCTTGCAACATCACACCGGGGTGTCCACAAGTATGCAACACTTCCAATCATTTACCAAGAGACTCATTAGATGCTTACCAGAGTGAGCTTGCTGGCTGTCAGGACTCCCCCCTGCGCTGAAACATACACATAAGGACACAGGGATTCGTTTGTGTCAATTTGGC
The DNA here is from genome assembly GCA_027481765.1 of Tenualosa thibaudeaui. NCBI lineage: Eukaryota > Metazoa > Chordata > Actinopteri > Clupeiformes > Clupeidae > Tenualosa > Tenualosa thibaudeaui. The sequence goes on from JAIFZK010000012.1 coordinate 2,370,825, forward strand.
TAATACAATCCAGCCCTGCCACGTCATGGCATATTTGCAAAAAAAAAAAAATGAGAGTACGAAAACAACCCGAAAGCGGAGCCTAATGGAATTTAGGTATGCACATACATACATATCAGCTCCAAGGCATGTTTTTGAAACACATGTGCATACACACACACATACACACACGCAGAGAGTGAGACGCACACAAGGGGAATGAAATTCCATGGACTGCACGTGATCCTGATTTCTTTTTTTATTCTAGGTATTGACAGAGAAGAATTCCAGTAATGAGGTTATGAGGGGGAACCGTGGTGAATGTTATCACATTGGTTTTACCTCAGCTTCTCCGCTGATGACAGCCCTTTGAGTGGAGAAGGATAAAGTGCTCACAGCTCCTACAGTTTCTATATTCTTTTTAGTTCCATTTGTTTCATTTTTGTGAGTTGACACAAACTATAATGAAAAAGTCAAAATATCTGAAACTTTTGCTTACCAAGGCTTGCCTTTGTGTTGATCACTATTATGTTGAATATAGAATGGCTTCTGGTGGCAAACTCCCCTTTTGAGGCACCTAGAACATAAAACAGAGTAGAGAGGGGAATGGGTAAATATCAATGCCAGTGCTGGGAACATCTCCTTAATGTAACACATAATGCAGTGATTCACTCTACGGCATGATGTGGTAAGAGTGTAGTGGTTAGAAATCTGAAATCAGAACGCTGTGGGTTCAAGTCACAGCTGCCACAGTTGTGCGGTGCCACTGAGCACTTAGGCACTGGTTGCTCCAGCATAGTTAAAGGCATAATGTTGTGCCCTTTGCAGTGAATAACTGAATATTTTGCACACAGGTTACGTCTGCTTGAGAGAACCTTTAAGGCAAAACATTAGTGGCAACTGTGCTGAGGAACATGATGCTTAAATCAGTTGACTGAGATGATCTCCAGGAAGACTGTTCCTCTATCTCTGAATAAGAGCATAAGCAGTAAACACCATATTAGTACATATTTTGCTCTATGAAGTGAATGGCTGTTCTGACTACTTCTAAGACTGCTTCTACTTCAGAAGACAAAATCTGCCATGACACAAGGCCAACATATTTGTGGTAACTCCCCTGGGGAAGATACGTAAGATGACAATTTAACATGATGTTTGTAATGACAGAACATAGCCAACTTACGCAACTGCAAGACTTCAGCTAACAAAATAAGCCATAGCATAGCTTGGCTTAACAGTGCTTGACATCTTTAGAGTATGTGTATAATATGGCCCATGCCTGCTTGTCTGTTGACAGCCCCCCGTCGGTAAGCCTGGAGCAGTGCTTGTGAAGAGCCCACCTCCACCTCCTTCAGGCCCTCAAGCACCACCGCCTCTTCCCCCTCATGGATGCGGCTCACTTCTGAGGGCTGGCTGTCCTGTAGGAGAGAAATGGGTGGTGTCCAGCATCCAGCTTAAATGTATATGGCAAATTGTTTTTTGTGTTGCTGGGGTCAGTGGTTGTGGTATCGTACTCATGCATTCCAAACCTCTTTTTTTCAGGTGATGCATGTGGAATTTCATGGGATAGAGTACAATAGCAATACAAGGTCCAAAACAAACAACATGTATGTACTTCATAGTAATGTAGACGCATTTGTGCTCTCAGAATAAAATCATTGTTGTATATCATACTTGCAAAATCTGAAAGCTTCTGACTGATGAGCGACTTGGGTAACGAATGGTATGCAAGGAAAATGGATATCCATACCATTTACACACAGAGAGAGAAAAAGAGAGGGAGACAGAAAGACACACAGAGAGTGGGCCTACCACAACTTACCAACAGATCAAAGATCTTCTCATTGGAAATATGACAGAAGGATACTCTGACACTGCAGGAAGAGGCTTCTGGTGCTGAGCACAACCATTAAGGGATTGGGGAGAAAACTGTTTCACTGCTGTAGCACACCACAGACCTTTGCTGTCTATGAAAGACAGTAGATTCATAACCTAGCTACTTTCCGTAACACAAATCTGGCTCAACTCAACAACAGGTCTTGAAATGGTCCACTACCTAAAGGCCAAACGAAACAGACATTGCTAAGTAATGTTTCCCTCAAAAGGTCAAGCCACAACGTCAAATCATATTATCCGGAACAGGCAGTGGCCTAAGTACAACTCCGTTGCCTCAAACGACAACAAAAGGATACTATTGAAAATGTCCTCAGACACGCGGCTGAGTATGCCTCTCTGCTTGCCCGTTAAGGTCCCGCCAAGCATAGTGTAAGTCTTTCCACTGCAGGGGGAGCCGTAGGCGATGACACAGCCGTTGTATCCCTGCATGAGGAACCCCACCAGAGGCTGAGGAGACGCACTTCACGTTAGACCTGAGTCATTGCGTCTTCCCGACCTCACAAATCATTAACCCGCAGCTTTATCATGCTGCGATTCAATGGCATTTTTCTCCCGTGACTTGCAGTCCGCTATCGGTAAGTGCTGTTTCACTGCCAAAGTCAGGCATGACTACACAAAACTACAATTTTACCAAATACCATTTTCATTGAACATGTAGTACCTTTGCTGTGGATTCGTAAATATCCTTCTGGTTGGTGCTCTCGTTCCACACAGCATCAAAGAGAAGAGAATGAGGCTGGTGACCCTGAACAATACAAAAGAAAGAGGGACATTTCACATCAGACTGCCTCCAAGGTTATTGTCATAGGCCACGCTGGGTAGACTATCATCTCTGCATAACTTTCTACCGAGGAAGCTATTTGAGGCCACTGCTCTAATTAAAATTACTGTTTTGATTTGGATAGTTGGGCTATACAAACACTTACCCGGCCAGTGTCAACAACAATCCTGTTCGGTTCAACAACTTTGATAGAGTATCTTGCTTCGTCTGAAAGGGTTCATTGTGAAAGGATAGTTGGGATTATTTTCATTGCTCTGGGAGATATTGCCTTTTGAGATGAAACTGCAACAAAGGCTATTCTAGTTTACCGTATGTCATTTGTTTATGGCCATGACTTTAAAAGGACCATCATTCATTTAATTCCAACTTTGATCAAGTCAAGTCAAGTAGGGATTTATTGTCGTTTCAGCCATATACACAGTACATAGTGAGACGAGACCACTTTTCACCGGGAACAATTGGTGATACACGTAACTGTTAAAACACAGTATGGACAAGACAGATACGTAATAGTGCCTACATACACTATACAAATAACATTACAACACAGTTGTAAACGATTTGCAGGTCAAATACAGGTGACCTAAAACAAACACGCTAGACAGGGCACGGCTTTTTGCAGAGCACTGTGGCTAGTGGTGTGATTTGTAAAATGATTCATATGTTATTCATACTGTTCATATGATATGACTGAATAGTTAACACTTGACTTAAGAGTTTTTGTTCAGTAGCCCAATAAAATAAGAAAAAGAGAGGTAAGAGAGTAAAATCTTAATTACCAGTTTGTGGGTCCCAGTGTCGCTGAGGACACAAGCGAATGGACACTTGAAAGTTTTTCCCTGAGCCCCACTCTTCGTTATAGTCCTTTAGTCTGATGCAAAAAATGAAGTGCATTGTTGTTATATTGAGCGGAAAACTGGACAAACCACATCTGAAGTGAAGGGTAAATCAACCCGTACTGTAAAAGAGAGATAGGATAAGTTGATTGTTGTTTAAAGTGACCATGGGGTTGAGTAAAACACAGCTCATACCCTCTGTCCATGACAGGTTCTCAGGTTTTCTGCTTTCATCACAACAGGTGGGCTACCCAAACACGTTGTTAACTGCGAACAAATAATTCTAAGATCATTATTTAATATAAAATGTAACAGTTATTTAAGACATAATCCATGGGGCTACTCACCTGTTGACTTTCCATCAAGTATATGTGACGGCCAAAGTCATCGGACAGGACTCCATCAAAAGGGTACCAGTAGACTTTCTCCAACTCGGAAAGACAAGGCAAAATTACCTTCAGAAGTATACAGAGAGCGACTATCGGGTCTAACCGAAACCGAAAAATGATAATCGATGAAATCAGGACCCGAAGCATCCTACGACAATCATAACGAACAAGTGAATGAGCCCCTGGTTCACCTTGACTCAAGTTTGTTATAGACGACTCGCCCACTCCCATTTATCCCGAGATGTTCTCGTAAACTGACACACACGAAACCATTTTGATCCCTTGTGACTTGAGAAAAATGTACCCCTAAAATATGCTGTCTGTGTTGATCACTTCATTTAGAAAAAACATGGTAGAACAAAACACGCTGAACATTAAGGGTAATTTTGCGATAGCAGCGATGCGTTTAATCACCAAGCCTCCCGTTGGGTAAGGTATTACGCTTTTCTTTCACAAAAAAAAAATAAAAGAATCCCACATGGGTAATTTTCTGCCAGTAACCTATCTGATAGTTTAAAACAGTGCAGAACACGATTTAAGAATCTTGTCAAAGACTACCTTGACCTGTGTCTGAAACGGTGTATTTATGACCAGTTGCCGGAGAGGTAGCCGCGCACAGATTCAACTGTTCCTCACTCCACGCCGCTCCCTTGGGTTGTTTGCTTTTGCAGAGGAGGAACTGCTTGATATTGATTTTTTTTCGTAGTTGACCTAAGGTATATTCTGAAGTTGTTTTACACCTTTCATTTAGTATCATTTCATCTCCAAATCTCAGCCTTTGACTGAAAAGGTCAATGTATTTTGGGGTTTTAAGGGTATATCACATTACACTGTACACTTGAATGTTAAATCAGGATAATCCATCTGAAAGCATACAGAGAAATAAGACATGTAGTTTACAGCAGCATATTTCAGAGAGGTAGATGTGTTTAGTTCAATTATGCAACTACAAAGGCATGTTAAAGGATTTTAATAAATTGATGACCAAATTAAGATTCCAAATATTGTCTTCATTATATATGAAAAAGTCAGCAGTATCAGTAGCCTAAAAGAAATGAAGCCTCAAAGAAATGAATGATTATCAAATACAAACAGTATGCTTTTCATCACCCTCTCTTGTTATATTCTTGACATGACATGAGTTTGGCCATCCCTTTGGAGCACTGGGAGGCAACAGACATTTAGACCCCCTGACAGTGATGGAGGAGGTATGAACAAAGAAGTGCTGTGAAGGGTCTGTAATGAGACCGGGCGTAAGTTATGGCATGGTGAGATGGCCAGCAGCTAGGAGCTGACACAGCCAGCTGTGCTTGCCCTAACAAATAGCCAGAGCCCTTTCACCATGCTGAGACTGCTACAGAGCTGCTTGCTTGAAGACAGGGCAACATCAGACAGAAGAGGTTGTTCTGACACATAGGAATAGCTAAAAGGATCATGCATCTGGGAGATTTCAGAATTAACAGTACAGTAATTCCATGATCGTAAGTTAGTGAGAGGGGCAGAAAGAGCATTGCCCAGTACCCTTTCACTGTTTTTATCCATTTACATTTATGCATTTATACTGTTTGTAACACTGATTTGTAACACCAATTCAAGCAATTGGTTGTCACCAATATAATGAAACTAAACTTCACAGTGAACCAAAGAAAAGATTGACTTTTAGGTTGTATGCAAATATATCTTTCAGATATTGTATTGTAATCAGTTGAGAGATGAAGAAAGTTACATTCTTAGATCCATTAGAGAGACACTAGCAGATATGCTTGATATAAGACATTTCAGTGATGTTCATGTAGCTCATTCTATTCATATACCCAGGGAACCTATATTCACTTTATAAAGGCATACCAAACTGACCCTGCCAGATAACATACAATCTCCGTTAGGTGGCAGTGTAATCATACTACAATAACAAACAGCTGTTGTCGCGCAAACAAGACTATTAAACTTTACTGCGCAGGCTATGCAAAGGCACTTTGCATCGGCTTATATTTCTGTGTCTGTTGTTGGCTAGACTTTCCATATTAGACGATTGACTAAACAATCAGTCTAATAAGTCCTGTGGCATAGGCTGTATGTTTGAAAGTGTAAATGAATTTGCCATTTTATTTTCCTCTCTTAAACACATGATAGAAGTTGGATGTGGGGTCACGCATTCACCTAAATTGTCCGCGGGAAGAGCGGCATGGAGACCATCCTTTACGGTGGCTCGGCGATGTATTTTTATATCGAGTGAGCGGAGTGACAGCCAACTTGGCCGGCGACCAGTGTTTCTGCAAGCGATTCAGTTGTACCCCCGGCCCCGGATGGCTCCCCCAAAGTGGGTCAGCAGGAGATGCGTCTCATGTTTCTATGGAGGTGCATCCCTCGGTCGGGGGCGTAGAGATCAGTGGCCATCTACAAGTCACCGCCACCAACTGTGACGGAAATGAGTTATGATCAGAACGACCACATCTTGACTGCTAAACAAACACCATAACCGTGTATGACAAACTCCCGCTCCACATAGCTGTTGGATCTCTTGTCTGGTTTTCCACTAATGCGGATTCAGTGAAAAATACGTTTAGGAGACAACCTGGGTGTCGATCGGACCTATTAAAGGATACTGCATCAAGTAAGAAACCGAATATGTTGTTTCCTTGCCAGACAATCATTCTTCGGCCTTAATCGAATGCCTACATGTTATCAGTGATTAGTAGCTGTGAAGTATCATTTTACTGCGAGCCGCGCCTTGACGAGCGGAAACGGAACGTTGCCACAGGAATAACCAAGACATGTGAAACAGATACCAACAGTGGACAAACCCACTTCTATTGCCCGTGTTCCGTAATTACACGTTCAATGCACGCACACGATTGTCATGAAATCTGCCCTCATCAGAAGCTGCATTTGGTTCAATACCCATTACACACCAAGCATCAAATACCTTAACCAAACTCATGCAACCGAATTCAAATGAAGTGGACTTCAGTAGGTCACGTAAAACATTCAAAAATGTAGTGCTGCCTCGTCTTTTGTAAATATATATTTCCATGTTACAATGCATTTTTATATCTGTACATCCTAGCAATTTAACTGCAGTGCAAAACGAACAAATGCACTTTAAAATCAGAAGTTGGCTTAAGGAAAAAAGAAAAAGGCGGTTCTTGGAGGCATCTATTGGGCACATTTCAAGGCATTGTGCCTGGCACGTTTCCTGCAACAGGCAACCATTATGTTGACGCAAGACTTTCCACCACACAAAGTGCTCTCTGTGAAATAAAGAAAGTAATCCGGAGACGTGATTATAAAATTCTTTCAACTTTAATCAGTTCAAAAAGTCTCACAACAAATGTAACACTTAGAGAAGGGGACTGCCACTAGCCATTGGTGTTTGATTTTATACATTCTTTGCCTAATTAAATTGTTGGCAATTACATTTTCCTCTCTGGATAAAAGCATTTTGTTTATTTGAACAGAATTTAAAGATAAAAATGAAAATGCAAAAATACAAAATTAAATGTAAACCGAGTTTTATTTTGCTCTAAGTAGTGTCTTGAAGCACTACAGCATGGTAAACAATGAAAATTAGTACAGTTCATTCTGAAAAAAGCCGAGTTAACATGAGTTGTTATAAAGATGTAACCTACATTAACCCATAAATATTTCTGAACCACTTTCTTATACTTCGATTTAATGAAGGCTCACAAATGAGCAACAATCCTCATTGAGGAGAACAGAAACTTGATGTCGGCAACGCGACAGCACACACGCACACACCCACCAAAGAAAACAAACAAAAAAGACAATAACCTTATGTTCCCATGGTATGAAGGATGCTATACAATTGGGATGATATGCACATAATCCAAACATGCCTCCAACCTCAGCAAAGAGGTCGACAAACACCACCCTGACACTACTAAAGAGGAAGAAGACCACAGAAGAGAGCAATGGGAATGGAGAGGGAAGGAGAAAAAAAAAGAAAAAAAAAAGAGCAGCATCTTCCAGACCTTCATTCATAATCACATTCTCTTTGCCACCGGCAGCTACGGAGGGCCACAGGGACAGGGCATAGGCTCTCTCTCTCTTCCTCCAAAAATACTGACATCACTTCCTGTGGGCAATGTCTTGGGACTGAGGGGGGATTTCTGTAGATGACGACTGGAGACACGTTTTTTTTAACCAAAAAACAAAAAAACAAAAACAAGAGAAAACAAAAACAACAAAACAAAAAGAAAAACAAGGGATGTTTTGCTGCCTTATACATATCTATAATATATAACAAATACAAATAAGGGAAGGGCAGTGAGTTGTTACGGCAAACAAATCCAAACAAAACCAAAAAGTTTAAAATGTCTAATTCTTACAACCTCATGCAACTCATAGTTCTGGTATGTCCAACTGTATGCTTGAATGAACAATGCAAAGATATTACACAGATGTCTCCATATAAAACGCATATTATGTAAAAAGGGCCACTGGGTGACGAGCATTTACATATTGGCATTGTTTTGGTCGACAACCACCCAAGTGCTAAACCTCACCTTTCCACAAGACAGTCTAACCATGCACGCACACTCACACACAATCCTCAAAGACCATGTACGCACACATACACACACACACTGCCCAGGGAAGGCGTTATGCCTCAGCACTCAGCTCTCGGTTGTGTGTATTCTGTTTTTCATTTGTGTCCTTATGTACAGGTGTTAGCATGTGCATGTATGTGTGTTTTGAGTGTGTGTTGTGAGTCAGACTGTGAGTTTTGTGTATCTGTGTGTGTGTGTTTGAGAGTGAGAGAGGGAGGGGCGGGTGTCGGGGGGTGCTCAGTCACACATCTCCTCTGGGATCTCATGGGGGTTCAGGATGCCAGGCACAGACATCTGAAGCTTGTGCTTCTCCTCCTGGGCCTGTCTGAGAGATGCCTCCCGCTCCTCCAGGAACAGGTCAGTGGTGTCCTCACCTGCAAACTCCTACAGCAGGGAGAGGATTGGGGGGTGGGCAGAGAAACAGACAGGGTGAAGGAGGAAGATGGACAGTCGAGAGAGGAAAAGTGATAGATGTAGAGACAGAGCATGTCGGGCCAGAGGGAGAAAGCGCAGAAGTATGTCAGGGGCTCCAGTGCTACTGCCTCCCTGCCAGAAATCTGTCAGCTCCCCCCTCTACGCATGCAAACACGCAGATACACACCCAGGCCGAGTTACAAACTAATCCTTCTCCCTACCCCTCTCCGACACACACAGAGGCAGGATTACATAGTGCCCCCCATAAACTTGAGCTCACACACACACATACAGCCTGACTTCTGTCCTACTAAATCCTGTCCCATTGCACTCTCCCTGACGTCATATCTGGACTTGGTGCCCCCCAGAAAGAGACAGAGACGGACGGACACACACACACACACGCATGTGCACAAACACACACGCACGCACACAAACACACACGCACACAAACACACACACGCACACAAACACACAGACAGACAAGTGCCGTTTGCATTCTGGTGTACCCCTGATCCCACAGTCACAAATTCTCCTCTAAAGCGGCTCATTGGAAACCCTACCATCTGTATTTATAGAAGGAGGATCCTTGGACGTCAGTAACACAGATTTAGTAACATTGTAGCCATTCAGCTCCTTGTGCTAAACTCTAAATGTTTGTCCAGCTGCGTCTGGCTGCTGGACTGATGGCTCTTTGGCCCTCAGGGGGGTGGTGGTGGGGGTGAGTGGGCTGCTGTATCAGCTCACCTTAATCTGCACCAGGAAATCCCTCAGGTGTTCCTTGAAGGCTGGGATGTCCTGGTTTAAGCTGAAGAGGCCTGTTACAAACACCTTCACCTGGGCACTATCAGAGAAAGGGGGGGGGCAAGGGAGAAAAAAGGCAATTAGTCCACAGGTTCTTGTATTATGTTTTACAAAAAGAACATGAATCATGAAGAATTTGTGTGTGTGTGTGTCTGTACTTAGCACGTCTTACTCTTGCAGGTGAGGGAACGCCGTCTTGAGCAGGTTGGCCACGTACTCCTGGATGAACACCTGGTTATTGACTGGGCTGGAGGGGTTGAGCGCCGTGCTGATTTTGCCCTCCTCCACCAGATTGAACATGTAGGCCAGGATGGAGGCGTGCATCGTCAGACCTGCCCGGGAACACACAACGGTTGCTTACACTTCACTCACTCACTCACTCATTCATTTCAGCACACACTCGGAGCCAAAGTCAGCCCCCGTGAGGTGGCCAAGTCAATTTAGGCCCTGTGCTAGTTAGTCTGCGGGAGGGGAAAACTGCAAACGAAATAAACAAACAGCAGGGATCCATATACAAGTCCCACTGGTCAAACACAAGCCAACAGACTTGCGCAAACAAACCCTGATCTCCCCACAAACACACACACACACTCACCAGCAGTATGCGACGTGTCCGTGACAACTGAGAATATGTGCTGGAGGATGTCACAGAAGTAGGTCTGGTAGAAGCTCTGGGCTGCAGCTTCTTCTTGTGCCACATTCTGCAGCAGTGTGTAGAGGATCTGTAGACCTGCAACAGGGCAGGGCAACAGAGAACATAGCCAGGCTTAGGTTCACCTTTAAATACAGCTACACCGACCGAGACGGATCGGACTGGAGAAAAAAAATGAAATGGGGTATATTCTAAATGAAGTGTAACCCCAGAAAAGTTATTATGATGTGCATCATTCTTTTTTTTCCACATATTTTTATACGTCATGAAATTCAGATTCAAGCCCTTACTCCTGCAAGATTATAAGGAGTGTACGAGAAAGAGTGTGTGTGTGTGTGTTTTGGGAGGGGGAGGGTGGCTCACCTGTGTCGGCCACATTTCTCATGGTGTGCTTGAAGGCCCAGATGATGGAGTCCAGCACCAGCTTGAACTGGGCTGGGGGGATGGCCAGGAATGCTGGGAAGCAGTGGGAGTTGACTGCCTGAAGCAGGTAGAAGAAGTGTGTCCTGTGCTCAGGGTACTCCTCAAAGTCCTACAGAGAGAGAGGGAGACAGAGGGGGAGAGAGGGAGAGAGAGAGAGACAAGGGAGGTGAGGAAGCCATTCACCTAAGCTTCACAGTTAAAGGAAAGAGTTTTGCAGTAGACTGGTAAATGACTGCTAGGATTGGCACCGTTGGCTTGGGAAGCAAAATCAAGTGACCCAGTGAAAATGATTCGAGTCAGTAGCGTGTATGTAGTGTTGGAGGTGTCACCTTGTTGATCATGTTCAGAGTGCACTCGAAGACGGCATCAAAAATCTGTGGGATTTCCGTGGTGATGTGCCCACCAAGTTTGTTTACGATGGTTGCCATTGTGCTGAGCACCTCGGGCTCCCTGGCGGCTGGAACATTCCGCTGGTAATCGATGAGTACAGCATCCAGGAGTGGAGGAACAAAATTCTCCCCCACCTGTGCTCACACACACACACACACACACACACACACACACACACACACACACACACACACAAATGGAAAACAAACACACAGGGATTAGACAGGATCAGTGGTAGGCACCAGACGTACGACTGCTTGTGTCGTGTCAGGACTAGACTAATCTCAGACAGGAGGTTAGAGTCAGGTGCACCTTGGGAACACACCTCAGCATGTACAAAATTATATATGGTTTTAGAAAAGGTTACTTACAGAAATAAAAAACAAAACAAAATCAGTCTAGAAGCAAACAAAAAATGTAAAACACTCAAAAGCAAAAAAAGCTTTGTAGCTCACACTTCAATCCATCATTGCATCCATCCAACAGCTACTCAAAATGCACTTGCAGAAAAGACTGAAATAGCACTGGCTATTTTTGTCAGTATGGTTGTTAATGCAGACTCTAAATGAGTCTCTTCAAAGCTCCTTCACTGACTGCTCTCAAGAAGTGCACTGGGGGGAGCTAAGCTTGCGTGCGCTGTGTGTAGGATGCACTCACCATCTGTGGGTCATTGGAGCGGCTGACCCAGCCAGAGATCAGCTTTAGCGTCTCCCGCTTCACTGTCCTCATACTCCTGATCAGAGGCTGCTTCGTCACCATTTCACCTGGGACACGGCAAGATCGACAGACAATTGTTAGAGAAGACAGGTGATCTCCCTCTCTCACACACACACACCAGATGATCATAACGCATACACATAAACTGATCAAGTGCACACACACACACACTATGCCCGATGATCAACAACACACAGACTCACACAACTGAACTTCTCGGGGGGGGATACAACTCTCTATTACAATTGGCCTCTGAGATGTATGGTTGTAAAATTCTCAGGGGGTGGCTGTCATTTCAGGATCATCACCACTACACACACACACACAGTCTACAAACACTTTCGCATTTCATTCACACTCCATCCTATTTATAGCTCCATGGAGTATATAGCCCTGGCTCCCAGAACTATCAGTAGCACACAACCACATGACTCTCTCTCTCTCTCTCTCTCTCTCTCACACACACACACACACAGAGTGAAAATGGAGTAGGAGGAATGTTGACCACATAGGGTGCAAACAGTACGGCAAAACAGTGAGGTGCAGGACACACACACACCATTGGTCTGGATGGCAGCGGAGATGTTCTCGCTCAGGCACTTGTAGACATTGAGCATGTCCAGGTAGATGCGTCCCAGCTGAATGACGAAGGGGTGGCCCACAGCCTTGCAGGCCCGCACGTTGGTCTTCAGGATGCTGCCCAACTGCTTCACCGTCTCCGGGTCCTTCAGGATGTCCACGTTCTGAAACGGGAGACGGAGTGAAGAGGGTGGATAAGACAGGAGGAAGACGGGGAAGGAGAACTACGCCTCTGCCATGCTGGGGTGACTGTAAACAGCTTGTTCTCTTTCTCCATGGAAAGCATTCAAAATAAAAATCAGTCCAAAGTGTGAAACTAAGTTGATGTTGATACAGGAACAATTTCCATGCAATACTAGACAATTTTCATGCATTATTATATGATTTTTGAAAAGGTAGGTTTACATTTGAAAATGAGCATGCTAGTCTCCCACCATACCCTGTACTGGAACAGAGGTTGGAGTATAATTTTAGTTTGCTTACCTTAGTGGCTTGCTGGATTATGCTGTCCCACACCTGGTTGGGCAGGAGCATGTACTTCTCTATCAGGTGCTCCTGAACGGCCTGGTCCGTCTGAGCGCCGATCATGTAGCCCACCGCCTCGTAGAACGTGTGCACCTGGAACAAACATACAAGAGAACAGAGCAAATAAGAAAAAAAAAAAAAAGAAGCATGACGGTGAGAAAACACAGGAAAGGAAAACAGTCATCTTGATTTTATACAGGTCCTGACATGGGACACAAAGCCAAGAGTACAAACAAACACACAAAGACATCTGCTGCTTTTCTTCTCAGCCCTGAGGCCTGCAGCTCATTTCAGTCAATTTCCTGCCTCTAAGCCTCTCCAAATTACAAGAGTTGGGAGAACTCAGCAGAAATCTGGCGAGGAGGAACTACAGTGGGGGTCATTAGGCTAACAATGCTTTCCAAAGAATAGAGAATTTGTCTTGCTTCCTTCTAAAGACATGAGTGTGTTCAAGTCTTTGGTCACATGATTCTGCTGTGACATGAACTTGCATACTGCTACATGATAAAAGCACCTAATCAATAACATGAACAAAAGTAACACATCACAAGGCCCATCACAAGATCATTACAGGGCAACAGACAGATATGACTTGTACCCTGCATTATGTCTAAATCACCATACAAACAGCTACACGATAAGGTATGGCAATCTTGGTTGAATGTGGCCATTGGTGTGTGGAGGGTGTGAGCAGGAGAGAGGATCAGGAAGTGTGCTAGGCCTCACCTGCTGTGGCTGGAGGTCACAGATGATGGTGTTGATGTTGTTGAGGATCTCGTCGATGAAGGGCATCACCTCGCCCACCTGCACCTGGACAAAGTGTCGTCTGCACTTCTGGGCAATCTTGATGAAGGTGTCGCAGGCCATGTCCTGCACACCATCATGTGTTTCTGTAAAACATGGCGAATCGTAAGTATTTACCTATCAATGCAAGAAATATCTGTCGGTGCGTGTCTGTCCATTCCATGGGTAACTCGCGTAAACCACTCATCTGACTGACCTAAAATTTGGTATGTGTATTGCTGATTGCTGAGTGTAGTGCCAAGTATGGTGGTTTTTGAACAAAAAAATACTAAAGATATCATTAAAAGAAGTACAGTTGCTTTCTGCTGCTCTAGCCAGTCTCCCTCTCACATACCCCTGGTGCAATACTGAACCAGCATGGAGAAACGAGCCAGGCTCTCACTATTCAAAGGAATTATGATGTCTCACCTTGATCTTGCAAAAACATGCTGACATACGCAAACCTATGTGGGTAAGCAGCCTGTAAACTTTTAAAACAAGTGCTGCTACCTGAAGTGCCCGGACGTCAACTATGACAAATAACGTCAGCCTAAAGAAATTACTTCTGAGCTGCATCACAAAATGCATATACTACACAATTCCTACTTTTATACTGCCATGTCAAAAACAATACCTATAATTTTGTATATGAAGATGCTAAGATCAATGTTATCCATTGTACTACAGTACTTTCCATGCTGAACTGAAGCTGGGAATCTACTGCAAGTCACTCACTTACCGTGCATGAACTCAAAGAGTTTGTTGACGACAGTCTTGAGGAACTTCCAGTGAGCGCGCAGGAATCGTGGGTACTGGCCCACGATGTACATGATGTTGGAGGCGATGATGGCCTTGTTGTCCTTCCCTCTCTTCTGCTCACACAGGCCCAGGAGGTCCTGAGTCACACACATATGAAGTATATACACTAATGATTCACCTCACAGACATTAATTCCAGTTACAGACCAACAGTGTCTGTTAATCATCATCATCATCTGTACATGGATCTAAAACATCAGAAAAACAACACATGTTCACTCTGAGGCTTACTAAAAACAACAAAAGCTAAGCTGCATAGATGTGGAAGTAACTGCCTAATAATTTATAGCATGAAGTGTTTTTCATTTTCTTTTTTCCACTAGGTTTCCTGCACATGGACTTAACCATTCCTTGGGGGGTGGGGGTGGGGGGGTGGTTGTGTTAACTGTTCCCCCACCTTAATGACTGTGACCAGGAAGCGTTTCTCGTCCTCTTCGTGCATGGCTCCACTGATGGAGCCGATGGCCCAGCACAGCGTGTTCAGGTTCTTCCAGGACCACTCTGTCCCGTTCACCTGGTTGTGAAGCTTTTCAGTCATGATGCGCTCAGTGTCGGCGTAGTCCAAGTGAGTCAGGTAGACTGAGGCCCAGAAGAGAGAATGAATGATTACATCAGAAAACAGGAAAAATAGAGGGAGAAAAAAAAGCTATTGAGAACAGTGAACCCAAGCTTAAGATCCAGCAATAATTGCATTCTTAATGCCTTGGGATGCACAAACAAACAAAGGCTAAACTAAGATACAAAGAATACAAACTGACCATAAGCCCCCACCCCATGAGCTTACGTGGCAGAGAGCACTCACCCAGTGTCTCCCTCATGTTCTTGTAGAGGTTGATGGAGTCAGTGTCCTTCATGAACTCGCGCACCACCTCGCCTTGGTCGTTCTCCACCACCAGCACCTCCTCGGGTTTGGCCATGCGGCTCACCATTAGCAGACGCACCTGGGGGAAGAATGGGTAGCTGTAGGTGTGTGTGTGTCTCTGTGAGCGGAGGACTCCTCCAGTGATCCAGTGGGTCAGAGATTTGAAGAAAACTACACATGAGGACAGGTCTACAAAATAAAGTTGGAGTGTTTCACTGGGTGTATTTGTGAGCTGCTTTGGTTGGAGGGTTCAGAGTGAATCTAGCCTGACCATGCCTTCCAAGTACTTCCGCTTGATTATCATCTCCCTACAGTGCTAGTTTGGATTTGATCCCATTGAGCTCGTTGTCCAATCAGCGAACAGAGGGAAGCATTGTGAACGCAGAGCTAGAATGCTATCAGTCAAGGCAAGCTATCAGTCAGGGCTGGTCCAATCTTTTTGAGCTAAAAGACCTCAAGCAAGCAATCGAATCTCACTACCGAAAGTCCAGACCCTCTGTATGAAACAAAATTGTAGAACGAGGGCCTGGTTTTATTACCAGGCTCCAGTTAATCATACCATGGGGAGGTTCTGAGGGAATAAAAATGGCGCTCACAGTAGCTAACAAAACAGGAAGTCAAATGATGTGCTCACTCTTTCAGCTATTTTGGCTTTTGCCTTTCTCGCCTTCCATCATCGTTTTCATACACGGAACTCACATGGTCCCTGGTCCATATGTGGCCTTAGCCATTCACGCTGGCCGCAGAGGAGCCGTGGGTGCTCCGAGGACACACTCACCTTGGAGAGGACTGGCAGATAGAGTTGCCTCCTGGGGGGCACGTCAAAGTGCTGGCTGCCAGACAGGAGCGGCGAAGTGGAGGTGGAGAAGGGACTCTCGCGGTACAGCTCGGCCGCCAGGTGGTTCCAGTACTCCAGGCAGATCTTGAAGATCTCCGTCTCCTCCACCTCGGAGACCAGCAGCATGTAGTGCAGTGCCTGGGGAGGAAGGGAAGAGAGATTTTGGTGGAAAGAGCGACAGAAATTCTGCACTGCTATCCCATGATGCATCAGACGGATATAAGAAAGAGGGAGATAGAGAGTCCAAGAGAGAAAGAAAGAAATGAAGACAGAGAATGAGCGCTGCCAAAGTCCTCCGAGGACAAGGGCACAAGCAGAGCAAGGAGGATGGGCCGACAGATAAGACAGTTTTTTGGGGCCACTTAATTTTTGCCACCACCATTTTCGCAACTGCAGATGGTGGCAGGGCCTGCATGGCACCGATAAGAGCCTGGCAGTGGAAACAACACTAATCAGATAGTCAGATGAGGATGGGTGGATGTGAGGGCAGAAGAGATGGCAATCAGAGGCCTGTGGGCAGATGTTGCTGCTGCTTCTTGCTGACATAGCAGGCCTGGTTGGGCAAAGATAGAAGCTGAGGCAGCCTCACCTCCATCAGGGTCTCCCGCAGGTTGAGCCGCTTCTCGATGAGCTGGCCGTGCTCCTTGAGGAAGGTGCAGAGGAACAGGCTCAGGTTCTGGATGAAGTTCTGCTCGTCGTCCTTGCCGTTGGCGTACGCCAAGCGGATGTTGGTGTTCAGGGGAAGCATCTGTTTCAGGAAGAAGGAACAATGATTTTTTCCCGCCCCTTGCTCTCCCCAGAGGGCTGACCTTCACAGCTGTCATGTTAGGCCAAGGTCAAAAACATGATGCCAATAACATATCAAAAAAACAAAACGAAACAAAACATGCTGCTGATGGGTGATAAACATTTCAAGATGACAAATATTTAAACCAGATGACTTTCAACTCGATGCCAATTCACCAGATTTTACATGACTACGGCAAGATGATTTTGTAACGACTTTAGCAGTATCGGTCACGTTACCTGTTTGAGTTGCATCATCGTGAGAGTAAACAGCGTGACAAACTGCTCCTCATACTGGCTCACACTCACACCGGCAATTTCTGTCAGGCACTTCAGCGTCACATTGCGGAACATGGGCACATTAAGGAACTGCATGGGAGAAGGGGACAGAGCAATGTGGTTTTTACTGCCAGCTAGTAACATGACCCCAAAGTGGATGTTGGGTCATGTCCTAGACGCAGAAATACGGGGGTGTCACCATAGAACAGGGCAGGCATGTACCTTATAAACGAGAGTGCTGATTAACTTTGTTTCAAATATGTATCCCAGAGGGATCCAGTTGAGAAACCGAAGCAGTGTTTCTAAAGTGGCATGGACCAGTGGAGCATTCTGGGAATTTTCCTGTGGAGTACAAAAAATGACAATTTGAAATAGCAATTTCCATACATCAGTATCGAAGAGCAGGGATAATAAGCACACTAACACTCAAAACCTGATACATACCATGACGAACTGGCAGAGCTGAAAAATCTGGGAGAATTCATTACACATGCTAGGAAGAAACAACAACAACATGGGAGTGTTAATAGTGCAAGTACACTGACAATGAACATGACTGAGCCTTGCCAAAGTTTATTGATCTGTTATCTTTAACTGTGCCAAAGGACAGGACTAGCATTTCATCTAACCACACCTATCTAGTCTAATGACACATTTTACCCTATGAGAGCATCAGTGCCCTGAACTTTTGTATTTTATTTTAGGGTACACTTTAGAGTAGGGTATACATATTCACCATTAACTATCAGCTCATTAACATGCAAATTAGTGTTAGCC
This sequence comes from Tenualosa thibaudeaui, assembly GCA_027481765.1. Lineage (NCBI taxonomy): Eukaryota > Metazoa > Chordata > Actinopteri > Clupeiformes > Clupeidae > Tenualosa > Tenualosa thibaudeaui. Next base: position 2,388,924 of record JAIFZK010000012.1, read on the forward strand.
ATTACAAGTCACTTATTAATACCTTATTCTACACAACCTTATTCTACCCATAGTCGACCATTAACTAAGAATTTCTCCAATATAAACTCCTAATTACTGTTTATTCATAGTTAGTAAGTTAGTTGTTGGACACAAATTATGAACTTAATATGCTTTGGTTAGTATGGGGCTTATAAGGCAGTAGTACAACAGGAACAGTTGTTCTCCTTCAGTAATATTTAGAAAAAACTGTCTATTCACAGGTACAAAACCCACAACTACAAGTGCTCAACAGTGGCTAAATAAGTCCTAATTATGTCTTTTTGACTGAGAATAGCTGTTCCTGAGAATAAGTGTTCCTGTTGGACAACCACCTTATAAGCCCCTTACTGAACAAAGCATATTGAGATCATAATTCATATACAACAACTAGCTTACTTACTATGAATAAGCAGTAACTAGAAGCTTGTATTCAAGAAATTCTAGTTAATGGTTTACTATGGGTAGAATAACCTCATGTAGAATAATGTACTAATAAGTGACTTGTAACGTACTAATAAATGACTAGTAAATGGGTAGTATGTTATTAATTTGCATGGTAATAAGCTGCTAGTTAATGGTGAATATGTGTACCCTAATCTAAAGTATTACCTAGCTTAGTATCAGGGTGGTGCATCAGTGTCTCACCTGTCTTTGAGGTGCTTGGCTTTGACCTGGGTCATCTGGCCACTGGAGAAGTCAAACACCTCCTCGCTCAGCAGTTTCAGGATGACCATGTTGTTCTGGCAAAGGCTCTCGCTGGTGCGACTGGCACCCACAATGTCACTGATGAAGGTGGGCCAGTGCTTAGGCCACTCCTGTTTCAGAATCTACGCATGTGGCGCGTGCACACACACACACACAAAAAATCACTCCAATTTGTCACTCTGCACTGCTATAATCCCAACAGGACTGCAGAAATACTTAATAGGAATAGATACATTTTATCATGATGTCAGACATTGTTAGCATTTTCAACAATTCACGTGTTTATTCACAAAATAATCCCAGACAAGTAGATCTTACCTGCACCAGGATCATGTTTAGTTTTCCAATGTACACCTTCTCCTTCTGCAACGTCATAAAAGAACATGGTCACAACTTCCGGAAAAATCAATTCCTGAAATCAACAACAAGCTACAACTGATTCCATCAGATAAACCTCATGTCTCTTTGAGCGGCTTCACTCACCTCAACAGTTGCTGCATCAGATGACGTCTTGATAATCAGACCGACAACATACTTTTTTATTCCTGCACATAAGCAGATAAAAAAAACTGAGTGTTAGAGACCACTTCTGGACTGCATAGGCCACATGCACAGCCAGTCTTGACACTGAGGGTTTTGAGAAGGGGGAGGGGGGGGGGCATAAAGGAAATGAAGGATATTTGAAAGAAAAACGACAAAAAACCTAGCACATTTCAGAGAACTACATTGTCTCTTGCCATGCATAGCTCAGTGAGTAAACTAGTGTGCGTCCGATTTGGTTGTAATACTTGAAGACACATGATTTTAATTTCTTAAAGTGTTTAGAGGTATTTGCCAATCCTAGGGCTGGGAATAATCAGTGAGATAATTCCCCTTGAACTGGACAGGAGAAAAAAAAGCAACACTGCTCAGTATAGCTTTTAGACACATTGCTCGTTGAAGATGAGAGTTTTAGCTCTATCCACATTTGCATCACATGACCACAGTAATGTGTAGAGAACCAATCACAGACCCGGATGCAAGGCAGAACGCTGACACGTGAAATGACATACTTGCCAGTCGCCCTGCATTGGTTTGCCACTTGAACAAAACTCAGGCATCTACGGTCAGAAGTGGGAAGTCTTAGGTCAATGATGGAAAAAAACTAATAACTTTGAGGGGAAAAAAAGAAGTGACTCAATAATTATAAGGTTAGACTTTTAACTTTAACCTAAAATGAAATAATAATCTTGATTAGAAGCCAAACAATGGGCATACACTGGCTAGTCAGCATTTAGACTCCTGCAATGTTTCTTACATACATTGTCTTACTCTGAGCTGCCTTAATTTAAAAAAATGTGGTAGCATCTTAACATGGATGTAGAACAATCAACAATTTCTTACTTGTTAAGCTGTTGGGATGGGCAAAAGAGTACCGACTGAATCCTATTAGTAATCTGGAGTCAAAAGCTCTTCAAAAGAACACATACATCCTGTTAGCATTTAAATGACACACTCTAGTTTGTGTGCACTTCAAACATAGATCTTATCCCAGCTCTGCTGCTGATTTAATGAGTCTGAGGACTGTGAGTGATGGAAACGTTTGAAGAAATGGATGGAGGCTAAATTAAGAGGCATGTATGTAGTTCACCACTTCATTCTCCTCAATGCCTGGTGATAGTACCATTAAGTGGCAGATAGGGGGCAGCAAAGTATGGGACCTTTGACAAGAGAGCCAATCAACTTAGTATTGTCAATCATAGGGGTTGGGAAATCTTTTGAATTTCATGAATTATACAATCTACAACAAAATAAACAAATAAATAAATCTCTCTTGTACTACAACACACGTACACATACACACAAACACACACAGAGAGTGCACTTCAGGGTGAACGAAGAGCAGGGGAGCTGGCAGAATTACACCCCAGGGACAACAGTTCATTGCTGGAGTATTTCCAACTCCATGACGTCTAATGCTATGCTGATCACATTACACTGAGAGCTGAATCATATGGGGACAGTGGTGATCAAAAGGGGACATATACAAACATTGCCTGTAGTATTTTTTTTTATTTGGATTAATGGTACATCAGCAGTGACCTTCATACCAAAAGATTATTATTAAATCTATATGAACAATCATAGCTTCAAATAGACCTCCCATTTTTTTCCGTCAGCTTGTCTGTAGCTAAATCAGGGGAACAAGAAGCTGTGAAAGATTGCCAATGATTTGTTTCCTATGGTAGGCACTACAAAACATTGTTACAAGTCACATTTGATCTCTTAGAATGATGACAGATAGTCTTTACAATACGCCTATTAGGAAACAACTCCGCTATGGGCGATGTGTTCTTGCTTTGACTTGCCTTTTTCTGCTGTGGTAAAGGGCTGCCATAGTGCTGAATCCAATCCTTTTGGAGAGGGGAACTGCACCCAGCCAAGCAGAAACACACACCACCAGCATGCTTAGCAGTGAACACTGTTCAGCCTGGCAACAGCACGTTGGGCTACTAAACGCAAATTTGTGGCCACAACTTATGATCTTGAAAGGTACTGTCGCAGCAAAGTAAGAGTCTGCTCAGTGTCATGCAAACTCCAAACTGCTAGGGAGGAAGCGTTGTCCACTGGGGTGTCATGTTGAGAGGACAAACTGCACCTACAGTCAATTGATTGGTGGCCTGGGTCAGTAACGTGAGCATAGAGTTGAATGAAACGTACCTTCACACTGGTTTCGCGGTAAAATCTTCCATCTTGTTTTTATAACCGTTTCCAGAATCTGCAGGGCATAGTACTGTAATGCCAAAAGAGAGAGAGAGAGTCGTTAATGGTGGCAGTTTTACCCAAGCATGTCAAAACATGTCACCACTGCTGTGCTGTTTTACCACCAAAAACAACTTGTAAAAAGAACAATTGAAGCCTGCCTGAGATGTTTTAAAATGTTCCTTTTCAGTAAAAAAAAAAAAAAAAAAAAATGAGAGGAAGGGGGGAAGGGAGAGAAAAAAAGGAAATCTGATTTGGACAGGTTTTCATGCAGATTTTCAGTGGGGTTAAAATAATATGCAACTCTCTCTCTATGAGCCGCTATTTGGATGAACCCCCTGTAGCAGTCCTGCTGTTATTTCCCGCATCACACCAGAACAGTGAAAGACAGCAAAGATGGGAAGGGGGACGGAGAGAGGCAAGCCAACGCCTATGCCTCACAAATAACATCTGGCGGCTCACAGCTCCAGACGCTACCAAGCACCACAACAAAATGAATGATGCCCCCAAAAAAGGAAGGAGAGAGAGGAGGAGTTAAAAAACAAAGCAAAAACAAAAACAAAAAACAACACAATTGCTGCCCCCAATGAGAGCCAGAATGGAATGACCTCTGCTCTCCTTATGATTTCATTGGTTTCTTTTCTGGGGTAAAAATATGGTGAGGTCAAATAGCCAAGCCCTCACGGCTTATTTGCTTATGATAATAATAATGATAATAACAAAGCTTTAGGGAGAGTCATCCTAAAAACTTGTTTTCACCTTGAACTGGTGTGCCTCGTAAGAACAGCAAGACAGACCACAGGTTTGATTTGACACCCTCAAATTCTGTAGTGTGTTATGCTTCTTATTTTGGTTTTGTCTTAAAAAGTTAGTGTACTTGTTAATGTCACTAGTGTTATTCGGACCAGCAGTATTTCAGCTGTAGGGATCATTGACTTTAAAGATGCAGCAAGTAGGTTTTGTTGTGATCAAAATAAATAAAAAAATAAAATATTGCTTTGCCTAAAATCTTAAGTGTTGCTCTTACCAAGATACAAATTTACATTCCTCCTATTACTGTGGCCACTGTGCATCTTGAATTATCGAGTTTTGACTCAATTTTATCTGTATGTGCCATTTAACACTTTTTACATAAGAAAAAAAATGAGGCTTAAGTTCTGGAAAAGAGAACCAAGAAGCACAGAATGCACAGCAATACTGGGAAGCTGCCTTTCTGTCTTTACATGGGTGTTGTAAGCATAGGAGCCTTTTTCCATGCATTCATTTATTTGCACTGACAACCAAAACTACTCACTGTATCTTTAACTAGGTGAGGGTGGTAGGGTGCTCAGGGCAAGTCAAGGCAAGAAATCAAAAGATGCACAGCAAGCTGTTAATGTTTTAAAGCAGTGGGGTGAACGTTTTTTGAATGGGGTGTTTCCAACACAAAATATTGTTATTAATAGGTGAACTTGAAGGCTGTACTGCCCTCAATGCTAAACCACTTTAAATCTACAACACCTTCAAACCCGCTTGCTGGTTCACCTTTAACTTCTGATGGACACAAAAAAAGGAGGAGGAGCAAACAGATAACGGTTATGAAAAGCAACAGCTCCTTCCAACCAACATGGTTTATTCTGCCCTGCTGCATTAGGAGTTCAGTTTTTGTCTGTTTGTTTGTTTGTTGGGATAGCAGAAAGAGTCAGACCTCAAGGAAGGACAGTGAATGCAAGACCAGACACAGGAGAGACATGAATGATCCCTACAGGAGAAATAGCCACTGCTAGCACCTGACTGTGGTGAGGTCTAGATAGTGTCTGGCTGCGGTTTCCGGAACCCTCCCTCTGCCCAATGAAACAAATGCAATAGAAAAATTGATGAACATAATTCAGTCAAAGGGAATCAAAAGGGTAGACCTTGTGGAGGCCTGCCGCCAAAGCCTAGCTGTGTCAAGATGCACAGGAAGACACACCCCTTTTCTTCCTATTACAAGCAATCAACAATAATGGAACATTGTGATTAATATCAAATATTAACACCTTCAATCAAATAAAATACAAGTTGTCTTTAAAAAAGCAATTTAGAAAAGAAAGATAGCTCAGAGCCAAATGTTAAGGAGGTGCTTTACTGACAACACTTTTTTCTGCTTGATTTTTTCTTGCCTTTTTTAAGTAAGAAAAATTAAGACTTTAGACAAATTTAAGAAATGTTTACCTTTTCTGCTTTCTCTCTGTTCCTCTAATGACCTCACTTTTGGGTAAATTACGTGTATGAACTTAAAAAAAAAATACTGTTGATAGATCAACTCAAACATTAGTAATGACTTGTCAAGAGTTAAGAGCAATGTCAAAGACAAGCAAAAAAAGGCAAACTGGTTTACCATTACTTTGAGGAAGTCTTTGAAATACTGAAGTGGCTACAACTTCCAAACAAACATCAGTGGCATGAGAAACACTTCACAGAGGTAATGGATACAAGCCACATTCAGTTTGCTCACTCCAATCTACGACCAGATTAATGGAATTTAATTTGGTCAAGGAGACGAAAAAGCTTTTGTCAGGAACATTTTACTGGCATCTGTTTCCAGGTACTCAGTGATCTGAGACAAGGTTGACCATAGCCCGAGCCATTTTGTGTGAAGATGTGGCATTACGGGAGAAGACTGGGCACTCTGCAGAAGTATTTCACTGTAAACAGAGGATCGTCACACTGTGCCTTGAACTTGGACTGTGAGTTTTCTCACTGTGAGTGGAGCCGCTCAAAAGGGTGGGCGGGCAGGCAAGGAGTTTATTCGTGCTTATTTGTCGGGGAAGTCTCTCTCTGTGTGTGAGTATGTGTCTGTGTCTATGTCTATTGGGGGAGCGGGTGGGTTAGGGGAGGGGTGAGGGATGTTAAAGTGTTATCTGAAAATACTCCAGTGCCATCACTCCAAATGATTCACACCACCAGAGGGACAAAGACAAACAGAAGACCCTCCCCATTTTAAAACACAACAAGGGCAGGAAGCAGGTGGTTACACATGGGGGACAGCACAGCTATGTAATCTGAGATCCCAAACTAATGTTTTTGACCAGGTCTACTGTGAAACATTCTGCCTGATAAATCTGACAGGACTTCCTCAAAGTAGAGAAATGGCCTTCCTCCTCTTGAGTTGCCAGGCTTACTTTGGTGTTCATGTTCTGGGAGAACTCCAGGATGGTGTCTACTCTGGTCCAGGCATCCGGATGTTCTTTTAAATGGGTCAACACCTCCTGTGCCATCCTTTGCTGATGGGAGAAACAAAAACCAGACGATAAAGAACTAATATTTATCAAAGCTTCCAATTCCAGACATTATTTAGTTATTCATTATTCAGTGAGTGCCTCTGACACTAACAATTAACATTCATCAGTATAAATCTACCATACATGCAGGGTTCCATTTCTATCTCTATAGCACATCTGTATATTGCCCTTTATATTGAATCTATATAGCACATCTGTATATTACCCTTATTATGTCTTCCCCTTACATGTATATTGCTCTTCTGCCTAATTATTATTCTGCCTATTTATTATTACTACTCTTATCTGAATATATTTTGCTCTTTAACTGTACATACTGCATATACTGTATATACTGCACTTGCTGCTCTTTGCACTTCTGATTAGATGCCAAACCGCACTGTATTTACCGCACTGTACTTATACATGAGTAATGAAAATAAAGTTGAATCTAATCTAATCTAAAAATTCAGTGTTAATGCTCAGTTGAGAAATTGGGCTGAACCATTCTTACCTGGGGCCCCACACCATGGTAGAGACAATTCACAACATTATCCAGCAGGTTAATATCCAGTTTCTGGTTGAAGTCCAGCAGCTGTCGCGCTGCATGGTCGGCTAACATTGTCATAATTGCTGGCATAGAGCTCTGCAAGGACAGGGTGGTGAGGTTACGGGGGCAGAGAAAACATCCAGCAGCAAAGTCATGTGAATTGAAAGTTTGGGCACACAATTCCAAACAGCTGACTGTATCCACCCCACTGCGCCATACACCCCCGCCCAACAAAGGTCTACTATCAACAAGCCTTATATGTCCTGCTCTTGGTCCTGTGTAGTGTCCATCAACTTCTTTTCTGACACACATAAATAGCCTGTAAAAAAGACTTGGCTGAAAACTCTTTCATGTAAAATAAACAACAGGGGGCCTAAATACTAAGCTGGCAATGGACACCAGAAAGCACATGTTTGTGCTTAACCAAAGGGTATGCATGCCAGGACACATTCAGTTCATCTTCACAATAGGAGCACGTGCACCTCTGCGCGTCCTACGACGTCATACTGTTTACATCTGCAGCTGACAGGCGTGGTCAAGCTTCTATTATATAGACTGCTATGGCTTCAAACCCGATCACTAGCTAATTAATAAATAACTCTCTATGCTTAGTTGCATGTAAGCAGTAGATTTGTTTATATCCGGCAATTGCAAACAAGAAAGCTGTGTGTGATACAATTCAAAAACCTGATGAAATTAATCAAGGCGTAATCTGTGCTTCCGGCGACATACAATGCCTGAATTAGAATTTTTACGGATGGGAAAAAATACGCAGGATGTAATATAGGTCAATTAAGATGCAAGCAACATGAAAATCGGAGTGGACTTTATAAACCGCTAGCTTTGAGCGCCCAACCAATTTTCCAATGTTCGCTCCAAACAAGATTAGCTAATTGTTGGCCTGAGTACATCGACCGTTTGAGTAACCGTTCAAATTACAGTCCAAGCAGGTAGCGGATTTTCAGTCCATGTTTGATATTTTGTAATCAGGAGTCAGGTAGAGGCGAAGGCAAGTTACTTCATCCTTTTGGAAAAGTCTCTGAATAATATTTAGTAATATTACTACACCTAATATTACCTCTATTTTGTATTAACGTTATCTAGTTGACTTGAAATAAAAACTAGTTACCAGTGCACTGCTTTGCTTACCATTATTGCACACTGTACTTACGCTCAAGACGTAATTTGTTAAAAATGCGAGGCGCAACAATTTGCATAACATTAGAATAACTTGGGTTAACCCAACAGATTCTGGGGCAGTGCGCATATGCATAAATTACACCAAGACCATTCTTGCAGTCACTCCATCACGCAATCTAAGGGTGTCGCACTGACTTGGTCTTCCCCAAGTTGTATGGATCCCGTTTCCACGCTGATGTTAGTTACCCCTCCCACCAACATACTGCTTGGCGCAAGTAGCAAAGTCAGACGAATGATGGCTAGCTAGCGTCACAACTTGAGTTCGAAAGCCTGTATTACCATGAAAACGACAGTCAGCAATAAGGTTGTTTGTTTATATTCAAATCTTGTCAGTCACTTGTCAAGTTTTCAGTGACCACCTTTTAACTTTACTGGAGAAACTGCAGTTACCTTGTCGTTACATTGCCTTTTTCCTGCAGCGTCAATGAACCGAGCACCCTCATCATAACCCGTTAGCTCGTTAGCTAACGTTTACGTTCTTTGTAATGTGCTGACCACCTAACGGTTGCATTGCAAGGTATTAGTATAACAGTTTTATGGTGGCTAACAATGTCGTTAAGTCTATTTTTAACGGCGCGAGGTATAATAGTGGGTAATCGCTTGCACTCGCAAAGATGACTTACAAGTCAGCTGGGTTCATTCAATCCTGACTCACACCACAGCTCCTACCGTTAGCTTGCTAGCTTGCGAGTCATAGACATCCATTCACGGCACGAGTTCTGTCACACACCCGCAATACCTGGCAACGTTAGACAGCTAGCGTAGCACTCGTCAGCTAGCTGTGAAGAACACCCTTGGTCTTTTTAATGTTACTTACCAACGATTAATCTGTGATGTGCTTCTTTGGATTTATTCCCAAAGTGAAGTAAAACAAACAACAGTGACAATTTAACAGCCCTATGCCAGATAGCGTTAGCGTAAAGCCCAAATAAAATGTTAACGTAACCCCCCCCCCCTAAGTTTTACCCCAAGACTCAACGTTACCTACCAAAAATCCAAGCCTTTGCCTGAAAGAGGGATGGCTTTTAAGCCACGAACCTGCACAGACTGACTAGCTTCAGTATTCCAGTTGCTTGATACTTGCTAGTTTGCTAGCAGAAGCTACCTAGCTACAGCTAAAAAGGCTGTCTATCATTAACGTTAGACAGTCCCTGTTCCACTATCAGTCGCTATGATAACCTTAGTTGTTGGATGGTGAGGACCACTGATGTGGAATTCGCACCAATAATCACGGCAAGCTGAGTAACTTCGTACTCCGATGCATTTTACGAAATAAAATAAAGCTTAATTTATAAATTTTATCTTTACTGAGATAAATTTTGCAGCGGGCGGTTTGAGAGACTGTGAGCCTGTGCCTCTTCTCCTCTCAAGCAACAAACTCGTAACCGGTTGAAACCGGTTCAGACTGGGAGATTCCATCTCGGTTTAGTTTTCAGCCGATGGCGCCTCGGAAAGTTTGGACTAACGTCACGCCCACGTTGGCCTTTAATTGGCTCTCCCTCCAAAAGGGCCACCCCCGTTTAACGTCTATTGGTAGATACAAATGCCAATCTGTTTCAATTCTTTCAGGCGCCCACGCGACCGCTCCGCCCGTGGTCAGAAAAAGAAGGCGGACCCCTAGCTGAATCTACAGAATGGAGTTCGTGTCTCCCATACGAGTGGCAAATTGTGCTGTCAATACTGAAATTAAACTGTGCGTTGCAAGTCTGCTAATTTGCAAGTTAACAGAGTGCCTGTACTCTCGTACCGGGACTAATGATAATATTCCCTTTAGTATTTCCTGATTTGAAAATCTTTGTCAAAGATCCAGCGACAATAAAACAAACGTTATAAGCTACGTGACTTGACAATGCTCATAAACAAATTAAATGTAGTGGGTCGTCAATACAGTGATAACTTGTCTGTGAAGGGCGTCGTTACTGTGACTTCAGTTCGGATGTTGGTACATACTCTTCCACCGTTTGTAAGCTGGTAATTTTCCACTCGCCACGAAGGGGAGTGGTTGCACAGAGACAGAGCATGTTAGACGCATGGCATGGGGAAAATATAAATGTGCGTCTTTGGATATAATAAGGTTATAACTGAGATGCAAAAATAATTGTAACGACACTTCCATAAATGCTGGGGTCTTGTACACATTAATTAGAACTCTTGTCCATATGTTCAAGGGGCAGAAGGTGCAGTTAAGGCGGATGCAAAAATGATTAGCCTAGTTTTTTTTTTCTCTCGTCACGTGATTTTACGCCAGTTGATGGAAAAATACAGGACTTTCTGTAGGCAGTGGTGTACAGCTTCACAAAGCCTGGAGAGTGTCCAGTTGAAACAACACATTGTATGGCTAATTTTTTTTTTTATTTTAATTTACTTTGATGAACCACCAAAATGAACTGCATCATTGCAAAAACAGCATGAACAAACAGTGCTGAAGAAGATGAACAACCTTGCAACATCTAATCTGTGTGGTCTGCATCAAAACCCTAACCTGCAGCACCACCTAATTCATTACTAAACAAACCTGAAAACATTCAGCAGAAATTTAATAATTGTCAGTCTAGCTGTTTTCTGCTGAGATTAAGGGTTGAGTCAATGTCAAATAAGAATGTCCTGCTCCTCAAAATACAGGTTGGACTGCTTTCCAGGAACTCCATACAGCATTCTCAGAATTATACTTAAGGTACAAGGGTCTGTGGCGCAGCAAAAGATAATACGTTTTATGATCTAATTGAAATGGGCAACTTTAACACCTATGCTGACATCCCTCTTTAAGGCTATCATGGGACACTGCTGTATTATTTAGAGGTTATAGGTCCAGGTTTATTTACACATAGCTATAATGATTTGAAAATCAACCATGTTTGCCAAGTCCACCTAAGACTATATTCCTAATGTCTGTAGCATTTGCTTATGTTGGATAGAGTAGGGCGATCAGACGTTCCCGATTTACAGAGACAGTCCCCGTTTTTGGTGATCTGTCCTTGGTAAAATACAAAAAGAAAACCAACTTTATCCCCAAATTTTTAAGAACATTACTTATTTTTTGATATTGACTTCAGAAACAGGAATGTCCCTGGTTCCCAAGGAAAATTCAAGGAAATGTTCACCTTAGGACAGAGTGCACAGTTATTCTAAATGGTGATGTCAGATTTGGCCTAGGATTGTATGGTCATCTTGGTCACCAAATTGTTAATCTTTGCAATTGAAATGGGATATTGTTTTAATACTCTGGTAAAACTTTTCCAAAGATGTAAGAATACATTTGGTTACAGGCTATATCCTTAAAACTTTATCCCCTCATAATTCTAGCAAAGTGTGGTGGTATGCCAAAAATCAGAACGTGTGTGTGCTAACAATAAACAGTAGAGGAATTTCACTTAAACATGTGTGAGATTTTTCTAAGTGTTCTGGATTGGGCTGGTCAAATCTTGTTCTGCCTGGTCTTGGCAAACTGCTTTCATACATTATCATTATATCACAGAAGGGGTTGGTCCTTTATCTTTATCTTACACATACAGTGTTGTTATTGTTTTTCTCAGCTCCACACATAAACCAGTGGCATTGTTTATAGTGCAGTTGGCAATAATATGTCTGCTATTGCATAGGGTAAATTAATCATGCTTTTACTAATTTTCTTAATAGCAAACTGTACTTTGCTGTTTATTTTCTGTACAACAAGAGCTAAAGTTGTGGAACTCTGCAATCTTTGTTTTAGAATATAGGTTAAATCATTATCAAAGCTCTAGTGTCACTGATGACAAAAGTAGGCTGTGCAGAACTTCAAAGTGTATTTCCCTCCATTGTAATGACAGCATTGAACTTTAAATTGCACCTTTGAGAAACTCTGAACACTGAACATACAGAGTGGGGGAGAGGGAAGGTGAAGCTTAGTCCGGAAGTCTGTGTTGTGAGAGCAGAGCACTCCCCTCCCCAACATTGTTGAATAACGAAAACAAAGAGCTCTCTCTAGTGGCTGATCTGAAAGTCCTAATGCCTGTGATTTCAGCACTCTAAGCCTTATGAGTGGGTGTCAATTAAAATAAGCATGGTCAGTAATTTTGAAGACTGATAAGTTAAATGTGTATCTAGAATGTAAAAGTTATTATTATTGTAATAATTATTATTAATAACAATATAAATATATTTTAGGAAAATGGCAAGTACAGCTGTAAGGTTTACATACTGTTTTCTTTCACTTTCTTTTCCTTCATCCTATTTTTAAACAAAACACTCAAAAAAGCATGACGTTTGTGTAAATAAGAGTTTTGCTGGTGGGAACAATAGACAAAGCAGGCATAAAAGGCCGGATGTGTCCAAATGTCCATTGCACAAAGAATAGAGACAATGTCTACCTTTCACTTCACTCTGTTCAGTCTTTGTTCCCCAATACCAAATACAAGAACCATTCATTGTACCCTTACATGATATCAGTTTGCTCTGAGGCAGCAGGAACAGTTCAAGGCACTGAGACAGATCAGTGTTAGGAGATCTACAACAGAGGTAGAAAATATCAACATTAAAAGAGCAGAGAGAAAATGTACATAGAGGCTGCATTGCAGGGCCACAGCAACACTAGCTTACTTTCACTTAGGAGTCGTGGCTCAAGGATTTTGAATTAAAGGGATGCTGTGACCATCCAGCTTGGTTCCCAAGAGTCGGCGATGTCACATGGCCATTTGTGTATTGTGCAACAAGGCCCCAGATTGGTAACCCAACCCGTGTCAGATAAACAGTGAGAATGTTGACTCTATTCAGCCTCATTTGTTCTTTTCCCCAAAACTGCTACATCTTCATGTGCAGCTACAGGTCTGGCATCCGGTGAAGAGTTTAGCAGCAGGAGGTTCAGTGCCATCTACTGAGCTGACCAATTCTGCATCCATTTATCCTCACTCGCTCCAGCTCTTTTACATCGTCACTTGGCTTTATGACTGTTTCCCACTCAGTGTCCTATAACCGTCACAGATAGGCTTGTATTGCCAGGCCACCCACATGCCTGACTGATGGGGAGCCCACAACCCAAAGATGATGACTCACTGTCTGGAGAACTGAGTAAGGAGAAGCACTCAAATGAAGGCTCTTCTCCAAGTACCAGTCCGCCAGACAATTGTGGGTGGATGAGATGCTGCTGCCCTAGCAGAGGATTGCTTGTAGGCAACATCTCTTTATTTGGTCAAACAGCTTTCCTTACATTTTTATGTTTTATATTTTAGCGTCTTTTCAGTTCAACCAGGAAATGTGCACAAGTTATACCACTGCTTGATCAAATTTCCTATTGTAACAACGACAGATCGAACTAACGACCCGCTTTTGATCATAGCAACCATCCATTTAGAACCAGTAGCCTAACAGTTTATTCCAGTAAGTTTTGAATAAGTCGATGTATAGCGGAAAGAAGTAGTTCTGCTAACGAGCCTGTTTTAGCTATCAAAGCGAGTAAATTGTTAGCAAAACTACATAGCGCAGACGTGGTAACCGTCTAAAGGCGTGCATACATCAGATATTAATGCACTCCGAAGGTTATACTTCTTGTGGCCTTACCAATTCTGCCGTGCATTAATATCCGAGTACGCTGTCGGTCAATTATCCCTTACTTAGGGTTCTTATCTATTCACGCAATCAACTGCACATGCCCAGTTTACAAGAATACAAGAATTATTTGAAAGAATACCAATGGACCCATTATTTCCTAAATAGACGAATTTGGACTTGTTAGGTAGAAATTTCACATTTGAAACCCTGTCCAAACATCTTTGAAAACAGCCAGCTTAAGTTTCATATATTGGCATTATCAGTCATGATGCAGGGCCTGATAAGAAATTCTTTGGAACATGGCCAGTGTTATGATAGTGACGGCCTCCGTTATCAGTAACAAACAGATTCTGATGGTTCACACCATGCTAACATTGTTTACATTTAGTATTATCACAGAGGACAGGAAAACAAAGAAACCATCATCATTAAAAATACCTGTAATACTCACCTGTAATACATTCTTATAAAGATAATAAACAATTTGTCAGAAAAAGGGCAAAAGACAACACAACTTGATTTTAAACCTTTTATTCAAGACTTTATTTTTAAATTATTTTCAGCTCCAATGTTGCACAAATGTTTTTAAGTCTACATGCCACAAGAAGGTAGGGATGGGGTCAGGCATTTAACTATCGGGGTTAACCATTTCCTTGTCACAACAGCACTGCCCTCTCAGTAAATGCTTGATCCACACACGGTGATGATAAGGTGAAAGGGAATGCAATAGAGGGGAACAGTCACAGTCACATGAGTTGAAGTTAGGATCACAGTTACTTCAGGTGATTGGGACTGCCTAAACTACTGCAGACCAAGCAGACTGGTGTCCTGAGTCTAGACGTGGAGCTTTAACCAGATGGTGCAGCAGTGGACCTAGGAGGTGCTCTGCAGCTGAATGGGGAGCAAGAGGAGGGGGGTGTGGGGTAGAATGTGGGGGAGGTTCTGGAACACCCATTTGGACTGCACTGGTGCAGAGCATCTTGTTTTTTTCTCCGGTCCACGTGTTGCAACCCTTATGTTGGTCTGGCCTGCCCGAAGCGTGATTTTGCTCTGCAGAATTAGAAGACCACACTATGTGTTGTGGTATATAGATGTTGAATACATCACTATAATGAATCTCAAACAATGAAATAAATTGGTCCTAACTGTATGTGTGGTATTGGGATAAGAATACCATTTGGCATGTAAGAATCATTTCAACACCCCACTTAAACAATATTACCGGTACCTCAGGGTCTTCTCTGAGCTGCTGTGTCGCCCACTTCCCTGGGAAGCACTCCTGAACTGAGCTTCAAGTCTGGAGTAGATCCCTCCTGCATACTGCGACAGCATCCCATACAAAAGTAATGAGACTCAAAAAGATGCTATGGCAGTAAATGTCCACTGCCGCCGCCACCACCACCACAGAAGCTTTCAAGTGATATTACTGATGCATAACTACTTAAATACAAAATATAAATACTTTAGGACTGTGGCAATGCAGAAATCAAAACAGAGGAAGATGAAGATTTTGTGAGGTGAGTGTTTACCTCTTTCACGTCCTTGGATTTGCCTTGTTCTACTTCGCCAAATCTCAGCTTTGTAAGATGTCCGATAATTTCCACCATCCTCCGCTGATCTAAAACACAGGTGCATGACGGGCAAGAGCAAATCAATGCAAAGGATTACAGATACTGAAAACAGACGATGCCAAGGGACATAAATAAAGGATCTATTTTTGGCCATTCACATCACTGTCAGAACTGTCAGGGCTAATTTAAACTACAAAAACAAACAAGGTCTAGAAATAACTTTATTTTGTTTCCCAGCACTGGTATTAATACCAGGATCCTGCATGCAGACAGAAATAAGACACTGTAGTTGCACAGCATGTCAGACAAGCACAGAGAGCAAAAACATACCGTCTTCTCTCTGAGCGTCCTGGTTGAACCTCATGGATCGTGAACTGTCCCATTTGCTTTTTTGGATGCTAACACTGCAACAAGGTACAATTTCAAATTTTGGCAGACTAACACAAGCTAGCACTTTACAGTGCTCGATTTGATTCAGGGTGAATTTATTATGTATGTGTTGCAAAACCAAATTTCTCACACACACAACACACACACACACACACTCTCTCTCTCCCTGAAGGTGTGACAGAGGATTAGACAGTATGATCATATTGCATGAGTTCTGTCTACTCACGTAAATGGAGTGGAATCTCGTGAGGCAGCCTGTTCATGTCAAAAACAAAGGAAATGGTTAGTGCTACGTTTAATTACTTAACGAAACACACACTGGAAAGACATAAAGACAGGAGAGGCACCTTATCTACACTTTTCTCTTTGCGCTGAAAGTTGGGTGAAGACACCTGCCTTTTCAGTGGTCGGTTAGATTTCCTTGCTTTCTTTGCAGCTATAGCCAGAAGGAGGGAGAAACATTAGAACCAACAATAACGGTAGTATTTTAACACATCAATGGATGCAATGTAAACTGTAAAACATAAACAAATGACTGGTGCCATCTGCTGGCCAGTCCTTGTAAAAACAAATGACCTTGCTTCTTTGAAGCCTCCTCTTCATCTCCAACTTCATCTTCAGTGACCTCTGAACCTGTGGTGTAGTCTTCATCCTCCGAGAGCAGAGACTGTGGACGCTGTGGACAGTGGACAGACCCAACACACTGCACAATCCTCAAACCATTTATCTCTTTATTACGTGATGATTTAAAAAAAAAATCTACAAACCAGCTGCAAATTCCAGTTTTTCAGCAAGGAAAACTGCAACAAAAGTAACAAAAATATGTTTTAAAACAATCACACATTAATACAGCATTGCCAGATGTGGGTGAGCTACAGTAAACACTCACAGCAGTAAGCTCTCCTGGTCTGAGACTGGACAGGACACCCAGATCCAAAAATATGTCGTAGTCAGTTGCTTTCTCTTCGACTGGAGGCGATTCCACAGGACTACTCCACACACACGTGCGCACACAGACGCACACACACACACGCACGGACACACACTATATTGAATGCTGGACATGTAAGAAATTAAGAGGCAGTAATGGTCTTAAGCTTGGTGCACAGATTCTGCTTGTGGAATTACGCATCAAATGAGTCTGATCAGTTTTCTTTTTTCCCACCACAATGAAATTTGTCCTGAGTGTGGAAGGGCTCATATGAAGATATGCATTGTGTCACCTGTGTTTGTTTTAATATTTTGAGGGAAAATCCACACTTGGTGTGCACCGACCTTTACTCTTGCTTCATATGCAGCACATGGATGTATATGCTTATTTTGGGGAATGGTTGGGTCTTGTAAACTTCACCTGTCAGGTTGTGGGGCAGGGGTCACGCACACAGCATCCCTGTGTAGTAGTAGGTCACTGAGCAGCCGTGTCTGTGCTGTGTCTGCTGGATGGCCACTGCAGTCACCGCTGTCTGCGGCACTAACCACATGATCCCGCATCTTACAACCCTGGACCCAACACACAAAACATACACATATGGATGGCAGATGAGCTGTGCTGGATGGTAGGCTATCTGCAGGCCCAGTAGCAGGATAGGCGTCAAACAAGGTCAGAATTTGTGCGGACTGCTTGTGACCACCTCTAGAAATAGCCTGCCTGGCATGAAAGTTGGCATGGGGCATGCTGACATACCTTGGGCATGCATGTGGGGTCGAAGCGAAGCACTCTCTGATTGCAACAGGGGTAGATGCCCGTGCCGTGCCAAGACTGCTCTGCCCCCATGCCTGCGTACATCACCGCCTCCGGATGATATTTACAGTGGGACAGCTCAGTGCATAAAAACGTCTGCTCAAAGAGATAAAGGACACAGCTGCTCTGTCAACACAATATGATTCCTTGATAAAGGAAAAAAAAAACATGACAAAATAAGCTGATATTGATTTTTTTTTTGTGTTCCGACAGTTATGTGGACTGAGGACTGTGATCGTGATGCAGCAAAACGTTGACTTTTGTAATTTTATATTACATTATATTACATAATTTTATACTACATATATTATGTTATATACAGTTTATAAAGGAAATTGAACAGATAAATCACTCCTGATTTCATGGTACTTTGGTTAAAGATCAACAGATCAAACAGTGCAACTCAGCTTATCTATTCACAATTTTCTTCAAACAGTGCATGAGCATAGCCTTCTGCAAAATGCCTACCACATTCTCTAACAAGATAAAGAAAGAAGATTCCACTTTTTCCAACAATTGTTCTACGTCTGTAGTTCTGGTTTGATCTGACAACATGCTCACCTGCTTACAGCAAGAGCAGGGGAGGGAGTTGATGCTTCCCCAGATCCTCCAGTAGACCAGCACCCAGGACTTGAGCTCTTCATACAAGCCATTCAGGTAGTCGTGGATCTCCCAGCCCTTGTGTCTGAGGACCACACAACCAATACTTCAAGCCCAAATCCACTTCATCAAAAAACACTCACATACACTACTAGCATAGACTCCGCCACAACATTGGTTTAGTTGGGGAAAAAAAAAAAAAAAAAACTCTGGTTGCTGCACTGCTCTGTGTTATTGTGTTCAATGCCATTCACTCACTGGGGTGTGTCACTAATCA
The DNA here is from genome assembly GCA_027481765.1 of Tenualosa thibaudeaui. Taxonomy (NCBI): domain Eukaryota; kingdom Metazoa; phylum Chordata; class Actinopteri; order Clupeiformes; family Clupeidae; genus Tenualosa; species Tenualosa thibaudeaui. The sequence continues at coordinate 2,407,486 of JAIFZK010000012.1, forward strand.
CAGATCGGTCACAGAGGATGAATTTCCCTCAGGGATCAAGATAGTATCTTTCTATCGATCTTGAGTCTTATTCACCTGGTGTGAGTGTATATAATGTTGCCTTGAGGGTCAATGTTGATTTTTCCTGGTACACAGGAAATTTTTCTCTCAGTGTCCTTCGTCAGAAGTTTGAGGCAGAGACCACACCTAGAAAAAGCAGAGGGGCACATAGTAGTCACACATCAGTAGTAACATTAGGAGTGATTGCAAAAAATGGTCTTTTTAAAGAGGCTTATCTGACCTGTACAGAGTAGCTGCAGACCCTGGCGAGTCAGGGTTCTCATAGTCGGGGTCGAAGAGCCTTTCAATCTTCTTCTGAAATAATTTGCTTCAAGAGATGTCAAGCAAATTTAAGAAAAGTGTACTTTAAATTATGCTTTACTGTAACAATAACGAAAGGGAAGGAGCAATGAATCATACAACTCACCTTTTGAATTTGTCCTTTTTGTCCTTGATCTCATCTGCCTCATTGTGACTGAAGAGGTCAGCTATGCGTGCAGCCAGGTTATTGTTGATGCAGTTCATATTGCATGGTGTCGCTACAATGGCACTCATGTTTTTATGACAGAACTGAATACATTCTTCAACCTGATGAACCAGGAAAAAAACACTGCATTAACTGCCAGTTACCTCATAATATAATGAACTATACATACAGACAAAAGCTGTTTGTGATCAAATCTACCGTAATAACGTAACTCTAGTTTACAGTATTGCCACCATGCATGCAGCATGCCATGAACACACGATCACAATGGTTTCACATTACCACACTTACTAACGTGTCCATCTTCAAGAACTCGGAGGAGATCAGGATTGAGATCACATTGCTGGGTTCTGTAACCAACAAACACCACAAAACCCACCACGTGACAAATGGCCAGAGGTAGTGCCCACGTGACATACACACCACCACAAGCTCACCGCACACCAGCACACCAACACACAACATGGGTCACGGCCCCACCCTGCATAGCACTGCCAGACATGGAAAAATAAACCAAGCACCGACAACCACACACACAGTCAGGCTTGAGTAGGGTTTTACCAAGTTTGGGCTTCTCATGGTGGCTCTCAGTATCAGCGTTCCTCTTGACATAGTTCATGAGCCAGTCAAAGATCTGCACATCACAGTGCACCGAGATGTCCACCTCGTCCCAGCGCTGAGGATCTACAGACAGGTACTCCGCGAAGTAGCGCATCTCACTGATCAGCAGATCTCGAGGGCACACAAAGTCCTGCTTCAGGTTTTTAGCCTCGTCACACACATGGATGACCATGTTGGGGCTGTGAGGGAAGAACAGAACTCAGTATTGTGACTATCAGGGACTAAATAGCCAAGCTATGACATCACTATTAGCCATTAGCCGTAATAACTGACATCATCCAGCAACAGCCAGGCAGCCTGCCTTACCTCTTACCACTGTTCACTCTCTCACCCTCTTCTGAGGCCACATCGCTCTCATTCTCAGCTGCAGCCCCTCTTCCAGAGGGTAAAGCGGTCAGACCTATGCACAAACCACAGAACCTTCCAGTAAGACCAGGTATTCTGCTCAAGGGTCTGACATTTTGGAAACACCAGACGGATGACATCTCTTATTCCCCTTTTGATATCTGATGTCTAGTGCTCCTTATGAGCCAGTCCTGTGCCCACCTGAAACTGAGATGCTGCTCTGGTTGGCACGTGTGTCTCCTGTGTCTCCTGTCAGCTCCAGCAAAGAGGACTTGATGTAGGAGGAGAGGGTGTCCGATGGCAAGCTCCCACCCACAGTAAGTGGGTTACACTGCTCGTCCAGGAGAGGGAAACTGCCAGTGCTTTTCAGCTCCTCAAACCTCCGTGCACACTGCAAACAGGAAGAGAATATAGATCAAAGAAGATACTTCTTATCAAATCTTATGATACTCCACACATACATACTAGCACACATACTGTATTTTCAGGAAATGTACATTATTAAATGACAACCTAGTCTAACTAGTATATTCAACAATTAATAAATATATTAAATAAGATAAAGACTATTGAAACAATAATTGCTAATGAGTTTCTCCAAGTAATATGACAAGATCTGTAAGTAGAAAAGTACATTTACCTCCTTCGGTGTAAAACCAGGGACCAGCTTAGCCACACTGTCCCAGTTAATGGGCTGTGGCATTCCCCACAGTGAGCTGAGAACCATGTCCAGGACTAGTGTGTTGTTGTCATATGGGAAATTGTTGTTGACTGAGCACAGGCGACTCATTCTAGAGGTGATTCACAATTGAAAATGATTAAAAGTGGTCAGGTCACAGCTCTGCAGAACAAGTAGGACGACCGTAGTTTTGTAACATTGCGCCTCTTCACAACTCGTGATTGGTCGGACGGTTTAATCAAACCTAAAGATGCTGTTACATCGTAAAACCCCAATAACTGTGTATTGGGCTTATGCCTGAATGCAATATCCTGACTTACTTGTCTACTCTGATGGATGTTTTATTGTGACGACCCCCCTCAGCCGCCTTCTGTCTTCGGTGCAGTGGTTAGGAGGCCAGCGCTGTCCTCAAATGTTTAAGGCGTTACAAGAATTTGTAACATATGCTGGAGACAAAAACAACTTAATGTAAAAGCGTGTTGGCTAGCAAACGTTGGGATAAAATAGCTGGTCACTGAACGTTCAACAGTCTCAAATTACGACCATCATTACTAGCGCAGGCTGTTCAAAGATTACTTACAATCATTACTTAGTCTTTCAGTTAGTGGAAGCTTTTGCAGTTTCGATAAATGACTTGAAACTCATGTGTGAAGTCACTGGCTAGCTCAGTTAGCTAACTACAAGTAGCACCCCGTACTCTCTAGCTCTGCACAAAAACCCAACAAGCTAGCAAATGCTGCAGCAGGCATCCTCCTCTCAAAAAATTGACAAAGCGACAAACTGACGGACGGGTAAAATACGTAATCATAGCATCACTGAGGGGGGGGGGGGACAGTTTAACTTGACTAGGAAGACAGCTTATTCGGGCGTAGCATCATCAAGCTGACACTTGTTCAAGCTCGTGCTCTTCCGGTGCCGCAGTGCAGCAGGTGCAAATATGCGTCCTCGTTGCTTAGTGACATGACCTCCACATCCTCTATACCAAAAGATTCCACCGCGTAGCGCTCTAGAATCTTTGCTCTCTACCGTTCTACTCCTCTTATCTGAAGCTTTAACCTGCTGTATTTCACTCAGTTACAGTCACTTTAGAGAAGGCAGACACGGGCAACGGCCATCCCAAAAGCATGTAGTCCTATAAGATCTCTATACTATGTATAACACTTACATAATACCTCTGTGGTGTTCTACAGTACTACTACCATCCCTGTATCATACTTCTACATGTTTTTTTATATTCAGTTTTTTTTTCTTTTCATTTTTTGTGGCGCTCCTGTAATACAATCTTGTAGCGCTATATTAAAATGTCCTAAAATACTATGGTAAGATTCGTATGGTAGCCTAGCCTACTCTATAGCATTTCTCTGTTACTTTTTCCTAAGGGATTTTGACGAGGTTTTTAATACCATTGTGATGCCCTAAAAAGAAATAGAAATTTGAATGCCTCCTCCTGGGATAAAAAAGTCCATGATACGCACGGGCCACTCTGTCAAATTTGTGCAACACCACCATCTGCTGGTGAAAATTATTCAGTTTTATTGTATTACGCAAGATGGCAGTGTGGCAAGTACTTCAACGTCATAACTGCATGCCAGGTGAGTAGGTCTCAATCACGTATCAAAAACACTTTTGGGGAATTACAATTCACAAAACACTCCTTACTAAAAATAACTGCATTTCTGAGACAGGAAAACAGCAGTACAGTTATCTTCTCTTGTCCAAAACATTGCTTTCATTGGTTTTAATATATTGCTGTAAAATTAACAATTACAGCTACACCTATTTGTGTAGTACTCCCTCCTCCCTGGTTAGCCCATTAGTTACAAAAGTGGCATTATCACTAACAGTAAAAAAAGAAAGTTTCCTGCTGCATATGAGCAGTGTAGGCAACATAACAGCTACAGGAATGATTTTATTTGCTTAAACCAAATCACAACACATACTGTGAGATTTCCAAGCATACATGTGAACTGTTGACAGAGGTATTAGCAGTACCATTGCTACTAAATATTCAGGTGACATGTAAAAGTAGGCTTTTCTATTTACATATGAAGCCCTAGATTATGCTGGTAACCTGCACTGCAACTGACAACAGGCTTTGAATCTCACTTTTTTTTTGCTGATGATAATACAGAAACCATAGGAGTCACAGTTAGACAAGAGGAAATCTTTATTCCCCAAATAAAAGGCTAATATTTACATAATTACACAGTTGTTAATGTCTCAAGGAGTATTAACAGGCGAGAATTAAATAACAGCAGAAAAAGTGCATATTTTCCAGAAGGATTCAAAATTAAAGGTGGAAAAAGCACAAAAAACGCAGAGATTATTTATACATATCACACTCAAAAAAGTTAGCAAGAACAGCCACCTGTCTAAGATGGTATACAATGTGTGGTTCATTTGTAATATCTGTAGAGTACACTAATCAGGCTGCTGCACAATTACCAATGGAATACATTCCATATTTATGATCGGGGTGCATGTTACTTAAATCTTAATATCAGCTATTCCATATGTCTCCTTGCATACTTAACCAAGAGATCCAATAACTCAACATGTGCACATAATAATTTGATATGTCATGGCTTTCATCTGATTTTAACAACTTTTCTAAATTCCATACTGTTTTTAAATATAATTGTATGTTTGACTTCCACAATATCATGACAATAACGTTAATCATAGCCGCATGTATAAAATGACAAACACTCCCTCTTCTGTACACAAATTCCCAGTGATGGAACTGAACATGACGTTAACCGGATAAAAAAAAAAAAAAAAAAAAAAAAAAGGAGGATGAATCTACACATTTGTTCCTGTAGAAAATGTTCATTCACTGGGCAACTAAGCATGGATGTGGGACCATGTAATGTAGCAGCATGATTGAAAGGCCTAACTATGTTGCAGCGCAGCCACTTACAGTTGGATTCCCCATTCCCACTACTGGGATGCAGACATGAACACAAATCACCTGATCTGATGACAGGGCAAAGAAGTGACACCGCACACAGGGCTCCTGATACATTCTACAGCTCACTCCACTCCTCGTTCCTATAACAGATCCATCTTTTCTGATGGCATCACTACTGTGCCCGAAGGAGGGGAGCACTGGCCCGGCGTTTCCAGAAATACTGACTCTAGCATCTCTTCTGGGCAAGTTGGAGGCAGCACTGTGGTGGAGTCAGAGCCAGAGGCAGAGGCCAGACCTGGTTGGGGGGCCTGCTGTTGCTGCTGTGCCAGCCTCTCCAGCTCTGCATGCCTTCTACCCCTCCTCTTTCCAAGGACTTTCACGTAGTTGGCAGGAACTAAGCCTGTGGTCTGGCCATCCAAGCTGGCCAGTAACCAACCGCGAATTCTAGGCTGTTGCTCTGTAGACATGGAAAGAAAGAATGGCATGGAAAGGCAGAGAACAGTTGGGGGTGGGGGAACAAAAACAGAAACAAAAGACAACAGAAGCATATGAAAGATGGTAAAAAATATGTTGTTTTCAGTTGAAGGACATCTCCGAGGCTGACTGAGATTTTCATTTGACAAGAAATTCTCAAGGGTAATGCAATGAAATAAAATGAAAGTAGACCAGAGATTTACCAAACTGCATGTTCTGACTGCTACCCTTGTCCTTACCTTTGGGTGCAAGACTGAGCATATCTCCAGTCTGGAAGGAGATCTCCTCCTCAGAGGCAGCTGTGAAGTCAAACTCAGCCCGGGCCACAACATGGTCCTCCTCTCCACTAGCCCAATTGGTAGCTGGAAGAGAATTACACATCTTGAGGATGAACTACACCCTGATATGGTCTGATGTCCTGTGAACTCTTCATATTTACTAATTTGCACTATGCATATAAGTTAACTACTATATTAAATAAAATAGTGTCATATTCTGGTCATTACAAACATTACAGGTGTTTACGTCACACCTGTTTCCTCTGTCCCCTCAGCAGACCGCAGAAGCCTCCAGATCAGGTAAGGTCCTCCAAGGACCACAGCGAAGAACAGGAAGATAGGCCAGGACTTCACCGAGTCGCCCCGAGGTTCACTCCTTGCGCCGCCTGATGAGAGGGCAACAGCTGCTGTGGCCTCACTGTCGGCCCATAGATCCTCCACCTCTGCGTCGCGTCGCAGTCCAAGAAGCCTTTGTAGACGACGGTACAAGTAGCGCAACGTGCGTACCAGCGCAAAGGCTGACAAGACTTTGGCAAAGTGTGCTCGCAGCCGGGAGAAGTGGTTGGCTACATCCAGTACGGCACGGAAGCTGTTGTACACAGCTGAAAAGGTGGCGTCCATCATCATGCTTACGGACGAGAATGCGTGGACAATGCTCTCGATCGACTGAAAGGCCCTGCGGCTACTTTCCTCCGCCTGTTGAACGAAGCGACTAGGCGGTGTCTCCTCCATCCCGAAACGACTGAAACCCATTCCATATCCTCCATAGCCGTACGGACTGTAGCCACCATACATAGAGGTACCGTAAAGGCCATAAGAGGATGGGTAGGAGCCGAAGGATGGGCGGTAAGACTGCTGAACGGGTCTTGGCGGCAAAGGAGGCGCGACCCGTGCCAAACCAGGGGGCGCTGAGGTAGACGGACCGACCGGTGCAGACAACCCAAAGTCTGTGGAACTGGAGAGGAGTAAATTAAAGCCGGTGAAAACTGGTGCATAGTTTTGTTAGTCAATATAAGGTTAAAAACTCACCTAATGACTGCATTGCAGCAACTATTTAACGTCACTTGTGCTGAGCAAAGAGAATGATCTGTGCATAAAATAACCTTGCTAATGGGTCTACATCTCTGAAGCTTGATGGACGACAACAGTAAAGTACATCGGCTGGTTTGCATGCGGAACACCGACAACAGCAGCGTGTTTTATCCCACGCTAACGTTACAACATCGTCTTCACTGACAGAGCTAAGGTCGACTGTTGACTGAGTTAACGTTAAACTTCAAAAGCTGTTGTTGCATTCCGAAATAAAGCAGGCCCATCAATCATTAAATGGACATGAACTTCAGCACAGTTGTCCACGTTACTAACTATAGTTCACTTATACACGTAGTCGATACAAAATGGCAATGCAAATAATCAAAACAGACTTGGCTTTAGGCTCAGCTTGCTATCATGCTAACTGTTGTCACAAGTCACTCTGGGTATTTTAGGAAATAAACTGATACTAACCGATAGTTTAGAGGTGCATTCATTGCCCCGGGAATTCGTCTCTCCCAAGGTTTAGGTGGAGGCTGTGACATCGTTGAAAATAGTTGTGAGAAAGAAGCTAATTATAGCTCCCTGTCGCTTCCGAGCTTGCTAGCACAGCCAGATTCACACTTCGACCGAAAAAATGGTGTCCAGGCAAAACGAATCAATTCCATATTCGGCTCGTCTTGTTCGATTAGTCTAGGCTGTTGAATGATGCATCCCTATGAATGCGTCGTGCATCACAGTCTGGATCTGTTTTGAAAAAAAGACTGAACTGTCATTGAATAACACACTCAGTGAGCGGTCAAGTGGCCATGGATGTTGATGGGTGCGCAATGGTCTACAAATATGCACATTTGATAGTGGTAAACTAAGCTGAATATCGTGCGGCTCGTCCTACCACCATTCAGTAGACTTCAGAAGACACTTTTTGGCAAAAGCTGGGAAGCTTGGTGACTAGTTTATAGCATGGATGCATGCATATTTTCTTCAAATAGGCATACTGCCCAAAAGCCTGTCTCAATTTAGCAAAACTTCAACCACCTTTCAGTGTTTGTCTGTCTAGTAGCCTGTACATATCTTCTAGTCCAGGGGCCACCAGTGGCACCCAAACTATATGAGCTAAAGGTACCCCATCGACAACTTTTTTTATCCGCGGCACCTCTAAGTTAAATTCTTCCTTTCACTTTGCTTAATTGTGCCTTCCTATTAGGCTATACTTCTACCATCTTTTAGAATAGCACTTTACCATTTAATATTTATCATTATTATAATTAAGACTGCTAATGCTGCTATCTGGAGATGTTGCCAGGTTACACGAGGCCCACGATGAGAGAGAAAATGAAAAAGGCAGTTTCATATTGTGTGTAAACAAACATACTGGTTGAATAACAATAAAAAACATGGACTTCTGCTTGGCGGATGGACGCTTTTCCCATTTAGTTCCTATATGTTTGTCCCGTCCACAACACAGTGCATCCTGGCCATAGCAAATGTGCGCCTTTACAAATGCTCACGCTCTACTATCAGCCACAGGAGCCACAAAGCTGATTAAGGAGCCAACGACTTTAATCACTAACCAGTGTTTGCAAGTCAGGCAACCTCGGCTCCCATCCTGAATCTATTGCTGCGCAACAGCAGAAGACGTTTCTCCTTTCTAGATTCTTATTTTCTTACTTATTGTTCTTTCTCAAAACACGCCATATTCATAAAGTATCGAACTACCCAGCTAAAATGACAACTGTTCATTTTAAACTGTCGAATTTATTCCTGGCGGGGCTTTGCGACAGCAGAATTTTCTCGTGCCGCGTAAACAACGAAAACTGTACACGAATGAGGGTAAAATTTTCGGGGATAATAGCCTAAATGTAATATGTGGCTAAGACTAGTAGCCTAACGATGAGACATATAGCCTAATCTATGGTTAGAAAAAACAACCGAAAATAATTCAGACATGTAAATTGAAAATGTTTTATTGATGACCGAAAATGTCAGAATCAAAATTCAAAGTATTTCGCAGCACCCTTGGACGACCGCGACCCCTTTGAGATGGTAGCCAACCACCTTAAAGTCAGTTCAGATCAAGTCCTCCCTCAGGTGAAGTCAAATTCCATCAATTTGGATTATGGCGTATATTCATTCAAAAATGTTAGGCTATTGTTTTCATACACAAATGTTTGGCTATTCTATTCATTCTGTATCTCCAAATGACCCAAACCACCAGTAAACGACGTCTGGCAACATGACTGAGAAGTCGTGATGCATAAAATAGCCAGCAGAGGATGCCCGTGCATAACATTGTACTTTGTTATGTGGACTGAAAACAAAAATAAGGCACCGTCCTCTATCTTGTCAAGCCCGAAAATGTTAATGAAAATATTACTTTGCTATAGTCTGGCCCATAGCCTACACATCATCAATTGCGCTGAAGCAGGGCATTTTGTGATGCTGTTTTATTCGACGGCTTTGAAAACGGTTAACGGTTACCTTAACGGTTAAGGTATAGGCTGCGTTATAATTAACCATCGCACCAGTTACCCTAGGCCAAATTAATAGTCAATGCAGCCTATGATGTTACCTTTGATTACGCTGTAGTCATAATGTTGATATAGCGATTTAGTAGCGATTTTATTAGAGAATTTACGAAGTATAGTTCTGTTTAAGTACAATCACTCAGTTGAGAAAGAAGAAGTGGCTGTTGGTAGGACGGGTGGGGTTTGGTTATGTTAGCTTAATACAAAGTGAAAGTGGTTTGAAGTGGGCTTGTTAGGCTTGTGACGTTAGCTGTGGTGCGGTCTCGTTAATACTGTTCAGGTCCGGTTTAAAACATTTACTTTCATTCGTCTAAGGTGATTAGTGATGTCACGCTGATGTGTGTGTGTGTGTGTGGGGGGGGGGGGGGGGTCTGGGATATACTGGAGTCGAGATTCTAAAGTATATACCCTATACGTACGTCACTCAGCCAGTGGGCGACTGAAACCCGAGCTCGTCAACACGCTTCATGACCTTTAGAGCTCCTCTGACACCCCTTCCCCATCACAAACACCCACTGTCCACCCACGCGTGCTTTCTCACAAAGGCTTGACCACTTTTGACAGCGTCTGTAAAATTAATTCTACAATGTTGTAAAGTGTAGGCTTGTAAAAAATAGACAGATCAAGACACCAGAGAAGCCTATTTGTTAATCAGAATTACATCAGAACTATAGGCCAACTTGTTTAATGAACTATTAGTAGCATTTCACAGTTATATCTCTGCTTTATGTAAACGGACTGCATTTATATAGCACTTTTCTATTCCTACAAGCACTCTAAACGCTTTATAGACATGCTTTAAACGCATACATACACATTCACACACCGATGGCGGAGGCTTCCATGCAAGGTGCCAACCTGCTAATTTGGGGTTCAGTATCTTGCTCAAGGACACAGCAACCAGAGATGTATAGTAACTAAGTAAAGATACTTCACTACTTGAGTATGTTTAGGTAGTTACTCGAATTGTTAAAAATCTCTCAGCTTTTACTTCTACTTCACTACATTTCCTTAGTTAATTGCTTAGTTTTACTCCTGTACATTTTCAGTTGGCAGCATAGTTACAAGTATCAGATAAAATTGAATTTGGGGGGCGACAGAGTGACTGCAACAAAGTTTTGTGGAAGCTGACTTGTCATTGGACAAGTGCAAACAACAAATTCTCCATTAAACCATTTGTCAATCTGATTGTGAGATTTTTTTTTCAGGCATTTTTTTTACATTTTCTGAAGTTTGTTGTAAGCTACATGTTACTTAAGTACGTTTAATTACAGATTACTTCTCATACTTAAGTCCAGGAAATACATGATACTTTTACACTTTTACTTGAGTAACAAGTACAAGTATTTTTTGGACTTTTGAGTACTTTAAACAACACTGACATCTCTACCACCGTCGCCACCACTGAGATGTCAAAATCTCATAATGTTTTAGGTACATTTCTTTTGTTGTTTGGTGGTGGATTGTTTGATTGTATAGCTAATGTTGCCTTCATGTATGGCTGTATTTCAGGCATGAAATGTCTCCCCTTGCTGGGTTGTCAAGTGATGTCATTCTGTGAGTCACTGGCTATGTAGAAGCATTCTAAGGATGCACAAGGTACTTTTCCAGCACAGGTTCCTCTTTGCTGGCCTGAGTGACTGATAGCTACTGCATGGTTTTAGGGTGAAGTTCTGTTATCAATAATCTGTCTGGCCTCTCCTCACTTGAAAAGCGTATTGTTAACATTGCGTAATGTTGTTAAGATAAGAAAAATGAGTCAGCATACATTTTAAGAAATGGCTTATCAGTATTCCATAATAATAACTCTCCCTTTCCCTGAATGTTTATTTTCATATGTTTATCAACTAGGAGGTCTAAAAATTCCAGAACTGTAGCTTCTCGTCTTTACACAGGTATAACCTCGGCTAAAGAACAAGCATTGAGAAGATGCAGGCACACATTGTTCGCAGATGATTTTACAGGTTGTAGGGATTTTCCCTGTGTGCTGAAACACGAGATAGATATGGCATGTGGAAGCATTTCAGTCAAACTCAGGGCTAATGTCTGTAATTAAACTGTGCTTTGGAGACTCTCTGGAGGCTCTGAGCACATAGAGTTTCTTCCATTCTCTCTGTGCGAGGTCTTCATATTCGGTAGTCAATGTAGAAGACAGACAGTCAGTAGCTGATTTTGCCAAAAGAATACTTTCAGTTAAAGACCATTGGATGAGTGCATGCAACTCAAAATCAGAATGATGTGAGAATAGATATATATATACTCTCCTTCATTGCAAAATAAATGTGAAATATGAATATTAAATATAGTATAAAAATATTAAATATTAATATAAACAGGAGCAATAGAGATACTTCCTGGCTACTGATGTAGACTCTTGCTTTTTTTTCTCAGTTATTGCCTCACCTGAGTGAGTGTGAATTTCAAACACCCCCCTGCCCCCACCTCTCCTCTGGAGAAGGCAGGTCTGTGAGGTAACCCACATATTTCCCATTAGGCCCTGCTGTGTGATGAGGCTTGTGAGGGAGGAGCCTTACTGGAACTGAGACTCGACACCCTCCGTCACCCTCCTGCACTTGGCAGGGAGCCAGGGCAGAACCTGCGCGCCTCTTTATTGTCAATCTGAAAGGACCGTGGTCCGGCAGCCCAGCCCACAGTCAGATTTGAACTGCCACAAGTATGTCACCTGCCTGTGCTGTTTTTCTCCCTTAAATGCCCTGGCAGAAAGCCAGTTGTTGAGCTTACTAATCCTGTCAAAGCTACGAGCATGCATGGAGGAATGATGGTAAAGAAAGCACATCTATATCTTTTGTTGACATGATATGATCTAAGGGGAAAAACTTGGACATGGAATCTGCTACCCATATATTATGACATTCTGGTAGTTGCAGGCTATAAAAATGATGACTTTACAAATGGGTCATCTTACTCCCACACATAACAGAATCTTGAATTAGTTTCCACTAGTCTGCCTTACAACATATAGAGCATAATTTGAATCAGGGAAATATGTGTTTACGAGATGGCTCCATAAAACTATTGTGCAGCAGACTGACTATCCCTTGAAAGCCACTGCACCTGGTCCAGGACACATAATGTTGCTGTGTTAGTGTGATCAGTGTGGTTTGAATTTCTACAGATAGACAGGAAGCCACAGTTTTTCCTGCCTCTCTTTGGTCATGATAAAAAGCTTCTTATACGTCCTGTATTCTCTGGTATTGACGTCTCCTTGGAAAGAATAAAGCACGTAAATCAGACAAAAAGAAAAAAGTACCTCAATGCGAGTAAATTCTGTCAAATGATTGATTAGGTTGGGGGGGGGCAACCAGAACATTTACCTAGATTTCAATAAAACTATAGTGTGTCAATCAATCCGTATTGAAAGTGCGCTACTACAAAATATGAGATTTGTTCAAAGGTTTCAATAAGGATGCAAGCTTTCTTACTGGTGTTCTTTGAATGATATAATTTTCAGTATTCTCCTTGTACAATATCAACTGGATTTGGTTAGCTATGTCCCTGAAACAGAAATGTCTGTTCATGCCATGCACTGAACCAAGGGATGTCACAATATCAGAAATGTAGTTGAAGTAATCAGCACCACTATCCAAACAATTCCATGGTCATTGATACCAAAATCAGTATCACTGCACTGCATAAATTGATAATCTGATGTACTCCTACATACAGTAGACTGAATCTTTATTAAAGATGAGGTATCTTAGCAAATAGGCAAATATTAATACGAACAAAAAAGAACCAAACAGTACACATAATTTTCAGCATGGCAGCGTCAACAATGCAATTTGTGGAACCTTTGACGTGGATCAGAGCGATATCCTCCTTTCTTTTTTGTTTGGATATATCAATGTGTTATTTACCTATTTGGCTTTCAGAGATGGTTTGTGTCAAGAGAAGCCACCTGCTGACGACAGCTGTCACCTGAAAGATAGAGGATATTTACCACAGGTGGAGAAACTGCATGATCTCATCACTGATTCATGTTTTTGTTCTTATTTTTGTGGTTCATTTTGTGGGGCATGCATAATAATATGCGACTGTCCCAGTTTTTAGACAAATTTCTTGTGACATAAGAGATGAAATTCTTTATCCCCATATTCATCACCCAATTAACATTCTAAGGCTGTTCACACAAGTGACATCCTCCCATTCTAATATATGAGGCCCATTGACGGACATTCTCATCAGATTATGAAGAAACCTGAAATCTTTTGGTGAAAATAACACACAAAGTGGAATAACAGACAATGTTTTGGATCCCTGACTGGTAAAACATGTTGGCCTTATAAGACTTGATGTTGGTGTCAGCTATATTTAACAGAATTTTTAAACACACAAATGCTTTTTTTTTTTTTTAACTTTTAGAAAAGCCCTTCATTTGTAGAGCTTGTAAGCTGCCATTGCTTTTACGTCTCAATGCATTCCAGATAAAAAAGTGATATCACCTGGTTGATATTGATGGTGTGTGGAGAATCAGCTTGATTACTTCAACCAGGTAATGTCACTTGCAGTGAAAGGATTTTCTAAACCAAAAACATTTAAATTTAAGTGTTTTTTTTTTTTAATTACGGTTATGTAGCTGACGCCAGTGTCAGTCTTATAAGGCCAACAAGTCTTACTAGCCATGGATCCCTTTCCACTATGAGAAACTAACACTTTTTGGACTTTACAAGAATGTTCCCATGAAATATGGTCTCTCTCTTGTTCCTCCTCTTGATCTACTTCCTGCTTTTCAGTCAGTCTGTCAGTCAGTCAGAGACATTGTGAAGTGTGTCACAGAGATACGCCATAAACTTCATCTGAGGCCTTTTATTCAGCACACTAAAGGTCATGTTTGCTTGCACTAAAAGCACTTGAAGAGGACATTGGCTAAAGTGTATTATAGGAGTAGGCTATAGGCTGTGGAAGAGCATTGAGCAGTGAGGCCAGTGCCAGTTGAGAAGGCTTATTAAAATGAAGAATTGAAACAAGTAATGCAGACAAAACAGTAGCTGTATTTAACAAAAAAGATCCAGGAAATCTTTTGAGATTTTTTTTCAACCAGTCATAATGGTCTGTTTTTTTTAATACTTTCAAAAGTGGGTATTTAACTTGAAAAAGTTATTTCCGTATGTTTTTAGTAGAAAGGCGTTATCTGCAACCATGTAAATCAAACAGTTCCAAGTCACTAGACCATTTACCAAACCATATTTGCTTTCATTGAAAACCTTTGGCAAATAAAATTTTGTTCCAGTAACCCAAACAGGACTATCTGCTTTTTCTTTTGCATGGCAATTGGCCAGTTTGAATTTTCCAAATTTCCCATATTGCAAAACTAAGCCTGTAGGTTGCATCAGTAAACCAAAGTATTGAAGTGGACTTCCAAATGAGTCATAACAGTCTAATTTATAACAATGCTCTTCTAACCACAAACTATCCTGGAAATGCTGTGTGTCTAAAAAATGGAATGCCAAATGGTCAAGTAAGTTGTAGGGGTCAATTGAAGAGACAGAGGAGTTCAAAATTTTTCTTTTTTATTTAGAAAAATGAATAAAAAAAAAATAAGACTATAGTCTTAGTAAAAAAACAATTTAACATATAAAGACATGTAAAAATACAAGCCAGTGCCATAAAACAGATTAAATGGGAAAAAAGACCATGTTACTAAGACAACATAAAAAGAGGACAAACTAACTCTCCAGTGTCACTGTTGTTCAGTTACCATAACAATCTTTTACATTTGTCATGATGAAGCATACTGTCTTGTCACTTTGAGAACTCTGGATAATATGTTGTTATGACATAGTCATTACTTTAAAATTTCCAGTCTCGGAACATAATTGTCTTGCCACTATTGCCAGTTTTGCAATGTTTCACCTCTCCTGCCACTAGTCACAATTATGGCTTTAAGGTTTTATTTACATACACATCAAAGAAAAAATCTGCCATTAACCCCCCATTCAACTCCGTCCACACTTAGACAAGTAACTAAATGACAGAGAGCACCAGTATCCCTCTTACATTCATCTAAAGAAACCACAGGATGTGAGACTAGAAAATCACATTGCATTGACCAATGCAACAACTTTCTTTTTCAATACCTACATTCTCCATCTGGCAAAACTTGCTTATGACCTCTCTCTGCCTATCCATGGGACTACAGGTAGGGGTTCAAAGGAATCTACTGGATCAGTTTTACTAATACCACAAAGCGTCCTGGTCTATGGTGCTTTGGCCAATGCTGGCCTTGCCCACACCCTGCCTCACTGCCTCTTGAGCGCTTCCATTGTTGGCTGTGCAGGAGAGCAGGGTGGTGTAGGACTGCTGGCAGTCTGCTGTGGCGGAGGCTGAAGATGCCTGGACCGTCATGGCCACCGACTGCTCCTGCTTGGGGAGGACGGTACTTGACTGAGACCCAATGAGACTCTGGAGGAAGTCCCCTTCGGCGAGGTTCTCCATGAAAGTAAAGCCCATACCACCGCCATTCATGGAGGTGGCACAAGACTGTGAAGTGTTGCTCCAGTGGGACTGCATCATGGCCTGCTCACAGGCTGCTGTGGCCTTGCGGATGCCGAAGGCACTCTGGCCATCTTGCCGGACTTGACCCTGGGGATCAGCGTCCAGGCAAGCTAGATCACCCATACTGAGCTGAGGGAGGCTGTTGTTGCTGGTACTTTCACCTGCGCAAGTGTAGGCTGAACCGGGTTGCATCTGCTGCTGCTGCATGTTAGCCTCGTTGCTGTGGCTAGCAGTGGCATTTGAGGCAGAGGTGTTCATACGGATGCTGTCAAGGCTAAGGTTTGGATTAGCCGGCCAGTGGTTGACTGACATGGCTGCTGGCATAGGCCGGGAGTGCATCATGTTGCGCTGACTACCAGGTTGGTAGGTGTTGTTGTACATGTTGACATGTTGCCTGAATAAACCACTACCAACATGGCCGGTGTACGCATTTGGAGGTTCTGTTGAAGAACAGAGAGAGGAATTTGTTACTTGTTGCTGTCAAAAAACGACAATGCTTTTGTAATCTAAGCACATTTGGCAATCCTGGCCCCTGCATACCCTTTTTGATAAATTGTGGCATCATGGTCTGTGCAACAGCCTTTGGTCGGTTCACTGGGTTCAATCCACCTTTGTAGAGGGGAAAAAAACTAACTTTCAGCTTCCCCATTCAGAGCATAGAGCAGACAAACAAATAAAGTCTAAATGCTGGAATAACTGCTACAGGTATGATTCTTGTATGTATGATTCTTACTCTGTAAGGCAGGGAATGTCTTCATCAGGTCACACCTACGCCGCTTCTTCTCCTGGCAACCATAAGGATCTGCGACCAAAGAAGAAAAATCAGAGTGATTTAAAAAAAATAAGAACAATAAAAAATATTCAACAGAAAATAAGACAGCTGAAAGTTCAATTGTCTAGTTCAAAAGTCTAAATCATATTTGATGTTCCTTTTTATCGACAACACTTAAACCCTTAATTGATGCATGTGTCACTTTATACTTCAGTGTGAAACACTTGATAATCAGAGAAACATCTGTAGTGTAAAGGTTCAGGCCTTCATGTCTGTTTAGAGGATGCTCTGCATTGCTCACCACATTCTCGGCTCAGAGTAAAAAGGGGCTATGCTCGACCAGGCTTGTGACCTCTCACCTTTGTCGTCTGGCAAGTAGCGAAACTCCATGGGTTCGCTGACCTCCTGGTCGGTGGGACGGCGGAGCTGCATGCGCACTGTCACTGGTGCCGTGATGGACGTGTTGAAGTAGGGCGGTGTCCGGAACACGATGGCCACCTGGCGGTGGACATCTGCCTGCGAGAAGCTGCCCTTAGCCTCCCAGTTCTGACTGAAGAAGCGCACCTCAATGTCGTCTAAATGAGAGGAAGGATGAGGCAAGGGGGATGAGTTGATGGGTGAGAGGTGTTAAAGACATGATAGAAAAAAGAAAGAGAAGCTCTGGGCTCTGGTTTGTGATCAGTATGACCAGTATGGTGGGAAAAGGAAAGGGAGTACATGATGGCGAAAGAATGTCAGGGAAAATGGCATCAGTCACCACTAAACAGAACTGATATTCATGTGTGCATACTGTACATTACAAAAAATATGACCTGGAATCAAATTATTTGATAATACTTATGCTACTACTACTACTACTAAAAATAATAAAAACATTTGCTCAACGCACTAACCTTTCTGGACCTTGTCACAGAGCAGGAAGATTTCATCACCGCCTTTGACACTGCCACTGTTTCTGTTGACGCGGCAGATGCGCAGCTCTGCTGTGTTGGGGGCTCCTAGGGAGACATTTAAGAAAGGTCAGATGAACACACCTGCATGCATTTCAAACTAGGTGAAAAGTCTGTGTGAATTGCTGTCCCAGAGGAAATCATTAGACGTGGCCTTTCAAGGTGATTCTTTTCACCTGTGACTCAGAAAAAAATCGCTTAATCTTTGCTGACTCACGTTGAAAAAACAGTGGAACATACTGGTATGTATTGACAAGTGTGCAGCCTCCCTATGTGTATATCTATCCGCCATCTTCACATATGGAACAAGTTAAGTTTAGTCTGCTAGTCCTCCGCTTGTGGGCAAGGACATCCCCAAAATGAGATATCAGATGACCTGCACATGAGACCAACTATTTCACAATATTCTGTTTTGATCATGCAGACAAATCTGAAAAAACAATCTGTGATAAAAAGAGGAAGCAAAGTCAACTGTGCACCATGCAGAAGTGGCCAGGACCAAAAGCTGCTTCCTCTTTTTATCTTTTTGTGAGGTACTCGAGCCATAAAAAGATAGGAGGTTGTTATATACATATATATGTATTACAGACTCTACACACACTCACAAGTGAGTGCTTCATTTAACACACGCGCCACTATTTGATCCTCACAATGGGTGTCTGCTCTCGCTTGTTCTAGGAACTCAGAGTTTGCGTTATCTCCTAGTTCGGCAGCTTCGGGGTTAAAAGAAGAAAAAAACGTAGTGTTCATTTGGCAAGCTCTTTTTTGTCAGCGGCTTCCTGTGTAGCTGGCCCATGACGCGAGCGAAAGTGAGACAGAGAAGGGGCCACCTTCGTTTCCTGTAGTACGCAAAGGCAGACAGTAAGTGTTAAGTGTGCATTCACCTTGCTACTACTACCATGACTCCAATGGTTACTTCATTCCCACTAACACCAAGGATGATGAACATTTAAGGACACAAAAACAAGCATACAGAATGGCTGAATCCTAACATCCCCCCTCGCCCAATGCCCTGATCCCTGTAAGCCCTGAACCCTCAAAGACTTTACAGCCACAAATTGGCTGATTCATGCCAGTTAGGGTTTCAGGGTTCAGACAATGCTATGTGGGTTAAGGGCTTCAGCCAATGCTGTGTGGAGGCGGCGGCTGTGACATGGCTGGCCATGTGACACACTCACTGTTGTCGTAGATGGGATTAGAGACGATGGGGTTAAGGGCGATGCTGAACTGGCCACCCTCATCCTGCATGAACACTTGGAAGCACAGGCGCACCACATTCAGGTCGTACTCTTCAGTCTGCAGAAGCTGCTCTCGTGGAACTAAGGACACACACACACACACACACGCACGGTTAATATACATCAATAACATGTGTTATAATACATGTGCATTACAGCTACAGCTTTAACACTGATCCTTTTCTCTTCCCACTTTAAAACAACAGAACTCAGTACAGAGTGCAAAAGGAGAGGTTGAAGGAGAAGATGAATGATAGAAAAGAGGAAGAGGTTAAAACAATGGATGTGGGAGTGAAAGAGAAAGAAATCATCTGCATATGGTCAGATTTACATTCGGAGGCAAACGCTGGATATCAGAGTCTCCCATGGGAGTTGGTGTTCGACTCGTGACTCATGGGTAGCACCCTGAGCCCACGAGGGAGCTGCCGACAGCAGCCACAAGCAGTCACAAAGCGCGACGCACATTTGCAAACCCGCTTTTTCGAGAGGTGTCACTTTGGCTCGCCCTTCCACCCCCTCCCCCACGCTCTCACACTTGCATACGCCACATGTGTATATACACGCCCCCACATGCACATGCCAAAGATGTCAGGGATGATTACTCCCTCCTACGCTCTCTATCTCCCTCATCACTCTTTCACTCTCTCTCTCTCTCTCTCTCTCTTTCTCTCTCTCAGGACTCTGTCTTCATCCTCTCGCACTTCATGCCGTGGCTATCCCACCCACGCGGTGTGACACGGGTGTTCAGCTTGCACCAGTGATGTCAGTGATGGTGGAAAACATGGGCCCTCTCCTTTCAGACAGCTCACAACCTGCGAAAGGAGAGCAGCCCGGGGGCCGATGACGATTCTCCGACCAAGAAGGCCTACAGGTCTGACGTCTCCTGCTGCCTCTGCCAAAACCACAGTCAACGGAGGGACCCAGCAGGAGGGAGGAGAAAGAAGAGGAGGAGGTGGAGGAGGAGGTGGTGGTAGAGGAGAGGAGCTGAGAACGAAAGAGAAAGAGTGTGGCTTGTGTGTGTGTATGTACCTCTGTATGTACTCTGTGTGTGTGTGTGTGTTGGGGAGAGGGGTGTTGGTAGAAGGAGTAATCTAAATGGTTTCAGTGGTTCAGGGGACAAAAATTTGTGCAAGACTGCAAAAAAGTGAGGCCAGTGATGCACTGAACAGGTGACAGGTGGTTGTGATTAGGTCAAGGTTAGTGCAGGTGGGTGGGTTGCTGACATGCAACAGGCATGCATGCATACATACATATGAGTGAGAGTGTGAAAGAGAGAGAGAGAGAGAGAGAGTGTGAAAGAGAGACAGAGAGAGAGAGAGAACAGCAGCAGGTGTTAAGTCTCCATGTTGTGGGCACCACCACTAGCAGTCCCTCCACAATGACTCATGAGACACCACATTTTTTTGTTTCACACATCTGCCACTCTCTAAATGTCACTTGGCTACCTAGCATGGCTAACAAGCAACTGAACCTGTACAAATATCAACAGCACCTGAGCCTAGGCCAAATCAGTTGGAACTTGATATAAACTAAGCTAGTCCACCCATTCCTGCTCTGCAAGCTCTGTAACTTTCACCATCCAGTCACATACTTTTCACCTGGTTACCATATTAGCTGAAATTTCAAAGGGTAATACATGACCATTCAGAATGTTAATTGACCGCTATTTCTATAAAAAACCCTATACTCACGAGTCATATGGGAGTCCTCTGTGGTGCTAGTATTACGTTTGTAGTCTCAAGATGATAGATCAGTGAGAATGACATGAGATCATCACTATTGGTTTGTCTTCCGGTGACTTTTCACACACAAACACAGCCACTAATATCAAAACCCCATTACTACAACACTTACAGCATCAACAGTGAGCATACATACAAAAAAATCTATAAGCTTTTCAGAAACATACTCTTAGATCCTCCATGTACTCCATGTAATGGGGAAGTAAGGCACTGGCCCACTTTCACAGCAGAAGTGAGAACCATATCTTACAGACTGCATTCAACAAGGAAGAGCACAGTTGTTGAAACCATTATTACTTTGGTACATACTGGCACCCCACCCCCCAGTCTGTACATCTGACACACTAACATGGTTTGGCTTTACAGTTACTTCCATTTTCAATGTGTTTGATTGATCGGTGGTATATAATGCCAAGTGGAGGTGATGGAGATGGCTCCAAACAAAAGCACAAAGTCCCTATGCATACATGCATGTTTGCAGTACATACAGACCACATGCAGTACTATACTGATTCTGATCTTGCATGAAACAGACAACAAAAGAACTTTTTTTTCTCATCCTGCAGAGGATGGAAAAGTAGTTCTCCTTTTCGCTCTAATAAATTCCCCAGTCACATGTGCATGCGGGAAAAGAGAAGTGACTTGTTTTTATTCTAATTAGTGCCTGTGCAACCATAACTAAAGCACAGATCTTACAGTGACATGTTAGATCATAGGAGTAACATAAGTAACAAACAAACACAACACAACACATGGCAGAGGCATGGCAGGGGAGATGCTGACCTCATACAGGAGCGAGGATGACAAGGAGGAAAGGCAGGAAAGGAAAGCAAAACACAAAAAAGAAAAAAAAAAGACAAAGATGAGATTAGAGGAAAAAGCAAAAAGAAAATAAGTCTGGAAGGGACGAGACAAAATAGAAAAGAGAATATGCAGGCTGGTATAACCATGTCTCACCATTGAAGGGGTTGAGGCCGCGAGTCATGCGCTGTATAATGGCATCCTTCACCTCTCGCCGCCGAACACACTGGATACCCAGGTTCTGAAAGCTGTTTAAGGAGAATATTAGAGAACAGCAGTGAGGCATATTCCGGCAGCTTCAGGGAGAAGCAAACAATATGGACATCTGAGAGAAAAACTGCAAGGATGCAGACCCAAAAGAATGGACAGACAGCTAGACAGGACCACCATACTTAGGATCATTTAGCATTCAAACTTTGCATGCCCTGCACAGGGATTCACCTATTTGTTTCCTCTAGTGGACAACAAGAAGGGGAAGCAAAAAGTCTGTTTGTGGGTGTGGGTGTATGGTGACAGTGTACATCAAAAGCATCTAGGGCCACCAGGGGTGGCAAAATCAGCAGGTTGCTGCTTTGATCTAAGCTTGTGAACTTTTTCCCCAAACCAATAGTGATAGCAACGTTCGATATGGTCAAAGGAGAGGAATGTTTTTTTTTTACAGAGGCAAAGACTTTCAGAAATACCATACTTTTCTTGTTTTCTTGTACACCAAAACTACTGTAGCTTTGGAAAGGGAAAAGGAGAATTTGTGCATGGCTGAGAAACCATCACTGACTGGACACTTACGCGATGACCCTGCGCTCAGGTCCGAACTCCACCTCATAGTAGCCATCTCGGCAATCCTTGCCCACCAAATCGTGTGGGTGTGGCCGGTACGGCTCATTCTTGGTCACCAATGACACACGTACCTTCCCCTTTCCACAGTGATTAAGGATCTATAGCAAAATAGACAACGCTCACATCAACCTGAAAAGGGCAACCCAAGCTGATGTCATATCTACTAGAATACAATAATACATTGCCCTTAAATATCAGACAATATAGGGTCACTTTAGGATCACTGGAGTTACAGGTTAAACATTCTCACAAATAAGCTTTCCAACACACTCTAGGCCCTCACCTGGATGCTGGGGTAGGTCCTGTTGTTGTCAGAGCTCTTGTCTCCTGGGATGCTACCTGCAGAACGCCCTTCACACTTGTATCTGAAGCGCATGCCTCTCTGTCTGGGCTGCTCAAAAATTTGGATGCTTGGCTCTACCACTGTGGGTACAGATGAAATAAGGGAGAACTTTACATTGTGTGGTGAAGAGACATACAAAATGTATTAACATGTTTAATGAAAGTCACATTCTCTGGTTCATAGTAGGCTACACATCTGTAACAAAGTCAGGATGAGAATGAATCTTGCTTGACTGGAGCTTGAGAGATCACCTGACAAAGTGTAAAATTTAAAGAAGAAAAAAGGGGGCAAAACTTTCCAGGCCACCAGCAACTTACAATCCAGGCCAGCAGGCTATAACGACCGCATTGCTTCCACAGAACATGGCTTTCTGACACAAACCACAAGCTACACACAAGCACTGACAGGCTTCCCTACCTTAGCTCCAGCTGACTATCTGTGCATTTTTATTTGTAACACAGCAGTTACTAACCAAAAAGCAAGAGGCGTGACACACGCTAAAGTGTGATGGCCTGATTTTCACGTTTTGACTAAAAGTAATAGTCTTTTATAAATGAGGCAAACCCCGTTATCCACCACATTCGCAGTGATTGGGCTGCAAAATTGTGCGCACCAGACCCGCAGCATTTGTTACTGCACCTGCAGTGAGTGGGGTGGGCTGCACGTGCAGTCGGCCAATCGACTTTCAGTCTGTCGGCCCTAAATGTACATTACTGTATTTCAGTATTTTCACTGGTATACTGAAGAAAAAATGTCATCAAAGATACGACTCAGCGCTTAAGGCATGAAAAAGATGTGGTTACATTTTAGCATCCAGTTGTAACTTTCAAAGGCAGGTGTCCTCGATCTGATATAAAGCTGCTGTGTCAACAATTGTTTGAGGAAGTTGTACAGAGGAAATAAGAATTAGCCCCACTTCTGCGTGATTTTTTAGATTGCGAGACATTACGCGGAAAAGCCAACTTTATCTCCATTGGATATCTAGAATGTAAGGCCTGGGAAGATGGGTATAGTTATTTGAAAGATGAGGTAGTGTCTTCACTTACCCATGTGTGGGTCTCCATGTAATGGAAGCAAATGGACTATGCAAGAAAAAATGTAAATGGTAATTACTGGTCGGTCGGACAAAATTAATGAAAATTATTAAAATACAAATGGCTACAAATTTCCTACGTAAAGGTAAAAATCAATGTCAACCCAAGTTAGACCTGTCAATGAATGTATTGTGTTGATATCAGTTTATTCGTTTAATCTGATTAAGTGTCAGTCAATTGTCAATCAAAGCCCCCAAATCACGGAAACATAAATGTTTCTCTAATTTTAAAGAGAAGTTCTAACTCCCATGCATTCTCCTTTCAGAGTGCATTCATCATGAAGAGTTATACCAGAATAAGTGAAACTTATCCGGGTGCTGCTCTGATGTGATCATCGACAACATTGACAAGTTTTGAACATTTCGCTCGAAAAAGCTGAACCCATAGCGAACACCACCTAGGCTAGGCTATCAGCAGACAGCAACCTGCTGTTAGACATAACTATTGCACATACTCGGATATAATAAAGCACAGTAAACTTACCATCCATTGTGAACGAAGATCCAGATTCCACCAATGTTTCGTGCGCTAGCTCTTGCTTAAATGACCCAACTACTGTACTGTTAACATTATAAAAGCTCTGCATTTGGTTCGATAGTCCGGGGAATTCCCCACTGTCTCCGCCCAAAGGCACGCCCTCCTGCCCAGATTGGTGACAAATATGTGCTCACGCGCACCTTTAATTACGCGTCGTGTGGCTCTTGTAAAAACACAGAAATCAAAATATCTTTATTCACTGAAATTCTCTCTAGTCGACAGCGTGGGTGTTGCATTAATTGTAACCTCTGCATTGAACCTGACTCAAAAACGGTTTATAACCAAGCCAATTCAAACATGGCAGTGAGTTGGATTCGTTTTTAAATCGGGGTCCCACTCCAAACGAATAGGCGACCGTAAAGACAGGAATGTGTCATTTCGACACTTTTAAGACCGGATCAGACGTACTGTAAAATAATTCAGTGCGTTAAAAGATATTTACTCACAACAAACAACCTCATACAACATTCTTCTCTTAGGGTAATCCCCTTTACACGTCTCACGCCCATCGACAGTGCGGGAATCTCCCTCTGCAAGAACAAGGAAGTTGGCCCATTTAGAACGGAGCAGAAGACACAGTTTTAAGATACTACACCGTCGTAGATCCCTCATCCTAATTTATGTCGTTCACATTGAATATTCCAAATTATAAAGCCGCATATTCTCGGTCTTCAGTAAAGCGTATGACATGTTGCAGACCCCCTAACGCCTCAACCCGCGCTACTCTGCGCAATGTGGGTTTAGTGTCTCATGCAGCTTATTTCGAAAGAGTGTAAAGACACAACAGGTGATGTTCACTCATTTCAGAGTACACTGTGGCTTTTGAGGTTGATTAAAATACCCGAGGGCTTAGATGCATGCATGAGGTAAACAAAAACAAGTAAAAGTTAGACAAGAAAAACAACACGGCACTTTGAGGTTTTGTGAGTTTTATGGTCTCATTTTAAAGGAGGAAATATACATTACATACAAAAATACCATTTCAAATACAATTTGTTGCCCTACAAAACAAAATGGGGAAAAAAAGCAAAGGAAAAATGACATTTCCCCAAATTCAATGAGAGGAGTTGAGAAGTTGAGTTGTAAATGCCATTCAGAAGGAAACTGCAATACCTGTGATATAAAAATTACATGGTACAAATATGCAAATATAAATAAAAGAATAAGAAACCCCCCAAATGAATAGTAGGCCTTCTTTCTCCCCATTAAATACACAGGCTTTTCTCACTCACTCATTCTCTCTGTACACTTACGTTTTAAACTGTGGCTTACGGTAGATCATTACCTGGATGGGGGATGGGGGTGGAGGGGGGAAGGTATTCTGATAGTCTCATTTCTACTGTTAAGCTATGGAGAATCTGCTCTTTGAACTAGCTAGCCGAAATTTCAGGTAACCCCAAACATATGGTCTTATCCTTAATATCAAACAGCTGGTTGTGAGTCCAAGGTTTGACATGATAGCTGCACATCATCACTATCCACACAGGAACCTAAACCTTTCATTCCTGTAATTTGTCAACAATAATGGCTTGGGTCAAACTCTTGTGAATCACCAGTTGAACACATTATTATAAAGACTGAACAGCACATGTGATGCACTCACATCAATCTCACATTGGTTCTTGTGTGCTGTGACTGATATCTAACTGTGTTTTACAGACCACAGCCAGCACACAAGACCAGAACACTGAAGGCTGCAGCTTATAAAAAGACAGACCAGTCCTTCTCCAATAGCCTTTTGCCATAGCTATAAAATAGTTGGGAAAGCTCGAAATTTGGATGAACTAGTCCTATAGGAACCTCCATGGGAGGTGCAGAGGGGGGTGAACACCCTAAACACAGGGAATTACGAGAGGAACGCACAGGCATGTACAAACACAGACCTCATGACAAACGGGCAGTATCCACAAGACTGATCACAAAACTCCAATCGCTCTCAGTCTCGCTCACACACATACATCAAAATCTCTGCTATTTGGTTAGAGGATCCAAATATGGTGGCTTGGTAACGTATGTTAGTTTGGGCTGGGGGCTAGCAAACGTGTGTGGGAACAATACATATCAGCTCAGTTAGAGCATGCGCTCACTTCAGCTCTGGGTTCCAGCCAGGGGAATGGATCAGCAGCAGCAGCATTCTGACAAGAGTCCCGGTCCGAACACACTCTTCCTCTCAAAATAATAATAATAAAAAAAAAAATCTTCCAGAAACTGTATCAGAACCTGTACAGTGATTACAAAACTCTGGGGGATGGGTGTGAGGGCAGAAAGGTTCTTTGTCTAACAGAATCTCATATACAGGAACAAACAAACAGGACAATTTTTTTTTCCATCTTTTTCTTTTGTTAATAAAACCTACCATACAGCTGTATTGAAACACTAACAGTGATTTTTAAAGACAAGTTATATACATAAACTACCTATTGTACAAGTCTGATTTCAAAAAAACACGCTGCAGTGTCTGTACTCAGCAAGCATTTTTGACACATTAAGGCGATAAAAAACAGACAATATGGGGGGGGGGGGGCTAGTTTGGGAAAGAAAAAGAAACAAAGAAAACAGGACAACATGAACAGAACAAAGAAATCAGTTGCTTCTTTTTCCTCTGGTCACTGTAACAATTACATTTTTGGGGGAGCAGAGGAAGGTTAAAAAGCAGAACCTCAAAAGTTCAACAGTAGTCTTGCTCCTGGAGGCCAGCTCAGTGTGGCCACCAAAGTTTTTTTTCTTCTTTTCAGTTTTTTTTTTTTTTTTAATTTTAACATTTCTTTTTTTGTGCATTTCTTTTTTTAAATGAAGAGGGAGGGGGAAAAAAAAGAAAAGAAAGAAAAAAAATCTTAACACACCACCTTCAGTCACATCTACTCAGAGTTACCTGTGATGCCCCACTGCTATCGGTTGAGGGTGAGTCTAATTGAGTTTTTGATCACACGGAGGTTGCTGGTGGGAACTGGGGATGAGGCGTCCGGTAATTCCTTGCTAGGTAGTCTCTGTGGACACACACACACACGGCACGTTTCATACCACTAGACTGGAGGGTGCAAATGACAGGAATATCCTGTGCCAACCCCAGATGCAACATTGTTTTCCGCCCCCTACCTGTGTTCGCGATGTGTCAATGGTAGGAATGGGCATGGGTTTTGTGGCACTGTCCTGTGGGTAGAAACACAAGAGGTCATTCAGTCATACTACTACTTAAACTACCAAACCCACATGTACATGCCACATGGGGGTATTGAGAGTGCAAGAAGGTAGAAGATCACTGCTATGAGCATTTGGATGCTTACCATGCCTGGCCCATCTCCCTGCTCCTGGCCATTACTCCCTGGGGGAAAAGGCTCTTTAAAAGCAGCGTCATCGGAGAATACCTGCTGTTTAAAAAAAAACACACACACACACACAAAGATATGCAGTTTACATCTTCTCATGCAATTCTTAGTCTAAAATACTACAAAAACAAGTCAAAACAAAACATTAATTTAAGAAAATTGACAGCCGTTGATCATTGATCACATTGGCTTTTTGGAAGCCTACAGTGTACAGCAATGGCACACCGATGTGGTGCGGTCCTGGTTTGGACTGGTCATCTCACCTCCTCTGTTTCTTTGCTCCTCTTGGTGGAGTCCTCGAGGCTGGGGGAGTGGGGTCTCTTGCTGGCGGATCCATTCAGTCCATTGGGGAGGTGGCCAGCAGGGCTTCCAGTGGGGGAGCCCAGGCAGGGGATGACACTACGCCCCACCACAGTGGGAATGGTGCTCCCAGCATGGGTCGCTGCAAACACCTAGGATACACCACAACAAACACCTTAGGTTAAGTCTACATGATCTATACTCACAGAGAGCGAGGATAGTATGTCATAAGCTTATAAACAGCATTAGATGTGGCAAGACAACAACAGTTTTATAACATTGTTAAGCACAATTCTATTTTAGGCATGTACCCTCAGACTTCAATGGGACAAACCAATCACAAAACTGATTCAGCTTAAGAGGGGGCATAGGGTTTGTGCAAGAGTGCTATGGGATTGATCCA
The DNA here is from genome assembly GCA_027481765.1 of Tenualosa thibaudeaui. NCBI lineage: Eukaryota > Metazoa > Chordata > Actinopteri > Clupeiformes > Clupeidae > Tenualosa > Tenualosa thibaudeaui. Next base: position 2,435,739 of record JAIFZK010000012.1, read on the forward strand.
TTAATATCCAGAATTCATAATGATGCAATTTGAGAAAAACACAACCATCATCAATGACTAACATGACTATCATCCGCGCTGCTCTTCTTGAGGGCCTCCTCTAGTGTTGGCGAGTGGGGTCTCTTTGGGGGAGCAGGCCCAGCACCGTTGGGTAGGTCTACGGGGCTGTTGCTCGAGGTGCGGGGGATGACGCTGCGGCCCACAACTGTGGGGATGGTGCTCCCAGCAGGGCTCGGGCTGGAGGCTTTGACTGCTGAGGGAGCTGGAGAAGAGAATAAGAAAAAGGTGATGAGAAAAACACTCGCAAAACATATGGTCATTATAGCGTAGGCAATTATCCACCCCCACACACACTCTCTCACACACACACACACACACAAACCGCAAGTGTGGTTAATTAAAAGGCCATCATGAGGAAAAACAATACTGGTCACAAAAGCATAATGGAAACGCCTGTGTGCCTTAATGTCAGCATCACTTACTGGAGCCGATGACTGGAATAGACATGCCCGGCTCTGCTTCTGAGGGGGGAGAGCTATCCACAAACAGAGGGACAGGTGGTTTGGAGGGCGTGATGCTATTTAGAAAGGATAGAAGAGAAAGAAACGGAACAAGTGAAATGATGAAATGAAATGAAGAAAGTTAAATAAGGGATGCAATACACAACACTAGAACCATACAAGTTTTCTAAAAGGTTTATATATAAGGCACAAAGACAAAAAGTCTTTCACACAACTTCGCCCCCTTCTCCTCCCCCACTAGCTTTCAAAAGAATGTTAAAACTTAAAACTTAAATCTTAAAACGATGCTGATACACAAAACAAAAGCAAACTAAAATAAATAAATAAAAACAAACAAATATTATCACCCCTTCTGCAGTTCTCTTGTCAGCACATTTGAGAACCTTATTATCGGAACAGACAATGACCACAGGGCTGACTTGCCTCTCCACGTCCCCAGCTGCCTTGCAGGGCATTGCGACAGGGGTTGGCGAGCTAAACGGGGTACCCGTGTCCGTGTCTCTGGAGCTGTCCAGCTGACTGCTGTCCATCGAGCAGCGTTTGGAGTCCCCGCCGATGGAGCTGCGGTTTGGGTCGCCCATGCTCTGTGGAAGGCGTAGATGGCAGTAGAGATTAGAAACCTTGTTGCTGAGCTCTATTTCAGATTGTCAAAATCTAAGAGTTTATGACTGTTCAAACAACTGCTGAAACAACCTATTATTAAACTACAAATAACCTCCTGTGTATACATTTAAAAAGATCTAAAAAAGACTGAAGAGTTGGTAGCAAGTAACTGATGGAAATAAATAGTGTTGGGACAGAAAGAGCAGTAAGTGGTGGTACCTTCCGCTTACGCTGCAGCACATCTGGAGGAAGGTACTGGTGGAGCTGCTTCCTCTTCACGTGGGTCGCCTCGATCTTCATCCCATCCTTCAGCATGTTGATGTTGTTGGCCTGCCGGTAGACTGGGGGCAGATGGCACAGAGATTTACATTTATGCATTTTATCCAAAGCGACTTACATTTGTCAATTATCAATTACTTCAGGGTCAGTGTTCCCTAGAGCAACTTAAGGTGGCAAATGGGATTCGAACCTCCAATCTAATTTTGCTGAACTGTCAGGCTCACATCAACGAATGAAACACAGGAAGTTTTTCTGCTAGACTAGCTACCACTGTCAAAACTAGAGGTGGGGAAGTGTGCATTGCATTCATATTAGTTAGTATCTGCCATCAAACACGGGAAATCACTGCTCACCTACCGATTAAAACTGAAAGCGAAACTCGCACCATGTCACATTTATTTTGTGGCCTGCAAGTGAGCCTAACTGGATATGCTGCAGCTTCAGCTGACAGGCTGTAGAGCTACACTGCACCACCAAAGTTAAAGTTATAACTCGCTTTACTATGCGTGTCAATCAATGCAACTGTGTTGCTTCGTTACCAATACGGCAGCCCAGTTCACCGTTGTTTATAGATCCTGTGTTAATGACATCTAATAATTAGTTCATTTTTTTGCCTTAACTCACATTTCTTCAACAGTCCTAGTTCAAAGCATACCCACCAGTATCTGTGAAGGACTGAATGTCGTAGGTCAGGTCAATATTTACACTCTCTGAGCTTTCCATCTTTTTGAAACTGATGCCAATGAACCACATTGAGACATAATCATTCCTACAAAAACAAAAACAAATAATTTATTCCACACCCCCCCTTACTTTCCCAGGCAGGTTTTCCAATGGCTACGCACACATGCATGCACACATACATACACACGCACACACACACACACACACACACACACACACACACACACACACACACACACACGGAGGTAGTGGGATGCGGAGTTAATTCATTTCAAAGCAGTGTAAGGTCCAGCCAATGAGCAGTTACCCAGTCAAACCACAAGAGGAGGCCTGAGGTCATTGCAGTGACATCACTGACAGCAAGATGAGTAAGAGCGTGAACCCCTGGTGCTACTCACTCGATGCTGCTCTCCTTTGAGCCCGGGAAGGACTGTGGGTTCACATGGGCCAGAACAATGTACTCATTCCGCTCCAAATTTCCCACAAGCACACGGATCTTAGACTCCACGAGTCCAATCCTGGGTTGAAGGAGAGAGACGGTAAATGGAGGTCTGAATCATATCAGGACAGGAAAAGTGTATTACTAAGAATTTACACGTATTACTCACCATTCAAGATGATTATCTTCTGTGGATGCACTGGCTGTAAGCACTATGTAATGTCTGTCAAACAAAACAAACAACAAAAAATTTTATACACAAATAGATTTGAGCAAGGAATTTCAAACTTGTGAAATAAAGAAATCACAGGACATTTGAACAGAGCAAAGGAAGTGCAGATTTCAGTTTCGTACTTGTACTTCTGGAAGAAGTTGGGAGGCTCAAAGAGCTTCGACCATTCTGCTTTACCCAAAAGAATTTCGTCGGTCACAGTCAAACCTATTACAATCAAACAACAAATCAAGACAAAGTTAGTTTTAAGTGAAAAACATTTGAAAAAGCTGGAACTAAACAGATGTCCCTCTGTGTTACGCACCATTTTTGAACTCCTCGCTCATGATGGTACGTGTGGAGGTGGAGACGTTGTAGGTGGAGTTCTGGTGAGGGTATGCAGGGGTGATGATGGGCATCAGGTGGTACCTGTCTGAGGGGTTGACCTGTACGGTTAGGAGAGAGGAAATAAATGTCATGCAAATGTCAGTTTAGTAGTTGTGATACCGTAACAAAACACTGTAGATTAGCTTGAATGAATTCCAGGACGAGCCCTTGGACACTCTTGTGTCAAGACCACCTCACTTACAAATTAACCATTTAATTAGAATAACAGAGGGCTCAGATTGCCAACATTATTTAGAAGGAGAGGTAGAACAGAAAATACTTACTCGAGGATCCCACACAGGTAGATTCAAGTTGCTGTCTTCAGGCTGTTTTAAAAGCACTGGATTCGGCCATTCCCTATTGGGGGGGGTTAAGTACCCATTTTATTATATATGGTGACTAAAGGAATGTTGTCGAGATATTCCTACTCGCCACTTCAATAATATTGATTGTTTATGGACTGTACCACTTTGAGAAGACCAGGAAGAACTTGTGGACCAGTGTGGCTGCTACAGCATTTGGATAGAGTTGGCAGGTCCTAGCCACAAGCATTGCCCATGACACGCCTCCAAGGAAACCGAGCATGTTGGAGTAGATGCCACGACCTGAGAGGGAGGCCAGAGAGGTCAAGGCAACATAGTCAGCATCACAATGGGACTTGCCTGAGACTTCTCCAAACCACATCAATTAGTCACTCTGACTTACGCTTGGCCCACAATTTGATGGCTCTTAGTGTCAACCTGAAGTTCTCCTTGTTCGGCACCAAATACAATATCTCATCAGTAACACGGCAACCTATGTATAATCACACAACAGTGTAAATAAATGGCAAATACAATATCTACAATATATCCAATAACTACAATATCAATATTACTGCCAAGAGTGTATAAAATGTCTGTACCATTGAGACTGCGAATGCATCTGATGTCAAGGTTCCTTAGCAGAGAATCCCCTCTCAGGTCCAAATTGTCTGGGATGGAAGGAAGTGCAAGCCTTGCAAACAGGAGATCAATCTACATCAGAGAGATGAGAGAAGCTGTTTCTAGTACATAAACAGGCAGGGTTTTTAAAATACCTTTTCCAGCATAATAGAGAATAGTTTTCCAGAGAATATAACATAATTCAGAATTCAATGAAACCATAACTTTTATAAAAGTATCATCTTGCATGTCAGATGTGTCTCTTGTAGCACACATTTCCAAGTTTAAGAAAGAACTATACCCATGACCTTTTAGATGGTTGCACTTTTATCTGAAAAAGAATGTTTACTTCCAAGAGCACAGTACCTCAATGCCATCAAAGTTGAATTTGATAACCGGCACAAAGGCATCTTCTACAGCCTAAAGGGAAGAAGATGCCATCATAAAAATCAACATTAGTTGATAAGTCTGGGGCATTAACATTGGCAAGTTATTTTGGTCCATTATCAGATAAAGCCTCACTCGTAAATCTTTAATCTCTTCTAGTTGTTTGAGTTTCTCGAAGAAGGACAGGAAAAAATCTGTCCGTTCCACATGCCGGGGCGCCACACACAATGCATCGATATCAGCTCCTGAAACACAAAATGGAACATCATTCATGCCCTTTGCAGACTGTGATGAGGGTCTTTCCCTCTACTGTAGACCAATAATTACACAGCTTCACCCATACAGACACCTGCACGTTTCTGGTGCAGGCACTGTAGCCAGCTGTGTCACAGCGCCCCCATCTGGGAGCTTTTTGACAACACTGTGCAGATCTTTCTGCTGACCCCTGTCCAGATCTGTGATAATTACCTATGCCAAGCAGTTGGTTTCTTTGTCTCTCTGATTTTAACTATGTTTGTACAAAAACTACCTCCTTGACTGCCATGATAAAACGTCAAAACGCATCCATTCTGTTTTGCAACCATTAAATATTTTTGGCCCTGGTGGAGGTTTGCACTCTGAATGTCATAGTTTATGATATAACTTGCAGAAGTTTCATTGTACCTTCAACTGAACCTGCAGTACTAGATCTGAGGTGTGTTCACATCTGAAGAACCAAAACGAACAGTACAGGATTTCACAGTTGTTTGAAAACAGGAATTTCTCCAGCAATCTTCATAGATCAACAACTGACTATCTATAAGGGTGTCCTCTGCCTTTCGTTCAGATATGGGCTTCCCTTCTAAACTATGAACACTTTATGACTCATTCCATCATGACGCAGACCGAGCTATGAACGTGGGTGACCAATGTTTTCAACATGAATTTGATATATTCAAAATGTGATTACTCATATCTGCTTGACAATTAGCGTCACTGAAAAACATAAGGTATGATCTGTGATTTGATATCTGCTCCAAGTCTTAACAATAACAACTTCCAGTGCATTTCATGCAAGTAAAGAATGCATACCAAAAAACAGAATGCTGGAAGAAGTTTCTGACTGAAGAAATATAACGTCATTTATGAGTCAGATCACCGTACCACTAGTACGACGGGTCAACAGGTCGTGACCGGTCAATTAACCTCTTTGACAGTAACTGGTTGAAACCAGCATTAAACTACTAACGCAAATGGAATTCATTACAATGCAATACAAATATAACAAAAATTACAATATGTATTTGTATATATCCATCTCTCTCATAGAAATTAGAAATATACATGGAAATATATTAGAAATGGAATTAGAAATATACATGGGACCACTACAAATCAGATCTCTAAAGTGTACATACTTGACCCAGGTTAGGATAGGAAGCCTGGACAGTGAAGGAGGAATGGCTTCAACCTGCACCTCCAAACCCCTCACAAAACCCAAGACAAGCAAGCAAGTACAAAATGCATGGGCCTCTGCTTACCTTTGGTGTGAACACCAAGCCTGTATGAGCCAAAGGTAAAGATTTTGCCTCCAACATTGGCGACTGCTGAGAGTGGGAGGTTCTGAGAAGAGAGAAATTATTTTGTTTACAGCAAGTTAAACAAATATACTATATCAGCATTACAACTCAACTGAAGTATGTGTTGTACAAACTGATGGCTGACACCTCGACCTTAACTTCATATGCTGACTATTATTTATATTTTAACAGCAGTTGTTACAATAATTTAAAAACAAAACTGAAAATATTCCCTCACCTTTACTTCACTTATCTCAGAAATCCACTCTTTCACCAGTGAATTCAGCTTTCCAAGAACTGCCAATCTATGGCGGGAAAGGAGCAATCGTAAGCATATACATGATACAAGCATATACACCACATAAAGCATGTTGCAAAACAGTGAAGGACTCTCAGGATTTTACTATTCACTATTCTACTATACAAAGCTAATAACAGAAAAAAATACCAAACTAGTTACTTGATGTCCTATCCATATATTAATCCATTACACACCTGTGGTTCAATTCATCTTCATCCTCAAACACTCCAAAAGGCTTCATTGCCTCAATGAGCTTTTGAGTGTAGATGTGGTCAATCTCTCTGGGAAAAGCCAGGCTGATGGAGGAGGTAATGCCATAGTGTTTCTGAGGCTGCTGCTGCCCACCAAACGTACTGATACTGGTCCTGTGTGTGGTGAAAACACATGTAGCATTGGTGAGAACATAATTAAAAACAAACCAATTTACAACAGAATGTACCACTCCACCATTTCACTTGGGATACTCAATGTTTTCTGACAAAGCTCTTTGAGCGACATTCGCTGGCCAGTGCCAGTGCCAACCTACTTCTCATCATTAGCTAAACGGGACAACGAATTAGCGGGCAACAAAACCACCTACGCTTACAGGACAGACTGCAGTACATTTTAACAAGACGGGAACAAAACACACAACTAGCCTGAGCGTACAGCAAGGGTGAATGGGCATAAATGGTTTGCGGCCAACTTGGAGGTGGAGAGTTGTTACCGTTTTTCACAGGCGTTAAAGCCTACTCAGCCAGGCTACCGTAGTTGTATACAGGGCTGAAAAGGCTGTTAATGTCTACCAGCTACTCACGAATAAGCAGTCGCTTAATAATAAATCATTGTATGCTTGATATCTCTCAGACAGGTTTTAGCTGGTGCTTGGTCTCACATTAGCTTGTAAGTTTATGAGATAATCTTGATCAGACAAATCACTACTGAACATCTAAAATCTATGAACATCACTGGCTGAACGACAGACAGGTCCGCTTTCAAACATCCAGCCATCAATCTTTCTACCGTTTCGTAGACGCTGTTAGCGTTAACGTTAGCTTGTTGAACCAAAACAGCTAACAGTAGCAATGATGCAAGCTTGTTGTGAAATTGTACTCATTTGCGATTAAATAACACCTGTCATTTGTGAATGAGATGATGATGACGGACGATGCATAAAACATTATCCCAGCTAAAAATATTAAACATAACCAACTACAGTCAACAACAATTCAATTTGCTACCTACCTAAGGTGGTTAGCACAATCAACGGCAAAACGCTAATATTAGGCCAACTGCCGATTAACCTGAGAGCTGGTTAGTTTCTATGAATGCTAACCAAGTGTTAGCTAACGTTTCAGATAAACAGTGACCAGCTCTTTGACAGAATGACTGATCTCCAACGCTAATTTGCGTAAGCGTACTTAAATACAGCAAGAACAATACATAATAAATGACCATTGGTACATCCCCGGGCCTTTGTTAGCAACATAGCTAATAGCAGTATGCTAAGTCGGGAAGTCTTCTCAAACACATTTGACTCAACATTTTGACTCAGCTAGCTAATGTTAACGTTAGCTTCCCCAGTGTATGCTGCCGTTCTTCTAGCCGATTAGCTTAGCTAATAATTCTGAAAACAGCAGAAATGAAAGGGTAGGGCGATAACGGGCTCTATTTAAATCAGTTTGAGACTTACGCTGACATTTCTCTCATGACCCTCCGATGAAATTTCTTTGGATAATCAGAACAAACTTGTAGAAAACATGTAAACTCAGCCAGCAGCAGCCCCGTCTATTTATAACAATAGTTAAACTCCAATATGGCGCCCCCGGTTACAATGTATCCCGAGAAGCCTTGCGTTGTGATGAAAGGAGAATACCCAACGTCCTGTCTTTCTTTCTTTTATTATTATTTTTAAATAAGTATAATAAATATGTGTGTGGTCATTGGCGGGTGCAATACAATTGCCTAAACAGTCGGCTGGAAAGCTTCCTACATATAGATATTTACCCAGAAGAATTAGCCTGTCTTCAGTGGATACACTCACGCCTGCACAACTTTTTTTTTTTTTTTTTTATGTTGGTTCTACTTGGCCAGATCTGTCTAGTTGCAGTCTGAATTACTCGCAGTAGCCTACACCAGCATACATCATGTCCTATTAATAAATGTCATAGTTTCTGTGACAAAATCTGTCTGTCTAAAAGTCACAAATCAATCATAAATCAGTAACCCACTCTAGGCCTACTAATTTTAGTGAAGCAATGTATTTTCTCCAATCATTTAAATTTCTCCATACCTATAGAATAAGTGTATTGCTTGTTTGATAAAGGAAAACAAATTTCTGTTAGGCTAGCCTGTTTGTAAAGCTGAACTGCGACAATCTAAAGGTATGGTTAAAGTATGGCCTAATAGCAAAGATCCTTGACTGCTTCAACACTCTCCGTAGTACCTGAATTTCTCAGCCTTAACTTTACCTTAACACCATTGTTGTGTTATAATAATAATAATATTAATAATAATAATAATAATAATAATAATAATAATAATAATAATAATAATAATAATATAAAATTGCTCTTGCTGATATTTTGCCCTATGATATTTCGATGAGCCCTTTATACGTTTCCTTTAGCGCCATCTTCCGGTGAAATGAAGATAACTCATCTTACTGCGTCCATGACGTCTCATATTCGCTCTTGACACACAGTTGGCTAATTGTATGAGCAGTCATCGGGCTTCCATTGTTGGAGGAATTTAAGTAAATCATTCTAAGTAAAGGATTAGGTGAATAAAAATTTATAAAGCAACCAAGTGCTACTCTGAGGAAATACAAAAGACATACATACTTTCAAATATGCAATTTATTTAAAATTATACCCCATGGTATATTACAGTAGGCTATTTTGAATGTATTAATGTGTATCCAGAAAAAAAATCCATTCTAGAGTCTTGGTTGAACGCCTGTTGAATTGATAACTTTGTAAAAACAGCTGTCCTCTCTCTTGACGTCCATGGAAGTTGGAGAAACTGAGAAATCTGAAAACAAACAAACAAACAAACAAAATCAGTGCGGTTACGCATGCATACAGTTTCTAATCATCAGCTAACCTCATTTCTACGAATGTTCAGCATTGACCAAACAGGCTATACGTAACCATCAAAGACAGAGGAAACAAGCAAGATGGAAAATAATCACAGCGGTTATATATAGATAGCCTACGTAGTGGTGTAAAGCCCCGAAATTAACCCGATTAAATCTAAATTGAAGTTTAAACTGTAACGTTAAAAACATAGGCTAATTGAAGGCTACCATGCAAGCTTAAGTCTGCAAAATAATAACTAAAACGGCTAAAAAGTAGAGCGAAAATTAGAGAGTCTGAGCGTTTGGGAGTCCTGGATATGTCGAAGTCATCAAGTCACACAAAAGTAAAGCGACTTGTCTTTGAACACACTGCAAAACATATCTGGCCATCGGCAAAAAGTTATAGGCTACAAGTTACACTGTTAAATTTGGAAAACGGAAATCCTGTGCACAAAATTGTTACAGACCACCTGTGGTGACGCCATCATCATAAGCCTCAAATGCATGCTTTCGAACATAACTAAAGCGACTAAAAAGGCATAGCACCCTCGCCATCAATCGTGAGCAGCACATACTGTGTATACATCAAGTAGCCAATAGCCTATCTGAATGGTCAGCATAAATATTAAGTTTGTGTCTGCAACTGTACTGTCATGAGGGAGTTTTGTTTATTTGGGGGAAAAAACATTGAATCCATTGACGCTGTCCATGGTTCTGAAAGAAACAAACCAATTATATTGTAATGCACAATCATTCGGCCTGTCGTCAAAGGAAATAGCATTAATTAGATTTCAATTTAGGCTAGCCTAATCTTAACCGAAGCTGATTTCTGTGTCATTTGCCTTTGTAGACATGCTTCCTTATAGTGTGCGAATATTCATGCCGATATAACAGCCTATGCTGATTATACAAAAGCCATTGTAGCCTATTCTATTGAAATATTTTACTGGCATATGTGTAGGCCTATAAACATCAAGAAAGTAGCTTACACTGGGTTACAATATGTGCTCAGCATACTGAAGCTTCAAAATAGCGTTTCACTGCGCTGTGTGGTGGGAGAAAGAAATCAAGCATCCTTCCCACATTTAGGTAGCTAGACTAATAATTTTGAAAAAGACGTCGGGCGAAGTAGTCGACGTCCGCAGTCCATTAAATCATTAAAAACAGTCTGTTATGATATCCTTGAAGTCATTAGAACGCCATTCCCTTAGCGGAGACATATGGTTGCCTTGAGCACAGTTTAATCAAATTAGGAGCGAATTATGTCCTGGGGTTTCCTCTATTGATATTCATTGGAATTGGCTACATGATTTATCACTAATCTCTTAGAGGTATATTCTGTTCATTCCATTGAAGGTAGCCTAATAAACCTTAACAAGGCGCATGCAGAGTAGGAATTAATTCCCAAACACTGGACATGAGGGGGAAAAAACTTCAAATAAAACGATTGGAGTTCATAACAGTCTGCGAAATATTTGTTCTTATGTCGAATTAAGCATGTACTTAATATAAAATTAAAATAAAATAATGGGTCTCTTTTTGTCAGCAACGCATTCATCCTAAGCAGGGCAACACGAAGCAAACACAGACAGTTTATAAAAATCACTGAAGATTACGCACGTATGAAAGGAAAACCAAAAGGAACATAAAACATCACCACTCAAAAATGTCTTGCCTGTCATGGGTTAGTCAACATCAATCAACAGTCGCAAACAAGGGAAAACTGCTACATGTGGAGGAATTTGAAAAACATGAGGGTATTTGCTATCTCTGTAAAAAGAAAAGACGTGTACCTTATTTTCAGTAACACAGTGGTTGCGGCTCTGTAGCGGCCTGGGAAGGACTCATTGGATTTACATTTTCACAGTATTATTGTTGCACTCGTGCTATGTATTATTCTGTTTGAATTGTCTTTTTGGATGCTTATTTTCCATTTTATGAAGGAGGACTTTAGGGTCATAGCGAAATTAACCCGATTTGCACAAAGAATCCATAAATTTGTCATAAACATATTAAGGACGGTTAAAGACATTTTATAACTATGTGGACTCACCACAGTTATGTCCTTTGAAAGCGAGATTTTCTTTCTTTAAAGTAATTTTGGTTTCTCGGGCCGGTCCTGCCTTTATATGCTGGTGTGCTACGCAGCCGAAATAACTTGACGCTAGAGGGAGCCTTAGTACTGATTTGAGTTCATGCGTCCCAGTCTTGAATATTTAAGCCCATCATAAATATAGCAATGAGCTTTAAGAGAAACTTCGCAGAAACCCAAGATCGTCATGCTAATCTTCCTAAACCCACAGTATCATTCCACTCGTGCTATGTTCTTAAATAGACAACAGCAAACTAGGCTACGTCATCATTGAATTAGATATATAATTCAATTTGTATTCAATTGTATCAAAATATGGCCAATAACATATGTTACGCTATCTGTTTGGTAATAAAATAATAAACCACGTTCTGTAAATGTTGCCCTTCTATGCGTCCTCTGCTCACACAGCGCCTTATTTTCTGTATCATCCTAAATGTTCTTTGGACTGTTTCTGCGACCGAAACCTAAAAGTATAAAAATGGGCAGGGACAAAGCTTTCTGGGCCTTTGTACTGTGCTGTGTGGTGGACAACTGCGCCGCAGCCTATAACCTAGACCAATGCGAATTATTAACAGGCAGAAATGATTTCTAAATAAATAGCCTAATATATATGTGTAAATCTCGTAACCTTCACTTTCTTCCACGGTTTTTAAAATATATGGGCACAATTACAAGTACTGAGCATGCAGAAGCTTATGTCATTTATGTTCCAGTTCTTGTCTCAGAAACACCTTGTAGTGTTCAGTCGTATTGTAGGCTAAGGGAAGGCCTTCGCTCAACAGATAAATGGTGGACGTCCCATGTGTACCATCCGAGCATCCCTCATTCATCATCATAACAACCGTTTAGTGCAAAATTAACAACGACTTAACTACTACAGCGATAAACATGGTCATGCATTACCACAGATTGATGAAGATTGCCCGATGGTATATCTGCAACACTTATGCCCGGGGATGGGCGCTTGCGGTTGTGAAAACTGTCAATTTGAATTAAGGACACTGCAACATAATTAATTAAAATATATCAGAATCTCAACGTGGCCTCCAACGACTAACTGTAATCTCTGACACACAATCTCTCACAAACACATACACGGGCGTTTGTTTTAGGTGATCGATAGCATTCTCTTTGAGTAAAGTATGTGAACTCACGTGCACGACTAAATGAAAACAGAGGACACATGCACATACCTCTGCCATTATATATAATACCGGTGCCCACGATTATAATTTCAGCCACAACCGCATAATCCCTTTGATTATACCTAATACCTGCCAAAACCCAGATGGCATGCCCACCCATCGCTCAGTGTGATAATGCCACACATTGTGAAATCTAACCATTAATATTAATTGTCAGTCTGCGAATCTATCTGAACTGCTAAAGCTCGAAATCCCTTTGGAGAGACAGGGTTTTCTTGTAGGGACCAAAAGATTTCCAGTGCACCTCTTTTCCTCTCAAACGCCTATGTTCTGACATGTTTCCGTGGTCTGACACTTCCTAGAAATTTTAAATCCGAACACCCAGCCCATTGCTAGTAACTACTATAGCACAGATAAGCCTACATCTGATGCATGTTGGTTAAAAAGCGAGTATCCAATCTAACCACACCTTATTTTGTCTCAAATGTATCCTTGGAACAGGACGTTTAACTAACAGTGAAATCTAAATGACAAGCAATTGTATGGATTCTATGATGCAGTGGATATCTTAAATGTAACCGAAAAAAATGTCTCTGCAAATGTCATATGCAGGCTATCTAATATATACACCATGTTGGAAAATCCAAAGCAGCCCAAGACATTTACATGATCGCAGACTCTGTCGTATCTCACTCAAGGGTGTGACTGATTATTCAACAGGATGACGTTGAGAGGTCATGTGTTGGCAAGCACTAAAGCCACGTCAAGAATAATTCAGGACTGGCATGGCCATACTGGTTTCATTCTACTTGGACAGGTCGCCATAAGGTCTGACAAGGCCCACCCTCTGCTGTCCATCTGTCTGCACTTGTCTAACTGGATACCTGTCTGCTAACAACAGGACATAAAGCAAATATCTCTACGAATGGAGAAGAACTCCCTAGTACTTACTGGCTACTTCAGTATTATACTGCACTTGTTTTTATTTCTCTCGGCCACTAGCTGGCTGTGCGACCTCAAACTGCAATAATAAAAGCCATATGATACGAACATGCAAACAGTGTTAATCTGGCCTTATCTACAGACGCTGTTGTGACGCTCTGTAAAATAGTTTGAATTCATATTCAGAGCAAATGCACGAGGACAAATAACAGCCTGTGCATAGGAATGTAAGTCTAAGTGTATGAGTTATATCAGTACATTCAATGTGGTTTTAAGTGTTTGGCCAGGTATACACAGTGTCTTACACAGAAAATTAAGACACATTGCATGGCATTAACAAACGATAACTTTAGAATTACACTCGTCCCTACTGTTTTCATTGTCTACTGTTAAGGCTCATCTGTCAATACACGTTACACCTAGGCCTTGAAATTAGGTTAATGCAGTGAATAAAAGCGAGGAAGATTTATGAATAATCAGAGAAAGAGATAGTGGTGGTGATTACGGGATTGTGCTCGCCAACCACAAGTACTTTGACAGGAACTTCGACGCGGCAACTTTGCAACATCATCTTAGAACAGCAACATTTCCGTGTTCTTGTTGTAATGTTTTTTATGATAAAAAACAGTCCCTGCTAAAGAGATATCCTGATGAATTGCCAGGGAAAGAGAAAAATGAAAAGAGTGAAGCATGAAGAGGGAGCGCTGGGCGTTGATTTATCGCATAAGCCTCTGGTCATTTCCATATATTGAAATGCGCCCAAGCGGCCAGTCAGTCAATTTCCTCTGAGCTACTGCTCGTGGAAAAGCGCACACGTGACCAAGAGAAATTTCGCTGTCAATTCCTTTGAGGATTTGTCGATTTTTGCTTTGATATTAATTAGTTTATTATTATTATTATTTGAATTGCGGTAATATTCTTAAAGACCAGTAACAGCTCGAAAATACCTTGTCTTTAAATCAATTCCAAATTTGCTTCGAGTTTCTTCTCAGGTGTGATGCTGCTCTCCATGTAGTCATCAGAGCTCAGCTGAAAACATATTAACCCTTTTTTGTGAAAAGCGGTGATGCAATTCAAGTGTTCAGTTTTCTTTGTGTTCAGTTTATTGTTATTAGCATTTCATTTTCATTTACATGTGAAATCGTCATTTTCTATCCTTCTCTCTCATACACAGACACGCACGCACGCGCGCACGCATGTCCGCGCGCTAAGGACCGACCAAGCGGGTGATGCATGTCAGATCGTGCACTGTAGGCGAGATGGATACTCCAATATATTTAACAACGGCTGGCTGATTTATGATAGAATCAGTCGCGCTGTCATTTACATATTGAAATTCAGCTTCTTGCCCACGCTGGGGGTTTTGTCGCTGCCTTATACCCTTGGTTCCTGAAGGAGGTGTAGCGCTCGATTTCCTTTGATCAATGCCCGCTGCACGGGAACATGGAGAATGTGTGTGTATGCGTGTGTATGCGCGCGCGAGTGTGGAGATAGAGAAAGAGAGAGAGAGAGTGAAAATGAAAATAATTCTTTGCACTAGTAGATGAGTAGGTTATATAGAGAGGTCAAGGTTGATGCTCTTGTACTGAATGGAGAGCGCACTATGTGGAGAAGAGGGCCCACTGAAATTCACCTCAAAACGATGCGCAATCATTCCGTAACATACTAATAACCAGCTCTCCCTTTCAGTGTAGCAGACCGCAATTCTCGATTTTCAAAGTACTCCGAGTTGTGGAAAGAGGGCAAAAATACAGCCTATATCAAGTCCTCTGTTCTGATACCCACAGTCTTTCCTGAGAGAGACATGCGGAAGCACTGTCTTTTTCTTGGCACTCTTCTAATTAGCTCTTATGATTAACTTTGAACTTTGCATTTAATTTCACTGAAATACAGTCAAAATTTAGGACTGGTCATACTCACAGTGACCACCCATTTTCATTCGTTTAGGCTACCAAGTGTGTTTAAGCACACATGTACATGCCAGGCAATCACAATGGAGTCTTAAATATATCACGTAGATAATTTATTCATTCTGGAAGAAAAGAAACATTTGCATAACTTTTTATACAAGGTATATATGGCTAACAGTGTTTGTATGTTTTTCAATAAGAGAGCATATCCGTAAGGCTTATGTGTGTTTTAATAGCCGAAAGCTTTGAGAGTGCTTAAACTTCACGTCTCACTGTAGCTTATAATGGGCCATATCAGCGATCAAACAGGCGCTCGCGACAATGAGGATGCAACAAGATGTAACACTTCACATGACCGATACTGTCCAACATAAACCAACTTGTCCTCTCCGTACTTCAGTCTATAATGCCTATACTGCCGCGCTTGGAGGAAGATTGAAATAAGAAACTTCTACGACATCTGACGATGAACACATATTACATGTGTTGGTTTGGAGCTCTTTTATAAAATCCCATCAGCCTAAGAGGTTCTTAATGAAATGGACAACAACATTATTCTTACCAAAAATTGTCAATAGCCTAGTATTCTTACCAAAGCCAATACAATACACTCGATAGAATTGCCATCCTAATAGTCTCTGAGCAAAATGCGGCCAAGTTGTTTCTTAAGGACCAGTAGGTTACCAAAACCGTTTCATTATGGTCAGGCACAGCGTCACTGCATCTCGGACGAAGAACGCCTACCATCGTAGCCCCTGAACCTTGACATACCGTCACTGGCTAGAGAGAAAATGCGAGACAGAGAGACTGAGAGAGAAGGAGAGAGCGGTAGAAATTCTACTATGCATTAACAGCAAGTGCGAACTTTGTCCACAAAAGGAGGCGCGAAATATGTACCCTGTAAAATGTATGCACTCACTCTGATCACAAACACATTTTCGTAGAGGCTCGATTTCCACTCCCGAAGCTTGCTCTTTCTTAAGATCTCCTATCGATTTCCTCTCTTTCCCCTGCAGACTGTCTCCCGTCCGCTCCTAACAGCTCGCGCACTGCACGGCAGTTCGCTCCTGAGATTCGCTCCGTTCAGTCGCTAGTCGTACTTCTACGACTTCGCAGGGGTGTTCCTCTCCTCATCCCTCCCAGAGTATAGAACCGCGTTGTCATCACATTTGTTC
The DNA here is from genome assembly GCA_027481765.1 of Tenualosa thibaudeaui. Lineage (NCBI taxonomy): Eukaryota > Metazoa > Chordata > Actinopteri > Clupeiformes > Clupeidae > Tenualosa > Tenualosa thibaudeaui. The sequence goes on from JAIFZK010000012.1 coordinate 2,452,358, forward strand.
TAAGCATGATGTCTCTAGGTGTCATTATTTGGATTGCTCAAGCAGTGTTTTGACTATCTTAGATATTTATAATCGCTAAATCCATTTGGCGATGTATTGACGCCCCCTCCCCCATCTGCCATGCCAAACCTGAACACATCTGAAACTTGTTACATCGACCCCTTTTTGTGGGCTGTTCCCATGGTCTATTCGTCAGTGTATTTTGTCTTTAACACCATTCCACGTCTATAGTATTCAAGTCCCACCTACATTCCACGTAAACTTATGTCAAATGTACGCAAGTGTTACCCACGTTTACTTTGCTGTTCTCCATTTCAAACATTCTCCATAGGTTTCTGACTTACTGCCTTACTGGGCTGAGCCATAGGTTATAGCTTAGGTTACGCTCTCCATACAAGAAAGCGACTCAACTCCCCTGCCCCACCCCCCAAATCAAACACCGGTGCCCCCACGCGGAACCTGTCTGTCCTGTTCGTGCAACCCGATCGTTTCTCGCTTAGTTTCATTTTAAGGCTGTTTCACCCTCACCTAGCCTTTGGCTTGGTCACAAAAACACCACTGACTGTTAGAACCTGGGAGTGTGTTTTCTCCGCTTAACACCGTGTTCCTGCTCCGGAGCCCTGATCAATGTCCACTGCGACAGCTTATATTAAACGCTTCTCTTCCCCTCCCCTTGAGTATCGCATGTCCAGCCCCCTTGAATCTCCTGTCCATTGGCTTTTCGTGGTCTGTTTTCCTACGTCCACCCGCCGCGCCCCCAACCCCCTTGCCACACACACACACACACACACACACACACACACACTCCACATTGCTTTCATTAGACATCTCTCTCTCCCCCTTCTCTCTCTTGCCTCTTGTCCGGCCCCCTGATCTTTCTGTCCATTGGCTTCTTCGGGTCTATTTTTCATGTCCAGCCCCTAATGAGTGTCCATTGGTTTTGTTATTTCCACTCCCTCCTCCCACTCCCCGGCTTTGCCCTGCCCATGTTTTGTATGTCTGTGTCCATCCATCTCCTGACGTTCAAGTTCGCAGGGACGTCACGTCCGCACTTGAACTTGCAGCTCAGGGGGGCTTTTGCCATTTTTTCATCTCTCTCTCTTTTCAAAAAAGCCATGACGGCTATCCCACAATCCATCTTCCCTGCGCCATCTTTGTATTATTTCTAATTTATTTTGGATGTCAAAGGCATTGATGAAGATATTTTCTCTGGAGTCTCCCTTCTAACCCGGCTCTCCCGATGTGAACCGAGCTGAAAGCCACCACCAACCACCATGTCTCGCCGCAAGCAAGGCAAACCCCAGCACTTAAGCAAACGGGATTTTTCGCGTAAGTAGAGCAATATTTGCAATGTCTATTCTTTTCACTCACTTTCTCTTGCCTAGTACATAGTATTGGGCAAAAGCAAAAAAACAGTTACGGACAGCGTAATTCATGAGGTACACTGGACACTGGACAGCGGAATCGTGGTCAAGTGGACTTCACTGAAGACCGTGGCGAGAATTTCTTTTTCGTCTATGAAACACCTTTATGCGCCTTACCGCTCTAACAGTCTCAGAGAAAAAGTTTTGTTTTCATCCGACATTCAGTGTGCAGACAACTGCTGAAGTTTTAGGTTAGAATTTCGTTACATGCTTATGCCGTGGCTTCAGTGCCCCCGTTGCTTTGGCCATTTAAGAGCATACGAAGGTGCGCGGCGAAGGGTAGGTATGCATGCTTAAGATCGGTTTTTAAAAATATCTCACGGAATATAGCGTAACGCATTCTGGGTGCGATCCTGGGCAGGATCTCCCCTCTCTCGTAGCCTATTTTTGGAAGATTTTCAAAAAAAGTGGAAGTGGATTTTGATTGGGAAAAATCTCGTGTCTGTCTGTTTACAAGCGCCGCGTGTGTGTAGCCACACTGCCAGCAGCGCAAGATTTAGATAGAAAATCGCATAGGCTACATGCAACCAGTATATCTAAATACGTCTAAAGAAGATAGATGTGTTTACCTTTAAACTTTTCAGTTTACCCATTATGTGGCATAAGGCATCGGCATCGTGGCGAGAGTTCTTGAGGGAAGCCTCTTGGAAAGCGCAACAGGGACACTATTTTTGCCTCTGTGTTCTTTCTTCTTGATTAACCAGATGCCTTCACGGACTGTATTTTTGCATTTTGTCCAGTAATTTGTGAAGGGAGACTTGAAAGGTAAGGCAAGATGAAATTCGGCCGCAAGCCTTAAGGACTCGAGTAGAAAGCACTTTCAATCACAAACGAAGCATTTCATTATGGTAAGATTATACATTTTACGAGACAAGTATAAGATTTATGCAATGACCCGACTATTTTAACCAGTACATCTACCTTCATTCGTCGAGGTACTGTTTTATTGAAACGAAAAACTAACGATGGTTGAAACTGTGAAGTAGCTACATAGCTGTTGGATAACCTAAAACGCAGGTTTGTCGCCGTTTACTTTCCGTGTATCAGACCGCCACACTTTGTTATAACGGGGCATTTAAAGCGATAAACGGGCCTGACACAAATGATACAATGTTGCTGTAACATTGTAGCGTATCATATGGCATTATTAGGTTTCCGTACCATGTCTACTGGATCTCACTGCAAAAACCGTCTCTTCAGGTTCCATTAAGATCTGTGCTCCGCGTCGAAGGTCCGCCGCTAGGGGGCAGACAACGATCATAAACTGGATGTGAACTTGAACCTGATCAATTTCACTGCCACCTCAATCTACATATTTGACGATGTGTTTAGAATAGAAGGAAACATATAATATGGTGTTAAGGCGGCCCCACTCCCATCTACACACCATCCAATTCTTATTTTTAATGGATATTTAATTGAACTATAATATAGATACGAATAGCCTAACATAGAAACAAAATGCGTTGACATTAAACTCCACGAAACGAGGAGTGCTGAGCAGTAAGAGGCAGCCTTACTAAAACACACCAAGACACTACAATCTCTTGAACGGAAAATGAAATCATTACTTCCATGAAAAGACTTTTTAAAATCAACTACATAATGGACACTTCAGTAGGACTACAAAGATACATGATGAAGTCTGTTAAATTGTGGTAGTGTTTTGTTACTACATCGTTAATTTACATTGACTATAGAATAGTAACCACACAGTTTATTGTAGTGTTTATTTTACTGCTATTATATGCATTCGTACATGGTAGGCATGTTTGATTGCTTTAATGAATTGAATTATAGGTTACAAATTAATAGCCTACGTGTTTGTTATTTAAAATAGCAAGTAGCCTTGTAGTTTATAAATTAATTTATTCTTGTGCAATATTTTAAATGCTTCAGCCTTAATCCAAAAACAACCAATGATCAATAGAGTACGTTTTATAAATTATTGATTCCTCTGAATTGTTGTGGATAAGGCTATGTATCACACTACTGAGTTACAAATGTCATCGGTAAAAGGACATTTATTGAATTACTAACGATTTAAGTTAACTCTGTTCAGTGTAATTTCCCCTTTTGGTAAAAGTGTTCTGAGGCCTAGACTGGCATAGTGATTAACAGACCAAGTAATCTAAGGAAGCATAATGTGTGATGGCCATATAGATTAACAATACCACTGAAACATGTAAGCTACCATTTAAAGTGTTAAGATACATCTACTTAATCTAAACGATATTTCAAGTCTTATGGTAAAATTTGTAACATATTTGAAAGAGATGGCAAACGTCAGCCTAGTATGTGTTATAAATATCACGTTACAGTTAAAAGTCTATTGTTTTGCCTTATTACTTAAATGGTACAAATTACGTAATGCTGGCTAAATGAGTGCAGATCACAAGAAATACGATAAAGTAGTTAAATTTCAAAGAAGCGACCAATCAAAATGTACTGTGTAGCTTTGCATTTTGAGTCCACAGTAGTCTTAATGGTAGCTCGGCAGACTTGGATGTTGAAGACGCTGCAGTATAACCTCCATCGTTGTCATATGTGACCTAACATCAAATTAAGGGTAGTAGCCTACCAGTACTCGGAATTTATCACATGTTATCATATGTCCTAGTTGGAGCGCCGATGTCGTGTAGGATTGCGCTTACAGATATTTTCCTCACGAGCACGTCTGGGAGCTACTCCACATACGCCCCTCGATATCTGGTCTGGGTTGGGCTGAAGTAAATTTAACCTCAGTTCACAAGATCCCAGCATTTTTTATCAAAAATCTGTACCAATCATCACCAACTAAAATTAAAATCTATTTTTTGATTCTCAGTGGTTTTAGGTTCATTAAAATATCAAATTGGCAGCATAGTAAAGAAGGTCATGATGCTTAACCATTAGGAAACTGGCAGAGTAGTTTTACCTAAGAGCAACGATTTTCAATGCGATAGATACTGCGCGCAGTGCCTAAGTAGCGTCTCTTCATCCGTCTTGGTGAGCCCCAGCCATTCATGAATGGGCTTCCCTAGTTGTCTGAGAGTGACAATAGACAATCTTACAACGAGTCAAAAAAAACTTAATCCTGGATTCCGAGCGAGGCATTTAAAACAGCGACTCTTTATCCCGATTTATGGCTGTGAAAGTGGTTATCAAAGAAATAATAGTTATAAAAAAAAGTAAAGCGCGTGGATGCTGCATGCGTCTGGCTTTGCGCGCTGCACATGTGTTGGACACATATAAACGTCTCCATCATAACATGTAGAGAGAGTAAGACAAACCTACAAATGAAATCTAAACTATGCATATTACTCTTGTTAAATTGGGCAAAAGGTAAATTAGTCCAAGCTCACATTATTGTATTGTATGTTATATACCCTATGTAGTGTAATGTGTAAAGACAAGACCCATTATGTTCCTTCTCTCACACTGTTATGTTGTTTACCTCATATATATTTTCTGGTTGTTTTATTACATGACCCAAGTACCTGATATGAAAGCAAAAGAGTAAAAAGAAAACCATAGACTTCTCTCCTATCCACAATGCCTCCCAAAGTGACAGACAGGAATTGATGTGACAATGCACGTAGAATGTCATATGATGATTCTTCCTCCCCACATCTCTCAACATTATGCCTCATCTAGTCATCTTGCTGGTATCCGCTGACACCTTCACTGTCTAATTTTCCATCTCTCTCTCGTTCTCTCCTCTTTCCCTGGTCTCTCGCTCTCTCCTTCATCTCCTCCTCACTCCCTCCGTCTTGTGCCGCCATCCCTGCCTGTGTGCCGTGCAGCCGAGCCTCTGTCCGCCAGCGCGCTCACGGAGGAACGGCAGGAACACCGTGGGCTGGTGCAGCTCGTTCCGGAAGGAGACCAGGACCTTCTCACCTGTGGCCAGTGCCAGATGAACTTCCCTCTCGGGGATATCTTAATTTTTATTGAGCACAAGAGGAAGCAATGCAATGGCAGCCTGTGCATGGACAAGACAGTGGATAAGGCTCCCTCGCCGCCACATGGCGAACTGCGGAGGGCCTCCAACCCGGTGGAGGTGGGCGTCCAGGTCACGCCAGAGGACGACGACTGCTTATCCACATCCTCCCGAGGAATTTGCCCTAAACAGGAACACATTACAGGTAAACCACTCTTTCTGCGAAAGAAGGGGGGAAAAGGGTTGACACAAACTTGGAGAGAAGAGGGGGATAGGGGTCAGGCATGTTGCGTGTTGGATATTAAAAAATGTGAAGGCCTGAGGAGAACGCTTTTGGTTCACATCCATACACTCACACAGCAAGTGTGTTTGTGTTTGTATGTGTGTGTGTGTGTGTGTGTGTGTGTGTGTGTGTGTGTGCGTTTATGTGCATACTGAGTAGATGCATAAGACACACATCGCCCACATATTCCCTTGGTAGGGTTTTGGTGGCCCTTAGAGAAATTGTGTGGATCCCAACTGCAGCTTTGGAGACAGATATCAATAAGCATAATATGGAGAATGACTGGAGAGAATAACCATGTGTTGCCAAGATTGTGTGCGTGTGTGTGTATGTACACACACAGAGTAAATAGGGCTATGAAGCAAATAGTGTGGTGTGTTATTGAAGCTTGCCATACTGTGCAGGCTGACCTCAGATCCTTTGTCAAGTCGAGGCTGCAGCTTTTGTTTTTCCAAAGCAGAGATGAAAAACATTCTTTGTTTTGATTTATTATCATTTGCTCATCAGTGCTCCGAATCGCCATGGGTTTTCACTTTGCTCTTCAACTGAGTGGGATTGTGGTAATTAAAGTCAGGCCTGCGCCGTCGATCACAACCTCTCACAGTCGACTGTCTGCTTCACTGTGGGCTCTGTGCTCCTCTTCTGCACACACACACACACACACACACACACACACAAGCAACCACCCTTCCACTCTCCACTCTGGCGTCTTGCTCAGGCGGCATCTTCTTTAGTTGGGGAGAGTTTTGAAATGGTTAAACTTGGCTTAGCATGGACCCTGGGGTCCACTAAGCCTGATGGGATGGCATTCATTGTTTTTAAAATTCTCTTCTACCACCACAAACACACACACACACACATACTCGCGCTGTAATCAAATATAGCCCAATGGCAAAGTGACATGGCCGACCTTGGCTTGAAGTTGCCATTTTGTGACTGGCCAAAGTGGAGCACCGAGGGTGTGCCCTAGAGGGCACACAAATGGGCTTATCCCCACAAAGAGGGGCACTGTGAGGGGAGGGGGGAGGGGTTTGGGGTGTAGGGGGAGGTCGAAGGGTGGGGGCATGAAGAGATGAAGCGATGAGAGAGGGGAAAGTTTTTTGGGCGGTGAAAGGGTGGTGTTAGGAGCTTTGGTGTGACAGTGCAGGCAGCATCATCCCCTCCACCCCCCACACACACATACACACAGACACACACACACACACTCCCCCTCCACCCCCCACCTCAACCTTCCTCAGTGTGTGTCCACAAGCTCATGGGAAATGCCTTTCTGTGCTGCTCTGACTCTCTCATGTGGTTTCCACAGATGTATCTTGATTTCGTTGTGGTTTTTACATGGCCACATCTTATCCGAATAAATGTATGCCTGCAGATTTTCACTTTCTTACCAAAATATAGAAGAAAAAAAAAAACGTGAAGAGGAAGTAGAGGGATGCTCAGTTATTTTCGGTTTGTTGAGGAAGAGTAATTTATTTTAAGGAATCTTAGCACCACTAATTATTTGTTATAGTTTTTCTGCGTGTATTTTAATTAGGGTGAACTTCTCGTGGTTGCCTTCCAGCACTAAATAAGGCATGGGAAAACATGAAATACTGCCACGGAGACAAAGAGCCAAACAGGACAGTTTATCACTTTGCTTGTAAACAACTTAAAAAAAATTCTTGGAATCCGCAGGGTTAAATTGTGTCCTAAGGTAATCATAAGGTCGTCTGCTTCTTTTTGCCAGGCTGTTTACAGAACTCAGTGTCCACCCTCACACCCCCGCCCACCCCCAAGAGCTCATTGTATAACGCTGAAAATCTTTTCCCCCCTTGTGTGTGTGTGTTGTGTGTGTGTGTGCCTGTCTACTGTACACAGCCGGCCTACTGCTGCTGGTGATTTAAAGAGGTGTTTGTTGCAAGCAGAAAAATGCCAGCGCGTCTCCTCCGGCCTGTTTTGTCTGCAGCTTTCCCCTCGCATTAAGACCTTTTTCCCCTCCCCCCTTCTCTCTCTCTCTCTTTCTTTTTCTCTTTTCTCTCTCCCTCTCTCACTCTTTCTGGTTTGGTTCAGAGGGATCGGTTTTCCAGGAAGTGCCTGGGTTGGGTCAGCCCCATCAACAATCATTTGTACTTGACCTTCTTTCAGGAGTAATTATGGGCTGGTGGGGTTCAAGGATGAAGTAGTTCCCAAAGACATCCTAGCTGCGTGATGGGCAAAGTGGGCCTCGGAGGGGGTGAACGAAAGGAGAGAAGAACAGAAAGAGAGAGAGAGAGAAAGAAAGAAAGAAAAATACTCTTCTCTGGGATGGATTTACAGAGCGAGGGCATGTGGTCGGTTAAAGGACAGTCAAGCCAATGTCTGCCTGAGATTCATTGTGGTTGTAATAGCTATGAGTGCTAACCAGGGTCATGCATGTCTGGTTAACCCCTTTGTTTTAAAAGATGTTGATGCAGCTTCAGCACAAATTATCCAATCCATTTAAGCGTGCCAGCTATCGCGCGCTAGCGTCGTGTTCTTGTCAGCAGCAAACTGGGCTATTAAGCTCATTTACATTATAATATAAAAAGGGTTCAGATGATGGTGTTGGGTCACTGGTATTATGTGTGGTTGTTATAATAATAATAATAATAATAATAATAAAAAAAACAGAAAAAATCTCAACAGCATTATTTAATCATGGCTATGCTAGTGGGTCAAAAAGGAAACAGTGGCAACAATTAGTCAGACTAGAGGTAGCTTTAGATACAGCATCTTCTAGGATGGTTGTGGCTCTAGCATGTATCTCTGTTCATGAGGCTGTTTAGGATGTGTTGAATGTGTTTCCTTCAAGAAAACAGATTTCTATGAAGTGCAGGCCTTAATGGAGCTGAAATAAGTCACTTCATAGTGTGTGGCGTGTGAAAGTCAACAAGCCTCCTGAATTGCATAGTAAACTAAATTGATATACATGTAGTTGGAATAGGGGTGAGTGTTATTGTAATGTGTGGTTGGGGGAGACTTGAGGGGAGAGAGGGGACAGTGAGGACCTCGTGGTCCTGGAGGATCCCGACGGTGGCTGCCTCAAATGACCAAATACGGAGCTTTGTCTGTGTGATGTAACATCCCTATTTACATATAGCAGCGGTCTGTTTGAGAAGACGAAAAGCAGTACCTGTCATGGTGGAATGGACTGTGTATGTGTGTGTGTGCGCGCGCACGCATGTGTGTGTTTATGCAGAGAACACTGTACGATTGGGCGTGTGTGTGTGTGTGTGTGTGTGTGTGCTCCATGCATGCTGCCCCAAATAGGCCATGCATCCTGGTGAGGGGGCCCAGCACGTCAGCACAGGGGTAATTGACTCTGCAGCTCTTCCCTCCCCAGCCCTACTCCACCCCAGCCCCTACCCCCCTACCCCTCCTCTTCTACCCTCCTGCCCCAGCCCCTACCCCCCTACCCCTCCTCTTCTACCCTCCTGCCCCAGCCCCTACCCCCCTACCCCTCCTCTTCTACCCTCCTGCCCCAGCCCCTACCCCCCTACCCCTCCTCTTCTACCCTCCTGCCCCAGCCCCTACCCCTCCCATCCTCCTCTCACCCCTTGTGCCTGCCCTTCACTCTCTCTCTCTTTCTACACCCTTCTCTGTGTTCTTCTCATCCTCCCCTTTTTTTCCACCCTCCCCTGTACGGCTGTCGGCCGGCCGTGCCATTTTTATATAAGCAGCCGTGAGCCCCGTTCCTCTAACGGCAACACTTATTCTATTAATCCCTAAATGAGATTATGCGACCAATCCCGAGATTCACTGACAGGGGGGAGGGAAAATAAAGGCAGGTTGTTAATCTTAAACTGTGATGGGCCTTTTATCACATGCACATGAGTGTATGCCAAGAGCATCAAGCGCTGTGTGAATGCTCAACGCATTACATTGATGATAATGGCATTGCCATTGTTCCGTTCCCTCTGTCTGGCTTTCTTGATGAAATGTAAAAAATATGCAAAGTAACATCCGGCGATCTCCAGTGTGTGTGTGTGTGAGTGTGTGTGTGTGTGAGTGTGTGTGTGTGAGTGATTTTTTTTTTTTGTCTTTCATTTTTTTTTGTTGAGCTCGCCTTCCAAAAATATGTCAACGTGACAGATTGAATTTGCGTTGGCTCCGAACATGAATGCCGGTGAACTTTTTTAACAAGCATTTAAAAAAAAAATCTCGGGCTGTCTACTGCCACACTGATGTCCCCTTTTGATATTATGACCAGTCTGCAGCGGGTCAGCCGATTAGTTCAGACTCACAGCGCTGATATGCAGAATGGGCTTCAATACAGATAATTGTATTTTTTTTCCAAAGCTTTTTCCTCCCTCTTTCGCACATGCATGTCTTCTGTCTCTCTATTCTCTCTCTCTTTCTCTTTTTCTCTCTGTCTGTTGCTCTCTCTCTCTCTTTCAGTCGCACAGCTACAGCTCTAGCAGTCAACGTAAATCAGGCCCACCCAATTAATATTGAATCAATTACACTCTGCTATTGCCTGGCATATGAGCTGCGTGCAATTTTCTGTGCCAAAATTTGACCCAGATGATTGCCTTAACAAAGACCCAAGCAATTTGAGCCATTTTTAAAAATATCATCTAGTTCATTTTTTTTCCTTCACTCAAATCACCCACTATTTCAAGCATAACTGTCTGTCATGACTGTGATTATCTTCAAAGCGTAATTCTTTGTAGCTGACAAGGAAGAGGGTTTCTCTTAGAGGCCCAGGATGTGATTTCCCCTTTCTTTCTTTCTTTTTCTTTCTGTCTGTCTCTCTCTCTCTTTCTTTCTTTCTATTTTTCTTTCTCTCTCTCTGTCTCTCTCTCTGCCTCCCAGCTGTGCATTGGGGGCCTGTGGCAAATAGTGAAGTAATAGGTGCTATGATTAGATAGTGAAGTGTTGTATATTGTAGTGCTCAGGCATAGATACCCCAGTACACTTTGCAGAGGTTAGCAACTAACCAAAACAGTGTCGGCTGACAAACACAGGAACTAGCTTCTATGAAGAACTGTTGCCAGCTCCTAGCCAAAGATGAGTTATCAACCGTCTCTATGCTACCCTCCTTCAGTCGGTGGTGTGTGTGTGTGTGTGTGTGTACATGTACATGCTCATGTCTGTGTTTCTTGTTACTCTTCTGCTGTATGTGAGAGTATGTTTGTGCGTGTGTTTGTGCGTGTGTGTGAGAGAGAGAGAGAGAGAAAGAGAGAGAGAGTGTGTGTGTGTTGGTCGGTTGAATAAATTCAGGATTGCTGTTCTTGTCGCAGATGTAGTGACTAGCTGTGGTGGCACTTGGAGACATGGCTGAGCTCAGTGGTCCTGGCACACGACACGTCCAACCAAACCCTTCCTTTTTTTAACCCAGATTTCCTCTCTCCAAGCGTGCTGCAGAAGCTTTCAGCATTTTTCTTGTTCCATGATCACGGACCATGAATTATCAGAAAGCTACAGCCCCCCCACCCCCCCTTCCCACAACCCCCCTGCCATAAAGCAGTGTGTTTTACTAATGTCACAGAAGCCTCGGCTGTTCCGCACTCAGATGCGAGTGCTTTATGAATATGCAGTTAAATAGCGCCTCATCTTTAATTTTCCAATGGCTGAGGACCTGTTTCATTCCCTTCTCTTCCTCCTTATCCTTGTGATATTCTTTGAGTGTAAGGCTCAAAGTATCTGGCTTTTTTAGGGTTTATGTGTATGTATTTCTCTTTGTGAGTGTGTGTGTGTGTGTGTGTGTGTGTGTGTGTGTGTGTGTGTGTGTGTGTGTGTGTGCTGGGTAGCTGAAGTGCAGGCTTTCCCCTGACATGTATTACATTTTGATGGTAATTTCAGACCCCCCGCCCAACAGACACACACACACACTGTCCCTCCTGTTAGAGAAAAGCTCAAACAATGACCTATTTTGGCCAAATGGTTTATTTATATGATACAGTTCCCACTGTTGGATTCTACCTTTTATATAATTGATCCGACAAAAAAATCACATTCATATTATAATGGGACTTTTCATCCCATGAGATATGTGTGTGTGTGTGTGTGTGTGTGTTAGGGAGGGGGTGTGGGGGATAGTGGATTTGGAAGGTGTAGGGATTTTTTTCTCCCTTCTTTTCATAAGCCTGTGGTGCAAGCCGTTGCTGCCACATATTCCCTCTACCTGTTTTTATTTCCCCCTCTGCTTTTTTCTTTTTCTTCTTCCCTCTTTTTCTTCTTCTCCCTCCTTCTTCTTCTTCTTCCTGTGGCTCCGCTCCGTGGCCAGATCCAGCTCACGGGAAACAAAGGTATTTAGCAGACAGCCGTTCCCTGACTGGCATGCTGCCACCTACGCCTTCCAGCGTGCGCCCACCCCCAACCCCCTCTACCCACCATAAGACCCCCCTCGCCAACCACATCGGCTTGGAGCACCTTCCCCGCAACCTCCAGACAATGGCGTCTTTTTTTGGTGACACGAGAGAGAGAGACAGAAACAGAGAGAGAGAGAGAGAGAGAAAGAGAGATTTCCATGGACCCATCAGAAGCTGCTGACACGCTGCCCCCCCAACACACACAAATAAACACACACACACACGCTTAAAAAAACATACAGTGGATAGATGGAGAAAGAAAGCTCTGAATAATTGTGCACAGATGTACACTGTTGGTGTGTTTGTATAAAGGTGTGTGTGTGTTTAAGGTTGCATTTTTAAAGATGAAAATGATCAACACAGTTTCTGTCTAAAAATAAGACCTATCCAATCCCTTAAAAATATGTAGTTGATTGAAAATATATCCAATTATAGTGTGTGTTTCTTATCACAAGGTGTGTGCCCATATTAATATTAAATTGTCAGATACTTTATAAAATATGTCTTCACTGATTTAGGTAATGTAGTCATTTATCATTTATCATTTATCAGTCATTTTTATTTTTGGAGTGCCTGTGTGTGTGAGTGATGATCAGCAGGGGTAATGGGTGAACCAAAAAAACATTTCTCTTTTTTCTCTCTCTCTCATACACACACTCTTTCTCTCTCTCTCTCTCTCTCTCTGTCTCTCATGCACTCTGCCTCTTTCTTGCTCTCCTTTGCCAGTGGGGCTGCACATATAGGCCTACCAGGCCCTGTCATATTGCGGCTCTCCAGTTATATCAGATGTTTTGAGGGAGGAAAAAAAGTGTCCATAAAAAATGTTTATGTACTACAAAGCGTATTTATAAATCCCAGTGGATTACAGTCTGGCGTTTTATAAACAAGCAAAAAACGGTGCTGAGAGAGAGAGACATTGTGTGTGTGTGTATGTGCGCATGTTTAGCATGTGTGAGAGGCTGTGTGAGTACATAGACTAAGAGGAAGTGAAATTGCAGCTACCCAGAGAGAATGTATAAATGTGAATGCAGGATAGCACTCCTTCACCCACTTTAGTGTATGACCGCGCTACTTGTGGTGGGTGTCTGTCAGCATGCGTCAGGCAAAAGTGTGGATGCATACACATGTATCTTTGTGTGTATTACATGCGTGTATATATATGTGTGTGTGTGTGTGTGTACATGTTTATATGTGTGTACTTGCGCTTACAAGAGGGCCGTTTGGGCTCGGGGGTGAACATGAAAGGGTTTGGGAGTTGGCAGCGTCGCTGGAGGACATCCCCAGTGGGCTGTGCCAACGGATGGTTGGCAGGGAACAGAGGCTGGGGATGGGGCTGGGGAGAGGAGGACAGGGGAGGGCAAGGGAGGGGAGGGAGGAGGAGGACCGGGCTGTTTTGGGCAGGGCTGTTGTGGCCCTGGCTCCTGGTTCCACGCTGGGCATTCCTGTTACTTATGAGCTTTCTTCATAGCTGCAGCCTGCCCCTGATTTGCCATCATGGTGATGGCTGCCTCTACGCCAACCAGCATGCTGCACACTCATTCATACCTCATACACACACACACAGGCTCAGAGTTGTGTTGAAATATGTTGTGACTCATGTTATTTGATTCAGTACCCATATACCCTCATGTACACTCATAGTAATTCAGTACCACCCATTCTTCCTCTCTTTCTTTCTCTCACACTCTCTCTCTCACACACACACACAGGTTTCTCTGGTTTTTGCAGACAAACACACTGAATGTACCCTGTCCGTAGGCTTAATACGCTTCACTTATCTGCCTGTGTGCGAAGGCAAGGTCTACAGTAGGTGTGGCTGCCACTCAGTGTGTCAGCTGGTCGCCTTCTCAGGCAGTCCAGCCAACAGACAGACAGACAGTTTTGTCCAGTGATAGCCAGTAGCCTCCGTCTTCTGTGAGTGGGTCTGAGAAGTTGTCTGAGTTTCTTTGGTGACCTTGAGGAGAGCTGCCACTCGCACGGCTCAGGGCTTGCCAGCCGAGGCGCTCAATACAATCAATTCATTTGGGCTCTAATGGTTACAAATGGCAAAAGTTGAGTCTCTACAGACACACAGAGACCCCCTCAGCGGTCTGTTTTTTGCCTTTTGTTTCCTTTCCTTTCCTTCATCACTCTCTTTTCCTCTCTCCCCTTCCTCTCTCTTTCCTTCTGTCTCTTCTTTTCCTCTTTCTATTTTTTTCTCATCCATTCTCTCTCTGTTTCTCTTTCCTAGTCTCTATTTCTGTAATTCATTCTTTTTGGTTCTGCTTGTTCCATCTCTCTCTCTCCCTTTCTCTGTCTCTTCCTCTCTCTCTCTCTCTCTGCCTGTGCGACACACGCACGCACGCGGCATTCCCTGTGTGACTTCATTAGTCTGCTCTCTCTCTCTCTTTTTTTTTCTCTCTCTCTCTAACACACACGAGGTTCACACTGGCTCTGGCAGGCCTCTGGGCGCCTGCTTATTGTGTGCTAATCAAAAAGTCTTCACCAAGCCGCGGCTGATTAGGAGAACATACCAAGAGAGCGCCGCCGCATAAACGCAGGATAAATAATCCACGGCCGCCGCGTCGGCACGGACCAAAGAATGGCCCGCAAAAAGTGCCTGCGAGTGTGTGTGTGTGTGTGTGTTTTTTTTTCTCATGCATAAAGTGAGCCCTGTGTGTGTGTGTATCTGTGTGTATTGGGTGTTTGCCTAGTTTTGAGTGTTTGTGTGTGTATGTGAATGTGCGTGACAGTGTTGGGCGTGTGCCTATTTTTTATTTTTTTTTTCAGGGGGCTGTGTGTGTGTGTGCGCGCGCACTCGCTTGCTCTCAGTCCCACAGTAGTTGAAGAGCACAGAGGCTGTTGCCAGAATCTCTGAATTTGATGTGAGGTCCAGGAAATTGGGCTGACGTGCACAGGAGAACTAAACGATTGCAGATATCATGGGAGGGCATTATTTCACAAGTTTGCATATTAATCTCAAAAGTGGCATTTTTATGTTACCATGAGAGACACAATTAAAATGTGAATTAAGCGCATTAGAGAGATTATTTTTTTTTGATGGCTAATGACTGTTATTGGCACTGCTGATCTGTATTAGACCAATGATTGCTGTTATGTATACGACATGCAAATTCACACACTCCAAAACAAATATTTGAGAAGCAGCATCTGCACTAGCCTTCAAAGCAGTGAGGTATGCAGTGTGTACAGTGCGCAACATTGTTGGTGCTGGTGCTCTGATGTTTGTGCGTGTATGTGTGTGTGTGTGTGTGTGTGTGTGTGTGTGTATGTGTGTGGGGGTGGGGATTCTGTGCATGTTTTTTTGTGTGTGTGTGTGTGTGTGTGTGGTGTGTGTGTACGTACACTCCTTAGGGACTACTCAAAGCCACATGCACCTTGACAATACCACCACCCACCTCACACTCACACTAAAATACACACCGTGACTGTCACACACTCTCTGGCTTTAACAAGTGCTGGCAGAACAAGAGAAAAAGACAGAGATACAGACAGAGAGAATGGAAGGAGAGAGAGAGAGAGAAAGAGAAAACAAAGGAGAGAAAAAAGAAAGACACTTGTTTGTACAGTGGAATAATTTGCCCCCGTGTCAGGAGGCTTGGTGCTGGCCTGGGGTTGGGGGGTCTGTGGCCCCCTCACCCTGCGCAGGATGGCCTGTCACGCTGCCGAGCTCCTGCCTGCCAATAAGTTAATTGCTTTATTTTTGGATGCCTGTAGAATGAAAGGCAACTCCTGGCTCCCAGCTGCTGGCCAAGCAGATGCAGCATCTATCTGATAGAGAGAAAGAGAGAGAGAGAGAGGCACTATGTTTCTGCGTGTCTTAGGGATAGTCAAAGGCGTGAACACATACATCATGCACATAACCAAACATCTTGGGTCTTCTGCCTTTAAAATGGCCGAATGGCTCTTCAGTCAAAATGAATGGCAACTGCCCCACCCTTGTCATGCCCAGATTTTACTTTATTATTTTTGTCAAATGCCTTGTCTGTCATTGTTGTTGCTTTTTGATGGTGACGAGAGAGGAGGGGGAGGGGCTTCCAGCATGCCACACATGGAAAACAACGTCTGTGAAGAAGATCGGTCATACAGCTCTATTTATTTGCTTAGAGGCAGCTCGTTTGCAGTCGTTGTGCATTGTGTGGAGACGTTTTTATCTCGGGGAGGCAGAAGGTTTTGTCTGCGACTTAAGTCCTCTCATCCTTGAAGCTACGTAGCGGGTCTCTTACATGTGTGCTTTTATTCGGCTCCACTGCTGTAGTGGTATTGAATTTTGTTTCTAGTGTCCTTGCCATTATTTCTTCCAATGCATTCACCAGAGCTGCTGCTACAAGTACCACCAACCATACTACTACTGCTACTACTACTACTACTACTACTACTACTATTACTACTACTACTGCTACTGCTACTACTACTACGGCTACTGCTACTACAATGAAGCTACTCTCATTACTTAGTTAATATTAAATGATGGTAAGGCAATAGCTGCCAGCACCATCATAAAATCTATTTATTTATTGAATGTGTATAAAAGTATGGAGTGAACAGTAACATCCATGCAAATGTACACGGGTTAAAAAAGAAAAATATTTCTCTTGTGTGTGTCTGGAGAGAAGTTGATGAAATCCAGGTGTAAACGGTTGCCATGGTGAGGAGGCTGGGGGAGCGGCCATTATGCCTGTGATAATTGTGTGTGTGTGTGTGTGAGAGAGAGAGAGAGAGAGACTGGGCCCTGTGGAGTCCGCGGCAAGAGCCAAAGACAGAGCTGGGGAACAGGGCCGCATGCTGAGGGACCGGGTGGCTGCCGCTTCCTTGTTAACAAAACTTGAGGCGAATGGTGCAACGCGCAGACACACACTGCCATACGTACGCACACACACTCACTCACACACACATACACACACAAAATTGCTTGCATACACAAGGTCACACACAGAATCTTGCTTTCGCACTCCGGCACAAGAGTACATGCACCACACATGTGTGCACTTGGAGGGAAAGGGAGAGAGAGAGACACACACATGCGCACACACACACACACACTCACACATATGCACACACACACAAAAAGCCCCTACTTCCTCACTGAATCTTACTGATAATTTGCTCAGGCTCATTTGAATTTTAAGCACTTCTTTAATCTTCAAAGCCTAAATTGCTTTATGAATATGCATGGCGTGGGCAGACTTTAGTTCATTACCTAGTTGTAAATTCTAATGACCATTAGGTCCTCTCAGTAATTGCCAATTGTTTTGCATTTTTGATTGGCCTATTACCATGTGCATTCCGAACCCATCACCACGGCCTGTCAGACCTTCTGCAAGGAAGGGTGTGTGTGTGTGTGTGTGTGTGTGTGTGTGTGTGTAAGAGTCTGCACTTGGGAATGGGTGCAGTTTGTAAAAAAGAGAGCTTTTTTTAAAAAAAAAGAATCTCTCACATTAGTCCATCTTGTAGGTTTTTGGGGGTAGCAGCGGTGGGGGCGGTGTCGTGTGGTCTGGTGGGATAAAAAATGGCTGCTGTTAATGAAAGCAGCGTTTTGCGTGTGAAGATTGAAAGTTCACCAGGAGATTTGACATATTTAATTTACATGATGACTCTGCACCCCTTCATTAATGCGCTTTGCACACCGCGCCGCACTTAATCACTTTTGATCAGGCTCCTCTGCCCGGGCTTCAGCCGCACCCAAACGGGACTGCTTGAGCTGGG